>JAEHOC010000041.1:0-600000 GCA_016834605.1 Chlamydomonas incerta
CGGGCAGCGGCGCAGCTGACCACCACGGCGGCGCAGCACTTCCACAATAACCCGGTGGCTCTGGACCCCTGGCTCCACCGCACCTCAGCGGCAGCCAGGCAGCAGAACACGCCGGCGAGAGCACTGCAGTCGTATGCGTCCCCGTCCCAGCAGTCGGGTGAGGGACCGCGGCGATCCGCGCGGCTGCAGGAGCAGGCGGCGAACGGGGCGGGGCCTAGTACGGGGCCTGCCACAGCGGCGGCGGCAGCCGCAGCGGCGGTGGAGGGCGACCCTCGCACGCCGCCCCCGGATGCGTCCCTTCTGCGGGGTACGTGGCGGAGGCTGTGGGAAAGCCACGCCAGTCGGGGGGCAAAGGTGCTGGTGTACCGGCTGCAACATGCTTACCTGCCTTGCGGGCTGTACCGGGCGGGCAAGGGCATTCGGCCACGGGTGACCACGGGGGTGCGGGGGGTTGGGGGCGCACTGTCCTTACCCGCCTGCGGGCCACCTGGCCCGCGGGCGTGGGCCAGCCTGACGCACATCTTCCTGGAGTGTCCAGCGTATGCGCAGGCAAGGACGTGGCTGCAGCAGCTGTGGGCCTGCGTGGCGCCCCAGGCAGCGGCGCCGCCAGTGACGGACGCCGCCTTCATGCTGGGTGACGACATGGGGGTGTGGGCCTCAGGCCCGCGGGGGGCGGGCGCGCTGCTGTGGAGCACGTTGCGGGCCACCTTCTTGTACGCCGTCTGGTGTGCTTACTGGTCCCGCGAGCCTGCTAAGCAGACGTCGGAGCACGTGGTTCGGGAGGTGGTCAGCGAGCTGCGCAGGGTGATGCAGCTGCGTTTCACTGCCGCCACGCTAACCCCTGAAACCCTGTCGGCTCTGCCCACACAGCTTCTCACCGCGCAGCTCAAGGCGGCTAAGCTGGAGCACTTTGTGGCCATCTGGACGGCGGGTGGCGCGTTTTGTGAAGTGGAGGAGGTTCAGGGTGGGTCACCGAAGTTGAACTTGCGGCTGACGCTTGCATCACCTGTGCAGGCCCCCTAGGTTTCCTTATGGGCGGCGGTTTATCCCAGGCGCTGGCGTGGCGTATCTTCGTCATCAGCTTACCTGGCGCCCATGTGCACTAGCTCTGGCTGGCGTTGCAGCACCTGGGCGGCTGTGGAGCTTCCTGCACAGCTTTCTAGCAGCGGGTTGGAGCCCGTTTAGGCAGCGCCACGTCTGGCCCTTTCAGTGTTTCTGCTTGTGTTTCCTTTGGCGGTTTTCCTGGGGTGTTGCTTAAGCAACTGACTTGTGGGGGTGGGGTGGGTTCGGGCGGAGTAAGTGCTGGTAGCGCAGGTGTTTCTGGCGCGCAGTGGTGTGTTTTTCAGGTGGAGGTGTTTCTGGCGGTTAGGCTGTGTTGTAGGTTGGTGCTTCGGTTAGGTCTGGCGGTGTCTTTGGGAAACCCCTCCCGGGGGGTGGGGGGGCCAGCCTCCTGCTCTGTCTGCCGGGTCGGGGTGGGGTGGGGTGGGGTGGGGTGGGTGGGGTGGGGTGGGGTGGGGTGGGGTGGGGTGGGGTGGGGTGGGGTGGGTGCGGGTGGGTGTTGGCGTTTGCTTGGAGGTTTGTTGTTTTTCGTTTTCTTTTCTTCTCTTCTCTTCTCTTCTTGCCCTGTCAGGGTTCTGGTCTCGGGGACCAGGCTGTCTTCGGTCAGCAGGGGGGCAGTGCGTCTGCCCCTGTTCAACCTTGTAAGGATGATTCCTCAAAAACAGCGCCCGCAGCGTTAGCCACCCACAGCTGGTCCAGGCTTTTTTTTTTAGGAATCGTCCTTACAAGGTTGAACAGGAGCAGACGCACTGCCCCCCTGCTGACCGAAGACAGCCTGGTCCCCGAGACCAGAACCCTGACAGGGCAAGAAGAGAAGAGAAGAGAAAAAAAGAAAACGAAAAACAACAAACCTCCAAGCAAACGCCAACACCCACCCGCACCCACCCCACCCCACCCCACCCCACCAGGCTAACCCGCCACTGCGGCGGCACCGCTGGCGGCTGGGCGGCTGGCTGCGGTGGATGCAGCTCCACGCCCGCGCTCCGCACGTGGCCCACCGCGGCCGCCAGCCGGGCAGGTAGCCCCGCTGGCGCCGGCGCGTCGCTGTACACCCACGCCCACGTGGTGGCGGAGTCCAGGCGCACATGGGTAAGCAGCGCCCGGGTGAGCGTCTTCCAGGGTTGCCGGCCTGGCTGGGCAAGCAGGGCGAAAGTCTTAGCTTGCAGGGCAGACAGGAACGCAGGCAGGTCGACGTGGTTGACACCCCCATCCTTGTACGGCAGACAGGCCGTTTCCCGCTTAGGCAGCAGGAGCGGGTTCCCGTGCGACACCAGGCTGGCGTCCTCAGCGTGCATGGAGCGCGCAGCAAAGTGGTCCACCAGGCCGGTGAGTTCCTTCAGCTGCGCCGGCGACGGGTTGAGGAAGCTGAAATGGTAGGCCAGCTTTGCCGCCAGCACCTGCTTCGCAATGTGCACACGGCCAACGAGAGTCAGAGACAGGGCAGCCCACAGACGCGCCACAAACGCCATGCCGCGAGCCCGCCGGGTGTACAGGTCCGCTGCAGCCGCATCAGAGTCCCACGACAGAGGCACACCCAGGTGTGTCACAGCGCCAGTGGTAAACGGCACCCCCGTGTGTGGGCAGGGGCCCGTCAGCTGCGCAAACCTGCCGAGGCCCATGGCCTTGCTCTTGTCCGGATGAACACGGGCGTTGGACGCGCGGCAGAACAGCTGAACTGCCATCAGTACCGGCCCGTCCACCGCCGGGTCGCGCGCCGTGAGGGTCGTGTCGTCAGCGTGGTGGGCGGCAGGCGGCGCCTGCTCGCCGCTGGGTAGCAGGGGCGTGCGGAGCGCCCCTTGCTCCACCTGCCGCCGCAGAAAGGACGTCAGTGGCTGCAGCTGGATGACCCACAGCGGTGGTGAGGCGGTGCTGCCCTGCGGCAAGCCGTTCAGCACTGGGAAGGCGTCAGAGAGCATCCCGTTCACACACACGCGGGCAGAGCCGTTGGCAGTGATCAGGCGGATCCAGTGCTCGTATCTTCCATCTACGCTGTAGAAATTTGCCCAAAATCCGCCGAAGGCGGAGAAAAAATTTTGGGTTTGGGTTTCGGCATCTACGGAGCGTAGACGGTTTGGGCGGGTTTGGCAGTCTTTTAGACAGGGAGCGTAGATGGTTTGGGGGATTTGGGGGCGTGCCCCTAGGAATACTTTTCCGGGCGTAGATGGCGCGGGAGGGGTCATCAACGCTGTGTAGACGCCGGGGGGCAAAAGCCATCTACATGATACGGGCACTGGGCGGATCCAGCGCAGCATGCGCGGCCCAAACCCCAGTCCCTCCGCGGACGCATACAGCCACTGCCGGTGCACCCGGTCATACGCCTTTTCAATGTCCAAGAAGTACAGCGCACCACCCTGCCGTGGCGTTTTTTTTTTTTAGGAATCATCCTTACAAGGTTGAACAGGGGCAGACGCACTGCCCCCCTGCTGACCAAAGACAGCCTGGTCCCCGAGACCAGAACCCTGACAGGGCAAGGAGAGAAAAAAAGAGAAGAGAAGAAAAGAAAGCCCCACGCACCTAAACGCCTAGCTGCTGCGCTGCTCCACACACCAAGCGGCATAAACCGCTCTACACCTCAAGCGGCAGCACCACACAACACCCCCTCTCCCTACTGCCCAGAGCAAACTAAGACAGACAGCAGAGCTCTCCAGTTGGCAGGCCCAGAGCTCCTCTTGAGTCTTGACAAAAGTTCCCCAGTTGGGAGGCCCAGAGCTCAGCTCCATGGGTCTTGAATCTTGTCCAGCAGGCACAGAGCTCAGCTCCATGGGTCTTGAATCTTGAAACTTGTCCAGCAGGCCCAGAGCTCAGCTCCATGGGTCTTGAAACTTGTACAGCAGGCCCAGAGCTCAGCTCCATGGGTCTTGAATCTTGTCCAGCAGGCCCAGAGCTCAGCTCCATGGGTCTTGAAACTTGTCCAGCAGGCCCAGAGCTCAGCTCCATTGGTATTGAATCTTGTCCAGCAGGCCCAGAGCTCAGCTCCATGGGTCTTGAATCTTGTCCAGCAGGCCCAGAGCTCAGCTCCATGGGTCTTGAATCTTGAATCTTGTCCAGCAGGCCCAGAGCTCAGCTCCATGGGTCTTGAAACTTGTCCAGCAGGCCCAGAGCTCAGCTCCATGGGACTTGAATCTTGTCCAGCAGGCCCAGAGCTCAGCTCCATGGGTCTTGAATCTTGTCCAGCAGGCCCAGAGCTCAGCTCCATGGGTCTTGAATCTTGTCCAGAGCTCTTCAGTTGGAATTAAACGCTTTAACCAAACCAAACCAGGCTGGCGAAAGGTGCTCCTCGTGAAGATGTTAAAATACCGAAAGGGAAGATGTCGCCGAGCGTGTCGACGACAGGCTCAAGGCGACCAAAAAGAAGCGATGAGAATGGAAACATGATCGCATCAATTGCTTGGGCGAAATAGCAACGCTTCGTGCTCGCCAAGATGTTAGAATTCCAAAAACCAGGATGTCGCGGACTCCACGATAGCTGCCACAATAACCGTAATTATACCTCGAGAGTGGTAAATAAACGGACCCATAAGCGGCTGAGGCCTATGGAGCGACAGAGACGAAATGTCGCACAACTGGCACTGGTTGACCCACTAAAGAACGAGGTCGCCGAGCTCCACGACTGCGCAAACTTAGTTCCACGTATCTCAAAAGCAATATTAGAAAGCTGTGAGAGCGCTAAGGAGCCCCGGAAGCAAAGAAAACCTTTGGGGCTGTAGCTGAAAGACACAGCCCCAAAGAAGAGAAGAAGCAAGAGAGAAGAAGTAAAGTAAAGTAAAGTCAAACAGTGCCAAGTTCCGCGCCCACGTCCAGGCGCATCCATCAGGCCTTGGAGGTACAGCGCGTTGTCTCCAATCCAGCGGCCGGTGATGAACGCGGTCTGCAGCTCATCCACAACTGCATCCAGGGCGGGCTGCAGGCGGGCGCTGACGGCCTTGGACACCATCTTGAAGTCGCAGTTGAGCAGCGTGATGGGCCGGTAGGACGCCAGCTCGGCGCGGTCCAGGCTTTTGCCCTTGTAGATGAGGGTGATGATGCCCTCCCGCCAGGAGGCGGGCAGCGCCGCCGCCATTTCACCACCATCGTGGGCGTCTGCAGCGGCAGCAAAGGCAGCGGCAGCAGCAGCACACAAGCGCGGACCCAGCAGCGCCCAGAACACCTTGTACACCTCGTACGGAACCCCGTCCGACCCCGGCGCTTTACCGTTAGCGGAGCCAGCCAGCGCTGCCATCAGCTCGGTATCACCGAGGGCGCCATCCCCTGCCCCCTCTGCGGCGGCCTGAAGATCCGCCGGAACCTTGCGGTCAATGGCCGCCAGAAGCTGAAATCTGAGCCTGTCAAGTTAGCTGCATTACTCAGCTCCATCTGGGAGCATAGAAGTAGGGAAGTCCCCCTTGCAAGGGGAGAACAATAAATAGGACAATCATGCACTGGCGTTATAAGGGTCACCCCGGCCCGGGCCTCCGGTTTACACGCAGCAGGAAGGCACGCAAGAACGTGCGCACCGCTCTGTAACCACACACACAGAAGCTGCTGCTGCGACGCCGTACAGACCGGCTGCACGCGAAACAGGCCGGTGGGGCTGGTGCTGCTGTACATGGCTGTGGCGGCTGCGGAGACAGTGTTGCGCGTGCCCGGCCCCGTGAGCGCCACAGGCGCCGGTTGCCCCGGCACCGGGTCTGGCGTGCATGCCGACGGTGGATGCTGGTGGCGGCCTCCCGCAAGAAGAACTTGTCCGCCTCCCATTGCGTGCAAGCGCCGTCACCTGTACTGGCCACGGGATTTGCGGCAATGTGCGCCTCCAAGCGCTGCTCAAACTCCAAACGCAGCGAGGGGTGGAACAGCAGGTACGTGGGGAAGCGCCACTGCTCCCGGTGCGCATGCGGCAGGTCCGGCAAGGACAGGGTGAGCAGCACACCGTGGTGGTCCCCAGGCGCCCCATACGTGCGTGCGACATCCACCACCCACGGCACCGCGGTGGCACTGACATACCACCGATCCAGGCGTGCGGGAGTGGCCGGCTTGGGCGTGGCCGGATGCGTGTAGCCCTTGGCGCCGCCCCGCTTGCTCGCCCAAGGGTCCACCAGGCTGAACTGGGCGAGGAGGCTGGCAAGTTGCGGGGCACCTGCAGCACGTGACGGGCTAGGGGCCGCCTCCTGACTGGCATCGGTGACACAGTTCCAGTCCCCCCCGACAACAAGCACCCTGTCCGTGGCAAGGTGGGGCTGCAGCCCGGCAAAGAAAGTAGGCTTGTCCGCCACGGCCGTGGGCGCATACACACACACAAAGCGCAGGCACAGGTGACCCACATCCCAATCCCAACATACCACACGGCCCGCCGCATCCGTTGACGGCGGCTGCAGTACGCAGCCTGGAAGGGACAGCCGACTCCGCGCCAGGACAGCCGTCCCACAGGAGTGGGGCGACGCTGCCGGGCTGGCAGCGAGGCAGTGGCGCCACGGAAGGCACGCCCCCTGCGCGGCACGAAGGCAAGACTCCAGCGCCGTCGTGTCAGTAGCGTGGGTCTCCTGCACCATCGCCACATCCGCCCCAACTTGCTGCAGGTGCGAGACCAGCGCCCGCGCCTTGAACGGCGAGCCCAGGCCGTTGACATTCACTGTCAGCAGCCGAAGGTTCGCCGCTCCCACTGGTGTCCGCATTATGAGCCCCCGCCGGCCGCGGCAGCGCCGTGGCGGTTGCGGTTGCTGTGGCTGCTGTTGCGTTTGCGGCGGCGGCCGCCATCCTGGCTGGGGGGCGCGCCGCCGCTGCTGGTGCTCATGCTAGCGGCGCCTGAGCTGGCGCCGCCGGGGCGCAATGGAGCGCTGCCCAGGCTCATGAGGCTGTAGGTACTGCGGCTGCGGAGCTGGCGTTGCCGGCGGCTGGGCGCACTGCCCCCGCCGGGGTCCGCCGGCCCGCACTTAGCAGGCCGCAGGGTGCGGGCGTCCAGGAGCACGTAGTCCATGTAGGCCGTCTGCACCTGCTGCGCGGCGTCATCCAGCTGCTCCGTGACGTCGGAAGGCAAGGGCGTGCCTGCAGGCTGGGCAGAGTACAGGCGCCACCAGCCGGTGAACTCGTCGCTCAGCTGTGCCAGGACGGCGGCACGGCCGGCCGGCACGCGGCAGACGGCCCAGTCCGGAACGGCAGCGCCCTGGTCACGGAGGTAGGCGAGGAGGCGGCTACCAAGCGGGTCGCGGCCAAGCGGCGCCCACTCATACCCCTGCACATCTGCGCAGCGGTTCTGGTACGTCACGAGGTCAGAGCCGATGGCAACACACGTGTCGCGGGTCAGGCAGACGGCCCCGTACTCCGCCTCATTGCCCGCACCCCCACCAGCACGCCCAGCCGTGCCGGCCGAAGCCCCAGCCGGCGCGCCCATGCCCCTGCCCCTGCCCTTACCACCACCCGCCGGCTGTGACGTCTGCGGTGGCAGCCCCGCCTGGGGCGGCGGCTGGGGCACGGCCCGCCCCGCTCCTCCACCCTGGCGCCCCGACCCGCTGCCCCCCACCAGCCTGCTGTCCCGCGGCCGGCCGCCCCTTGGGCACGTGCGGCGGCGAGCTAGCACCGTCCTGCTGGGGTGGCGGCCCGCCGCCCAAGCGCCCTGCCTGCTGCTGCGGGAGCTGGGCGGGGCCACAGCGCCCTGTGGAGCGGGGCTGTTGCTGCTGCGGCCGTGGCTGTGGTGCATGCGCGGCTGGTTGCACCCGTCGCCCACGCCCTGAAGCCGCAGTGGCAGCGCCATCGCCCGCCCCGTCCTGTCCCCCCCAGCGTGGCAAGGACCCCAAACCGGGAGCCAGTCCCAGGCCCGGGCGACTGGCGCTGCTGCTCCTGCCGCTGCTGTTGCTGTACCCGCCGTTGCTGCTGGAGATTGAGTTCCGCCAAATCGACCAAGTACCGCTGCATCACACCGCTGCTGTTGCTGCTGCTCCTGCCGAGCGACTGCCCGCTGATCAAAGGGCGGCTGTGGCGCTGGAGCCCCACTGGGCTGCTGCTGCGCGCCAGCCGGCCCAGTATCAGCAGTTCGAGGCCTGGCCACCGGCGGCCCCCCCACGCCTGCCGACGGCGGCCCCCCGCTAACCCCTCCCGCTGCCACCCGCTGCTGAGGAGAGGGCCGCTGCTGCCGCTCAGCCCTCAGGGCAGCCGCAGCAGCACGGGTGCTTCCCCCCGCCACCCGAGCTGGCAGCGAGGGCGAGGCCACGGCGGGTGGCCCGCTGGCGCCACCAGCGGCAGCCGCTGCGTCACCCAAACCCGCCGCCTCCTGCATCTGCACGTCCCCCACGTGGTCAACGATGGCAGCACGTTGCCCACGCCGTGACGCCGCCGCGCCAGCGCCACCGCCCGCACCGTCCTGCCCCCCCGGCGTGGTCAGGACCCCAACCTGGGAGCCGGTCTGGGCCCGGGGCGACTGCCCCTGGCGCTGCAGCTCCTGCTGCTGCTGGTGCTGTACCCGCCGTTGCTGCTGTTGGGTGAGGCCCGCCAGGTCGGCCAAGTACCGCCGCATCCCAGCGGGCTGCTCCTGGTCCGGCCCGGCGGTTGCCTGCTGTTCCACGGGCGGCAGGGGCGCGGGAGCGCCACTGTGCTGGTGCTGCGCGCCAGCCGGCCCAGCATCGGCAGGGCGAGGCCTGGCCGCCAGCGGCCCCCCCACGCCTGCCGACGGCTGCCCCATGCCACGCCCTTCCGCTGCCGCCCGCTGCTGCGACGAGGGCTGCTGCAGCGCAGCCCGCAGGGCAGCCGCAGCAGCACGGTTGCTTACCCCTGCCCCCAGAACTGGCAGCGGGGGCGAGGCCCCGCTGTGTGGCTCACTGGCGCCACCAGCTGCAGCCGCCGCGTCACCCAAACCCGCCGCCTCCTGCATCTGCACGTCCCCCACGTGATCAACGACGTCTGCGGTCGCCCTGGCAGCCGCGGGCCTCGCCTCACCCATGGCGTTGCCACCCAGGTCGGCGACCCCGGCTGCCGCTGGAGCAGGGCTGCCTGCCGCAGCTGTCGTGGCAGTCCCCGCCGCCGGGGGTGCGCCACGGACCTCCACCTGCATGGGCTCCTCACTGGGCATCTCAAACT
Organism: Chlamydomonas incerta; assembly: GCA_016834605.1. NCBI lineage: Eukaryota > Viridiplantae > Chlorophyta > Chlorophyceae > Chlamydomonadales > Chlamydomonadaceae > Chlamydomonas > Chlamydomonas incerta. The sequence goes on from JAEHOC010000041.1 coordinate 9,103, forward strand.
TGGCACCGTGCAGGTTAGAGAGCTGCGGGTCCCAGGCGGGGCCCCGCCCACAGGCAATGATGTGGTTGGTGATGCCTTGGCCTGCGGGGGCCTGGGGCTCCCCCCTGGGGCCCACCGATTTGGCGCACTGCTCTGACACCACATAAGCACACGCCAGGTTAGAGGGGTCCGAGGTGGTGGGATAGCCGCCCGCCTGCAGCACCAAATCAGTGCGACCGCGGAAAGCCCCCCACCCAGGGCCCCCTACCATCTTGAGCGTGACAGTGTAGGTGCCTGGAATGATGGGCCGCGTGTCCACCGGCACGTGGACCGTGAGGACAGCCTGACCGCGCTGGAGCGGTACAGCCAGCGGCGACATGCGCACGAGCGCCGCGGTGAAGGCTGCTTTGCTGGCGCAGGGCGCGCTCCGGCTGAAGGCCAGCCCCGCAAACGTTTTTTTGAGGAATCATCCTTACAAGGTTGAACAGGGGCAGACGCACTGCCCCCCTGCTGACCGAAGTGGCGATGGAACCGTGCGGGAGGGCCGGCCGATGGAACCGTGCGGGAGGGCCGCCTGCCGATGGAACCGTGCGGGAGGGCCGTGCGAGGGAACCGTGCGGGAGGGCCGTGCGGGAGGGCCGGCCTGTGCTGTGCAGAGAGTGGCCCTGCAAGAGCTGCGGCTGATTGCCCTGCCTGCACATGGCGTCCAACACTGACAACGCAGCGCTGGTCACTTCCCGGACGCCGGCGGAGGACAGCTGCTCGCCCTCTGGGAGCCCTGTGGCGGCACCCACCAGAAGGACTGGGTAGGTAGGCAGACTGGGGCCCTGAGGCTGCGTCGTCAGGTCCTGCACGCCGTGCGCCCGGCTATGCGTGGACAGGGCATGGTGGAGCTGCAGCCCAGGGCTGAAGAACGGGCTGGCAGCGTTGCCCCCACCTGCAGGGGTGCGGTCCGCTGCCAGCTCTGGCAGTGGGCAGCGATGCCCAAACGCCAGCCCCCCACACAGCACTGTGTGGGCTGCTGCGGCCGCGCCGTGTGTGGGTGTGCTGTATGCCTGGTGTTGGCCCTGGGCGTCTTGGCTGCACTGAGACACCCGGCGGAACCGCCCAGGATTACCCAGCAGCTGCATAGCTACCCAAGATCAGCACTCACAGGGCAGCACAGCAGGGCAGGCGCCAGGCATCTGGGCGCCAGGCAACAAGGGCCCGATGATGTGCCCCACCCCCAAAAAACAGCCAAGTGCTGCAAGGCACCCCCGACCGCCACACCCAAAGCACCCTGCTGCCCGCGCGGATGCAAATGACCAACCACAGAGGTCGATACGCCGCCTGCTCCAAGCCGGTGCAGCTCGGTGCTCGCCGAGATGTTAAGATGCCGACGAGCAAAATGTCGCCAACTCCACGGCGACACTCCTGAACCGCCAGAATCCTATTCCATAGCTGTGTCGAGTGCCAAAGCACAAGCCGGCAAAGGCTGAGAAGGGCGCTGGAGAGGGAGTGCCACGCTACAGCTGCAAAGTGGACGGACGAAAAACAAGTGAGCCCAGAAACGCAAACCGCTTCACAGTGATCCGTAGGTGTTAAGAAGCCTAAAACAGAAGGAAGCAAGTCGAACAGCGTAAGAAAACGATGCCGACAAGTTCAAAGCTGCACAGAAGATAGAGGAGGATGCAAGAGAAGCAATAGAAGAGGTTTAAGTAAAGTGACGCGGGTTATTGTGGAAGTGCTGCGCCGCCGTGGTGGTCAGCTGCGCCGCTGCCCGCTGCCACTCCGCCTCCCGCGCCGCCAGCCGAGACTGTTTTTTTTGGAGGAAACATCCTTACAAGGTTGAACAGGGGCAGACGCACTGCCCCCCTGCTGACCGAAGACAGCCTGGTCCCCAAGACCAGAACCCTGACAGGGCAAGAAGAGAAGAGAAAGAAGAAAAGAAAACGAAAAACAACAAACCTCCAAGCAAACGCCAACACCCACCCGCACCCACCCCACCCGCACCCACCCCACCCCGACCCGGCAGACAGAGCAGGAGGCTGGCCCCCCCACCCCCCGGGAGGGGTTTCCCAAAGACACCGCCAAACCTAACCGAAGCACCAACCTACAACACAGCCTAACCGCCAGAAACACCTCCACCTGAAAAACACACCACTGCGCGCCAGAAACACCTGCGCTACCAGCACTTACTCCGCCCGAACCCACCCCACCCCCACAAGTCAGTTGCTTAAGCAACACCCCAGGAAAACCGCCAAAGGAAACACAAGCAGAAACACTGAAAGGGCCAGACGTGGCGCTGCCTAAACGGGCTCCAACCCGCTGCTAAAAAGCTGTGCAGGAAGCTCCACAGCCGCCCAGGTGCTGCAACGCCAGCCAGAGCTAGTACACATGGGCGCCAGGTAAGCTGATGACGAAGATACGCCACGCCAGTGCCTGGGATAAACCGCCGCCCATAAGGAAACCTAGGGGGCCTGCACAGGTGATGCAAGCGTCATCCGCAAGTTCAACTTCGGTGACCCACCCTGAACCTCCTCCACTTCACAAAACGCGCCACCCGCCGTCCAGATGGCCACAAAGTGCTCCAGCTTAGCCGCCTTGAGCTGCGCGGTGAGAAACTGTGTGGGCAGAGCCGACAGGGTTTCAGGGGTTAGCGTGGCGGCAGTGAAACGCAGCTGCATCACCCTGCGCAGCTCGCTGACCACCTCCCGAACCACGTGCTCCGACGTCTGCTTAGCAGGCTCGCGGGACCAGTAAGCACACCAGACGGCGTACAAGAAGGTGGCCCGCAACGTGCTCCACAGCAGCGCGCCCGCCCCCCGCGGGCCTGAGGCCCACACACCCATGACGTCACCCAGCATGAAGGCCGCGTCCGTCACTGGCGGTGCCGCTGCCTGGGGCGCCACGCAGGCCCACAGCTGCTGCAGCCACGCCCTCGCCTGCGCATACGCTGGACACTCCAGGAAGATGTGCGTCAGGCTGGCCCACGCCCGCGGGCCAGGTGACCCGCAGGCGGGGTGAGGACAGTGTGCCCCCAACCCCCCACACCCCGTGGTCACCCGTGGCCGAATGCCCTTGCCCGCCCGGTACAGCCCGCAAGGCAGGTAAGCATGTTGCAGCCGGTACACCAGCACCTTTGCCCCCCAACTGGCGTGGCTTTCCCACAGCCTCCGCCACGTACCCCGCAGAAGGGACGCATCCGGGGGCGGCGTGCGAGGGTCGCCCTCCACCGCCGCTGCGGCTGCCGCCGCCGCTGTGGCAGGCCCCGTGCTAGGCCCCGCCCCGTTCGCCGCCTGCTCCTGCAGCCGCGCGGATCGCCGCGGCCCCTCACCCGACTGCTGGGACGGGGACGCATACGACTGCAGTGCTCTCGCCGGCGTGTTCTGCTGCCCGGCTGCCGCTGAGGTGCGGTGGAGCCAGGGGTCCAGAGCCACCGGGTTATTGTGGAAGTGCTGCGCCGCCGTGGTGGTCAGCTGCGCCGCTGCCCGCTGCCACTCCGCCTCCCGCGCCGCCAGCCGAGACTGTGCCGCTGGCGGGGTCCCCGAGCCCCCCGCTGCTTTTTTTTTGGGGGGAAACATCCTTACAAGGTTGAACAGGGGCAGACGCACTGCCCCCCTGCTGACCGAAGACAGCCTGGTCCCCGAGACCAGAACCCTGACAGGGCAAGAAGAGAAGAGAAAGAAGAAAAGAAAACGAAAAACAACAAACCTCCAAGCAAACGCCAACACCCACCCGCACCCACCCCACCCCACCCCACCCCACCCCGACCCGGCAGACAGAGCAGGAGGCTGGCCCCCCCACCCCCCGGGAGGGGTTTCCCAAAGACACCGCCAAACCTAACCAAAGCACCAACCTACAACACAGCCTAACCGCCAGAAACACCTCCACCTGAAAAACACACCACTGCGCGCCAGAAACACCAGCGCTACCAGCACTTACTCCGCCCGAACCCACCCCACCCCCACAAGTCGGTTGCTTAAGCAACACCCCAGGAAAACCGCCAAAGGAAACACAAGCAGAAACACTGAAAGGGCCAGACGTGGCGCTGCCTAAACGGGCTCCAACCCGCTGCTAGAAAGCTGTGCAGGAAGCTCCACAGCCGCCCAGGTGCTGCAACGCCAGCCAGAGCTAGTGCACATGGGCGCCAGGTAAGCTGATGACGAAGATACGCCACGCCAGCGCCTGGGATAAACCGCCGCCCATAAGGAAACCTAGGGGGCCTGCACAGGTGATGCAAGCGTCATCCGCAAGTTCAACTTCGGTGACCCACCCTGAACCTCCTCCACTTCACAAAACGCGCCACCCGCCGTCCAGATGGCCACAAAGTGCTCCAGCTTAGCCGCCTTGAGCTGCGCGGTGAGAAACTGTGTGGGCAGAGCCGACAGGGTTTCAGGGGTTAGCGTTTTTTTTTTTTTGGAGGAAACATCCTTACAAGGTTGAACAGGGGCAGACGCACTGCCCCCCTGCTGACCGAAGACAGCCTGGTCCCCGAGACCAGAACCCTGACAGGGCAAGAAGAGAAGAGAAAGAAGAAAAGAAAACGAAAAACAACAAACCTCCAAGCAAACGCCAACACCCACCCGCACCCACCCCACCCCACCCCACCCCACCCCGACCCGGCAGACAGAGCAGGAGGCTGGCCCCCCCACCCCCCGGGAGGGGTTTCCCAAAGACACCGCCAAACCTAACCGAAGCACCAACCTACAACACAGCCTAACCGCCAGAAACACCTCCACCTGAAAAACACACCACTGCGCGCCAGAAACACCAGCGCTACCAGCACTTACTCCGCCCGAACCCACCCCACCCCCACAAGTCGGTTGCTTCAGCAACACCCCAGGAAAACCGCCAAAGGAAACACAAGCAGAAACACTGAAAGGGCCAGACGTGGCGCTGCCTAAACGGGCTCCAACCCGCTGCTAGAAAGCTGTGCAGGAAGCTCCACAGCCGCCCAGGTGCTGCAACGCCAGCCAGAGCTAGTGCACATGGGCGCCAGGTAAGCTGATGACGAAGATACGCCACGCCAGTGCCTGGGATAAACCGCCGCCCATAAGGAAACCTAGGGGGCCTGCACAGGTGATGCAAGCGTCATCCGCAAGTTCAACTTCGGTGACCCACCCTGAACCTCCTCCACTTCACAAAACGCGCCACCCGCCGTCCAGATGGCCACAAAGTGCTCCAGCTTAGCCGCCTTGAGCTGCGCGGTGAGAAACTGTGTGGGCAGAGCCGACAGGGTTTCAGGGGTTAGCGTTTTTTTTTTGGAGGAAACATCCTTACAAGGTTGAACAGGGGCAGACGCACTGCCCCCCTGCTGACCGAAGACAGCCTGGTCCCCGAGACCAGAACCCTGACAGGGCAAGAAGAGAAGAGAAAGAAGAAAAGAAAACGAAAAACAACAAACCTCCAAGCAAACGCCAACACCCACCCGCACCCACCCCACCCCACCCCACCCCACCCCGACCCGGCAGACAGAGCAGGAGGCTGGCCCCCCCACCCCCCGGGAGGGGTTTCCCAAAGACACCGCCAAACCTAACCGAAGCACCAACCTACAACACAGCCTAACCGCCAGAAACACCTCCACCTGAAAAACACACCACTGCGCGCCAGAAACACCAGCGCTACCAGCACTTACTCCGCCCGAACCCACCCCACCCCCACAAGTCGGTTGCTTCAGCAACACCCCAGGAAAACCGCCAAAGGAAACACAAGCAGAAACACTGAAAGGGCCAGACGTGGCGCTGCCTAAACGGGCTCCAACCCGCTGCTAGAAAGCTGTGCAGGAAGCTCCACAGCCGCCCAGGTGCTGCAACGCCAGCCAGAGCTAGTGCACATGGGCGCCAGGTAAGCTGATGACGAAGATACGCCACGCCAGTGCCTGGGATAAACCGCCGCCCATAAGGAAACCTAGGGGGCCTGCACAGGTGATGCAAGCGTCAGCCGCAAGTTCAACTTCGGTGACCCACCCTGAACCTCCTCCACTTCACAAAACGCGCCACCCGCCGTCCAGATGGCCACAAAGTGCTCCAGCTTAGCCGCCTTGAGCTGCGCGGTGAGAAACTGTGTGGGCAGAGCCGACAGGGTTTCAGGGGTTAGCGTTTTTTTTTTTTGGAGGAAACATCCTTACAAGGTTGAACAGGGGCAGACGCACTGCCCCCCTGCTGACCGAAGACAGCCTGGTCCCCGAGACCAGAACCCTGACAGGGCAAGAAGAGAAGAGAAAGAAGAAAAGAAAACGAAAAACAACAAACCTCCAAGCAAACGCCAACACCCACCCGCACCCACCCCACCCCACCCCACCCCACCCCGACCCGGCAGACAGAGCAGGAGGCTGGCCCCCCCACCCCCCGGGAGGGGTTTCCCAAAGACACCGCCAAACCTAACCGAAGCACCAACCTACAACACAGCCTAACCGCCAGAAACACCTCCACCTGAAAAACACACCACTGCGCGCCAGAAACACCAGCGCTACCAGCCCTTACTCCGCCCGAACCCACCCCACCCCCACAAGTCGGTTGCTTCAGCAACACCCCAGGAAAACCGCCAAAGGAAACACAAGCAGAAACACTGAAAGGCCAGACGTGGCGCTGCCTAAACGGGCTCCAACCCGCTGCTAGAAAGCTGTGCAGGAAGCTCCACAGCCGCCCAGGTGCTGCAACGCCAGCCAGAGCTAGTGCACATGGGCGCCAGGTAAGCTGATGACGAAGATACGCCACGCCAGCGCCTGGGATAAACCGCCGCCCATAAGGAAACCTAGGGGGCCTGCACAGGTGATGCAAGCGTCATCCGCAAGTTCAACTTCGGTGACCCACCCTGAACCTCCTCCACTTCACAAAACGCGCCACCCGCCGTCCAGATGGCCACAAAGTGCTCCAGCTTAGCCGCCTTGAGCTGCGCGGTGAGAAACTGTGTGGGCAGAGCCGACAGGGTTTCAGGGGTTAGCGTGGCGGCAGTGAAACGCAGCTGCATCACCCTGCGCAGCTCGCTGACCACCTCCCGAACCACGTGCTCCGACGTCTGCTTAGCAGGCTCGCGGGACCAGTAAGCACACCAGACGGCGTACAAGAAGGTGGCCCGCAACGTGCTCCACAGCAGCGCGCCCGCCCCCCGCGGGCCTGAGGCCCACACACCCATGACGTCACCCAGCATGAAGGCCGCGTCCGTCACTGGCGGCGCCGCTGCCTGGGGCGCCACGCAAGCCCACAGCTGCTGCAGCCACGTCCTCGCCTGCGCATACGCTGGACACTCCAGGAAGATGTGCGTCAGGCTGGCCCACGCCCGCTGGCCAGGTGGCCCGCAGGCGGGGTAAGGACAGTGCGCCCCCAACCCCCCGCACCCCGTGGTCACCCGTGGCCGAATGCCCTTGCCTGCCCGGTACAGCCCGCAAGGCAGGTAAGCATGTTGCAGCCGGTACACCAGCACCTTTGCCCCCCGACTGGCGTGGCTTTCCCACAGCCTCCGCCACGTACCCCGCAGAAGGGACGCATCCGGGGGCGGCGTGCGAGGGTCGCCCTCCACCGCCGCTGCGGCTGCCGCCGCCGCTGTGGCAGGCCCCGTGCTAGGCCCCGCCCCGTTCGCCGCCTGCTCCTGCAGCCGCGCGGATCGCCGCGGCCCCTCACCCGACTGCTGGGACGGGGACGCATACGACTGCAGTGCTCTCGCCGGCGTGTTCTGCTGCCCGGCTGCCGCTGAGGTGCGGTGGAGCCAGGGGTCCAGAGCCACCGGGTTATTGTGGAAGTGCTGCGCCGCCGTGGTGGTCAGCTGCGCCGCTGCCCGCTGCCACTCCGCCTCCCGCGCCGCCAGCCGAGACTGTGCCGCTGGCGGGGTCCCCGAGCCCCCCGCCTGCTGCGCTGGCGCCGGGCACGGCATGGCGGCAGGGCGGGCCGGAGCCGGAGGAACGGCCGGGTTGGCCGCCGTGATTGCCCGCCGCACGTCCCGCACCGTGTAGTCTGCCAAGCTGACACCCGCAATCCGGCAGTGCTCCGGGTGCACCACCACCCCAGCCTCCGGCGCCAGGAAGTACGGCGCCCGAGGCCACGCCCCCGCCCGTTCCCCTGGGGCTGCTGCATCGTACGCCGCCCGCTCTTCAAAGGTCCACAGGTGCCGCGGCTTGCGTTGCTGCAGCACACAGGCAGGCTGCCACGCGCCATCCACCGGCGGGGGCAGCGCGCCAGGCCCAGGCTCCAAGAGCCGCCCCGTGTAGTGGACGTAGGACACAGCGCCCGCAGCGTTAGCCACCCACAGCTGGTCCAGGCTAACCCGCCACTGCGGCGGCGCCGCTGGCGGCTGGGCGGCTGGCTGCGGCGGATGCAGCTCCACGCCCGCGCTCCGCACGTGGCCCACCGCGGCCGCCAGCCGGGCAGGTAGCCCCGCTGGCGCCGGCGCGTCGCTGTACACCCACGCCCACGTGGTGGCGGAGTCCGGGCGCACATGGGTAAGCAGCGCCCGGGTGAGCGTCTTCCAGGGTTGCCGGCCTGGCTGGGCAAGCAGGGCGAAAGTCTTAGCTTGCAGGGCAGACAGGAACGCAGGCAGGTCGACGTGGTTGACACCCCCATCCTTGTACGGCAGACAGGCCGTTTCCCGCTTAGGCAGCAGGAGCGGGTTCCCGTGCGACACCAGCGTGGCGGCAGTGAAACGCAGCTGCATCACCCTGCGCAGCTCGCTGACCACCTCCCGAACCACGTGCTCCGACGTCTGCTTAGCAGGCTCGCGGGACCAGTAAGCACACCAGACGGCGTACAAGAAGGTGGCCCGCAACGTGCTCCACAGCAGCGCGCCCGCCCCCCGCGGGCCTGAGGCCCACACACCCATGACGTCACCCAGCATGAAGGCCGCGTCCGTCACTGGCGGCGCCGCTGCCTGGGGCGCCACGCAGGCCCACAGCTGCTGCAGCCACGTCCTCGCCTGCGCATACGCTGGACACTCCAGGAAGATGTGCGTCAGGCTGGCCCACGCCCGCTGGCCAGGTGGCCCGCAGGCGGGGTAAGGACAGTGCGCCCCCAACCCCCCGCACCCCGTGGTCACCCGTGGCCGAATGCCCTTGCCTGCCCGGTACAGCCCGCAAGGCAGGTAAGCATGTTGCAGCCGGTACACCAGCACCTTTGCCCCCCGACTGGCGTGGCTTTCCCACAGCCTCCGCCACGTACCCCGCAGAAGGGACGCATCCGGGGGCGGCGTGCGAGGGTCGCCCTCCACCGCCGCTGCGGCTGCCGCCGCCGCTGTGGCAGGCCCCGTGCTAGGCCCCGCCCCGTTCGCCGCCTGCTCCTGCAGCCGCGCGGATCGCCGCGGCCCCTCACCCGACTGCTGGGACGGGGACGCATACGACTGCAGTGCTCTCGCCGGCGTGTTCTGCTGCCCGGCTGCCGCTGAGGTGCGGTGGAGCCAGGGGTCCAGAGCCACCGGGTTATTGTGGAAGTGCTGCGCCGCCGTGGTGGTCAGCTGCGCCGCTGCCCGCTGCCACTCCGCCTCCCGCGCCGCCAGCCGAGACTGTGCCGCTGGCGGGGTCCCCGAGCCCCCCGCCTGCTGCGCTGGCGCCGGGCACGGCATGGCGGCAGGGCGGGCCGGAGCCGGAGGAACGGCCGGGTTGGCCGCCGTGATTGCCCGCCGCACGTCCCGCACCGTGTAGTCTGCCAAGCTGACACCCGCAATCCGGCAGTGCTCCGGGTGCACCACCACCCCAGCCTCCGGCGCCAGGAAGTACGGCGCCCGAGGCCACGCCCCCGCCCGTTCCCCTGGGGCTGCTGCATCGTACGCCGCCCGCTCTTCAAAGGTCCACAGGTGCCGCGGCTTGCGTTGCTGCAGCACACAGGCAGGCTGCCACGCGCCATCCACCGGCGGGGGCAGCGCGCCAGGCCCAGGCTCCAAGAGCCGCCCCGTGTAGTGGACGTAGGACACAGCGCCCGCAGCGTTAGCCACCCACAGCTGGTCCAGGCTAACCCGCCACTGCGGCGGCGCCGCTGGCGGCTGGGCGGCTGGCTGCGGCGGATGCAGCTCCACGCCCGCGCTCCGCACGTGGCCCACCGCGGCCGCCAGCCGGGCAGGTAGCCCCGCTGGCGCCGGCGCGTCGCTGTACACCCACGCCCACGTGGTGGCGGAGTCCGGGCGCACATGGGTAAGCAGCGCCCGGGTGAGCGTCTTCCAGGGTTGCCGGCCTGGCTGGGCAAGCAGGGCGAAAGTCTTAGCTTGCAGGGCAGACAGGAACGCAGGCAGGTCGACGTGGTTGACACCCCCATCCTTGTACGGCAGACAGGCCGTTTCCCGCTTAGGCAGCAGGAGCGGGTTCCCGTGCGACACCAGCGTGGCGGCAGTGAAACGCAGCTGCATCACCCTGCGCAGCTCGCTGACCACCTCCCGAACCACGTGCTCCGACGTCTGCTTAGCAGGCTCGCGGGACCAGTAAGCACACCAGACGGCGTACAAGAAGGTGGCCCGCAACGTGCTCCACAGCAGCGCGCCCGCCCCCCGCGGGCCTGAGGCCCACACACCCATGACGTCACCCAGCATGAAGGCCGCGTCCGTCACTGGCGGCGCCGCTGCCTGGGGCGCCACGCAGGCCCACAGCTGCTGCAGCCACGTCCTCGCCTGCGCATACGCTGGACACTCCAGGAAGATGTGCGTCAGGCTGGCCCACGCCCGCTGGCCAGGTGGCCCGCAGGCGGGGTAAGGACAGTGCGCCCCCAACCCCCCGCACCCCGTGGTCACCCGTGGCCGAATGCCCTTGCCTGCCCGGTACAGCCCGCAAGGCAGGTAAGCATGTTGCAGCCGGTACACCAGCACCTTTGCCCCCCGACTGGCGTGGCTTTCCCACAGCCTCCGCCACGTACCCCGCAGAAGGGACGCATCCGGGGGCGGCGTGCGAGGGTCGCCCTCCACCGCCGCTGCGGCTGCCGCCGCCGCTGTGGCAGGCCCCGTGCTAGGCCCCGCCCCGTTCGCCGCCTGCTCCTGCAGCCGCGCGGATCGCCGCGGCCCCTCACCCGACTGCTGGGACGGGGACGCATACGACTGCAGTGCTCTCGCCGGCGTGTTCTGCTGCCCGGCTGCCGCTGAGGTGCGGTGGAGCCAGGGGTCCAGAGCCACCGGGTTATTGTGGAAGTGCTGCGCCGCCGTGGTGGTCAGCTGCGCCGCTGCCCGCTGCCACTCCGCCTCCCGCGCCGCCAGCCGAGACTGTGCCGCTGGCGGGGTCCCCGAGCCCCCCGCCTGCTGCGCTGGCGCCGGGCACGGCATGGCGGCAGGGCGGGCCGGAGCCGGAGGGGCGGCCGGGTTGGCCGCCGTGATTGCCCGCCGCACGTCCCGCACCGTGTAGTCTGCCAAGCTGACACCCGCAATCCGGCAGTGCTCCGGGTGCACCACCACCCCAGCCTCCGGCGCCAGGAAGTACGGCGCCCGAGGCCACGCCCCCGCCCGTTCCCCTGGGGCTGCTGCATCGTACGCCGCCCGCTCTTCAAAGGTCCACAGGTGCCGCGGCTTGCGTTGCTGCAGCACACAGGCAGGCTGCCACGCGCCATCCACCGGCGGGGGCAGCGCGCCAGGCCCAGGCTCCAAGAGCCGCCCCGTGTAGTGGACGTAGGACACAGCGCCCGCAGCGTTAGCCACCCACAGCTGGTCCAGGCTAACCCGCCACTGCGGCGGCGCCGCTGGCGGCTGGGTGGCTGGCTGCGGCGGATGCAGCTCCACGCCCGCGCTCCGCACGTGGCCCACCGCGGCCGCCAGCCGGGCAGGTAGCCCCGCTGGCGCCGGCGCGTCGCTGTACACCCACGCCCACGTGGTGGCGGAGTCCGGGCGCACATGGGTAAGCAGCGCCCGGGTGAGCGTCTTCCAGGGTTGCCGGCCTGGCTGGGCAAGCAGGGCGAAAGTCTTAGCTTGCAGGGCAGACAGGAACGCAGGCAGGTCGACGTGGTTGACACCCCCATCCTTGTACGGCAGACAGGCCGTTTCCCGCTTAGGCAGCAGGAGCGGGTTCCCGTGCGACACCAGGCTGGCGTCCTCAGCGTGCAAGGAGCGCGCAGCAAAGTGGTCCACCAGGCCGGTGAGTTCCTTCAGCTGCGCCGGCGACGGGTTGAGGAAGCTGAAATGGTAGGCCAGCTTCGCCGCTAGCACCTGCTTCGCAATGTGCACACGGCCAACGAGAGTCATAGTGGGGGTGGGGTGGGTTCGGGCGGAGTTAGTGCTGGTAGCGCTGGTGTTTCTGGCGCGCAGTGGTGTGTTTTTCAGGTGGAGGTGTTTCTGGCGGTTAGGCTGTGTTGTAGGTTGGTGCTTCGGTTAGGTCTGGCGGTGTTTTTGGGAAACCCCTCCCGGGGGGTGGGGGGGCCAGCCTCGTGCTCTGTCTGCCGGGTCGGGGTGGGGTGGGGTGGGGTGGGGTGGGTGCGGGTGGGTGTTGGCGTTTGCTTGGGGTTTGTTGTTTTTTGTTTTCTTTTCTTCTCTTCTCTTCTCTTCTTGCCCTGTCAGGGTTCTGGTCTCGGGGACCAGGCTGTCTTCGGTCAGCAGGGGGGCAGTGAGTCTGCCCCTGTTCAACCATGTAAGGATGATTCCTCCCAAAAAAAAAAAGTCAGAGACAGGGCAGCCCACAGACGCGCCACAAACGCCATGCCGCGAGCCCGCCGGGTGTACAGGTCCGCTGCGGCCGCATCAGAGTCCCACGACAGAGGCACACCCAGGTGTGTCACGGCGCCAGTGGTAAACGGCACCCCCGTGTGTGGGCAAGGGCCCGTCAGGTGCGCAAACCTGCCAAGGCCCATGGCCTTGCTCTTGTCCGGATGGACACGGGCGTTGGACGCGCGGCAGAACAGCTGTACTGCCGCCATCAGTACCGGCCCGTCCACCGCCGGGTCGCGCGCCGTGAGGGTCGTGTCGTCAGCGTGGTGGGCGGCAGGCGGCGCCTGCTCGCCGCTGGGCAGCAGGGGCGTGCGGAGTGCCCCTTGCTCCACCTGCCGCCGCAGAAAGGACGTCAGTGGCTGCAGCTGGATGACCCACAGCGGTGGTGAGGCGGTGCTGCCCTGCGGCAAGCCGTTCAGCACTGGGAAGGCATCAGAGAGCATCCTGTTCACACACACGCGGGCAGAGCCGTTGGCAGTGATCAGGCGGATCCAGCGCAGCATGCGCGGCCCAAAACCCAGTCCCTCCGCGGATGCATACAGCCACTGCCGGTGCACCCGGTCATACCCTTTTCAATGTCCAAGAAGTACAGCGCACCACCCTGCCGTGGCATGCCGTCCGCGCCCACGTCCAGGCGCATCCATTTGATCAGGCCTTGGAGGTACAGCGCGTTGTCTCCAATCCAGCGGCCGGTGATGAGCGCGGTTTGCAGCTCATCCACAACTGCATCCAGGGCGGGCTGCAGGCGGGCGCTGACGGCCTTGGACACCATCTTGAAGTTGCAGTTGAGCAGCGTGATGGGCCACGTGCGGAGCGCGGGCGTGGAGCTGCATCCGCCGCAGCCAGCCGCCCAGCCGCCAGCGGCGCCGCCGCAGTGGCGGGTTAGCCTGGACCAGCTGTGGGTGGCTAACGCTGCGGGCGCTGTGTCCTACGTCCACTACACGGGGCGGCTCTTGGAGCCTGGGCCTGGCGCGCTGCCCCCGCCGGTGGATGGCGCGTGGCAGCCTGCCTGTGTGCTGCAGCAACGCAAGCCGCGGCACCTGTGGACCTTTGAAGAGCGGGCGGCGTACGATGCAGCAGCCCCAGGGGAACGGGCGGGGGCGTGGCCTCGGGCGCCGTACTTCCTGGCGCCGGAGGCTGGGGTGGTGGTGCACCCGGAGCACTGCCGGATTGCGGGTGTCAGCTTGGCAGACTACACGGTGCGGGACGTGCGGCGGGCAATCACGGCGGCCAACCCGGCCGCCCCTCCGGCTCCGGCCCGCCCTGCCGCCATGCCGTGCCCGGCGCCAGCGCAGCAGGCGGGGGGCTCGGGGACCCCGCCAGCGGTACAGTCTCGGCTGGCGGCGCGGGAGGCGGAGTGGCAGCGGGCAGCGGCGCAGCTGACCACCACAGCGGCGCAGCACTTCCACAATAACCCGGTGGCTCTGGACCCCTGGCTCCACCGCACCTCAGCGGCAGCCGGGCAGCAGAACACGCCGGCGAGAGCACTGCAGTCGTATGCGTCCCCGTCCCAGCAGTCAGGTGAGGGGCCGCGGCGATCCGCGCGGCTGCAGGAGCAGGCGGCGAACGGGGCGGGGCCTAGCACGGGGCCTGCCACAGCGGCGGCGGCAGCCGCAGCGGCGGTGGAGGGCGACCCTCGCACGCCGCCCCCGGATGCGTCCCTTCTGCGGGGTACGTGGCGGAGGCTGTGGGAAAGCCACTCCAGTCGGGGGGCAAAGGTGCTGGTGTACCGGTTGCAACATGCTTACCTGCCTTGCGGGCTGTACCGGGCGGGCAAGGGCATTCGGCCACGGGTGACCACGGGGTGTGGGGGGTTGGGGGCGCACTGTCCTTACCCCGCCTGCGGGCCACCTGGCCAGCGGGCGTGGGCCAGCCTTTATTTTTTTGAGGAATCATCCTTACAAGGTTGAACAGGGGCAGACGCACTGCCCCCCTGCTGACCAAAGACAGCCTGGTCCCCGAGACCAGAACCCTGACAGGGCAAGGAGAGAAGAAAAGAGAAGAGAAGAAAAGAAAGACCCACGCACCTAAACGCCTAGCTGCTGCGCTGCTCCACACACCAAGCGGCATAAACCGCTCTACACCTCAAGCGGCAGCACCACACAACACCCCCTCTCCCTACTGCCCATAGCATACTAAGACAGACAACAGAGCTCTCCAGTTGGCAGGCCCAGAGCTCCTCTTGAGTCTTGTCAAGAGTTCCCCAGTTGGGAGGCCCAGAGCTCAGCTCCATGGGTCTTGAATCTTGTCCAGCAGGCCCAGAGCTCAGCTCCATGGGTCTTGAAACTTGTCCAGCAGGCCCAGAGCTCAGCTCCATGGGTCTTGAATCTTGTCCAGCAGGCACAGAGCTCAGCTCCATGGGGTCTTGAAACCTGTCCAGCAGGCCCAGAACTCAGCTCCATGGGTCTTTAATCTTGAATCTTGTCCAGCAGGCCCAGAGCTCAGCTCCATGGGTCTTGAAACTTGTCCAGCAGGCCCAGAGCTCAGCTCCATGGGTCTTGAATCTTGTCCAGCAGGCCCAGAGCTTAGCTCCATGGGTCTTGAATCTTGTCCAGCAGGCCCAGAGCTCAGCTCCATGGGTCTTGAATCTTGTCCAGCAGGCCCAGAGCT
Source organism: Chlamydomonas incerta (assembly GCA_016834605.1). Taxonomy (NCBI): domain Eukaryota; kingdom Viridiplantae; phylum Chlorophyta; class Chlorophyceae; order Chlamydomonadales; family Chlamydomonadaceae; genus Chlamydomonas; species Chlamydomonas incerta. The sequence continues at coordinate 24,265 of JAEHOC010000041.1, forward strand.
TAGCTCCATGGGTCTTGAATCTTGTCCAGAGGTCTTCAGTTGGCAAAAAACGCTTTAACCAAACCAAACCAGGCTGGCGAAAGGTGCTCCTCGTGAAGATGTGAAAAATTCCGAAAGGGAAGATGTCGCCGAGCGTGTCGACGACAGGCTCAAGGCGACCAAAAAGAAGCGATGAGAATGGAAACATGATCGCATCAATTGCTTGGGCGAAATTGCAACGCTTCGTGCTCGCCAAGATGTTAGAATGCCAAAAACCAGGATTTCGCGGACTCCACGATAGCTGCCACCATCACCGTAATTCTACCTCGAGAGTGGTAAATAAACGGACCCATAAGCAGCTGAGGCCTATGGAGCGACAGAGACGAAATGTCGCACAACTGGCACTGGTTGACCCACTAAAGAACGAGGTCACCGAGCTCCACGAATGCGCAAACATAGTTCCTGGTATCTCAAAAGCAATATTAGAAAGCTGTGAGAGCGGTAAGGAGCCCCGGAAACAAAGAAAACCTTTGGGGCTGTAGCTGAAAGCCACAGCCCCAAAGAAGAGAAGAAGCAAGAGAGAAAAAGTGAAGTAAAGTAAAGTGACGCACATCTTCCTGGAGTGTCCAGCGTATGCGCAGGCAAGGACGTGGCTGCAGCAGCTGTGGGCCTGCGTGGCGCCCCAGGCATCGGCGCCGCCAGTGACGGACGCGGCCTTCATGCTGGGTGACGACATGGGGGTGTGGGCCTCAGGCCCGCGGGGGGCGGGCGCGCTGCTGTGGAGCACGTTGCGGGCCACCTTCTTGTACGCCGTCTGGTGTGCTTACTGGTCCCGCGAGCCTGCTAAGCATACGTCGGAGCACGTGGTTTGGGAGGTGGTCAGCATTTGGAGCTTGAGCAACGCTTGGAGGCGCACGTTGCCGCAAATCCCGTGGCCAGTACAGGTGACGGCGCTTGCACGCAATGGGAGGCGGACAAGTTCTTCTTGCGGGAGGCCGCCACCAGCATCCACCGTCGGCATGCACGCCAGACCCGGGATGGGCTGCATAGCGTGGTGCTGGCCGCAGCCGCGGCCGCTGCCCTGGCCGACCGGCTGGGTGCCAGCGCCGCGCAGTGTCGGGCTGCGGCCATGGCCAACTTGGCGGTGCGGGAGGAGCGGGCCGCTGCCGCAGCGGCGAGCCACAATGCCCGCGCTGTGCTCATGGAGGAGCATGGGGAGCGGGGCACTCGCTGGTTCCATCGGCAGGCGGACGAGCCAGCCGCGGGCGTGCAGGAGCCCATCACGCACGAATGTGCCGGGGCAACCGGCGCCTGTGGAGCTCACGGGACCGGGCACGCACAACACTGTCTCCGCAGCCGCCACAGCCATGTACAGTGGCACCAGCCCCACCGGCCTGTTTCGCGTGCAGCCGGTCTGTACGGCGTCGCAGCAACAGCTTCTGGCGGCCATTGACCGCAAGGTTCCGGCGGATCTGCAGGCCGCCGCGGAGGGGGCAGGGGACGGCGCCCTCAGTGATACCGAGCTGATGGCAGCGCTGGCTGGCTCCGCCAATGATAAAGCGCCGGGGTCGGACGGGGTCCCGTACGAGGTGTACAAGGTGTTCTGGGCGCTGCTGGGTCCGCGCTTGTGTGCTGCTGCTGCCGCTGCCTTTGCTGCTGCTGCAGACGCCCACGATGGCGGCGAAATGGCGGCGGTGCTGCCCGCCTCCTGGCGGGAGGGCATCATCACCCTCATCTACAAGGGCAAAAGCCTGGACCGCGCCGAGCTGGCGTCCTACCGGCCCATCACGCTGCTAAACTGCGACTTCAAGATGGTGTCCAAGGCCGTCAGCGCCCGCCTGCAGCCCACCCTGGATGCAGTTGTGGATGAGCTGCAGACCGCGTTCATCACCGGCCGCTGGATTGGAGACAACGCGCTGTACCTCCAAGGCCTGATCGAATGGATGCGCCTGGACGTGGGCGCGGACGGCACGCCACGGCAGGGTGGTGCGCTGTACTTCTTGGACATTGAAAAGGCGTATGACCGGGTGCACCGGCAGTGGCTGTATGCGTCCGCGGAGGGACTGGGGTTTGGGCCGCGCATGCTGCGCTGGATCCACCTGATCACTGCCAACGGCTCTGCCCGCGTGTGTGTGAACAGGATGCTCTCTGATGCCTTCCCAGTGCTGAACGGCTTGCCGCAGGGCAGCACCGCCTCACCACCGCTGTGGGTCATCCAGCTGCAGCCACTGACGTCCTTTCTGCGGCGGCAGGTGGAGCAAGGGGCACTCCGCACGCCCCTGCTGCCCAGCGGCGAGCAGGCGCCGCCTGCCGCCCACCACGCTGACGACACGACCCTCACGGCGCGCGACCCGGCGGTGGACGGGCCGGTCCTGATGGCGGCAGTACAGCTGTTCTGCCGCGCGTCCAACGCCCGTGTCCATCCGGACAAGAGCAAGGCCATGGGCCTTGGCAGGTTTGCGCACCTGACGGGCCCCTGCCCACACACGGGGGTGCCGTTTACCACTGGCGCCGTGACACACCTGGGTGTGCCTCTGTCGTGGGACTCTGATGCGGCCGCAGCGGACCTGTACACCTGGCGGGCTCACGGCATGGCGTTTGTGGCGCGTCTGTGGGCTGCCCTGTCTCTGACTCTCGTTGGCCGTGTGCACATTGCGAAGCAGGTGCTAGCGGCGAAGCTGGCCTACCATTTCAGCTTCCTCAACCCATCGCCGGCGCAGCTGAAGGAACTCACCGGCCTGGTGGACCACTTTGCTGCGCGCTCCTTGCACGCTGAGGACGCCAGCCTGGTGTCGCACGGGAACCCGCTCCTGCTGCCTAAGCGGGAAACGGCCTGTCTGCCGTACAAGGATGGGGATGTCAACCACGTCGACCTGCCTGCGTTCCTGTCTGCCCTGCAAGCTAAAATAAATAAATAAATGTATACGCCTTTCCGTAGGTCAGGGCGTGGATTAAGGGAGCCGACGAGGTGAGAGGCGAGCCTCATTACTCGTCTGCTACCGGAGGCATCCAGTGGGCGTCGGGCGCACGCCTATGCGGGTGAGGGTCACCCGCCTGCGCCCTGTAGGGTGTCGAGGGGTTCCCCTCGTTCCCCTCGTCGCCTGGAGCGGACAATATTGTTGAGGGTGGTGACGGCATGGTCGTGTAGGGCGTTGCAGCAGGTGGAGGCTGCCGTGGGACGGACCCCTAACTTCCGCAGCAGTTTGGGTAGGTCAGCGCGAATGGTGCCGGCAAAGCCCAGGCTGACAGCCTCTTGCGTGGTGTATTTGACTTTCCATCCTGCCCGGCGCAGGAGGCGGGCAAGCTTGGCGTGCTGCTTGGCTTTGGCGTGGGTTTTGGCGGTGTGGTTGGTGTCGGCGCAGTATCCGACCTCCACAATGTGTACGGTGTGGTTTGTGCTGGGTGCGGGTGGTGTGTCGGGGTCAAGTGGGATGCTGGGTATGAGTAGGATGTCGGGCCTCATCTTTTTGCGAATGTCGTCGGGGCAGTCTGGGAGTAGCCATTTGGGCAAGCGGGTACTGGACACGTACTCGGGCAGGTCATCTGCGGCAGTCGCATCCATAACTTTGAAGCAGCCCCCATATGCACCACGGGCAACGTGCTGCATGATAATGCGGACCGCACGGTTGTGTCGGCTGATGTAAAGCTTGCTCATGTGCTTGTGTTTGCAGCCGCCGAGAATGTGTCCCCCAGAGTCAGGGTGAGAGCACAGGGGGCAGGGGGCGATTTCGGCAGTCCCTGGGGCAGCGCGTGGCTGCACGCGTTGCCGGCCAGTTAGGGAGAATCCGCACCGCGCTGCCAGTTTGGCATTCCACAGCTGTGGCCCATCCGTTGGTTGCGTGTAGGCTTTCCGTAGCCAGTAGTAGTTGGCCCTCGGGTTATTGTCCGCTGTTTCGTGTAGCCACTTGGCGTCTGTAGGCGCCTTATCATCGGCGGCTTGCCCCGCAATTTTGTCTACGACTTCATTGAATTTCACCCCAGTGTGAGCCTTGACCTTTAGCAGACGAGTTGCCCGGCCTTGCACCGCTCGGTGCTTCAGTTTCAGCTTAATGGCTTCCAGGAGTGCTTTGTGCTTGCTAAAAGTGAGCATGTGCGGCTGGTTGATAATCTTGCGGACGAGGAACAGCGACGCTGCCAAATCCGTGTAGATGGCCAGGTCGTCGCGGGGCTCAGGTTCGTCGGCGGCCAGGCAGAGCGCTTGGTGGATAGCGGATAGTTCACAGCGGGTGATGGTGTTGCAGCCCGAGGTGCCGGGGTTCACATCGATGTGGTAGCCTTGGCTGGCACGTGCGTCCAAAACTCCTGCCCCCCACGTGCAGGATCGGCCGGTGGCGTCCTTGCGCACGGAGCCGTCTGTATACATGCCTTCCGTGGGGTCGTATCATAGTGGGCGCGTGGCGCAGAAGGTGCGGTACACCTCCGCTGTGCAGGATGGTTGGGGTGGCTCTGGGGTGCCCCCAGCAGGCCTCGGGGCGGAGGAGACACGCATGGGAGGTTGGGTGCCTTGCGTGCACTGTTGAGTCATGCTGCGCACACGCTTGCGAACCCATTGCGGCGCTTGTTCCTGTGTCGCAGGCGTTCGGGCGGCGGGCGTGCGTGGGGGTTTCAGGGAGCTCAGTTTGGCCGCCCACGCTGGGGCACGCCGCGCGGCGGCTGCGTTGCACACAAGCAGCAGGTCCGTGCCCAGGGAGTGCATGGTGGAGCTGAAGCTACCGTCGGAGCCGATGGGCCGCTCGCTGGGGCGCAATGTGCCGAGGTGGGTGACGTGTGGGTGTGTCAGGTACTGCGCGTAGGGTGCGACTGGGTCGCGTGGGAAGAGGAGGAGCGTGGCGGTGGGATCATGGTGGTCCTGTCGCGCTGCCGCCCAAGCCGTGGCCCAGCGTAGGGCGTGGAGCTGCTGTGCTGGGTCGGGTTCAGGGTGTGCGACGGCGACGCCGGTCCAGGGGTGGTTGAAGGCATCATGGCTGGCTCCGAAGAGCAGGTCTTGGGGGTGGGGGGTGAAGTACGTGGTGGTGTGGTCGGCTACGTTAAGGGGGGATGCGAAGAGTTCCGTGCTGCTGCCGATGGCGGTGTGCAGTTTGGACGTTAGGCGCTGCGTGTATGCCCTTTCACCTGCCGCTGTGATTTGGTGTTGACGGTTGCCGGATCCCGGCCGGTATCGCAGGAGCAAGCGTGCGATATCTTCAGGGAAGCCGCCGGGTGAGGCGAGCTGCTGGTGGGCCTCAGTCCAGTTGAGGCGCGCATGTGTGTAGCGGTGCCACAGGGAGGTGAGGCGGGATGCGGGGAGGGTGCCGACGCATCGCCCATGTGGGTCGTAGACGTGCGCGGTGTGTGCCGCCTCAACGCCGGACGGCCAGTCGCCCTCGGGTGTCCATGGGGCGGGCGGGGTGGGGGAGGGGTTGTATTTGCCGATTTGTATCGTGTAGCAGCCCGGCGGTGTGATGTCGTGGTCTGGGTTGCAGGGTTCGACGTCAACTTGCACGTGGCTGCGCAGGATTCGCTGGCCGCGTGTGTGGAAGGTGCATTCGTCTTTCCAGCACCCCTGCTTCTGGGCGGCTGTTAGGTGGTCATCTGCGGCTGGGTGGTGAGTGCCCTGGGTGGGTGGGGCTGCTTCTAGGCGCGCGGCAAGGTCATCGAGGAGAGCTTGTCGAGTCTCCTGGTCGTCAATGATGCACGCGGGCTCGTCTGTGGGTTCCCATTCCACGCGCAGCCGGGGCTGGGCATTGGTGGGGTCGGTTGGGAGGTCGAATGCAGTGACCGTGCGGGGAATGTAGTGGTTGCGTCGGTAGAGGGGTAGGGCTCCCGGGAGGAGGGTGGTTGGCTCCCATTCGACACGGAGGTATGGTTTGCCGTTCTTGGTGACTTACGCAGTGATCGCCCGTACTTTCTCTTGGGACCCGAACAGGGCGTTGGTGGCGCTGAGGCAGTCCCTGCTGGCCTTCACGTGTTTCCAATCTGCGGCGGTGGCATTCGGTTTCAGCAGCAGTTGATGGAGGAACGCGCTTCAGCTGTCCGCCCCGCGTCCTTTGGCCAGGTAATTGTGTGTGGCGAGCAGTTCGGCGCAATGTGCCAGAGTGAGGGCGTCAGTCGCGGGGTTCCAGTCTAGCGCAGCGTGTTCGTCGGGGAGGGGCGCACCGCGGGGGGCCCAGGGGTGGTGCTGGCGGCGGGACCTTTTGCGTGGGGGCGCGTCAAGGGCTGGGGGCGCTTCGTGGGCGGGGGCAGCTGCCTCAGGGGCCGTTTCTGCCTCAGCGGCTTCTTCGTCGCCCCCCCCCCCGGCGGCTTCAGCTTGTTCAGGTGCACGCTGTGCGAGTAGGCGTCGGATGTCGTGCCACTGGGCGGGGGCGGGGGCGTCCTCAGCGCCGAGGAGGCCGGTGATGGTGTGTTCGGCCGGGAGCGTGTGTTCCGTGATGTCCAGGGGTGCTGTGCTGTTCCAAGTTTTCGCGATTGCGCGTGTGGCGGGGTGGAGGGCTTTGGTGAGCCGGTTCAGGGCGAGCATGTGTCGTGTCTTCACCAGTCGTCTACCTTGCCGCTTCAGGTCCGTGGTGCTGATCAAGTGCGTGCCCTCTACCACCAATTCCTGCAGGTTGTAGCCCAGTTCGAGGAGGGGCTGGATCATCCGGAATGGGAGGGCGGCTTCGGCAGGGGTGGAGAGAGGGCTCAGCCTTTCAAGCAGCCGGGTGAGGCTGTTAGTGGTAGTGGTGAAGGGTTGTCCTTTGTCTGTGAGCTCGAGCCCGGCTTCTTTGACCAGCGCTAGCTGCCGCAGGTTTGTGTAGTACCTGAACTCATGGGTGAGGCGCTGAGTTGATGCCGTGCCAGCCATACTGCTTTGCAGGTGTAGCATGGCGCGTGTTACCGCACCGAGACGGCCCTGGTCGTTTAGTGCCTGAACCAGGGCTTTCGCGGCGCGCCGTACGTAGAGTGCGCGGACGCTGCCCAGCCCCAGGCCCAGCTGGGTTTCGGGCTGAATGACGGCACGAGTGGGAAAGCATGACTTAAGGCCGTAGGAACGTTTAGCAAAACGTGTAATCATGGCGTCTATGCGTGCAACATCGTGTTTGGTGTACGGCATGAAGGGTAGGCTGTATGCTACTGCTGGGTGCACGGTGGTTTGAAGCATGCGTATCTTTTGGTCGGGCGATGCGAGGGAGGCGGTGATGTTGGTGCCCCTGTCCGCGATCTTATCTAGGATGTGCCCGACTTGCGGGCCCCAGTCAAGTGTGGGGGTGATTTGGATGCCGAGGTATTTGTAAGGCGCGGTGGGGGGCGCGTAGGGGATAGCGACGCCATTGACCCGTATCTTATTTTGGAGCATGCGCTCAAGGGCGCGCTGGTGGTGGACGTGACGCGGGCCGCCAAGGGTGGGGTCGGTCTTTGCTTGACCGTATAGCACGCCTTGCAGCTGACATTTGTCCACATTGAGCTTGAGGCCGCCCCAAGCAGCGTATCTTTCAATCTTTTCGACTTGTGTGCGCATGTCGGAGAGGCAGGAGGTAGCCGCGGCTAGGTCGTCCGCGAATGCGCCAGAGCTAAAGTTGTGTTTGTCGTTTTCTTCGGGTGTGAGACAGCCGAAGCGGTATCCACGGCCGCCATGGTGCTGCCAGCGCAGTAGGGGTTCCATAAAGATGATGAATAGGATGGGAGACAGGACGTCGCCTTGCACGGTGCCACGTTCCAGCAGGATGTCGGCGGTGGTGCCATGCTCGGTACGGACCCGGGTGCGTGCGGTGCTGTATAGGCTTTGCACAGCGTCGATGAGGTCGCGTGGGTAGCCCAGGTCGTGCATGATGAGCAGCAGTTTGTCTTGGTCTATGGTGTTAAAAGCGGAGGAGAAGTCTACGTATAGCAGGAACAGGTTGCGTCCCGTGATTGCCGCATCTTCAATGGTGTGTAAAAGATTTTGGACCTGCCGTTCTGTGTTTCGTTGCCTCAGGTATCCCTCCTGTGCCTCTGTAAAGACGCCAGCTTGCTCACTGAAGAGGACTGTGTTCAGGGTGATAAGGGACGTGTACAGCTTGTACAGCGTGCTAGCCAGGGCGATGGGGCGTTTGTTTTTGATGAGGAGGGGATCTCCGGTGGGCTTTGGTAGGAGTACGGTGTCTGAGAGTGTCCATTGTTTGGGGGTTTCGGCTTTCACCCACATGAGTAGCATGAGCTGATGGATGGCGGTTTGCAGGGCAGTGGGAAGGGTTTGCAGGAGTTCATTGGGGATATCATCGGGTCCAGGGGCCTTGTTGCGGCCGAGGTGGTTGAGGCAGCACCGGAAGTTTGTGGGGTCGGCCATGCCGGGGAGGAGGGTGGTGGGTGTGCCGGCTGCCTTGGCGAGTGCGGGGAAGGGGTCCGGGGCTCCGGGTGCGGTGAAGGGGTATTGGCGATCAGCGTGCGGGTTGAAGTGGGATTGGCGGCGACCATTGATAGGTCGCGCGAGCTTAGAGAAGTGGCGGTGCAGGGCGTCCAGGATGCCGGCCGGGGGTGTGTGCACCGTGGCAGGTAGGTCGGGGTCGCGGATGGCAGGGGTTCCGCGGGGTGCGTCGGTGTTGCTGAGGATGCGTTGGTGGCCTTTCTTAGGGTTGGTTGCGAGCAGGGTGCGCATCTTCTTAATCGCTTTTTGTGTGTGCCGTTTGCGTAGGTCGGCAGTGGCCTTCCGTAGGTCCTGCTTGGTTTGTTCCAGTGCCTGTTGCAGTTGCTCTCGTGCTGTGTCGGGAATTGGGGCGCGTGGGATGGGCGGGGGCTGACCAGGCGCGGGGTCGGGCGGGGGGACGGCAGGCGTAGGTGCCGCAGCGGGTGCGGGCTCGGGCTCGGGCTCGGGCGCTGGTGCGGGTGCGGGTGCTGGGGCGGGCGCGGGCGCTGGTGTAGGTGCGGGTGCGGGCGGGGGGGATGCGGCAGGTGGCGGTGCGATGCGATTGAGCCGTCGGCGTTGGTCCTTGAACTGGCGGAGGAGTGCCCGTATGTGGCGGCTTTCGGTTCGCTTGGCGTACGGTTTTGTTGCGCGTGGGGGTTTGCGGTCGCAGTGGCTCTTGAGAGTGGTTAAGCAGGATTGGAGGAGTTGGTCCAGCTCGTGACTGAGGGCCTGGACATCGTTGCCAGCGACTGCTGGTGATGTGCGGAGTGCGGTTTGGATAGCCGCGGCCTCATCCTCCGTGGTGGCACGTTCGGAGCTGGCTAGTGCGTTGGTAATGGCTGTGTGCGCGTCCTCCAGCTTGCTGAGTAGGGCGGAGATCGCGGCGCCGCGGTTGGTCTCCATGTCTGACCTGGCGCGCTGCTTTTGAATGAGTGTGGGTTTGTGGTATTGCAACCATGCGTCACTGGGTGTTGTGTTCGGCGGGGGCGGGGGCGGGTTGGGAAGGAGGCGAAGCGCGGCCAGGGGGATGGAGGCGATGAGTGCGTGGTGGTCAGGGGGGCCTCCACATTCATGTGTGCGTTCAGTGGCTCCGCCTTCGGCGGTGACGGCTGTGTGCATGGGGTGGCTGAGAAGGATATCGTCGATGCGGCTGCTGTGGGTGGTGTAGCCGTTCTGGAGTTGCGTGTAGGTGTGCTGCCTGGGTGTGGTTGCGGATGGTGTTTGGATGGGGCGGAGTTGTGCGGCATGTGCAAATGCTTGGTGCTTGCGGTCTGCCGTGTCGAGCTGGTGGCTGCTGCGGTCGGTTGGGCACAGTACGGCGTTCCAGTCCCCAGCGAGGATCACCTGTTGTGGTGCGTCGGGGTGGTCAGCTGCAGTGAGGACTGTCTGGCAGTAGTTGTACACCAGCGTGCGAGTGTCAGGGTTTTCAGGTGCGTAGATGCCAATGACGTGAAGTGGTGGACTGTTGAGAGGCGCGATTTTTACGTGCAGAAGGTACCCTTCAAGTCCACGTGGAGGTGCGACGGTTTCAGTCCCGGCAGGCTTGCTGAAGCGGTGTGCCACGCCGATTAGCACGCCGGCCTGGCTGCCACGTGAGGCGCTGTGGTTGCTCATGTACGTTTGGTATCGGTCGTTCAGGGTGGCTTTAATGCGGCCAACAATGTTGCGCTTGTGGTAGGGGATCTTGGTTTCGGTTAGTACTATGATGTCGGGCGTGCCGGTGTCAGAGATGGCAATGTTCGCAATTTCCAGGTGGCTGTCTAGACTGCGTGTGTTGTGGGTCATGGTGGAGAGGTGGCCATCTGGGAGTGGCGCTGTTGTATCAATGGTCGGCGTCGGTGCGGCGGTGGTGTTGGGTGGGGGAGGGGAGGGGCCTGGGGCGGCCAGCGTGGTCTGTTTGAGCTTTTTGCCGTCGGTCGGGTGTGTGTTGGCGTTTTGGGCTGTGCGCCGCTTGCCGCTGCGTTGTGTAGGTGGCCTGGCTCTGTGTGGTGCACGCTCGGGTGCGGGTGCGGGTGCGGGTGCGGGTGCGGGTGCGGGTGCGGGGCGGTGCGGGTGCGGGTGCGGGTGCGGGTGCGGGTGCGGGTGCGGTGCGGGTGCGGGGGCGGGTGCGGGTGCGGGTGCGGGTGCGGGTGCGGGTGCGGGTGCGGGTGCGGGTGCGGGTGCGGGTGCGGGTGCGGGTGCGGGTGCGGGTGCGGTGCGGGTGCGGGTGCGGGTGCGGGTGCGGGTGCGGGTGCGGGTGGCGGGTGCGGGTGCGGGTGCGGGTGCGGGTGCGGGTGCGGGTGCGGGTGCGGGTGCGGGTGCGGGTGCGGGTGCGGGTGCGGGTGCGGGTGCGGGTGCGGGTGCGGGTGCGGGTTGCGGGTGCGGGTGCGGGTGCGGGTGGGGCGGGTGCGGGTGCTGGTGCGGGTGCGGGTGCGGGTGCGGGTGCGGGTGCGGTGTGCGGTGCGGGTGCGGGTGCGGGTGCGGGTGCGGGGGCGGTGTGCGGGTGCGGGTGCGGGGTTGCGGGTGCGGGTGCGGTTGCGGTTGCGGGTCTGTGCGGGTGTGCGGGTGCCGGGTGCGGGTGCCGGGTGCGGGTGCGGGTGCGGGTGCGGGTGCGGGTGCGGGTGCGGGTGGGCGGGTGCGGGTGCGGGTGCGGGTGCGGGTGGCGGGTGCGGGTGCGGGTGCGGGTGCGGGTGGGCGGGTGCGGTGCGGGTGCCGGTTGCCGGGGTGCGGGGTGCGGGGCGGGTGCGGGTGCGTGTGATGCGGGTGCGGGTGCGGTCGGGTGCGGGTTGCTGGTTGGCGGGTGCGGGGTGCGGGGTTGCGGGTGCGGGTGCGGGTGCGGGTGCGGGTGCGGGTTGCGGGTGCGGGTGCGGTGCGGGCGGGTGCGGGTGCGGGTGCGGGTGCGGGTGCGGGTGGCGGTTGCGGGTGCGGGTGCGGGGTGCGGGTGAGGGTGCGGGTGCGGGTGCGGGGTGCGGGTGCGGGTGCGGGTGCGGGTGGCGGGGTGCGGGTGCGGGTGCGGTGCGGGTGCGGGGTGCGGGTGCGGGTGCGGGTGCGGGTGCGGTGCGGGTGCGGGTGCGGGTGCGGGTGCGGGTGCGGGTGCGGGTGCGGGTGCGGTGCGGGTGCGGGTGCGGGTGCGGGTGCGGGTGCGGGTGCGGGTGCGGGTGGCGGGTGCGGGTGCGGGTGCGGGTGCGGGTGCGGGTGCGGGTGCGGGTGCGGGTGCGTGCGGGTGCGGGTGCGGTGCGGGTGCGGGTGCGGGTGCGGGTGCGGGTGCGGGTGCGGGTGCGGGTGCGGGTGCGGGTGGGGTGCGGGTGCGGGTGCGGGTGCGGGTGCGGGTGCGGGTGCGGGTGCGGGTGCGGGTGCGGGTGCGGGTGCGGGTGCGGGTGCGGGTGCGGGTGCGGGTGCCGGGGTGCGGGTGCGGTTGCGGGGTGCGGGTGCGGGTGCGGTGCGGGTGCGGGTGCGGAGTGCGGTGCGGGTGCGGTGCGGGTGCGGGTGCGGGTGCGGGTGGCGGGTGGCGGGTGCGGGTGCGGGTGCGGGTGCGGGTGCGGGTGCGGGTGCGGGTGCGGGGTGCGGGTTGGCGGGTGGCGGGTGCGGGTGCGGGTGCGGGGGGTGCGGGTGCGGGTGCGGGTGGCGGGTGCGGGTGCGGGTGGCGGGTGCGGGTCGGGTGCGGGTGCGGGTGCGGGTGCGGGTTGCGGGTGCGGGGTGCGGGTGCGGGTGCGGGTGCGGGTGCGGTGGCGGGTGCGGGTGGGCGGGTGCGGGTTGCGGGTGCGGGTGCGGGTGCGGAGTGCGGGTGGCGGGTGCGGGTGCGGGTGCGGGTGGCGGGTGCGGGGCGGTGGCGGGTGCGGGTGCGGGTGCGGGTGCGGGTGCGGGTGCGGGTGCGGGTGGCGGGTGCGGTGGTGCGGGTGCGGGTGGCGGGTGCGGTGCGGGTTGGCGGGTGCGGGTGCGGGTGGTTGCGGTGTGCGGGTGCGGGTGCGGGTGCGGGTGCGGGTGCGGGTGCGGGGTGCGGGGTGCGGGTGCGGGTGCGGGGGCGGTGCGGGTGCGGGAGGTGCGGGTGCGGGTGCGGGTGCGGGTGCGGGTGCGGGTGCGGTGCGGGTGCGGGTGCGGGTGCGGGTGCGGGTGCGGGTGCGGGGCGGGTGGCGGGTGCGGGTGCGGGTTGCGGGTGCGGGTGCGGGTGCGGGGTGCGGGTGCGGGTGCGGGTGCGGGTGCGGGTGCGGGTGCGGGTTGCGGGTGCGGGTGCGGGTGGCGGGGTTGCGGGTGCGGGTGCGGGTGCGGGTGCGGGTGCGGGTGCGGGTGCGGGTGCGGGTGCGGGTGCGGGTGCGGGTGCGGGTGCGGGTGCGGGTGCGGGTGCGGGTGCGGGTGCGGGTGCGGGTGCGGGTGCGGGTGCGGGTGCGGGTGTGCGGGTGCGGGTGTGGTGCGGTGCGGGTGCGGGTGCGGGTGCGGGTGCGGTGCGGGTGCGGGTGCGGGTGCGGGTGCGGGTGCGGGTGCGGGTGCGGGTGCGGGTGCGGGTGCGGGTGCGGGTGCGGGTGCGGGGCGGGTGCGGGTGCGGGTGCGGGGTGCGGGTGCGGGCTGGCGGGGGGTGCGGGTGCGGTGCGGTGCGGGTGCGGGTGCGGGTGCGGGTGGCGGGTGCTGGGTGGCGGGTGGGCGGGTGCGGGTGGCGGGTGCGGTGCGGGTGCGGGTGCGGGTGCGGGTGCGGGTGCGGGTGCGGGTGCGGGTGCGGGTGCGGGTGCGGGTGCGGGTGCGGGTGCGGGTGCGGGTGCGGGTGCGGGTGCGGGTGCGGGTGCGGGTGCGGGTGCGGGTGCGGGTGCGGGTGCGGGTGCGGGTGCGGGTGCGGGTGCGGGTGCGGTGCGGGTGCGGGTGCGGGTGCGGGTGCGGGTGCGGGTGGCGGGTGCGGGTGCGGGTGCGGGTGCGGGTGCGGGTGCGGGTGCGGGTGCGGGTGCGGGTGCGGGTGCGGGTGCGGGTGCGGGTGCGGTGCGGGTGCGGGTGCGGGTGCGGGTGCGGGTGCGGGTGCGGGTGCGGGTGCGGGTGCGGGTGCGGGTGCGGGGGCGGGTGCGGGTGCGGGTGTGCGGGTGTGGGTGCGGTGCGGGTGCGGGTGCGGGTGCGGGTGCGGGGTGCGGTGCGGGTGCGGGTGCGGGTGCGGGTGCGGGTGCGGGGCGGGTGCGGGTGCGGGTAATTGCTTGCAGGTTGGGTAGGAGGGAGATGTGCATGTGTCCCCGTACTCGGGTGATGTCCATTTCGTAGATGGCGAGCGCATTGCCACTGAGTGAGCGCCAGTCGGTTTCAGTGCGGAGGGGTGTGGGCCCTGGTCGCATTGAGTCGAGCCACCACCATTGGCCTTGGTAGTATCGAACAGCCGTGGCGTGGGTGTCGCTGAGGAGCAGAAACCCGGAGCGTTGAGCTTGCGGTGCATGGCATTGCAGGATGTTTTCGATGGCTGGTTGGGTGTGGTGGTTGATGCGGCAGGTGCGGCCAGGGTGTATGGATCGGAGGAGGATTGGCCTGTCTGTGATTGGGTGTGTGCGCAGGTAGTGGTTGACTAGCATGGTGTTCATGCCGCGGTGGGGGTGGTAGAGGTGTTGCCAGTGCGCGGCGCCCTCGGCGTTGGGGCATTGGTATCGTTGCCAGTAGTCCACAACTGTGCGTGGGTCGACAGCGCGGTAGCCTAGTAGCATGTTCAGTGCGTGAATGTGGCAATAGTTAGCTTCTTGGCGGTCGTGGTATGGTAGGTTGGGGCCGCCGAGGTTTGCTGCGGTTGTTGTGTGCTGACGCTGTCCGCTGCCAATGAGGTGCACGGGTGTGTGGGGCGAGGTTGGGTAGCAGTAGAGGAGTGTAGCAAGGCAGGTGGCAACAACAAGCCATGTCCATCGCAACTGCGTGCTGTGGAACTGGCGCCAAGCAAGGTCTCGCCGGGCTACCTCACACAGTTTCTGGCCAGTCTCCACACGGTTATCCCAGCAATTGTTAGCTCTCTCAATCATCAAGTTGCGCGTGGCTTTTCGTGCCCATGTCCTTCCCTCCAGCATAAGTCTGTGCGTGCCATCCATCGCTGTGTGCTTGTTTCGCCTTCCACCGTCGTTCCGCATCACCGCTGCATCCTCGTCTACACCGCCGCTACTACGCAAGTCACCTTCGCTATCCCGAGCCCGGGTGCGGGTGCGGGTGCGGGTGCGGGTGCGGGTGCGGGTGCGGGTGCGGGTGCGGGTGCGGGTGCGGGTGCGGGTGCGGGTGCGGGTGCGGGTGTCGGGTGCGGGTGCGGGTGCGGGTGCGGGGTGCGGGTGCGGGTGCGGGTGCGGGTGCGGGTTGCGGGTGCGGGTGCGGGTGCGGGTGCGGGTGCGGGTGCGGGTGCGGTGCGGGTGCGGGTGCGGGTGCGGTGCGGGTGCGGGTGCGGTGCGGGTGCGGGTGCGGGTGCGGGTGCGGGTGCGGTGCGGGTGCGGGTGCGGGTGCGGGTGCGGGTGCGGGTGCGGGTGCGGGTGCGGGTGCGGGTGCGGGTGCGGGTGCGGGTGCGGGTGCGGGTGCGGGTGCGGGTGCGGGTGCGGGTGCGGGTGCGGGTGCGGGTGCGGGTGCGGGTGCGGGTGCGGGTGCGGGTGCGGGTGCGGGTGCGGGTGCGGGTGCGGGTGCGGGTGCGGGTGCGGGTGCGGGTGCGGGTGCGGGTGCGGGTGCGGGTGCGGGTGCGGGTGCGGGTGCGGGTGCGGGTGCGGGTGCGGGTGCGGGTGCGGGTGCGGGTGCGGGTGCGGGTGCGGGTGCGGGTGCGGGTGCGGGTGCGGGTGCGGGTGCGGGTGCGGGTGCGGGTGCGGGTGCGGGTGCGGGTGCGGGTGCGGGTGCGGGTGCGGGTGCGGGTGCGGGTGCGGGTGCGGGTGCGGGTGGGGTGCGGGTGCGGGTGCGGGTGCGGGTGCGGGTGCGGGTGCGGGTGCGGGTGCGGGTGCGGGTGCGGGTGCGGGTGCGGGGCGGGTGCGGGTGCGGGTGCGGGTGCGGGTGCGGGTGCGGGTGCGGGTGCGGGTGCGGGTGCGGGTGCGGGTAATTGCTTGCAGGTTGGGTAGGAGGGAGATGTGCATGTGTCCCCGTACTCGGGTGATGTCCATTTCGTAGATGGCGAGCGCATTGCCACTGAGTGAGCGCCAGTCGGTTTCAGTGCGGAGGGGTGTGGGCCCTGGTCGCATTGAGTCGAGCCACCACCATTGGCCTTGGTAGTATCGAACAGCCGTGGCGTGGGTGTCGCTGAGGAGCAGAAACCCGGAGCGTTGAGCTTGCGGTGCATGGCATTGCAGGATGTTTTCGATGGCTGGTTGGGTGTGGTGGTTGATGCGGCAGGTGCGGCCAGGGTGTATGGATCGGAGGAGGATTGGCCTGTCTGTGATTGGGTGTGTGCGCAGGTAGTGGTTGACTAGCATGGTGTTCATGCCGCGGTGGGGGTGGTAGAGGTGTTGCCAGTGCGCGGCGCCCTCGGCGTTGGGGCATTGGTATCGTTGCCAGTAGTCCACAACTGTGCGTGGGTCGACAGCGCGGTAGCCTAGTAGCATGTTCAGTGCGTGAATGTGGCAATAGTTAGCTTCTTGGCGGTCGTGGTATGGTAGGTTGGGGCCGCCGAGGTTTGCTGCGGTTGTTGTGTGCTGACGCTGTCCGCTGCCAATGAGGTGCACGGGTGTGTGGGGCGAGGTTGGGTAGCAGTAGAGGAGTGTAGCAAGGCAGGTGGCAACAACAAGCCATGTCCATCGCAACTGCGTGCTGTGGAACTGGCGCCAAGCAAGGTCTCGCCGGGCTACCTCACACAGTTTCTGGCCAGTCTCCACACGGTTATCCCAGCAATTGTTAGCTCTCTCAATCATCAAGTTGCGCGTGGCTTTTCGTGCCCATGTCCTTCCCTCCAGCATAAGTCTGTGCGTGCCATCCATCGCTGTGTGCTTGTTTCGCCTTCCACCGTCGTTCCGCATCACCGCTGCATCCTCGTCTACACCGCCGCTACTACGCAAGTCACCTTCGCTATCCCGAGCCCGTGCATTTACTTCTACTTGTGTGCCTGGTCCCGGTGCATTGTCAGCGGGATTAGATCTCGAGGCAGGGCTAGTTTCGGCCGGGATAGACCCGTTCATCAATGTGTCCTTGCGACCCCTGGCCCCAGCATCGTCCACAGGCGGTTGCAGGTCTCGGTGCCTCTCACAGCCTGCCCAAGGTAGCGGCCCACTACGTCCCGTGTTAAGTTCTATCCAGTACGGCAGCAGCACGGATCGGTGCTCCTGGTCGCTGGTGTTCCAGGCGGTTGTGAGCTTCGCAGTCCCTGCAGCGATTTCGAGCTGCGCGTTGGGCGGGATGGCCTGTGGCTTGTTGCTGGACACCGCGAACTTGAGTCGTGCGAGCTGCCGTGGTGGGCATGGTCTACTGCACACGTTTACAAGGCTCTTTCTGGTGATTGAGGCGTCTAGTGTGGTCCTGGTGACCGAGTAGTGGCTCAGGGGCAGGCCCGATAGGGCGTGCGCGTTGGCCCTTCTGCTAGGTGTTCCTATGTTCATGGTGTATGCGTGTATGGGTGGTGGGAGCGAGTCCGTCGGTTTCTTGCGCTGTTTCGCGTCATGGGGATCGTTGCTTTTTTTGGTCCTTCGGTCCGTCAGTGTTGCGTTGGGTGCGTTACCGATTGGTTGTGTGCGCTGTATGCTATCGGGCTTTACCCGTGGCGCGCTTTCCACTTGGCGCATACTACCCATTATCGGTGATTTGCCGTTTCGGGCGCCCTCAGTTCTGTAGTCGCGAGTTCGTGTTGCTTTTCCGTTTGGGAGCAACGCCGTGGTTAGGGCCACGGTGAGGGAGTCAGGTTGCTGGCAGGCTTCGGCCATGCCTTCCAAGGCGCATGCTGTCGGCCAGTCTTGCGTGGTTCTTCTTGCCCGTGGTCATGCAGTATCGTTATAGAGGGTACATTTTGGGGCTGGGAGCTGGCTGGTGTGGAGTGTCCTATCGAGAGTCCTATCGACATGTATGTTACCGTCGCTGTTCGGGCATTTCTCTGTCGACAGGTGCATCGGCGGGCGGTTCTGGATGTTCGTTTCGCATGTCAGGCATGTCAGGCTGCCGGCGTTGACGCAGGGTTGTAGCAGGTTGGGCATTGCGAGGTTCGAGTGGCAGGCACAGGCTGGTGCCAGGTACGTCGAGCCGAGCTTTGCACTGGAAGCCGTCTTACACCCAGGATCCCGTTGCCATTGCTGGCGGCAGAGCAAGCTGCAAGCTAAGACTTTCGCCCTGCTTGCCCAGCCAGGCCGGCAACCCTGGAAGACGCTCACCCGGGCGCTGCTTACCCATGTGCGCCCGGACTCCGCCACCACGTGGGCGTGGGTGTACAGCGACGCGCCGGCGCCAGCGGGGCTACCTGCCCGGCTGGCGGCCGCGGTGGGCCACGTGCGGAGCGCGGGCGTGGAGCTGCATCCGCCGCAGCCAGCCGCCCAGCCGCCAGCGGCGCCGCCGCAGTGGCGGGTTAGCCTGGACCAGCAGTGGGTGGCTAACGCTGCGGGCGCTGTGTCCTACGTCCACTACACGGGGCGGCTCTTGGAGCCTGGGCCTGGCGCGCTGCCCCCGCCGGTGGATGGGGCGTGGTAGCCTGCCTGTGTGCTGCAGCACCGCAAGCCGCGGCACCTGTGGACCTTTGAAGAGCGGGCGGCGTACGATGCAGCAGCACCAGGGGAACGGGCGGGGGTGTGGCCTCGGGCGCCGTACTTCCTGGCGCCGGCGGCTGGGGTGGTGGTGCACCCGGAGCACTGCCGGATTGCGGGTGTCAGCTTGGCGGACTACACGGTGCGGGACGTGCGGCAGGCCATCACGGCGGCCAACCCGGCCGCCCCTCCGGCTCCGGCCCGCCCCGCCGCCATGCCGTGCCCGGCGCCAGCACAGCAGGCGGGGGGTTCGGGGACCCAGCCGGCGGTACAGTCGCGGCTGGCGGCGCGGGAGGCGGAGTGGCAGCGTGCAGCGGCGCAGCTGACCACCACGGCGGCGCAGCACTTCCACAATAACCCGGTGGCTCTGGACCCCTGGCTCCACCGCACCTCAGCGGCAGCTGGGCAGCAGAACACGCCGGCGAGAGCACTGCAGTCGTATGCGTCCCCGTCCCAGCAGTCAGGTGAGCGGCCGCGGCGATCCGCGCGGCTGCAGGAGCAGGCGGCGAACGGGGCGGGGCCTAGCACGGGGCCTGCCACAGCGGCGGCGGCAGCCGCAGCGGCGGTTGAGGGCGACCCTCGCACGCCGCCCCCGGATGCGTCCCTTCTGCGGGGTACGTGGCGGAGGCTGTGGGACAGCCACGCCAGTCGGGGGGCAAAGGTGCTGGTGTACCGGCTGCAACATGCTTACCTGCCTTGCGGGCTGTACCGGGCCGGCAAGGGCATTCGGCCACGGGTGACCACGGGGTGCGGGGGGTTGGGGGCGCACTGTCCTCACCCCGCCTGCGGGCCACCTGGCCCGCGGGCGTGGGCCAGCCTGACGCACATCTTCCTGGAGTGTCCAGCTTATGCGCAGGCGAGGGCGTGGCTGCAGCAGCTGTGGGCCTGCGTTGCGCCCCAGGCAGCGGCGCCGCCAGTGACGGACGCGGCCTTCATGCTGGGTGACGTCATGGGGGTGTGGGCCTCAGGCCCGCGGGGGGCGGGCGCGCTGCTGTGGAGCACGTTGCGGGCCACCTTCTTGTACGCCGTCTGGTGTGCTTACTGGTCCCGCGAGCCTGCTAAGCAGACGTCGGAGCACGTGGTTCGGGAGGTGGTCAGCGAGCTGCGCAGAGTGATGCAGCTGCGTTTCACTGCCGCCACGCTAACCCCTGAAACCCTGTCGGCTCTGCCCACACAGCTTCTCACCGCGCAGCTCAAGGCGGCTAAGCTGGAGCACTTTGTGGCCATCTGGACGGCGGGTGGCGCGTTTTGTGAAGTGGAGGAGGTTCAGGGTGGGTCGCCAAAGTTGAACTTGCGGCTGACGCTTGCTTCACCTGTGCAGGCCCCCTAGGTTTCCTTTTGGGCGGCGGTTTGTCCCAGGCGCTGGCGTGGCGTATCTTCGTCATCAGCTTACCTGGCGCCCATGTGTACTAGCTCTGGCTGGCGTTGCAGCACCTGGGCGGCTGTGGAGCTTCCTGCACAGCTTTCTAGCAGCGGGTTGGAGCCCGTTTAGGCAGCGCCACGTCTGGCCCTTTCAGTGTTTCTGCTTGTGTTTCCCTTGGCGGTTTTCCTGGGGTGTTGCTGAAGCAACCGACTTGTGGGGGTGGGGTGGGTTCGGGCGGAGTAAGTGCTGGTAGCGCTGGTGTTTCTGGCGCGCAGTGGTGTGTTTTTCAGGTGGAGGTGTTTCTGGCGGTTAGGCTGTGTTGTAGGTTGGTGCTTCGGTTAGGTCTGGCGGTGTTTTTGGGAAACCTCTGTCTGCCGGGTCGGGGTGGGGTGGGGTGGGGTGGGGTGGGGTGGGTGCGGGTGGGTGTTGGCGTTTGCTTGGGGTTTGTTGTTTTTCGTTTTCTTTTCTTCTCTTCTCTTCTCTTCTTGCCCTGTCAGGGTTCTGGTCTCGGGGACCAGGCTGTCTTCGGTCAGCAGGGGGGCAGTGCGTCTGCCCCTGTTCAACCTTGTAAGGATGATTCCTCAAAAAAAAACACGAAGCGCAGGCGCAGGTGACCCACATCCAAATCCCAACATACCACACGGCCCGCCGCATCCGTGGATGGCGGCTGCAGTACGCAGCCTGGAAGGGACAGCCGACTCCGCGCCAGGACAGCCGTCCCACAGGAGTGGGGCGACGCTGCCGGGCTGGCAGCGAGGCAGTGGCGCCACGGAAGGCACGCCCCCTGCGCGGCACGAAGGCAAGACTCCAGCGCCATCGTGTCAGTAGCGTGGGTCTCCTGCACCATCGCCACATCCGCCCCAACTTGCTGCAGGTGCGAGACCAGCGCCCGCGCCTTGCACGGCGAGCCCAGGCCGTTGACATTCACTGTCAGCAGCCGAAGGTTCGCCGCTCCCACTGGTGGCCGCATTACGAGCCCCCGCCGGCCGCGGCAGCGCCGTGGCGGTTGCGGTGGCTGTGGCTGCTGTTGCGTTTGCGGCGGCGGCCGCCACCCTGGCTGGGGGGCGCGCCGCCGCTGCTGGTGCTCATGCTAGCGGCGCCTGAGCTGGCGCCGCCGGGGCGCAATGGAGCGCTGCCCAGGCTCATGAGGCTGGAGGTACTGCGGCTGCGGTGCTGGCATTGCCGGCGGCTGGGCGCACTGGCCCCGCCGGGGTCCGCCGGCCCGCGCTTAGCAGGCCGCAGGGTGCGGGCGTCCAGGAGCACGTAGTCCATGTAGGCCGTCTGCACCTGCTGCGCGGCGTCATCCAGCTGCTCCGTCACGTCGGAAGGCAAGGGCGTGCCTGCAGGCTGGGCAGAGTACAGGCGCCACCAGCCAGTGAACTCGTCGCTCAGCTGTGCCAGGACGGCGGCACGGCCGGCCGGCACGCGGCAGACGGCCCAGTCCGGAACGGCAGCGCCCTGGTCACGGAGGTAGGCGAGGAGGCGGCTACCAAGCGGGTCGCGGCCAAGCGGCGCCCACTCATACCCCTGCACATCTGCGCAGCGGTTCTGGTACGTCACGAGGTCAGAGCCGATGGCAACACACGTGTCGCGGGTCAGGCAGACGGCCCCGTACTCCGCCTCATTGCCCGCACCCCCACCAGCACGCCCAGCCGTGCCGGCCGAAGCCCCAGCCGGCGCGCCCAGGCCCCTGCCCCTGCCCTTACCACCACCCGCCGGCTGTGACGTCTGCGGTGGCGGCCCCGCCTGGGGCGGCGGCTGGGGCACGGCCCGCCCCGCTCCTCCACCCTGGCGCCCCGACCCGCTGCCCCCACCAGCCTGCTGTCCCGCGGCCGGCCGCCCCTTGGGCACGTGTGGCGGCGAGCTAGCACCGTCCTGCTGGGGTGGCGGCCCACCGCCCAAGCGCCCTGCCTGCTGCTGCGGGAGCTGGGCGGGGCCACAGCGCCCTGTGGAGCGGGGCTGTTGCTGCTGCGGCCGTGGCTGCGGTGCGTGCGCGGCTGGTTGCATCCGTCGCCCACGCCCTGACGCCGCCGTGGCAGCGCCATCGCCCGCCCCGTCCTGTCCCCCCAGCGTGGCAAGGACCCCAAACCGGGAGCCAGTCCCGGGCCCGGGCGACTGGCGCTGCTGCTCCTGCCGCTGCTGTTGCTGTACCCGCCGTTGCTGCTGGAGATTGAGTTCCGCCAAATCGGCCAAGTACCGCTGCATCACACCTTTCAGCTGCTGCTCCTGCCGAGCGACTGCCCGCTGATCAAAGGGCGGCTGTGGCGCTGGACAACGTGGTCAACGATGGCAGCACGTCGCCCACGCCCTGACGCCGCCGTGGCAGCGCCATCGCCCGCCCCGTCCTGTCCCCCCAGCGTGGCAAGGACCCCAACCTGGGAGCCGGTCTGGGCCCGGGGCGACTGCCCCTGGCGCTGCAGCTCCTGCTGCTGCTGGTGCTGTACCCGCCGTTGCTGCTGGTGGGTGAGGCCCGCCAGGTCGGCCAAGTACCGCCGCATCCCAGCGGGCTGCTCCTGGTCCGGCCAGGCGGTTGCCCGATGTTCCACGGGCGGCCGGGGCGCGGGAGCGCCACTGTGCTGGTGCTGCGCGCCAGCCGGCCCAGCATCGGCAGGGCGAGGCCTGGCCGCCAGCGGCCCCCCCCACGCCTGCCGACGGCTGCCCCATGCCACGCCCTTCCGCTGCCACCCGCTGCTGCGATGAGGGCTGCTGCAGCGCAGCCCGCAGGGCAGCCGCAGCAGCACGGTTGCTTACCCCCGCCCCCAGAACTGGCAGCGGGGGCGAGGCCCCGCTGTGTGGCTCACTGGCGCCACCAGCTGCAGCCGCCGCGTCACCCAAACCCGCCGCCTCCTGCATCTGCACGTCCCCCACGTGATCAACGACGTCCGCTGCGGTCGCCCTGGCAGCCGCGGGCCTCGCCTCACCCATGGCGTTGCCACCCAGGTCGGCGACCCCGGCTGCCGCCGGAGCAGGGCTGCCTGCCGCAGCTGTCGTGGCAGTCCCCGCCGCCGGGGGTGCGCCACGGACCTCCACCTGCATGGGCTCCTCACCGGGCATCTCAAACTTGGCACCGTGCAGGTTAGAGAGCTGCGGGTCCCAGGCAGGGCCCCGCACACAGGCAATGATGTGGTTGGTGATGCCTTGGCCTGCGGGGGCCTGGGGCTCCCCCCTGGGGCCCACCGATTTGGCGCACTGCTCTGACACCACATAAGCACACGCCAGGTTAGAGGGGTCCGAGGTGGTGGGATAGCCGCCCGCCTGCAGCACCAAATCAGTGCGACCGCGGAAAGCCCCCCACCCAGGGCCCCCTACCATCTTGAGCGTGACGGTGTAGGTGCCTGCAATGATGGGCCGCGTGTCCACCGGCACGTGGACCGTGAGGACAGCCTGACCGCGCTGGAGCGGTACAGCCAGCGGCGACATGCGCACGAGCGCCGCGGTGAAGGCTGCTTTGCTGGTGCAGGGCGCGCTCCGGCTGAAGGCCAGCCCCGCAAACGTGCGGGAGGGCCGGCCTGTGCTGTGCAGAGAGTGGCCCTGCAAGAGCTGCGGCTGATTGCCCTGCCTGCACATGGTGTCCAGCACTGACAACGCAGCGCTGGTCACTTCCCGGACGCTGGCGGAGGACAGCTGCTCGCCCTCTGGGAGCCCCGTGGCGGCACCCACCAGAAGGACTGGGTAGGTAGGCAGACTGGGGCCCTGAGGCTGCGTCGTCAGGTCCTGCACGCCGTGCGCCCGGCTATGCGTGGACAGGGCAAGGTGGAGCTGCAGCCCAGGGCTGAAGAACGGGCTGGCAGCGTTGCCCCCACCTGCAGGGGTGCGGTCCGCTGCCATGTCTGGCAGTGGGCGGCGATGCCCAAACGCAGGCCCCCCACACGGCACAGCGTGGGCTGCTGCGGCTGCGCCGTGTGTGGGTGTGCTGTATGGCTGGTGTTGGCCCCGGGCATCACGGCTGCACTGAGACACCCGGCGGAACCGCCCAGGATTACCCAGCAGCTGCATAGCTACCCAAGATCAGCACTCACAGGGCAGCACAGCAGGGCAGGCGCCAGGCATCTGGGCGCCAGGCAACAAGGGCCCGATGACGTGCCCCACCCCCAAAAAACAGCCAAGTGCTGCAAGGCACCCCCGACTGCCACACCCAAAGCACCCTGCTGCCCGCGCGGATGCAAATGACCAACCACAGAGGTCGATACGCCGCCTGCTCCAAGCTGGTGCAGCCCGGTGCTCGCCGAGATGTTAAGATGCCGACGAGCAAAATGTTGCCAACTCCACGGCGACACTCCTGAACCGCCAGAATCCTATTCCATAGCTGTGTCGAGTGCCAAAGCACAAACCGGCAAAGGCTGAGAAGGGCGCTGGAGAGGGAGTGCCACGCTACAGCTGCAAAGTGGACAGACGAAAAACGAGTGAGCCCACAAATGCAAACCGCTTCACAGTGACCCGTAGGTCTTAAGAAGCCTAAAACAGAAGGAAGCAAGTCGAACAGCGTGAGAAAACGATGCCGACAAGTTCAAAGCTGCACAGAAGATAGAGGAGGATGCAAGAGAAGCAATAGAAGAGTTTTAAGTAAAGTAAAGTAAAGTAAAGTAAAGTTTCCAGAGCCACCGGGTTATTTGGGGGGTGTCAACCACGTCGACCTGCCTGCGTTCCTGTCTGCCCTGCAAGCTAAGACTTTCGCCCTGCTTGCCCAGCCAGGCCGGCAACCCTGGAAGACGCTCACCCGGGCGCTGCTTACCCATGTGCGCCCGGACTCCGCTACCACGTGGGCGTGGGTGTACAGCGACGCGCCGGCGCCAGCAGGGCTACCTGCACGGCTGGCGGCCGTGGTTGGCCACGTGCGGAGCGCGGGCGTGGAGCTTTTTTTTTTGAGGAATCATCCTTACAAGGTTGAACAGGGGCAGACACACTGCCCCCCTGCTGACCGAAGACAGCCTGGTCCCCGAGACCAGAACCCTGACAGGGCAAGAAGAGAAGAGAAGAGAAGAAAAGAAAACGAAAAGCAACAAACCTCCAAGCAAACGCCAACACCCACCCGCACCCACCCTACCCCCCACCACCCCACCCCACCCCGACCCGGCAGACAGAGCAGGAGGCTGGCCCCCCCACCCCCCGGGAGGGGTTTCCCAAAAACACCGCCAGACCTAACCGAAGCACCAACCTACAACACAGTCCAGTGACTTGCATGGCATGTCAGCAATGCATTGTTGAGATTGCTGCCGCAGGTCCAGGCCTTGCACGAAGCGAAACGAACACACCATGGTACCTGGGGAGAACAGGACATGGACACGGCTGTAAACTGAGCGTACTGTGATGCAACAACCCACTGCTTACCACTGCTGCAGGGTGCCGTGTGAATAAAGACGGGTCTAAAAGCAAATGACACATAACTGAGAACGCCAGCTTGTTCCACCAGTTAGATGTGCAAGCCGCCATGACCTGCACAGGCAAGGCACATAATGGGCGGCTGTGGAGCTTCCTGCACAGCTTTCTAGCAGCGGGTTGGAGCCCGTTTAGGCAGCGCCACGTCTGGCCCTTTCAGTGTTTCTGCTTGTGTTTCCTTTGGCGGTTTTCCTGGGGTGTTGCTTAAGCAACCGACTTGTGGGGGTGGGGTGGGTTCGGGCGGAGTAAGTGCTGGTAGCGCTGGTGTTTCTGGCGCGCAGTGGTGTGTTTTTCAGGTGGAGGTGTTTCTTGCGGTCAGGCTGTGTTGTAGGTTGGTGCTTCGGTTAGGTCTGGCGGTGTTTTTGGGAAACCCCTCCCGGGGGGTGGGGGGGGCCAGCCTCCTGCTCTATCTGCCGGGTCGGGGTGGGGTGGGGTGGGGTGGGGTGGGTGCGGGTGGGTGTTGGCGTTTGCTTGGAGGTTTGTTGTTTTTCGTTTTCTTTTCTTCTCTTCTCTTCTCTTCTTGCCCTGTCAGGGTTCTGGTCTCGGGGACCAGGCTGTCTTCGGTCAGCAGGGGGGCAGTGTGTCTGCCCCTGTTCAACCTTGTAAGGATGATTCCTCAAAACAAAAACCCACCACCCTCGCCCCCAGCCTCGCCGCCGCCGGCCCCGCCCCCGCCCTCGCCCCTACCCGCACCCCTGCCCACGCAGGCCGCACCCTCGTCGCTCGCGCCACCGCCGCCGCCCCCCACCCCACCGCCCTCGCCCCCACCCAAGCCCCCGTCCGCACCTCCTCCAGCCTCGCCGCCCGTGCCCCCGTCCGCGCCGCCGCCTCCACCCCCGTCGCCCGCGCCACCGCCACCGCCCTCAACCCCGCCCGCCCCGCCGCCGCCGCCGCCCTCAACCCCGTCAACCCCGCCGCCGCCGCCGCCCCCGACCCCGCCGACCTCGCCCCCGTCCTCGCCACCGCCGCCACCGCCGTCGCCGCCACCGCCGCCGCCGCTGGCCTCGGCCCCCACCACAGCCCCGTCAGCCCCGCCACCGCCGCCACCCTACACCCCACCGCCCTCGCCCCCATCCTCGCCGCCGCCGCCCCCGCCCCCGCCCTCGCCCCCACCCACGCCGCCGCCATCAACCCCGTCAGCCCCACAGCCGCCGCCGCCCCCGCCCCCGCCCTCGCCCGCACCCACGCCGCCGCCCTCAACCCCGTCAGCCCCACGGCCGTCCCCGCCCCCACCCTTGGTTGGTTGCTTTTCGTTTTCTTCT
The DNA here is from genome assembly GCA_016834605.1 of Chlamydomonas incerta. Taxonomy (NCBI): domain Eukaryota; kingdom Viridiplantae; phylum Chlorophyta; class Chlorophyceae; order Chlamydomonadales; family Chlamydomonadaceae; genus Chlamydomonas; species Chlamydomonas incerta. The sequence continues at coordinate 50,185 of JAEHOC010000041.1, forward strand.
CTTCTCTTCTCTTCTCTTCTTGCCCTGTCAGGGTTCTGGTCTCGGGGGCCAGGCTGTCTTCGGTCAGCAGGGGGGCAGTGCGTCTGCCCCTGTTCAACCTTGTAAGGATGTTTCCTAAAAAAAAAAAACCCTCGCCCCCACCACCGCCGCCGCCGCCGCCAACCGGGCCGACACCACTGGTCCCAGCAGCCCTGCCCTCGCATGCCGTGCAGCCCTGGGCGCCCGCCACCGCACCCGCACCATGATTCCTCAAAAAAACAAAATCCGCGCCGCGCCCGCGCCCGCGCCCAGCCTGGCCACAGCCAACCCCGTCACCACAGCGGCACCGCCGCTTCCCGCCCCACCACCGCAGGCCGCCGCAGCCGTTGCTGCGCCCCCCAACGGCGGCGCCCCGGCCGCCGTGGCCCAGGTGCCCCATCTCGCTACCCAGAGCCCGCCCCCGCCTCCTTTTTTTTTGAGGAATCATCCTTACAAGGTTGAACAGGGGCAGACGCACTGCCTACCGCCCACCGCCCTCGCTCTACCGCCTCCTGCCCACCGCCCTCGCCCCCATCCTCGCCGCCGCCGCCCCCGCCCCAGCCCTCGCCCCCACCCACGCCCCCGCCCGCGCAGGCCGCACCCTCGTCGCCCGCGCCACCGCCGCTGCCGCGGCCCTCCACGCCGTCAACCCCGCCTCCGCCGCCGCCCCCAACCCCAACAACCCCGCCACCCCCGCCCCTGGCCTCACCGCCGCCGCCCCCGCCCCCGCCCTTGCCCCCGACCACGCCGCCGCCATCAACCCCATCAGCCCCACAGCCGCTGCCGCCCCCGCCCCCGCCCTCGCCCGCACCCATGCCGCCGCCCTCAACCCCGTCAGCCCCACGGCCGCCCCCGCCCCCACCCTCGCCCCCACCACCGCCGCCGCCGCCGCCAACCGGGCCGACACCACTGGTCCCAGCAGCCCTGCCCTCGCATGCCGTGCAGCCCTGGGCGCCCGCCACCGCACCTGCACCATGATTCCTCAAAAAAAAAACCACGCCGCGGCCGCGCCCGCGCCCGGCCTGGCCACCGCCGACCCCGTCACCACAGCGGCACCGCTGCTTCCCGCCCCACCGCCGCAGGCCGCCGCAGCCGTTGCTGCGCCCCCCAACGGCGGCGCCCCGGCCGCCGTGGCCCAGGTGCCCCATCTCGCTACCCAGAGCCCGCCCCCGCCTCCTTTTTTTTTGAGGAAACATCCTTACAAGGTTGAACAGGGGTGAGTGGGTGAGTGGTATTACAGGTGGTCCCTTCTCGGGTTCTCGGGTCACTCCCCTGACCATCACACCTGGCAAAGTTTGCTAGCCGTACGCATGTCACTGAGCGCAGAGATGTCCTTCATAGGCAGGTTCGATGTCAATTCAGTAGTAGGACTAGCAGGCGCATCACCTAATTAGAGCGGTGGCGCCCAATGCTGTTCAACAGGCAGAAAAGTAGGCACATACAGTGGAACCCGTTGAAACCAGAGCCCCACCTAGCCTGAATTGCGATCGGCCCCTCAATCCTGCCCACGGTCGCATGCAACCCCACCGCATCTCAAACGCACAAACGTAGCTATAACACTACTCGCATTTCCGTGTTTGGTCAATCAAGTCAGATAGTCGTAAGCGCAGCATCACAGACTGGTAGTGTTTGGTCTCAGACAGTTCAGGAATCACATGTTGTCAAGGTCACACACATCCGGAATGGCCACTTCCATCCGGTCGAGTGAGTGAGTATTACAGGTGGTCCCTTCTCGGGTTCTCGGGTCACTCCCCTGACCATCACACCTGGCAAAGTTTGCTAGCCGTACGCATGTTACTGAGCGCGCGTAGAGATGTGTTTCATAGGCAGGTTAGGCAGGTTTGATGTCAATTCAGTAGCAGGACTAGCAGGCGCATCACCTAATCAGAACGGTGGCGCCCAATGCTGTTCAACAGGCAGAAAAGTAGGCACATACAGTGGAACCCGTTGAAACCAGAGCCCCACCTAGCCTGGATTGCGATCGGCCCCTCAATCCTGCCTACGGTTGCATGCAACCCCACCCCATCTCAAACGCACAAAAGTGGCTATAATACTACTCGCATGTCCGTGTTTGGTCAAGTCAGATAGTCGTAAGCGCAGCATCACAGACTGTTAGTGTTTGGTTTCAGATAGATCAGGAATCACATGTCGTCAAGGTCACACACATCCGGAATGGCTACCTCCATCCGGTCGCCACACACACGCAGGAAGGGGTGTGTGTCAGACACACTGCCCCCCTGCTGACTGAAGACAGCCTGGCCCCCGAGACCAGAACCCTGACAGGGGGGGTCGTCTAAATGGTTAAGACACTCAAGCCAATTTCGTTAAGGCTTTGAGAGATCCTGGGTTCGAATCCCGGTCACCCCACCAGGGAGGGTCCTGGTTACCAAAACCCATCCGCACCTTGGTGGTGTGTAGACCCCCCCCCCCCGTGGTGCAGGGAGTCTCTGGGGTACGAGGCTGGAGCTCTGGGCCTGCAACTGGCGAGCATTCAAGTTCAAGATCCAAGATTCAAGTGGAGCTCTGGGCCTGTCAACTGGAGAGCTCTAGATGATCTGTGTGGTCAAGGCAGTGGATGTAGTCGTCACCTAGCTGTTGAGAAATCCAGTAGGTGTGTGGTGGCACCTAGCTGTTGAGGTCTCCAGTAGGTGTGTGGTGTGTTACCTAGCTGTTGAGTAATCCAGTAGGTGTGTGGTGGCACCTAGCTGTTGAGGTCTCCTGTAGGTATGTGGTTGAACAAAACTTCTCTTCTCTTCTCTGATCTCTGGCCCTATCCAGGCTGCCTTGGCAGTAGGGTGGTAGTGCGTCTACCTCCGCAACCTTGTAAGGATGATTCTCAAAAAAAGGCCAAGAAGAGAAGAGAAGAGAAGAAAACGAAAAGCAACAAACCTCCAAGCAAACGCCAACACCAACGCCCACCCCACCCCGCCCCACCCCACCCCACCCCACCCCACCCTGACCCGGCAGACAGAGCAGGAGGCTGGCCCCCCCACCCCCCGGGAGGGGTTCCCAAAAACACCGCCAGACCTAACCGAAGCACCATCCTACAACACAGCCTAACCGCTAGAAACACCTCCACCTGAAAAACACACCACTGCGCGCCAGAAACACCAGCGCTACCAGCACTAACTCCGCCCGAACCCACCCCACCCCCCACAAGTCGGTTGCTTCAGCAACACCCCAGGAAAACCGCCAGAGGAAACACAAGCAGAAAAACTAAACGGGCCAGATGTGGCGCTGCCTAAACGGGCTCCAGCCCGCTGCAAGATGCGCTGTGCAGGAAGCTCCACAGCCGCCCAGGCGCTGCGATGCCAGCCAGAGCTAGTACACATGGGCGCCAGATAAGCTGATGACGAAGATACGCCACGCCAGCGCCTGGGATAAACCGCCGCCCATAAGGAAACCTAGGGGGCCTGCACAGGTGATGCAAGCGTCAGCCGCAAGTTCAACTTTGGTGACCCACCCTGAACCTCCTCCACTTCACAAAACGCGCCACCCGCCGTCCAGATGGCCACAAAGTGCTCCAGCTTAGCTGCCTTGAGCTGCGCAGTGAGAAGCTGTGTGGGCAGAGCCGACAGGGTTTCAGGGGTTAGCGTGGCGGCAGTGAAACGCAGCTGCATCCCCCTGCGCAGCTCGCTGACCACCTCCCGAACCACGTGCTCCGACGTCTGCTTAGCAGGCTCGCGGGACCAGTAAGCACACCAGACGGCGTACAAGAAGGTGGCCCGCAGAGTGCTCCACAGCAGCGCCACAAAGTGCTCCTGCCCACCCACCGCCCGCCCCGCAACCGTATTACGCCGCCACCACCGTCGAGCAGATGCACGCCGTCCTCATGCAGCAAAACACCGGCCTGGCCAACGCGAGCATCCACCACCTGCAGTTCGACACGACCAAGGACGCCGCTTACTATGCCGTTACCATGAAGATGCACAAGACGCCGCCGGGCCTGCGCTTCCTGGCGTGCTCGCATGATTGTCCAGTCACCGCCATCAGTGACGTCGTCACCGCCGGTCTGCGGACCCTCGCCGACGCCTTCCGTGCCATGTGGCAGGCCCACACGGGCTCCGACCCCTGGTTCTGCCTCCACTCTGGCGCGGTCATGGACTCCATCTACGAGTTCAACGCCCAGCAGCTCCCACGCGCGCACGTCACAGCCCCGCAGGCCTTCGACTTCGCCCGTCTATACACCAACATCCCTCATGACGACTTGGCCGCTACCATGACGTCCCTGATCACGGCCACGCTCGCCCACGCCCAGTGTGCCGCCATCTCGGTCACCATCACCCCGCCCAAGACACCTGATGGCCATCACAAGCACGAGGCCTCCCTCCTGACCGCCGCGGAAGCAAGTGCGATGCCGGCGTACCGGCGCGACCCCCTCACCGACATCGCTGTCCACACGTTCTCGGAAGCCCAGTTCATGGCCCTCTTCCACAGTCAGGTTTGCTCTGCCTTCATCCGGTTCGGCACCTTTGCCCTCGTTCAGCAGACTTGCGGCATCCCCATGGGCATCTCCGCCGCCCCCTTCATCGCCAACCTGTTCCTGGCTTGGTACGAATACCGGTTCATGACGCAGGCTGCCACCACGGCGCGGCAGAAAGAGGTGCTGCGCGCGTTCAGTCTCACTAAACGGTACTTGGACGACTTGCTGGCCCTCAACAACCGCTTCATCAGTCGCCTTCTCAGCGTGGACCAGCGATACGCCGACCTGCATGGGCTGTACCCCACGTCTCTGCAAGTGGAAGCGCAGTCGCACCCCCACCTTCAAACGCAGATCCCCGCCGGCGCCACCGCCATGCCCTTCCTGGACATTCTGCTTATTCTACGCACCACACCTGGCGGCGCCGCGCGGATCACCACGCGCCTGTACGACAAACGGGTGCAGCCCGTGTTTGACGGAGTACGCCTGTCTCGGTTCATCGGGGCCGATAGCAACGTCAATGAGGCCAGCAAGCGCAATATCTTCACCGGCCAGTTCCACCGTCTGCGGCGCGTGGTCATGGAAGTTGAGAATTTCGTGTTTGAATGCGCCAACCTCATCGCCGCCCTGGCACAGATGGGCTACTCGCGGGCCCGACTGATACGCGACTGCTCGCGGGTACTGGACGCCACGCCCCAAGCCTACTATATCCAACGGCGGCAGCGCCAACACCCCGAATACGCGGACCTCGTGGGCTTGATCCGACAGTACCTGGCCGGGCGCCGCCACTTCGACAGCACAGCAGTCCCCATCGAGTTGGCGCAGACGCATCACTGGTGACACTTGCAGCTTTTACCTACGCGTTTACTGGTAGTTTTGTGTGTGTTTTTGGTTTCGTGTTTATCGCCGCCGCCCTCGCGGCGGCTGTTCCTGGGTCGCCGCCCCCGTGGCCGCTGTTCCTGGCTGGGCCGCCGCCGCCCCCGCGGCTGCTGTTCCTGGAGGGGCCGCCGCCGCCCCCGCGGCTGCTGTTCCTGGAGGGGCCGCCGCCGCCCCCGCGGCCGCTGTTCCTGGAGGGGCCGCCGCCGCCCCTGCGGCTGCTGTTCCTTGAGGGGCTGCCGCGGCCCCGCGGCCGCTGTTCCTGGCTGAGCCGCCGCCGCCCCCGCGGCTGCTGTTCCTGGGCCGCCACCGCCCCCGCGGCCGCTGTTCCTGGACCGCTGCCGCCCCGCGGCGGCCGGCCCCACCGCCAGCCGCGCACCCACAGGAGTATTTGTTGCGAGCGTGCGCGGCGGCGGTCATTCCCATCCCATGCCCACCCCTGGGGATGATGACACCGGCGCTACCGGCCGATCCCGGGGTGTTAGTTTACATACGCATGCACCTCACCCGCATGCATGCACGCCATGGTATCCCACACCCGGCCTACCATGTGCAGCCGCCGGTCTTGTGCGACGGGTGTGGGGAACCGCAATGCGGTCCGCCCCGTCGGTTGTCCTGTTCTTTGTCCTGTGGGGGGTTGTTTTCGTGTCTTGCTGCGTGTTGCTCGCCGCCCGGCATCCCGCATGGCGGCCCCCTGTCGAGGGACCGCGCGTGCCACTTCGCATTCCCGCCATCTGGGCCCGTGCCGCTTGCAGTACCGCCGGGATGAGCCGTGCAGCCATCGCGCTGACTTAAAGTTTTCCGCGGCCACCGGTTTGCAGTACTTGCCTTACCACACTCGTTTAATCCGCACCATTCTCATACTTGCCTTCCTTCCCGCCTTGGTAGTTCCGTTCCAGCCCGCGCCAGCCCCAACCGCAGCGACAGCCGCCCGCCCAGCCCGCCGTTACTTGGGTGCTGTTGTGTTCCTTGCTGTCGGGCCCACTTCTTCCTTGTGGTTTCTTACGCTTCCATTCACTCCCTCCCTCGCATGTGCTGCTGGGCGACGGTGGCGCTCGTGTTTCCAGGTTGGTTTCGGATGCCGCGCGCCCCAATGCTCCGCTCCGCGCCAGCCCGCCAGCCGTCCACCAGCCCAGCCGTCACAACCTGGATATGTCATTGATGGGTCCGCGGCGCTGCTCCATCGCCCGTGGAGGTTACCGTCTGGACGAGGTAACATGCCTGCTGAGTCTGCGTCTTGCTAACCGGCCTTCTATGCGTGCTAGCGACTACAACGACACATGGTCACGCATATTCGCATTCGCGTTTTGAAAGCACTTCGCCACCATGTTGGCCATGCATGTGCGTGTGTGCACAGATGTGACGGGGAGGTGGCTGCACCTGCTGGTTGTGCAAGGCCTGGACCTGCGGCAGCAACCTCACCAATGCATTGCTGACATACCATGCAATGTGGAAACACACAGGAGTGGCAGACTCAACCTCTGGGGCTAGTTGATTCTGAGGCCACCATGTTGGCCATGCATGTGCGTGTGTGCACAGATGTGACGGGGAGGTGGCTGCACCTGCTGGGTGTGCAAGGCCTGGACCTGCGGCAGGAGCACAGGGGCAGACGCACTGCCCCCCTGCTGACCGAAGACAGCCTGGTCCCCGAGACCAGAACCCTGACAGGGCAAGAAGAGAAGAGAAGAGAAGAGAAGGAAACGAAAAGCAACAAACCTCAAAGCAAACGCCGAAGGTAACAAGTAACCGCTTTGCCGCTAACTTCTTTCGTGCTGTTTATTGCTAGCTTGGAGCTCACGATGGCGTCTTCCATTCGCATTCACTCGCAAGCACTACACAAACGCCAACGCCTTAAGCAACACCCCAGGAGAATCTGCTAAGGAAACACAAGCAGAAATACTAAACGGGCCAGATGTGGCGCTGTCTAAATGGGCTCCAGCCCGCTGCTAGAAAGCTGCAAGCAAGCGCAGTGCAGGAAGCTCCACAGCCGCCCAGGTGCTGCAACGCCAGCTAGAGCTAGTACACATGGGCGCCAGGTAAGCTGATGACGAAGATACGCCACGCCAGCGCCTGGAAAGAACCGCCACCCAAAAGGAAACCTAGGGGGCCTGTACAGGTGATGCAAGCGTCAGCCGCAAGTTCAACTTCGGTGACCCACCCTGAACCTCCTCCACTTCACAAAACGCGCCACCCGCCGTCCAGATGGCCACAAAGTGCTCCAGCTTAGCTGCCTTGAGCTGCGCAGTGAGAAGCTGTGTGGGCAGAGCCGACAGGGTTTCAGGGGTTAGCGTGGCGGCAGTGAAACGCTGCGGGCGCTGTGTCCTACGTCCACTACACGGTCTTGGGGACCAAGCTGTCTTCGGCCAGCGGGGGGGCAGCGCGTCTGCCTCTGTTCAACCTTGTAAGGATGACTCCTCAAAAAAACACGGCTGTCTTTGGTCAGCAGGGGGGCAGTGCGTCTGCCCCTGTTCAACCTTGTAAGGATGATTCCTAAAAAAAAAACATGGGGCGGCTCTTGGAGCCTGGGCCTGGCGTGCTGCCCCCGGCGGTGGATGGGGCGTGGCAGCCTGTCTGTGCGCTGCAGCACCGCAAGCCGCGGCACCTGTGGACCTTTGAAGAGCGGGCGGGGTACGATGCAGCAGCACCAAGGGAACGGGCGGGGGCGTGGCCTCGGGCGCCGTACTTCCTGGCGCCGGAGGCTGGGGTGGTGGTGCACCCGGAGCACTGCGCAGTGCTCCGGGTGCACCACCACCCCAGCCTCCTCAGGCATGCCGGATTGCGGGTGTCAGCTTGGCGGACTACACGGTGCGGGACGTGCGGCGGGCCATCACCGCGGCCAACCCGGCAGCCCCTCCGGCTCCAGCCCACCCCGCAGCCATGCTGTGCCCGGCGCCAGCACAGCAGGCGGGGGGTTCGGGGACCCAGCAGGCGGCACAGTCGCGGCTGGCGGAGCGGGAGGCGGAGTGGCAGCGTGCAGCGGCACAGCTGACCACCACGGCGGCGCAGCACTTCCACAATAACCCGGTGGCTCTGGACCCCTGGCTCCACCGCACATCAGCGGCAGCCGGGCAGCAGAACACGCCGGCGAGAGCACTGCAGTCGTATGCGTCCCCGTCCCAGCAGTCAGGTGAGGGGCCGCGGCGATCCGCGCGGCTGCAGGAGCAGGCGGCGGGCGGGGCGGGACCTAGCACGGAGCCTGCCACGGCGGCGGCGGCAGCAGCGGCGGCGGTGGAGGGCGACCCTCGCACGCCGCCCCCGGATGCGTCCCTTCTGCGGGGTACGTGGCGAAGGCTGTGGGACAGCCACGCCAGTCGGGGGGCAAAGGTGCTGGTGTACCGGCTGCAACACAAACGTTTGCTTGGAGGTTTGTTGCTTTTCGTTTTCTTCTCTTCTCTTCTCTTCTTGCCCTGTCAGGGTTCTGGTCTCGGGGACCAGGCTGTCTTCGGTCAGCAGGGGGCAGTGCGTCTGCCCCTGTTCAACCTTGTAAGGATGATTCCTCAAAAAAAAAGGTGGCCCGCAGGCGGGGTAAGGACAGTGCGCCCCCAACCCCCCACACCCCGTGGTCACCCGTGGCCTAATGCCCTTGCCCGCCCGGTACAGCCCGCAAGGCAGGTAAGCATGTTTTTTTTTGAGGAATCATCCTTACAAGGTTGAACAGGGGCAGACGCACTGCCCCCCTGCTGACCGAAGACAGCCTGGTCCCCGAGACCAGAACCCTGACAGGGCAAGAAGAGAAGAGAAGAGAAGAAAAGAAAACGAAAAACAACAAACCTCCAAGCAAACGCCAACACCCACCCGCACCCACCCCACCCCACCCCACCCCACCCCGCCCTCACACGCCACGTGTCCGCAGCCGGTACACCAGCACCTTTGCCCCCCGACTGGCGTGGCTTTCCCACAGCCTCCGCCACGTACCCCGCAGAAGGGACGCATCCGGGGGCGGCGTGCAAGGGTCGCCCTCCACCGCCGCTGCGGCTGCCGCCGCCGCTGTGGCAGGCCCCGTGCTAGGCCCCGCACCTCGCCTGCGGGCGTGGGCCAGCCTGACGCACATCTTCCTGGAGTGTCCAGCGTATGCGCAGGCGAGGACGTGGCTGCAGCAGCTGTGGGCCTGCGTGGCGCCCCAGGCAGCGGCGCCGCCAGTGATGGACGCGGCCTTCATGCTGGGTGACGACATGGGGGTGTGGGCCTCAGGCCCGCGGGGGGCGGGCGCGCTGCTGTGGAGCACTCTGCGGGCCACTTTCTTGTACGCCGTCTGGTGTGCTTACTGATCCCGCAAGCCTGCTAAGCAGACGTCGGCGCAGCTGAAGGAACTCACCGGCCTGGTGGACCACTTTGCTGCGCGCTCCTTGCACGCTGAGGACGCCAGCCTGGTGTCGCACGGGAACCCGCTTTTTTTTGAGGAATCATCCTTACAAGGTTGAACAGGGGCAGACGCACTGCCCCCCTGCTGACCGAAGACAGCCTGGTCCCCAAGACTAGAACCCTGACAGGGCAAGAAGAGAAGAGAAGAGAAGAAAACAAAAGGAAAAGCAACAAACCTCAAAGCAAACGCCAACGCCCACCCGCACCCACCCCACCCCGACCCGGCAGACAGAGCAGGAGGCTGGCCCCCCCACCCCCCGGGAGGGGTTTCCCAAAAACACCGCCAGACCTAACCGAAGCACCAACCTACAACACAGCCTGACCGCAAGAAACACCTCCACCTGAAAAACACACCACTGCGCGCCAGAAACACCAGCGCTACCAGCAGTTGCTCCGCCCAAACCCACCCCACCCCCACAAGTCGGTTGCTTAAGCAACACCCCAGGAGAACCTGCTAAGGAAACACAAGCAGAAATACTAAACGGGCCAGATGTGGCGCTGCCTAAACGGGTTCCAGCCCACTGCAAGACGCGCTGTGCAGGTGTCTGCCCCTGTTCAACCTTGTAAGGATGATTCCTCAAAAAAAAGGAAGTCCCACAGCCGCCCAGGCGCTGCGATGCCAGCCAGAGCTAGAACACATGGGCGCCAGATAAGCTGATGACGATAATACGCCACGCCAGCGCCTGGAAAGAACCGCCGCCCATAAGGAAACCTAGGGGGCCTGCACAGGTGAAGCAAGCGTCAGCCGCAAGTTCAACTTCGGTGACCCACCCTGAACCTCCTCCACTCCACCGCTCCTGCTGCCTAAGCGGGAAACGGCCTGTCTGCCGTACGAGGATGGGGGTGTCAACCACGTCGACCTGCCTGCGTTCCTGTCTGCCCTGCAAGCTAAGACTTTCGCCCTGCTTGCCCAGCCAGGCCGGCAACCCTGGAAGACGCTCACCCGGGCGCTGCTTACCCATGTGCGCCCGGACTCCGCCACCACGTGGGTGTGGGTGTACAGCGACGCGCCGGCGCCAGCGGGGCTGCCTGCCCGGCTGGCGGCCGCGGTCGGCCACGTGGGAAGCGCGGGCGTGGAGCAGCATCCGCCGTAGCCAGCCGCCCAGCCGCCAGCGGCGCCGCCGCAGTGGCGGGTTAGCCTGGACCAGCTGTGGGTGGCTAACGCTGCGGGCGCTGTGTCCTACGTCCACTACACGGGGCGGCTCTTGGAGCCTGGGCCTGGCGCGCTGCCCCCGCCGGTGGATGGGGCGTGGCAGCCTGCCTGTGTGCTGCAGCACCGCAAGCCGCGGCACCTGTGGACCTTTGAAGAGCGGGCGGCGTACGATGCAGCATCCCCAGGGGAACGGGCGGGGGCGTGGCCTCGGGCGCCGTACTTCCTGGCGCCGGTGGCTGGGGTGGTGGTGCACCCGGAGCACTGCCAGATTGCGGGTGTCAGCTTGGCGGACTACACGGTGCGGGACGTGCGGCGGGCCATCACCGCGGCCAACCCGGCCGCCCCTCCGGCTCCGGTCCGCCCCGCCGCCATGCCGTGCCCGGCGCCAGCACAGCAGGCGGGGGGTTCGGGGACTCAGCCGGCGGCACAGTCGCGGCTGGCGGCGCGGGAGGCGGAGTGGCAGCGTGCAGCGGCGCAGCTGTGCTGGGGTGGGGTGGGTTCGGGGGGAGCAGGTGCTGGTAGCGCTGGTGTTTCTGGCGCGCAGAAGTGTGTTTTTCAGGTTGAGGTGTTTCTTGCGGTCAGGCTGTGTTGTCGGTTGGTGCTTGGCTTAGGTCTGGCTGTTTTTTTAGGAAGCCCCTCCCGGGGGGCGGGGGGGCCAGCCTCCTGCTCTGTCTGCCGGGTCGGGGTGGGGTGGGGTGGGGTGGGGTGGGGTGGGGTGGGGTGGGGTGGGGTGGGGTGGGGTGGGGTGGGGTGGGGTGGGGTGGGGTGGGGTGGGGTGGGGTGGGGTGGGGTGGGGTGGGGTGGGGTGGGGTGGGGTGGGGTGGGTTGTGAACACCAGCCCAATCTAAACCCAAGCGAAACTAGACAAGGGACAGGCAGGTGCAGTTTGCGGCAATACAGGGTAACGGTATACTCTTGCGTTTCGGGGCGGAGAGTGTAGACGGGGCGAGGTCGGCGCGCCGTCGACGAACTGCCACCCAGGCTCGGCTCGCGCACAGCAGAGACGGACACGCAACCACGCAAATGCAAAACACACGACTTACCTGGCGACCAGGAAGATGACCCCGGCGCCAGGCAGCAAGAGCCGGGCCAGACGAGCGACATGCGGTTAAGGGGAAAGGCGAGGTTCGAAAGGGCGGGGCACAGTGAAAGGGCCGAGGCGCATCGGCGGAATGTAAAGGGTATGGACAGCACAAAGGATATCACGCACGAGCCCGGGTGGCAAAAGAGAAAGGTGGGGGCGTCAGAACGGGTTAAGACGCAGGCGCCGACGGCATGGGGGCGGTTAGTGGCGATAGGATGCGGCAGGCAGCGTGCGGGCCGCGTACGGCTCCCCACATCGCTGCCAGCCCGGACGCCCCTCACGCATAAGGGGGCACCCGGGAGCGGGGGCGGTGAGCGGCGACGGCGTGGGGGGTGTGTGTGAGCGGGGGCGTTAGCGGGGGCGCGAGGGGGCGGGAGCAGGGGTGTTAACGGGGGTGGGAGTGGGGGCGTCAGCAGGGGCGGGAGCGGGGGCGTTAGCAGGGGCGTGAGCGGGGGCGGTAGCGGGGGCGTCAGTGGGGGCGTTAGTGGGGGCGTTAGTGGGGGCGTCAGTGGGGGGCGTGAGTGGGGGCGTGAGCGGGGGCATTAGCGGGGCGGTAACGGGGGGCGCGAGCGGGGGTGTGAGAGGGGGCGTTAGCGGGGGCGTTAGCGGGGGCGGCAGGGGGCGCGGAGACCAGAAGCGCAGGCAGGGCCGGAGGGAATACTCACATAGGGCGGGGCGTGGCCGGACGGACGCGCGACGGGGAGGCGGAGTAACGTTATGCTAGCAGGGTTAGGGCAGCCCCGCGGCAGGCGGCGGCGGCGGGGGCGGCGCCCCGCGCAGGTAGGAGTGAAGCCGTGCGAGGAGGTCGAGCGGCGGCTGCATCTGGGCGGGTGCGGCGGGCGGCTCCGGGTGTCCACGGCGCGCAAAGTAGAAGACATGAGGGTTGCGTCGCAGGAGGGACACGAACTGCTGGAACATGCAGGGCCGGGAATAGCCTTGCGCGCTGAGGGCGGCCACCAGTTGAGCGGTTTCGTAGGCAAAGTTCTCCGCGCACGTGATGACCCGGCGAAGGCGGTGGAATTGGCTAACGAAGATGTTGCGCTTGCACATTTCGTTAACCGAGGAATGGCGGGCGACGAAGCGGGAGAGGCGTACGCTGCCAAACGCGGGCTGCTCGCGCTTGTCGTAGAGATGAGTGACGATCCAGCAGCGGCCATGGTGGACGGTGGAGCAGAGCAGCACGTCGAGGAAGGCAGAAAAGGGGCCGTGGGTGCGGTACTGGTGTTGGAGGTGGAGGAGGCATCGGCGTACGTCACGGGCGGCGAACCAGCGCCGCCGCTGGGGGCCGCCGGCAGGGAGCGGGTCTTGCGCATAGACTGGCGGGCCTGGATTGACGCCCAGAGAGTGCGACTCGAAATGGTCGTTGAGGCCGTCGGGGTGTAGGCGGTGGTGGGAGCGGAGGCGTTGGACCCAGACCATTTCGAGGGCCTTGGCGCGGCGGAGCCAGTGGTTGTCGGCAGGCAGTTTGATAAGTTCAAGGGGAAGTACGCAGAGGCGGCCGACGCCGTGGGTGTAGAGGTGGCTGTGGAAGAGGCAGTGCTGGCCGGGTGGGGTGGACGCGGCTTCGCGCACGTGCTGCTGCAGGCGGACCAAGCACGTTTTGGTGGTGTGTCCAACGTAGATGGGGATGGCGGGCCGGCGTCCATGGCGGACGGGACGGGGGAGGGTGACGATCGCATAGATAACGCCGCTGACGTGGAGAGGGTTGAGCCGGAGCGTGCCAAGCTCGGCTGGGGCAATGAACCGGGCCCGTGTCGCTTCGATACGTGCCAACGCTGCATTGCGCCCGTCAAGCTGCGTAGGATTGACCAAGCTGTGAATACGGTTAGAAACCAGATTCCAGCCAGCCACGCTAGCAGCGTCAACCAAACGCTGAGTGAGGAAATCGTCATTGGCAGCCGCCAGTGTGAAACGTCGACGGAAGGCAGGAAGGCTTTCGAGAAACGCAGTAGTGTATGTATGTAGTGTGGTAGGTAGGTCAGTAGGAAACGTGTGTGTAGGTTTGGGGCGACCAGTGAGAAATTGCAGTAAGGCTTGTGAACGCAGTAAAGTACTGTAGGTAGGTAGTAAGCGCGTTGAGCGTCTGTAGTTGCTACCTAGTATTTCCCACGCACGCGAGAGAAAATAACCAAGTCCAGAAGGGTACGGAGGTCGAGTTGGCAACCCGCATGCGCGTAGCGACCAACTCGGTGGTCTCCGTACAAGGGGACAAAGCATCTGCGCGGAAGAGTAGAAAGGCTGGGAGCGAGGGGCGAAAGTGAAAAGCGAGAGGCGATGCCCAGCCCGGCGCCCTAATTTCCGGCTCCAGCCCCGCTGGCGCTCTGACGACCTATCTTGGCTCTCCTGGTGAGAGTGACATCAACCGGGGGGTCGGGTGTCTCCTTTCGGGGGGGGGTTGTGAACACCAGCCCAATCTAAACCCAAGCGAAACTAGACAAGGGACAGGCAGGTGCAGTTTGCGGCAATACAGGGTAACGGTATACTCTTGCGTTTCGGGGCGGAGAGTGTAGACGGGGCGAGGTCGGCGCGCCGTCGACGAACTGCCACCCAGGCTCGGCTCGCGCACAGCAGAGACGGACACGCAACCACGCAAATGCAAAACACACGACTTACCTGGCGACCAGGAAGATGACCCCGGCGCCAGGCAGCAAGCGCCGGGCCAGACGAGCGACATGCGGTTAAGGGGAAAGGCGAGGTTCGAAAGGGCGGGGCACAGTGAAAGGGCCGAGGCGCATCGGCGGAATGTAAAGGGTATGGACAGCACAAAGGATATCACGCACGAGCCCAGGTGGCAAAAGAGAAAGGTGGGGGCGTCAGAACGGGTTAAGACGCAGGCGCCGACGGCATGGGGGCGGTTAGTGGCGATAGGATGCGGGGGGTGGGGTGGGGTGCGTGGGGTGGGGTGGGGTGGGGTGGGGTGGGGTGGGGTGGGGTGGGGTGGGGTGCGTGGGGTGGGGTGGGGTGGGGTGGGGTGGGGTGGGGTGGGGGTGGGGTGGGGTGGGGTGGGGTGGGGTGGGGTGGGGTGGGGTGGGGTGGGGTGGGGTGGGGTGGGGTGGGGTGGGGTGGGGTGGGGTGGGGTGGGGTGGGGTGGGGTGGGTGCGGGTGGGCGTTGGCGTTTGCTTTGAGGTTTGTTGCTTTTCGTTTCCTTTGTGATGTGAGGAGCTTGACAGGTTGATCCAGTCTAGCGCTAGCCCTCCGTCCTGAGTGGTCACCTGTTCTAGGCGCAAAACTCAACACATTGTTCGCGTGTGGGGACGCCGCGTTGGCGAGAGCCACGGATGACCCTAATACCGTGGGGGCATGTCGCACCCGCGGAGGGGACTGTAAAATGCCCATCATTTCCAGCCAGCAATAAACCAGGGTTGCACCATACTAGCCTCCCAGCTTATAACACACGTATTAGCACGTAGTAAGCTGCTCACTTAGTACGATACGCCATAGTTCGCTTATAATACGCTGGCGGGCAAAGGCTAGTACGCTGACAGAGTACGCTGTGCCAAACCCACAAATTCCGGGATGTTGGGATGCGAGCGTGGGATGTCGAGTCAGTTCCGGGCCGATCCCGCGCTTGCTGATACTCAGACAACATGTTATGATTATGACGAGGCCATTGAGCGCGACAGGCAGCTATTACCAGCGTGGACGCGTGTGCTGATGTCCAACATCCCGGCTCAGCATCCCTTGGGATGCCCATGGCTGTCCCAACCTGTTCCTGGCACAGCGTACTACCATTCGAGAACGGCGTACTAGTACGTAGTACGCACTCGCGCGTACTAGTACGTTATACGTACTGTGCAACCCTGCAACAAACCATTGGTCGGGATTCGAGAGGCCGTGGCCCTCACTCCGTTCGAGGCGCAAGCTCCAAATTCCAGATAGTTGCGATGTCAAAACGCAGGACGGATGAATCAGGGGAACCTCACAGCTCCGGGGGAAACCCCCCTCCCCAGGCGGACAGTACCATATGTCAAGGCATCCCACCTGACCGCCAACCTCAGCTGCGTGCCCCATGACTGCTCTGCCGCACCCTCGTCACTATTCTTCGTCCTGCTCCTGCTCCTCCTTCTCCTCTTCCGACCCTTCCGACTCTGACTCCGACTCAGGCTGCGGCCGCAGCAGCGCCGCCATCCCCGCCACCAGGCCCCCACCGCCGGTACCTCCTGCCGCCACCCCCTCACCCGTCTTCTCAATCACAGCCACGTAGATGGGACCCCAGCCACCGCGGTCTGGCAGGCAGATGGCGCCGTGCCGTGTCGCCTCCAAGCCCATCACCTTGACGCACTCCGCCACCACTGCCTCCTCGCTGGCTCTGTGCCCCGCGGCCTGTGGCCCCGCACTTGCTGCAGCTCCCATTTCCGGCCCCGTCCTCCCTGCCACCGCTGTCGCCGCCGCCGCCGCCGCCGCCACTAGCTCCACCAGCTCCACCCGCAGCACCTCCAGTGCCGGCAGCACCCGTGCCGCGCCATCTCCGCCTGCGGCTGCTGAGCCAGCAGCCCCCACGGCCCCGCCGGCGTTGCAGCGGTGCAGCAGGCGCTCGACGACGTCGTCGTTCTGCAGGGCGGCGATGGAGCACGTGGAGTACACCAGCCGCCCGCCCACCCGCAGCGTGCGCATGGCAGCCAGGCACAGCTGCATAGGAGCGCGGCATAGCGCGGCAGCGCCAGATGAGAGCGTCGGATGAGGGAGCGAGGAGGCAGTGGGGCAAAGGTCAGGTCACAGGCCGTCAGGAAGAAAGTGGCTTAACAGACAGCGCTAGCATCCGGCCCAGGATGGGAGGCTGGCCCTTGCGTTTGGGTGGTGCGACAAAGCAACGGGGCGTTGCTCTGGATGACGCCCAGCACGAGGGCCTCCTGTGCCTGCGGTGTCCGGGTCCCCCATCTGCCGGCACCTCACCTGAAGCTGCTCATCCGCGATGCGCTTGCAGCCCTCCAGACTCCACTCCGACGCCGAGATGACGCCGCGTGAGGTGGTGGCGGCTTGCTGCGTGTGTGGGGAGTGCATGTGGGAGAGAAGCTATGGATGATGGCACCTGAGAACAGCTGCTCGCACGCTGACAGATTTATGCTTCCATTTGCCCGGCCCGAAACACAGTGCGTCCGCCCCGTGCAGGCGCCCCTGCTTCCGGTCCTGGCCTCCTCTGGTAATTGGGGGCCACCTCCCCCCGCCCCGCTGCCGCCCTGCCCTGCACCTGCATCACGTGCCGGTCTGAGGAGCACGGCGCATCCACCAGCACCCGGTCGTACGTGCCGCCCTGGTTGCGGCCCCAGTAGGTGTGGCCGGCATAGTTGAGCGTCTGTGGCACGAGTGATTGGCGCCGGAGTGGAGTAGAGTGGAGTGGGATGCATCCGCGGTAAGGAGGAACATCAGGGCAGGGACTTGCAGCCTGGTTTGAGTGGCTTGAGTCTGGGTGGCGTCGGTGAGGTGCACCCCTGAGAGTACGAGTACAGTACTCCCCTTGTTCCAAAGCGTGCTTAGGTGCTATTTACGGTAGCAGTCAGCGGTTATCCATTCATGCGACAGGTCCATGGCTGCAGTATGCCACTAATTCCACGGGCCTGCAGCATGACCCTGTCTCACCTCTATGTGCGCCCGGGAGTGGGGTGGCACGTACTCCTCAATCACCCGCTGCAGCCGACCCAGGCGCTGCCGGTCCGGTTCATTGCACACCAGCTTGCCGGGCCCGAGCGGCAGCCGCGGCATAGGCGGCGGCGCCACCGCTGCCGACCCAGATGCTGAGACGCCGTCACAAGCCTCCTCGCCTGGCACAGGCTCTCTCCCGCTGCTGACCGGACGCTCGGCGACGGGCGCCTCCGCAGGCGCCGCAGGCGCCGCAGGCACTGGCGCTGGCACTGGACGTGCGGGCGCCGGCGCGATGGCGCCCGGCCCGAACAGCCGCTGCGCGATGAGGCAAGCCTTGCCGCCGGGGGCGGCACACATGTCCAGCGTGACGTGGCCCTTGCGAGGCGCCAGAAGCAGCACCGGCAGCACCGAAGCCAGGTCCATCCAGTACCAGCAGCGCAGGGCCGAGCCAGGGTCCAGGGGGGGCGGCGGGTAGGGGCTGGAGGGCTTGGCGCCAGGGCCCCGTCGCAGCGTGCTCAGCACGCCGCCTAGACTCAAGAGGGGTGCCAGCCCAGCAGCATCGGCCGCCGTGGAGATGGCTGAGGAGGAAGAGGACGCCGCTGCGGAGGCTGCGTCGCTGGCGTCGGCTGGGGTGCCCACAAAGGCGTTGGTTACCGCGGCATGTTGGGTGGGTTTCAGCAGCGCCGCCTGCAACGCTGGCCACCTGTGCCAAGCGGTAACGAATATGTGTGAGCAGAGGTGGCTCAAACAAACAGTACATCAGTGTACTATGATGGATCCGGCAGGTTGCCCCGATGATAAGCCTGGCTTGGGTGGTACAAGAGGGTGTAGGCACCGTGCGCGAGTGGCGGGGGCGCGCGGCGGCGGCGGCCCCTCGACAGCCTCCCGCCCTGGCCCAGACCGACCCCCTTCTCCCGCAGAGCCGATTACCGTGGTCCATATAGCTTTCGGAAGAATTTCTCTAGCTCCTGGCTTGTATCCTGAAGTCGTGCTTTGCCGCGATGGCCTTTTGCATACGTTTGTTTCGCCGATCTCATATTGATATATGCGTCTTTCTATCTTGACTGTTAAGTTTATGCTTTGCAAAGCCGCAAATGTGTGCAGGATTTGCATTCTGAATCGCGATTGCAACTTTCGACCGCACTCGGCTGCTCGTGGCCCACCACATAGCAGACATACACAGTTTGTAGGTGTTCATTTAAACACAACTTCGCCAGTCGAGGTTGCCGCTAGTGACACCATGATGCTGAAGCAGCGCCCTCAGGTTGCGAGCGCTGGCCAGGCCCGCCGCGCTACTAGGTGCAGCGTGCGTGTGACGTGCTCAGCGCAGACCACGGTGAGAATTCAAACGTGCAGCGTGCACCGCGCCGACGAGCTCAGCGTTCGCTCACAGCGCGTGCCTCACGCTGCAGCCCAAATGTGGCGCCGCTTGTCCTTTCACTTGATTGACGTAATTGGGCTGAGTGCGGTCTGGGTCGCGCAAACACGCAGATGTCTGGCGAGGTCACCATCCGTCGTCGCCCTCCCCACGGTCTCGAGACTCAGCCGTGAGTCGCGATGGCGGGGACGCACTGCCGGAGGGGGAGGGAGGGACAGGTGTTTCCTGGCAAGCTGCGTTGGCCGCGCCCGCTTCTTGCCCCACCAGCGTTACACCACTTCACTAAGGGCAGGGTCTCACACACACACACCTCGTTCAGGTGCGGCCCGCACGCCTTCCGCGTGGGTGGGCTGCCGGATGAGAACAAGCCACAGAATATCTTGGAGGAGATTGTCTGGTGGGTCTAGCTACCTGGAAGCTGGGGAGCACAGAAGGGAGGGTGGGTTGGACTGGAGACCTTGCTGGACATCCGAGGGAGAGGGGTATCGTATACAGAACAGTACAAGCTGCAGTACGGTAACGGTATGCTGTGCTTTCGCGTCGGGTTGGAGCGACAAGGAAGGGTTACAAAGGTGGTGCGCACGCATACAAAGACGATGGGCGTGTAGGGCATTGGCTTGCCAGGTGTGGCGCCCCATGCCGATCAGCCGCAGGCCAGGGCATCGATCGGGTTGTGTGGAGCGGCCCGTCGGATTGAGCTGCGCGGGCAGGTGGCCCTGCCCAGAACATCCCACCTTCCCCCTTCAACGCGGCCTCCCCTCGCACACTTCCAGGTGGAAGGCCCGTGAGGTGGAGGTGATGCGCGAAAAGCAGCCGCTGGCACTGCTGCACGCCATTGCCAAAAAGATGGACGCGCCACGCGACTTCCGGGCCGCCATCGCGGCCAAGGCAAAGGAGACGGGTGCGTCGGTGGATGGCGGGGACTGAAGGGAGCTGTAGGGCTGGCCGGCTTGCTGGCTGGCGGGGGGCCAGATGGGTGGCCCCGGGTGGGGAGAGGGGGCTGGATGGCGGATGGGGCATGAGGGCGGCGGGACTGCAAGGAGGTGAAGGAGCAGGTGGGTGTTTCTGTTGGACCAGTGTACGGTAAGTTGCCCCTGCAGGGGACGACATTGGACCGATGGAGGGAGGTCGTGTGACCGCAGGGAGACGGGGCATGGGTGACACGGGTTGTCGGGTAGCTGAGAACGTGGTCATTTGGTGTCGCACCTGACACCTCCTGGCGCGAGCCTTCGGGGTTGTCATCTAACAGTAACGCATGACAAACCCTTGCCCAATCACCCCAGGGCGCCCTGGCCTAATTGCCGAGGTGAAAAAGGCCTCCCCCTCAAAGGGCGTCATCCAGCCCGACTTCGACCCCGTGCGCATTGCCAAGGTGGGTACGGGAAGAAGTGGACTGGGGCGGGTTGAGCGTGGCGAGCGGGCAAAATCTGAAGGCAGCGTATCGGAATGCGGCACTGATTTTTTTTAGGAATCATCCTTACAAGGTTGAACAGGGGCAGACTGATGCCGGTGCGGGCTCAGTGAGATGGCGTACATCGAGGCGGTGTGCGTCGTGGGGACACAACGAACTCCATACTACGGTACCAGTATGAATGCGATGATCACAAAGTACGGTATGCCATGATGCCTTCTTTCATTGCCACAGTCGTACGAGGCTGGTGGCGCCGCCTGCCTGTCGGTGCTGACTGACGAGAAGTTCTTCCAGGTGAGATCGTGGGAAGGGATCCGAGACACTGACGGCGTTATGGGCGCCTGCCGGTCACACAAAAGCACCCGTGCACATACCGTATACTACCGTATCTGTGCTCTCTTGCCACGTGTGCATGCCGTGGGCTGCCGTGCTGCCGTTACAACTTGTCCCCTGTGTCGAGGCCCGCGCTGACGCCTCACGCGGGAATTCCTCAACCACCCGAACCCCCTACCCGATCACATGGACGGCTGCCAGTCTGCCACCCACCCACACCCACCCACCCAACCACCCATCCATCCATCTACCTACACCACCGCAGGGCTCGTTCCAGAACCTGACCAAGATCCGTGCTGCCGGCGTGACCTGCCCGCTGCTGTGCAAGGAGTTCATCGTGGAGGCCTACCAGGTGTACAAGGCCCGGGCCAGGTGCGGCGGCGGGGCGCGTGGGGGAGAGCGGGCGGGATGGCGCGAGGGGGTGGTTTACGGGGGTTACGGAGGTAGCCTGAATTCGGTCCCAACGCGTTTAGCAACCCGCGCTCGCTCAACTGGGTCTCGTTTCACGCCAACCTCGCAGCGGCGCCGACGCTATCCTGCTGATCGCGGCCGTGCTGCCCAACGCCGACCTCGCCTACTTCATGAAGGCGGCGCAGAACCTGGGCATGACCTGCCTCATCGAGGTGGGCGCGCGGTGGGGGGGGAGGGCCGCTGGAGGAAGGAGTATGACAACGGAGGGTTTGGACACCAGGGGTAGGAGCGACAGGGGCTCAGCGCAGGGGCTCAGTTGGGTGGAGCGTAGGGGCTGGTCGCGGCCGAATGATCGGAACGCAGGCTGTAGCCCACGGCGCCTTGCCCACGGCGCATCGGCGCACAACCGCTGCGCAGGTGCACACGGAAGGCGAGCTGGCGCGTGTGCTGCAGCTGCCGGACGTCGAGAAGCACCTGCTGGGCATCAACAACCGCGACCTGGGCACGTTCAAGGTCAGGTGGCAAGAGAGACTGGGAAATGGGGGACAAGATGCATTTGAAGCCCACAGTGGGGTGTCGGGGGTCATCTGCCCGGTTACGGGGTATGCGGCTGTGGTTGTGGTATGCGGTGTGGTCCCACGTGCTCGCCGTTGGCGCGCTGACCTCCAGGCCGCCTGACTGACTGCGGCGTGCACACCGCACCTGCAGGTGGACCTGAACGTGACCAAGCGCATCATGGACAGCGAGTGGGGCCAGCAGGTGCGGCGCTGTTGGGGGCGGTGTTGGGGCCGGGGCTGGCTGGCTGGCGAGCACGCCCGGCGGTGTGGTGGTGTGGTGGTGTCGTGGTGTGGAGCTGAGCGCTTTACTCGTGCCTCGTGCGCTGTTTCAAGGCACACCTCGCCACCTCGCCACCCTGCCCTCGCCACACGCCGCCTCAGGTCAAGGAGCGGGGCATCATCATGGTGGGCGAGAGCGGCATCTTCACGCCCGAGGACGTGGCCTTCGTACAACAGGTGGGCGGGTGGAAGGATTTTGTTACCAGCCCATACTAAACCAAACCAATCCAAACAAGTGCGCATCGTTGGGGTTGCAAGGATGGCAGTATACGTGTAGTGTGTGTGGATGGGCTCAGGGTTGAACGGAAGGCGGAAGGCAGGAGGCGGGGTCGAATAGAATACGCAGGAAAAGCCGGACGCCACTGCGACTGCCGCCACCTACGCTTCACAGCAAAGCAACTGCCCCAGCAGCACCCAACACGTTCCCCCGCTCCGCCCCCGTTGCCCGGCCCCAGGCGGGCTGCGGCGCCATCCTGGTGGGCGAGTCCATCGTGAAGCAGGGCGACATCGTGTCCGGCGTCAAGGCGCTGCTGGCGTAAGAGGCCAGGAGGAGCAAGGCGAAGCGCGGCGAAGCGAGAAGAACGAGGAGCAGGGGAGGGTGATGCGGGAGCAACGGGAGGTATGTCGCTGGAGTCATGTGTGTGAGCAGAGAGCGGGAGGCCGTTGATTGTGAAGGCTTGCGGAAAGGCTTGTTGTTGGGTTGTGGTGGGATCAAGGGAGCTGGGATCAAGGAAGCTGGTGAATGGCGTGCAGTTGCGGGAGGATTGGGATCCTAGCGCTACGGTGTTTGTTGGCATCGAAGGACGACGCATGGCGTTGGCGGTGCAGCCCAGAACGCAGGATGTTGCACGTGGTGGGGCGCACGCCGACTGGTACTGGTGACCCCACATGGTGACCCCATCTAACGAGGAAGAGTGTGTCGAGCGAAGTAGCGGGATGCAGTGTGTACAGTAACGTTAACGTTTGGTCTTTCTACATTAGTTACAGTCCTGGCCGCCCTGGCACTTGGTTCCAGATGGATCAGCCAGATTAGCTATGGCGTACTGCCCTGCCAACACACACCTGGTCACCGCACGCCTGGCACAATGAATAAACACGCTCATAGTCAAGAAGGTTCAAGCTTCATCAAGGGAAGAAACGCACAAATAGAGTAGCTACCGCATTCGGTAAAAGCCAAGATAAGAGCAGTGCCAGACGTTGAGAAGCTGGACATGCTCGATAGCAGCAAGGATACCCCCTAGCCCGCAAAGGAAGACGCGCGCACATGCACACACACACACACACGTAATGCACACTGAGATATTCCCCAACGCACATGGTACACAACATGACGAATTGCTTGTCTAGAGTGGTAAGAAAAGGTGGTCCATCAGTCATGCAGGCCTTGCCTGCGTGTCAGCTTCAGGCGCACTCCATCATAAATACACCAATTTGCAACTTTGCCTGTTCATCCCACGCGCAAGCATCAATGCACCGACGGCCTCGCCGTGCAGCCGACAACATCCCTGGCACCGGCACCTCATCGCCTGCCCCCGCCCACGGCCACCCCAGCCACGGCCACCAGCGATGGGCCCCCGGGTAGGTCACCAGGGAGCGGCGCAGCCGCAATGGCAGCTGCGTTGCTGAGGCGCCCCTTGAACCGAGCTAATCGCTCGTTGAGTGGCGCCTGAGTCGGCGGCGCCGGCATCGCTGCCTCGTTTCGACCGACATCCGAGCCCACACGCTGCGGTCCCTGTGCGGTGAGGACGGGTAAGGACTTGATGAGTCAAGAGCTAGTCGCGACGTGCGGCGTCCGGGCAGCAGTTGTGCCGTGCCGCGCCATTCCATAGTCGGACCAGTATCCCTGCATATAGCACCCGCACACGCCCACCGCGCACTCACCGCAAACTCGAGCGCCTCGTCGGAGGTGTCCGGCCCGCCGCTCTCTTGTCCGCCGCCATGCGCCACAGTGTGTCGCCGCCGGCCGTACCCGCGGCCCTCCAGCTGCACGCCATCGAAGTCAATGCCCGCAGACACCGCGCCCTGGCCTGCCCGCCGCCCGCCAGCGAGTGCCGGTCCACCGCCGCCACCGCCACCGCCGGCGTCCGACAGCCGCCCGCCGGCCCGCGGCGGCAGCCCCACCGGCTCAATGGCCAGCACCGCCAGCACCGCAGGCAGCTCCGCCATGTCGCCTGCCGGCACCGCCTTCTGCTGCCCCGCCCGCCGCCCCGACTTGATGCGCTCCACCGGCCGTGACGGGCCCGGCGCCCCTGACAGCGCCCCCGCAGGCGGCTGCGGCGCAAAAGCCGCATCTGCAAGGTCCACCTGCCGCGCGGCGGCGGCGGCACCGCCAGCGTTGGGTATCCGTGAACGCCGCACTGCTGGTGCCGCGCCATTGGCTTTGGCGCCGCCTGCCGCCGCGCTCGAGCCCACACCGCCGCCCTGCCGCTTCTTGTCCCCTGCCCCGCCACCGCCGCCGGCCTTGCCGCCGCCCGGCGGCAGGTGCGCGTGCACGTGCGGATGGTGCTTGTGGTGGTGCCCACCGGCAGCTGCTCGCCCCCTCAACGGGCTCTTGTCCGACCGCACGCTCTTGCGGTCATCGTCGTCGCTGTCATCGCCCTCCTCCCCGCTCACGTAGGGCGAGGCGTCCGCAGATGCGGAGCGCTGTGCCCCGCCGGCAGCCGCCGCGCTTGCGGCTCCGTCGTGACCGGCTGCGCCCGACTGGCTGCCGCCGCCGCCGCCGCCCGCCCCGGCCCCGGCGCCGCTGGAGGCGGGCCAGGCGCGGTAGCGCAGCTGTCGGTCGCTGGCGCGGCGGTTGCCGATCTCGGGCGTGATGCGCAGGTCGGTGAGGCCCATCTCCTGCTTCACAGCCTACGAGCGGACACAGACATTGATCGGCAAAGGGAGGCGAGCTCAAGCGCGCAGTTGGCGGCACGCGTTGGAGCGCATTCCAATGGACTCGTCCGCAAGTGCTTTTCGGGCCCCACGTCCGGACACGTCGTCCTGGCTCAAGCCCCTCCCGCTCGCGTCGCACCTTGAGGGCCTCTGCCATGGGCACCGGCCCCACCGTGGGCGGCCCGCCGTCGCCTCCGAATTGTAGTCCATCCATGATGATGCCCTCCGCCTTGGCAATGTCCATCACCCTATGAAAGCATGTACCGCACTCAAATGTTTCGCCAGATCGAGACTGCAAGTACCGTATACTGTGCAATTTCATCTGCAAACGCACTCACCGCTCGCGTGGTAGGCCGGACTTGTCCACAATCTTCCACAAGTTGCCAATCACCTGCAGCAGCAGAGCAAGGGGCAAACGACATTCGGCAGGATTCGACGACGCGCCTGCGCATCATCCGCGCGCCTGTCCAGCGTGACCGTTGGTTATCGTGCAACCTCTCTGCAGCCACAGCGCCCCCGGCTCCCGCCTCCACCCACCTGGCGCTGCTCGCCGATGATCTGGTCGCGCACTGCCATCTGGAACTTGAGCTCCTGCAGGTGGAGCGCCTGAGGGACAGGAAGAGGGCGGGCGGGAGGGCGGGCGGGTGGCATGTGAGTGGGGGCGCGTTTGGGGCGCTGGGCTGTGCACGATTGGCCCCAACGATCAGCGACACTTTCGCCGGACCCGTGGCGCCCTTTGCTGAGCCGCCAGCTGCCGGGGGCCCTGCGCCGCACCTGTAGCCGGAAGGTGGACAGCAGGTTGAGGAAGGCCGCGGACTGGTTGGAGTCCACGATGGCCTGCACCCGGGCCTGGATGTCCTTGCGCGCCACCTGCGCGCAGGAATGCACAGCAACGGTTCAGTGCCCGAACACACGGGGGTATGACGCGACGCAGCATGATGGCGAGCCACACCCACGCCCCCCCCCAAACTCTCTGTAGCGGCCTCTCCCTTGCCGCTGCTGGCTGACCTCGTTGGCTGTGATCTCTGACTTGTACCGCTCGCGCTCCCGGTCGTTTTCGCGGGTGGCCTGCAGGAGGAGAGCACAAGAGGGCATGTCGTTTCTTCGTTTTCCCTTGTGCTAACACGAGGGCAAGTGAGATTGCACGTAGGGAAGGCGGCTTCGCGGCCAGCTCATGCGCCATGCCAAACCTTTGCATGAGCCGACGCACCCAGGACCCTCGCTCCCACACACCTCCAGAACCTCGGCTCGCCGTTCCCGCGCCTCAGTAATGTCCTTGGCGTTGCCCTTGCCTGCAAGTGGAGCGGGGGTGAGGTCAACTAGGGGGCATGCAGACGAGTTGGTGCTCACCGTGCCGGGAGTGCGTACGGTAACCTCCGGTGCCTCCGCGGCCCGCTATGCATCTGGTTGTGCCCCTTTGTCCTTTACCGCTCGTGTGCCGCACGCTTCCTGCAACCACAAGCCAAACCAGCCGGCCCGCTCGGCCCACTCCGGCAGGCACTCACCCGCCTCCAGAAATTCTTCCAGCTGGCTGAGCTCGTGCTTGTTGTACAGGTTGGCGTCCTCGATCTCGAACAGCGCCTTCTGCAGGTTGATGCGCTCCTCGATGTTGTCGTTCATCTCCTCCACCAGCCTGGCGGCAGGTGGTGAGGGCGGCGGTGCAAGTGCATTAGTGGGTGAAAACAGCTCGAGCAGCAAGACGCTGAGATGCAGAGGAGCGCCGCTGGTGACAGCGCTGCCCGCTACGGCTCTACGCCTGCGACGACGCAGGCCCCGGGCGCCACCCGTTCGTGCGTCACGCGCACAGCCAGCGCTCCTCGCCCCGGGGTCGGCCACTCACTTGCCGATCAGCACCAGCAGCGCCTCCTCCGAGCTGGCGGGCTTGCTGGGCGGCGCGCGCGCGGTGGCGGCCTCGCGCTCCACCAGCTGGCCGCGCAGGTCCTGCACCTCGCACTGCAGGTTGTCGATGATGCGCTGGTAGTCGGCCACGTGGCTCTCCACCGTGCCCACGTTCTGGGGGGGGGGTGGACAGGTGGGGGAGGTCGGCGGGCAAGCGGGGTCAGCGGGCAAGCATGGGCTGGCGCTACTTATAAGGTCTCGGGTGTATGCGCAGTACAGCGCCTCCGTGCAATTTTGAGCATGGAGACTCGGTTGCTCATCACGCACCCAAGCGCCAACCAGCTGCTGTTGCCGGTTGACTGCCGCCACATACAGCTCCTACCCGCGTCCCCGCCCATCGCCTCCACACACCTGCACCACGTGCGTCTTGATCTCCTTGGCCCGGTCCGCGTACTTGAGCGTGTTGATGGAGTGGTGGTACTGGTCGCTGCTGCCGCTCACCGTGGCCACCATGGCGGTGCGGCTGTTGCCGCTCAGGCCGTCCTGCAGCAGGAGGGAAGAAGCCAGAGAGACCGCAGCGTTGAGAGACACATTGAGCGGATGCGGGTACGGCGAGTCAGACGCAAGGGTCAGCACCCCAGTCGGTCCCCACTCTCGCCTGAACCCCCGGCACCCAAGCGCCGCGCACCTTGAGCAGGCGCGTGAGCTTGCTGTTGCGGTAGGGCACGTAGGAGGCGGCCTTGCCGGCATTGGCCTTGCCCAACGCGTTGATGCAGTTGGCCAGCGCCAGCAGCGAGCGGCTGGAGGAGGAGGAGGGGGCCAGGGGGGTTCCATGCATGATCAATCAAGACGAGATGATTAAGAAGAGATGGGGGTAGGAAAGGGGACACGGCGGGCGTGAGCGCGATGCCGTGCCTTGCAACCATCACCGTGCCGAATTTCTGGTAGCGTAGGAACCACCGCGCCCCCCCACCCTCCGCCTAGCTCACTTGATGTTCGCTCCGTCGCGCAGCTTCTGCCCCGCGTTGTTGGTCTCGGCTGCGCGCTCGCTGCCCGCCAGGTCCACCAGGCTCAGCTTGCCGCGCAGCTGCGTCACCTTGTAGTGGTTCTTGGGCGTGCGCCGCACCGTGATCTCCAGCACCTGCGAGTGGCGGCAGACACGCGGCGAAGGAAATCCTCGGGAAGGACACGCGTTGTGGCACGGCACACACGCTCAAGGCTCAAATCCCATTAGCTTTCGATGCCGGCTGCCCTTTCCCATGCCCTGGTCCTGCCCCTGTCAACCCGGCCTGTTGCGGTGCTCGCCCGGCACCCACCGCGTGCGAGCGCGAGGACGAGGCGTTGGCGTCGGTCGCCTCCGTCTTGCGGCGCCTGTTGCCCTCCTCCAGCAGCGACATGATCTCCGCCGGCGAGGTGACGGTGATGTGCTTCAGCCCCGCCACCACCACGCCCAGCTCCGGGTCCTCGCGCAGCTCCAGCGGCGACGAGTTCTTCACGAGCAGGTCGTAGATGATCTGCAGGGTGCACGTCAGGACCGGGTGGTTGAAGAGCCGTTAGGACTTTGGGCTACAACGCAGCCCTGGCCGCGCACGGCCGGCACCGCACGCACCTGCTCCCCTGCGCCATCGCCCTCCACCCCACGGGAAACTACGCACGCTGCGATGGACCTCCGCCCTCCCCCCGGCCCGGCCCCCCGCCACCCCGCCTGCTGACACACGCACCTCGTTGTAGACCTCCAGGTAGGAGCAGGTGACGGAGAAGTCCTCATCGCGGTGCAGCGTGTCGCGGTCCACGAAGATCTTCTCCAGGCACAGCACCATCAGGCCTGAGCGCGAGACAGAGCGAGACAGCCACGGTCGGGCGGATGAGGCGCTGGGCATGGCATGGTGCGGGCCCGCTGGCGTGCGCGCGGGTTTCCTGCGATGACTTGCGCCCTTTTGCAGTCACCCCGCACGCGACAAGAGCTCCTGGGCCATGCAGCCGGGGCTCCTCACAGGCACGCACCTGGGTCCTGTGGCGAGCCCACCATCGTGTACGTCTTGCCACTGCCCGTTGCGCCGTACGCTGCGCGCAGGATGGACACAACCCAAAACTTAGCGCGAGGACTGCAATCTGGCTGCTTGAAGCTTCAGCGCCCGGCATGATGGCTGGTGCACCCCTGCCACATCGATACGCGTACATACCCTGCCGCACATCCCGTGCCACATTCTGCTCAGGTTAACAAACTGCCAATCTCTCTTTCTTGTGCCGTGCATGTTAAACAAGCTTCTACCAGACCGCCCAGCAGTCCATCCTGGCCCTGGCTGGCTGTGGTGCAGATCCTCAAACCCTATCACGCCCCTCACGCCCTTTGGGTTAGCTCGGGCTGGTATCCACAACCCGACCCCCGACCCGGTCAGCTCACCGAACACGGTCGTGTTGAGGCCCTGCAGCACTCCGCCGAGCAGGTCTTTCACCGTGCCGTTGTACACATCCCGGTTGGTGGACTGCACCCGGGGGATGAGGAGCACCGGGAGGACCGATTGGACGGCATGCAGCCGTCAGCCATGCGGAAGGAGCATGCCGCCAGTCGCAGCGGAAAGCGCAACCCCTGCTGTACCCCATGGAATTCCCATGGTACACGCCCCGTCTACACCACGTCGCGGCACCTCTCAGGAACCCCCACTTCCCCCATCGCCGACCCGGAGCCCCCCTCCCTCCGCCCCCGGCAGCCGGACGGCGGTTCACTCACGTTCGCCCCGAACGCAATGTCAAAGGTGTAGCGCTTCTCCTTGGTGCGGTTCTGCACCTGGTCCAGGTAGTCCTGTGCGCGAGGTAGGGGGTGTGGCAGTGTGGGCACCACAGCCACAGCTCCACCGGTCTCGGACATGAAGCCGGAGCAGGGGTGGGCCTAGGAACGGCCCCAGATGCCTTCCACTCTGGCCTGCGGGACTGCTTGCTGCGTCCTGGTTCTCCTGAATCCCGGTCATGTAAGGCCATGTCCTCTCGCGTCACGTGCCCACGCATCGGATAACGAAGATCACCGCTTCCATCCCGTGCCCTCCGCGGCGCCCAATTTCCCTGTCGTCGTCGCTGGTGCCAGCCCATCCACATCCCCCATCCCCTCTGCTTCGCCGCTCCGCTCCGCTCCGCCTCGGTCCGCCCCCACCTTGGTGTCATCCGGGTCCAGCACCAGCACCACCCGGCCGTCCAGCACGCGGATGATGTCACGCCGGCCGCCCTTCGCGATCTCCGCCCGCACCAGGGGCCGCGCGCGCACCGCCACCGTGAGCGTGGCGGCGGTGGAGGCATTCACATACTGCACGCATGCGAGGCAATGGGGGCCGTTGGTTGAGGCACGCCCAGAGTGAGGAACGAGGAGGCAGGCATACAATGGCATGCGGCTCGGGCGGTGGGGACTGTCATCACGAGATGCTGTGGTGAGCGCCGAACAGCGTGGCTGTCAGATTTTTGTGGAACCCTCCGGAACTCTCGTGACGGCTGAAGCTGCAACAGCCGCGCGCAGCCACGGCCTCAGCCAATGAGTGCCGATTTTAAGCTGGCAGCCTAACGGTGGTGCCGCCCTATGCTTGCTCGAGGCCGGCCCGATGGGGTGGTGGGAGCTGGTCAACGCGTCGACGACGGTTCGTGGCCAAAACCCGGCCCAGCGGCACGGCCCAGTCTGTCAGGCCTTGACACTGCGGCTGCCAAACCTGGCTCGGCGTCGTGCCCTGTGGCGACTTTTGCTGCTTTGCATTCGCGACTTGCATACAGCGCGGCTATGTTTGCGCTCTGCGAGACGCGCGCTCAACATGTGTGCGCGTCCCAACCGAGCCTGTCTGTTCCCGACCTTCGGCGGCATCATCTGGGACAGAATTACTGTTCCACAGACACGTCTCTGCTTTGTTTCTGCTTTTCCCTTGGTCTGCCGGCAAATTGCCAGCTACATACACACGGCTCACCCTTGACGCATCCACGACAGATGAAAGCTTCACCGGGGCTTTACTGGGGCCGCCATCACGAGCCATTTGTGAATTGCCAGACGACCGAGTCAATTGCGCCTCGGTCCAGCGTCCAGGGCTGGCTGGCTACCCCATTTTGGCTATATTAAGGTTTGAGAGTGCACAATTATGCTCCTAACAAAAAGAAAACGCAGTCAAGGCAGTTTGTTGCGAAAAGCCCTGCAGCACGAGTGATAGCGCTGTGAATTGTCGCTA
Organism: Chlamydomonas incerta; assembly: GCA_016834605.1. Classification (NCBI taxonomy): domain Eukaryota; kingdom Viridiplantae; phylum Chlorophyta; class Chlorophyceae; order Chlamydomonadales; family Chlamydomonadaceae; genus Chlamydomonas; species Chlamydomonas incerta. The sequence continues at coordinate 80,956 of JAEHOC010000041.1, forward strand.
TAGTATAAGAGTAACTCTTAGAATAGCGCGCATACATCATTAGGGCGTGACCTGTTCCCCGAGTTTAAGAAGGTGCATGGGCGTCCGTCGAGCAACTAATTTCGTGGTCGAGCCAACGATCGTTGCTCTTACTTCATTCGTTACCTACGTCGCAATCGTCACTACACTACTGCCGGAGCCTGCAGTTGAACTCGCCTCATTTTGCAAAATGTCGACAGTGCAAGCAAAATGCGGGGCTCGGACCGCAAGCCGCGCGGGCCGTTCTGCTTCTCGCACAGCAGTTGTGTGCAGCGCACATTGCACGTCCGGGCGTGCCCAACAGGCCAGCGTGGCTCTTGGCTCCTCGCGCCGCGACCTGCTGCTGGCCGGCCTGGCCGTGTTGGCCCCCACGCTCGCGCCCGCGGCCGCGGTAAGACCCCGCCGACTGCTGCCAGATCGAGATCGTTGAGTATTGGTGCTTGCTGGCTGATTGCTGCATATGGGCGTGGAAGCAAGGCCCGTCACGGAAGCGTCCACCACGTCACGGCACACACGGTTATCAACGACTGCATCTGATGTGTGCGCTGCTTCTTGGCGCAGAATGCGGGTGTCGTGGAGTTCTGGAAGGGGCGCCAGCGCGCTAACAGCTCCAAGTTCATTGCGCCCATCAAGGTGCGATGTGAACTTACCTAGGTTGGCTTGGAGCAGCCCGAGAAAGAACCGGGCCCGCTGATGGGGCCGGCAATCTGGCATGCCCTCCCGTGTTGGGCCAGGTCGGAATGTTAACAAGTAACGGCTCAGTAGATGCTGCTACACTTTCAAAATCGCACGGTCCCGCCATGCTGTGTTTCGCTGCAGGTGGCGCAGCAGCGCCTCGAGACGGCGGCCTCTATGCTGGTCAATGGTAGCAGGTGCGCATCATGGTTTTCACGGACGTGCCTCAACACATCTTCGTTCTTAGGTGGACGGCCCCTAGCTAACAGGTTGCTAGCACACTTTGCGGTCACTGAAGCCGTACGTACGTAGTCATGTAGCTCGCCCCATGTATCGTTGCGCACCACCACCCTCACCATCACCACCGCGCGTCTGTGCCATCCTCGCCTATCACGACAGCGCCGCGGACGTGCTGCAGCTGGTGCGGGCGTCCTCGCTCAACTGCTACGCGTTTGAGGCAACATCGACCGACACCCTAGAGACGCGCGCGTCGCTGTTCACGGCGTCTGCCAAGCTGAGCGACCCCTGCACCTTCCGCATCATCATCAAGAACGTCACAGGTGAGAGGCCCGGGGAGAGCGGCAGCTCCCTTGCTTGGGAGAGTGCTTGCCGGTTGGCAGCGAAACTTGTCAGTCGGGTGCTATTTCAGTAATGCAAAACGGTATGTGCTTTCTCCGCTGCTATTGCGTGCCGCAGACTTCACGGATGCCGAGGACAAGGCGGCGGGTAGCGCGCTGCTGGAGTCGCTCATCCGCTCCTACCAGGTGATCTGAGCTGTGCATTGAACGCGCGGCGTGACGGAATGCTGCCTGTGCTTCACTTCTGGGCTGCCAATATCCACACCTGAAACCTGCATTCGCCCTGAAAAAATCATTCATCCATGTTAACTGCACGCACCAGCTGCTGGACTCGGAGCTGGAGGCGGCGGTGGAGGGCAGCGGCGCCGGCAACGGCCGGGCTGGGCAGCAGCTGGCCAACACGCTGGCCATCACACAGGATGTGGAGTCGTTCGTGAAGCGCCTGCTGTCGGCGTAGGGGCTGGGAGCTGTGGGCAGCGGGAAGGGGCCCGAGTGGTGCGCCGGTGCTTGAAGTGGTGCAACTGAGATAAGGGGCGTACAGTTAAGCCACGCAAGCTGTGTTGGGCGCAACGTGCCGGGCACAGGGCGTGAGCTGCTAGTTGTCACACCGAATAAGTATGTGTGACAACTGAACGGGACGCACTCGGACCGGGAACCGCTGCCAGTGTTGCGGTGGTGGCAGATGCTTGGCGCGGGGTATGGCCGATGTCATGGGGTGAGGCGTGCGGGTACGGCGTGCTGGGAGCGTTTGGCTGGGACGATGACACGCGGTGACACAAGCTTCAAACTCCCGCAAAAGCCACTTGTCTCCCGGACACTTCTTTCTGTACTGAGTTTAATTAGCGCTGGAATAATGCGAGCCTCACTTCCTTGCCCCCTGACCTCACCTCACCTCTCAAGTGGTACCGTGCCGTTTTCCTCTTCTGGCGCACATAATATTTCTAGAAGTGTAAAGTGCCTGCGAGCTGTGGAGACGCGGAGTGCAACGATGGGACAATCGAGCTCAGCATCGGCCAGCAGGGCGCAGCACACAATTGAGAGGTAGGGTCACTAATTCATACATTATGTCCTAGGGGTATAACATCGCGCATCGGGCCGCAGGTCGACGACCAGTGTCAGCGGTCAGCGTGCGGGCGTGCTGCCCAGCCACGGACCCGGCTTCGTGCAGTATTTCGCCTACGGCTCTAACATGAACCCACAGACCTTAACGGGGAGGAGACAGGTGAGCTCTCACTATGCTAACCGGGCTAAACGATGCCCAGGGGTGGGGCCCCAGGCCCCAGTCACCCACAGCTGACCCCTCAGTCACAATTGGAGCGGCAGTGCTCCAGCTGGGGTGTAATTACACGTCAAAAACGCGGATTACACAGACTTCACATTCCCTTTTATGCTAGCGGCAGACAAGTCTGGCCACGCGTTTGAACCGTTCTTCGCGACAACTAGCTTCAGGACCGGTTATTGTGCCGGTTTGATTGGCCTGGCCGCACACGCGCAGGTGGTGCCGCTGGAGTCTCACGCGGCGTCGCTGCCGGGCTGGACGTTGAGCTTCAGGTGTGTTAGTGGTCCGGCTGGCGGGCGGGTTGCCCGGCCGAGGCGCTCACAGCAGTGATGTGTGATGGGGGAGGTGTGTATCTATCTTGGCGTCAATACCCTCAGATGGTGCGCAAGCTCTCGGCAGAAACCTGAGTGTATGGCGGGCGGTGGCCAGAGTCAGATGGACGGCGGCAGCCATCTCCGCTTGCACGAGCAGTGGTGGGCTTGCAAAGGTCCGGCTGGAAGCGCTTGTGGGCGTACGTGTGGACTTGCAGCGGCTTGTCGCAGGTTCTGGTGTCGCCCATGCTGCTGTGTCCCGGCTTCACAGGATGCTGGGGCTGCCATACACCGAGCCGGGCTTCGCCACCATCGAGCAAGTCGGGGCCGGGGCCGGGGCGGGCACAGGGTCAAGCACTGGAGGCGGAAGCGGTACATCATCGGCGGTGTCTGCAGCTCCATCTGGTCGCTGGAAGTCCGAGGTGGGCTGCGGTACCTTTCTAGCTGACCTGCCACATGGACCCCCGTCGGCAGGCTGCAGCCAGTCTGATTGCGTTTCGGGCCGTGGGCCAGCGTGCAGCTGTGGTGCGGTAGTGGTCCGATTCATACACACGCAGGCCTATGCTGGTATTCACACGCACACACATGTAATAACCTTGCGCGCACGCATCCATACCGGTAGTTCCACCCGCACACCCGCACTGGGCTCCCCAGGTCCACGGCGTGCTGCACCAGCTCAAGCCGGCGGATTGGGCCACCGTCATGGCGACCGAGGGCGTCGGCTCCACGGACAGCGGGTGAGGCAGGTGTGGTGCAGACAGCTGCTGGACTGCTCTACATGCGCAACCGGTCTCGCAACCTCTAATGCGGACTGCGTAACCTGTCCTGCTTTGGACTTGCCGCCTTTCTACTGCTACAGCTACAAGGTGGTAGAGGTCGAGGTGCGGCGCTACGACGGCGTCGCGGTCCGCGCGCTCACGTTGGAGGGGCAGACCGCCTCGCTGCACTCGCCGGGGCGCGGGCCTGTGGCGCCCTCGAAGCGCTACCTGGGGCTGCTGCGAGACGGTGCGTGCGTTGGGTGCTGTGGTCGCTGCAGTGGCCGTGTGAGGTGCCAATGAGACGGGTGGCGGCGCTCATGCGCGGCTGGTCGGATGGGGAAAGTCGGCTGGGGTCAGGGAATGGGTTGAAGGCCACGGTGGAAGGCTGGCACCTGTGGCCGCCCTGCTCGTTCGTCGGTCTGAGCCCATCGCATTTACAATTGCGCTGCAGGCGCCCGCCACCACGGCCTGAATCCGGAGTACATCACTTTTCTAGATTCGCTGCAGCCGTACGACGGGTCCGGCGTGGTGCCGGCCATCGGCCGCGCCACCGCAATCGCCGTGGCGGCGCCCTTCGCGCTGCCGCTGCTACCGCCCGTGCTGCTGCTGCGCTACCTGCGCAAGCAGCAGCAGGACCAGCAGCAGGCCCAGCAGGCTGCGGCAGGCGGCAGCGTTGTTGGAGCTGCGACAACAGTCGGCATCTCCTCCGTGAGCGCGGCCAAGGGCGCGACAGACCTCGTGTCCAAGGCGGCCGCCGTGTCCTCGGGTGCGCCACCAGCCTCAACTGCAGCGTCGACTGGCGCCGCCAAGGCAGCAGCCAGCTCTAATGCAGGTGCCACGACTCGCGGCAGTTATGACAGCAACGGCAAAAGCACGGTGTCATCTGTGCCGAAGGAGCTGCTACAGCCGCCCGCCACGCTGCCTGCAGTGGTAGGCAAGTACATCAATGCCGTACAGAGCCTGACTTGGTTGGCGCACGATATCTTGGCGGCGCCAATTTTGGGCAGCGGCAGCAGCAGCAATGTTGATGGTGATGGCAGCGGCGCCAAGCCATAGAAATTAAGGATGGTGCCGGGCATGAGCCTGAGAGGCGGGGTGGGTACTGGGTGGTGCGGGAGAAGGAAGGATACCTGTAGGGTTTGACAGCAACCGGTACAACTGCGGGCCTGCAGCCGCATTTTGCGGCAATGGCCTCCGAGGCGGCTGACTGGCCGGCGATGAAGGGTTTGGCTTGAGTGCATTCCGACTCCCACATGGGGTCATGAAGAGCCTATTTCCACGTACCGTATTGAGGCCTGCGGCCTTTCCGTCGGCTGGATAACATTCATGCTTTCATTGGAATGCTCCAACATTCTTTATGTGCACGTGCATCCCATGCAGCATGTGTACGAAGAATTGAGTGCTGAGATAACGGAGTGACGCAGCTGCCGAGTGTGAAGTTGCGGGCACACGAGGCCTGAGGAGGCGTCGAGGCGACCTCACAGTTGAGGGGTATTCCCGAAGGTGTGTTTGACCCTGGCTGATTCTGACCGGGGGAGAGGTGAGGGGAGGCCCTGATTCTGATCCTATACGGTATTATTATGCCCCGTCCGATTGTGTGATAGCAGCTGGTTGTTGCCACGATATGAATATGATTGATTGGCCCTGGGTGGACAAGGGCACCAGACAGCGCGGGTGGAGGCTGCTTTCATGATGCCGCCACGCATGCCTTGGGGCTGGCGGGGCAGGAGGTGAACTGAGACGCCTGCCATGTGCTGAGTGGGCAATGGTGCCGTCGTGTTAAGGAGGAGAAACATCGCCGCAGGGGAGTGCCGTCCGGGGCGGGTCCGTTCGGTACGGGAAGCGTCGCCGCCGGAGGTCCAGCGGCAGGCCAAGACTGCACAATGCGAACTTGTTCCAAGTGACAAAATGGTGTCCAGGCGCTCTCGCACTCGCATTTAACTATCATCAAATAAAAGAAAGTGCATCAAAACTGTCCTGCTGGTGCTCCGGTGTAATGCCCCTCCAGGCGCCCTGTCACCAGTAAAACACGTAAAATGAACATAATCCTCACCTTCATATCTGACATATAGCTCAGTGTTTCATCTAGTATGGCCGATAGGGGCCAGGGCCAGGGCCCCGCGACGCCGGCCCCTGATGGCGCAGCGGCATTTCGGGTGCGGACCGTTTCTTCATTCATGTACCACATGTGTGCGTCAAAATGTGGCACACATAAGTCTCACATCCTCGTCCTGAACACTTGACAGGCTTGGGGTTTCGGCGCGGTCTGGGACTTCGCGTGGGCCACCCTGCCGCTGGGCCTCCTCCTCCGGCCGCGTGGACCTGTGGACACGGTCCTATGCGTCCTCCACGTGCTAGCGGATGCATGGCTACTGCTGATTGCGCAATACCCTTTGTGGGGCGGAAAGGTGAGGGCGGGGCACGGGACTCCAGCACATCTACTCCGCACGCCGCAGTTGTGGTGCTTCGCTGCCGCCGCGGGTACCTGCCAGCTTCACACACACCGCCAGGCTTTCTTGTGCACATCAACGGCTTCTTGCGCCCCCCCCCTACAAACACACACCTCACCCTACCCTTACGTAGCAGGTCCATCTGGCCGGGGAGCTGGTGTACAATGCCTGTGCCTCCGCGGTGTGGGCCTGCGTGCTCAACAGAGCCGACGTCACCGCCGGCTCAGGCACGGGCACCCTTCCAGCTCCAGACATACTTTCCCTGCGGCAGATGATGACGACTCTACTGCCTTTGCTCGCAATACGCGCCATCGCTACAGTGCTCGTGGCCTGGATTGCAGCGGAGGCCCGCGTCCGTCACAGCCCTGGCCAACTTAGCTTAGAGGCCACGGCTGACGGGGACGAGGCAGCCGCTCCCGGGGACATTACAGCTGCAGGTGCGAGCCCTGTGACTGCCGCCACGGGCTCTGCCGCCAGAATCTCCGCCGTCGTCACTGGCGTTGGTTCTGGCAGTCAGCAGCAGCTGGCAAGTGCAGCCCAGGACGCTGCGGGCTCTGCCGGCCTGAAACCGCACTCAGCAGCGGCCGGCCTTGATGTGGGCTGGCGCTCGGTGCTGCTGCGGGCCCTGGGAGTGGAGAAGGTGCCAGCAGATGAGGCAGCGGCGTTCGCAATCTTCGAGGAGACATTCGTGCTGTCGACCAGTCGCACTGGGTGAGCTTGGAGAGGCACCTGGACTGGATGACGCTGCTTAAGCAATGGGAGTCATGTCGCGGGCGAACGTGTGCCTGTGGTGGTGCCGCCGGGACCGCGCCTGGCCCAATACCATCCCGATGGCCCCCGCGATAACACTGAACCACGCAAACGACGCGAATCTTTCACTGCCGCGTTCAACAACAGGCAAGTCACAGACCTGCTGCTGCTTGCATCCGGCGTGCTGCACGCCTGGTGGGTGGAAGGCTGCCACCCGGTCAGCGCCACCAACGCCTACGCGCTGGTCTACCTGGGCCCCGGCGCCGCCTGCGCCCTGGCGCGCCTGCTGCTGCCGCGCGCGCCGCTCCCGCGGCGGCTGGCGGGGCGCGGCGCCGAGCTCGCGGAGGCGCTGGCGCGCGCGTGCCGGCTTCCCAAGCTGGGGCTGCAGCTGCTGGTGAATGCGCTGACGGCGACGCGCGTGATGCCGGTGCCGGTGTCGCTCATGTCGTCCTACTTCCGGGGGCCGTCCTTTCTGCTGCTCGAGGGCGTCATCATGCCCATCACGGGACTGGTGAGGCCTCCCGCACGGACGCACGGATGCACGGACGCACGGATGCACCTGGCTGGGGTGCGCTAGCTGGGGTGCGCTAGCTGGGGTGCGCTAGCTCATCAGCAGGTGCAATTGTTGTCAAGCGCCCTGCATCCCACGTTCCCAACCGAGTGCGGCAGGCATGCTTATGCCCGCGCGCTGCCCACGCACCTTCACGCCCACCATGCGGTGCAGGTGCCGTTCTGGGCCGCGGCGGCGCTTGCGCTGGTCAAGGCGCCGCTGCTGTTTGGCAACATGCGCGTCATGTCCGCGTCGGTGTCCGCGTCAGCAGCGTCGGCGCCGGCATCGGGCCATGGCGCCGCAATGGGGACCACGGAGGCGCTGCTGCGGTCGGCGGCCGCGGAGCTGCTGGCGCTGGCCACCTGCCTGGGCTGCCACGCCTACCTGTGGAGGGAGTTCGGGAGGCGGACGCAGACCAGGCGGATGCAGTTGGAGCAGGGGCAGGTGCAGCAGCAGCAGCAGCAGCAGCAGGGCGCGAGTTTGGTTACTGCCAAGGTCGGCATGGCGAAGCGGGAGCCGGCAGCAGCCATGGCCGAGGCGGAGGAGGATGCCCTGGTGGCGGCCGCACGCGATGACCGCAGGGCTGCGGTGTCACTGCAGGCACAGCAGCAGCCACGCGGGCCGCAGCCGCAGGAGCAGCAGCCACTGCAGCAGCCGCGTCCGCGGCCACCTCGCTACCAGCCGGTGTGCCGCCGCGCCAGCCTGGTCATCAAGGTGGGGGCCCTGCTTTCGTGTTTGCCAGCCCTAACCACTCCCTCGCCTTTGACGGAACGCGGCATGGCTCTGCTCACCTGCCTCGACCCGTCATCTCTGCGCCGCCTGCGTTGACTTGGCCCACCACATCCGCTTTGGATCGCTTCTGTAACACAAGGGATTCAATTGTGCCATGCAGATCCCCTGGGCCGAGCCCGAGGACATGACGCCCGACTTCCGCCGCCGCCTGGTGGAGCTGGTCGGCCGCGGCAACAACGGCAACGGAGGCGGCAACAGAACCGCCGCCAGCAGCGGCGGCAGTGGCAGCCTCCCCGGCGGCAGCAGCGGCAGCAGTCATAAGGGCACCGGCATGGTGGTGATGGCGGCGGCGGTGCGGCGTGGCTGTATCGAGCTGGTGCTGGTGCTGGGCGTGCGCGATGCGCCGCTGGGCGGCGGCGGCGGCGGTGGCGGTCTGCGCGGCTGCCTGGATCTGAAAGCGGGCACCCACGTGGCCGGCGATCACCGAAGCAGCTGCGGGGAGGGTGGCGATGTGGGCTGCGCCGGCATGGGACTGGGCCTGCCGTTCAACTTGCATGGCGTGCTGCGAGCGCTGGGACTGCTTGACAGCGGTGGGCAGCCGCAGGCGGCTCGGGCGTCGGCGGCTGACGACGGCAGCCGCGATCACACTGACGGGAGCAGGTGGGTGGGGGCTGTCCTGGGGTGGGGGGGAGGGTGGGATATGGAAAGGGTGATGAGGTAATGGAAAGGAAAGCAGAACGGGCCTTCCATTGCTCACTTGTACTCCCAGGTACCAAGCGGCCTTTGGCGCGTCGCTCTTGAGCCTTTTACCCCACCCCCTTGTCGACATCGTCTCATCAGAATTAGTCATGAATGGAACGTCCACCCCCTGTGCGCATGACGCAGGTCTCCGACCAGGAGCGTGCAGCAATTGCTGTCAGATGTGCAAGTGCATGCATGTGATCTGGATTCGGATCTGGATCTTGACGGCGGCGCCGGCGCCAACAGCGCCGACGCGCTGCCAGGGCTACGCATTCAGGGCCTGGGCCCGCGTGTGCTGCTGCTACCGTCGGCGTTAGCGCCTGTGCCAGCAGCCGCCCAGCAGCTGCGCAGTGACCAGCAGTGGATGGCGGCTGCCGAGCAGCAGGTGCCACATCTGCCGCCGCTGGTGCTGCGGGCGCGGCTGGGCCTGGGGCCGGACTGGGACAGTGGCAGCGTGCCGGAGGTGGAGGCAGGGCTGATGCTAATGGAGCGCGGCTGCGCGTGCGTCGCCGCCCGCGTCAAGCTTTTGGGACCAGCGCGCCCGCGCCAGCATCAGGCGGCGGCTGCCGGTGCCTTGCCTGGTGCTCCCGCCGGAGCGACTGCAGCAGTGTCTGCGGCGTCCGCGGCACCGGCGGCGGCAGCGGTGGCAGAGTGGGAGGTGGAGGTGGAGTTTGCCGTGGCATTTGGCGACGCGCCGCCGACGGACGGCGGGCTTTTGGTAGGCCTGCAAGCTACAGGATCGCATAGGTCTGCCTGGCCCTTGTGCACTGCTGTTGTGTAGCAGCCTGGTGTATTACGGTCCGGCTGTCTCCCGTTCTGCTCGCAGCTGGACATCCGCTTGCGTCCAGGCGGCGCTGCGGCCGGAGCGGCGCTCGCGCGGCGCGCCTTTGTGCCACTGGTCGCCACCAGCGACGGCGCGCTGGCCGCGGAGGTGACGGCGCTGGCCAAGGAGTGGCCGGTGCCCGACGGCGCGGGCCTGGACTCGTTCCTGCTGGACATTGGCTATTGGCTGCAGGCCTTCCCGCTGGCGGCGGCGCCGCCAGCGCGGAATGCGCCGGGGAACGCGGAGCCAGCAGCAACCGTGCATGGCGGCACGGGAGGGCAGCGCGACGCGGGTGCCCCGCCCTCGGCTGCAGCGGCACCGGTGGCGGCGGCAGAGGCGCGGTTGCAGGCCGACATCGCGGAGGGGCTCCTGGCCTTTGTGCAGCGTGTGGGCAAGCTACCGGCGACTGCAGCGCGGCTCGCGACCGACGTGCAGGCACTGAAGCAGCGAGCGGAGCGGCTGCAGCGGCAGCAGCAGGTGGCGCAACTGGGCGAGAAGGCGGCGCCGGAACAGGACTGCGATCCGGGCAGCCAATCACGGTGCAGCAAGGCGGGTGGATATGAAGATTGGCGAGGCAAAGATGCGGCCGGCGTGAGCACTCCTGCAAGCGTTGCGCAGCCAAGAGGCAAGGTAGGGGCGGGCGCCGCTGCGGGAGAGGGCAGCAAACCAAGTGATGCAGCTGAAGGGAAGGAAAGACTGTCGTATGAGGGCTGCGGCGCGGCGGCGGTGGCAGGCAGCGTTGCCTATGGAGGCGTGTCGGAGGGCAGCACCGTGGGCGGCCAGCAGGCCGGCTGGCTGTCGTCGCTGCTGTGTGTGGCGGGCCTGGCGCACATCCCGGCCGCACAGCGCCAGGCCTTCGCCGCCTTCGAGGACGCAGCCATGCTGCCGTTCACGTTCACCGGGTGAGAAGAAAGTGGGAAGGCTGGGCCAGGGTGCTCCTTCCTTGCCTGGGTAGACCCCATCGGCTCACATTTTTGTGGGGCATGTACTGTTGCAGATCCGTCAGGTTTGAATGCACAATCACACATCGCATTCCGTGTGCCCACGCAGGCACGTGGTGGACGCGGTTGTGCTGGCCGCGGTGCTATACAGCACGCTGCGCGCCGGCGTCTCGCCGCTTGACTCGGTCATGTGGCCAGCAGTGATTCCCCTGGGGCTGGGCGCGGCCGGCGCGCTGGCGCAGCTGCTGCTGTCGCAGCACGCCGCGGGGCGGCTGGCGGGGGCGCTGCGGCTGCCGTGCCACGCCAGCAGCGTGGCGATGAAGGTGCTGACGGCGGCGCACGTGCTGCCGCACCCGCTGACGTCGCTGCAGTACTACCGCCGCCTGGCATTCCCGCTTCGTGAGGGGCTGATGGTGCCCTTCACGTGCTTGGTGCGTGGGACGATGGGTGCTGCCTGAGACGGGGAGGGCGGGTGGGCTGGAGCGGAGCGGAGCAGTGGCTTAGTGCATGTGGGCTGCGGAGGAAGCGAAAGACGCATGCGCACTGGGTTGGGTGCCCTCGTGCCGCCCGCGTGCCCCGCTGTATGCGCTACTTCCATCGGAGCTCTAAAGCCTGCTCATCAGGACCCCGAGCACGCTTCCGCCGTCACCATGTGCCCGACATATGTGCCCGCGTGCCGCACGTGCCCGCCCCCGCGTGTGTGTTTGTACGACACGCAGGTGTCGCCGATGGTCGCGCTGGTGCTGTTTGTGGTCAAGGTGCCCGTGAACGCGGCCGTGATGCTGGACGTGGGCGCGGCCGCGCACCTGCCCGCCGCGCTGCTGCGGTCGGCGGCCGCGGAGCTGCTGGCGCTGGCCACCTGCCTGGGCTGCCACGCCTACCTGTGGAGGGAGTTCGGGAGGCGGCAGGCGCGGCTGCGGCAGGGCTGAGGCTGGGGCGCTGAGGGGCAGGGCGTGGGACGGGGCCAATGCAGAAACGGGGTGATAAACGTACGAAAGCGCATAGAGCTGAGGACGGCGGAGGTGAAAGATATGCTGGATAGCCTTCCAAGCCAGTAACGGCTGCTGACTACAACGACACATGGTCATGCATATTCGCGTTCGCGTTTCGAAAGCACTTCGCTGACTGTTGTTGGGGGTCTTTGGGGTTGGCGTCGAAGCATGGGCTGCGGGCTGGGCCGACCGCTGTCGCGCCAGTATGCCGGCAGTGCAACCGGCCCGCGGATTGGGGTTGGTGTGACCGGTGGCGGAGACGTGCCAAGCCGGCAGATGGGCGTGACACGGCGGCCTGTCGAATGGCGCAGGGCCTTTAAGCGAGGCACGAGGCGGTGTAAGAATTGCGGGAGGGTCTTCCGACTGTTGTTGGGGGACTTGGGGGTGGGGCGGTTGGCGACTGTACGATTAATCGTTATTAATTCGGTGGGGCTGCAGCCGTGCTGCGTCGGAAACCTGGCCTGTGTAACCACTCCGATCATTGCTTGCATGACCGCGTCGTCCCCCATACGCAGATATGATCCTCTTACTGCCCAACGCACAGTCAGTCTACACAAACGTCACAACATCCGCTGATTTCGCAGTACTACATGCAATGTACAGTACAGCCGCTGCCGTTGGCTTGTCTCCTAGAAACGCCTCTCCTCCGTCTTACTGCAGACCTTCACCACCACAGACCGTTGCCGCGAGTGGTGCACACGCATATGCCCTGCACTATGCACGGCATCCGCAAAGCACAAGTCGGCAAGCGGGCCTGAGCCTGGGCGCTGCACGCGCCGTTCACCGCCCTCCAGCTGCGCGCATCTCCACCGCGGCTGCCGTAGCGGCTGTGGCAGGCACCCGATCCGGATCCAGGCTCATGAGCACCTGCGCCGCAGCGAGCAGCAACAACAGCGACGACGTGTGTCGTGAGTCGACGTGTGTCGCACAAGGAAAGAGCACCGCGCCGACTGTGTGTGAGATGAGGGCGGTGCAGCGCCCGACCTGTTACATATACTGTTCAGTACACGCACACGAACACGAAGTATGCGCTCCAGGTAATCCGCGAACGTCGCACCGCACGCACAGTCTCTTGCTTGCTTGTCGTTTTCCCTTGTGCTCTCTAGCACACGAACTGGTTGCTGCCTGATGCATGGAGGTTTCCCCAGGCAGGTGACCACACTGGCCGTAACCCAGTGGCCAACACCGGAGCCCATGCCCCGAGAGCGGGGCCCACCCACTCGCACACCGACACGCCGTACCCCAATCAACCGTTGCAGCACCCCTTATAGCTTGGGCTGGTATCCCACCCACCCACCCACCCACCCACCCACCCACCCACCCACCCACCCACCCACCCACCCACCCACCCACCCACCCACCCACCCACCCACCCACCCACCCACCCACCCACCCACCCACCCGCCCACCCGCCCACCTGGCTCACGAAGCCCTGGAAGTCGGGCGTCTCCAGCTGCGCCGCCAGAGCCTTCGCGCACAACAGGCCCAGGCGAGTCAGAACCCAGCGGAAAGCCGCGTGACAGGGTGACCACAACTGCAGGAGAGTAGCTGTACAGCCACCCGGTCGGCTCCTCGCCGGTCTCAGCCGTACTGCGCCGTGCCCTGCCCTGCCCTGCCCCACCCCACCCTGCCGCCTACAACTGGAGGCCCTGGGCTTTGGTCTCACTGCCCGGCAACCCCCACACCGCTGTACCGCTGTCCCGACCCTGCCTCCGCCCGCCTTGCCCGGCCTGCCCCACAGCCTGCCCCGCATTCTCCTGTAACCCCCCTCTCCCTACACAGGAACTCACAGCCGCCCCACCCGCCCGCCCCGGCCCCCACCTTCTCCCGGTCCGCGGCGCCGTCTACGCGGCCCAGCACGCCCTGCAGCCGGGGGTCCGCCAGCAGCTGACACAGCTCCGGGTTGCCGGCTGCGCGGGAGCAGCGTCGTGCCGAGAGCGAGCACAGCACACGCATGCGCACAGTGACGTGCGGGCGGGCGGTGGGCGATTGCGCTACGGTGTGCGGGGGCTTTGATCGGTGACGTCAGGGCATGGCACGGCCTGCGCGATGCCGCGCTGCTGTGTCTGTACCCCCAAGCCTTGCACCCAAGCATGCGGCAGGGAGTGAGCGCTTCCCGTCGCCAGCCTGATAGCAGTGCCCAGTGCGTACGAACAACGACGTCGCAAGCAGCGCTCACCTAGTGCTAGGTACTGCTCTCTCCGCAGCTTGTACTCCGCCTCGTCCGCCGCCGCTATCCCGTCACCGCTGCTACCGTCGCCTCCGCCGCCTCCAGCTCCGGCGCCGGCTGTCGCCATCCCCCCAGCTGCCGCGGTGTTGCTGCTGCCTGTGCCGCTCGCACCAGCCGCCACCGAGCCACCTGCTTGGTGCGCTGCCGCTGTCACTCCGGTTGGTGTTGTTGAGGCTCCCGCGGCGCCGCTTCTCCCTGCGTGGAAACCGGCGTCAGCTGTGTGCTCCGTACCGTGCAATACCTTGCGCCTTTCCCCCGCCTGCGCAAACCCTCACCTGGCGCTTCATCTGAGCGGTACACGCGCACTTGCAGCTGTTGGATGTTCCCAGTGCCCGCTTCCCGCTTCAGGGCACGCACGATGACCTTGCTGTGGGGGAACCGCGTTGCCACGCTTGGGTCGCCCAGCGGCGCGAGTTTCACGCCGGCTTCTGTTTGAAAGTGGAGCACATCCTGACCGCCACCTCGTGCTAACAGGAGACGCTGGCCCACTTTTAGCGCGGCGAGGACGGCGCCGTCCACTTCTGCTAGGGCGCCAACGTCCAAACTCAAGTCAGCTTTGTCAGACATTTACAATTATAATTTTGAGACCCGTCTAAAGTTTCAAGGCCAGCAACGGCCGCTCCTGTGCAAAGAACGAGTCCACCGAAATGAGTTCGTGTTTGACCACAGCTGTATCAGGTTCAATACTGACCGATTGAAACATTAAGAATGCATTTACAAACAAGGAAAACGATGCTGGTCAGAGCTGCATGGGGCCTAGCAATCTGTTGGATCTGCTCCTCGCTCTCGCAGCCCTGCGGACACAACCGTGCACAGTTGGTAGCTTACACCTCGACCTGCTTCCTGAAGTCCGGATCAGCCTCCTGGCGAGCGTGACCCTTCGCCACACCCTTCATCGCCCAGGTGCGCACGCGGTTAGATCTTTCGCGACCTTTAGTTGACAAGCACTCGCGCTCGTGACGTTGCTGGAGCATTCCTGCTGGGGCGCGGAATGCGGACTGAGTACATCAAGGGCATGGGAAGCGCGTATGCCTGACATCAGTGCAGCCCAGAGCCTGCGAAAGCTACCGAGGGTGCTGCGCAGGAACTAGTCCTATGGTGTCGCGCTGGCGTCCGCCGACGGGGCCTCAATGTCCGGGGGGCTCAACCGCAGCCCCTCCTCCCTGCAATACCCACAACCCGTCTCCGCTCCACTTTCCTTCACACCGCCCTCCCCTTCATGCAGAGTCCTCCTAACACCATGAGCCTGGCCATGCTCAAGTCTTCGGCGCCGGCTGTGGCCGCGCCCCGTCGCTCTGGCGCGGTCGCCGTGGCGCCCGTGTGCTCGGCGCGCGGCTGCCGCAGGGCCTTCCGCTCCTCGGGCGCCGCTCGCCGAGCCACCGCGGTGCGCGTGCAGGCCTCCGCCCAGCCGTCTGTGGAGCAGCGCTGGGACGCCCAGGTCACCGAGGGCAAGGTACGCGCTGGTGTGGGTGCTAGTGAAGAGTCTGGTAGCAGGCAAGCTGAGGAGTGGCTGGGCACAGCAACACGCGCTGACCATCCGCCTGCCCGCGCCTGCGCCCACGCCCAACCCCAATTGTCAACAGGTGCGTAACGTGACCGGCTCCGACATCCTGTCCTACCTGGCGGACGGCTGGACCATCCTGGACGTGCGCCCGCCCAGCGAGGCCAACAAGGCGCGCATCGTTGGCGCGGTGGAGGTGAGCGCGTGGCGGTTGCGGGGGTTGCGTGTTGCGGGTTCGCTGAGGGCCCAAGGTGCGGCACTGCTGATGTTGCCAGGAGTCGCACGTGCCTCAAGTGCGCGCCATGGAAGTCTCCCTTCCCTGGGGGCACCTGGCGCGCACCGCCAAACTCGCTCCGCCCCAGGGCATCAATCAAGCCACTCGCATTCCCACCTTATCACCACCCGTCCGTGCCGCGCTGCCGTCCGCGCCGCCCAGGTGCCCCTGTTCGTGGAGGACGAGGAGGTGAGTCTGGGCTCCTTCATCAAGCGCGCCAGCGCCTTCGGCATGGGCGGCTGGTGGCTGGGCGGCTCGCACATGGTGCCCAACCCCAACTTCATGGGCGAGGTGCAGGTGAGGCGGCCAGGGGGGAGGGGCAGGGAGGTGCAGGTGAGGCGGCCAGAGGGGGATGGAGCAGGCAGGTGCAGGTCACGCGGCGGGAGCTGGGGGGCGGCGGCGAGTGGGTCGAGGCGGAGGCGAGGTGCGGGGCAGGGATGCAGGCGACGCGGCGATGGGAGGGCGGAGGCGAGGTGTGGGACAGGGAGGCATCGAGGCGGGCGGCGAGAGGAGCGGGGGGGCGGCTGCTCACAAGCCCGGGCGCTTTGCGGGCCTGCATGTGCCTTGGGTGCTGTAGTGGATCTGCCGCATGCGCCGGGAGCAGCGTTGGCCCGGTTCGCAGGACACCACCGTCTCCGGCCTTGGTCCGCAACAACGGTTGGCCCGACCGCGACGTATCTGCACCCCCAACTAAATTCCCCAACATTGCGGCCGTGCGCCCGCTCACGCCCACAGGCCAAGATCCCCAAGTCCGCCAAGGTCATTGTGGGCTGCCAGAAGGGCCTGCGCTCACTGGCGGGCTGCGAGCAGCTGAGCCTGGCTGGGTACGACACTCTGGCCTGGGTGAACGGCGGCTTTGACAGCTGCAAGGCCGGTGGGTGACGCCGGCAAGGGGCTGGGGCTTGGCGGGGTTGCGGAATGGCGGTGTTGTCGGATGATGGAAGCAATTGGTGGTTGACTGGTCGCGCAGCTACACCCCAGGTCCCACCTGACCCCGGCTGAACAACACCCGCCCTCACCTCCGCTCCTTCCGCCAACTCTCCGCCGCCAGGCGAGGTGCCCACGGTGGGTGATGTGGACATCCGGTACGCGGGCATTGGCGGCCTCAGCGAGGCCATTGGCTGGACTGAGGTGCAGCAGGAGCAGAACAAGGTGAGGCGGCGAAGGCGGCGAGCAATGCGAATGCGAACCAAGGCGGGCACTGGCGCGGGCGTACAGCGGGCGGGCGCGGGACGACGCGGGGCCCAGCGCCAGCGGTGGCCTGTGGTGAAAGGGCAACTACCTGCAGCCAGCACGCTTCGCCAACGCGCACCAATGCACCGAGAGCATCACGCATTTCATGCCGGCCGGGGGCCCTCACTATGCAACACCGCCTGCATCCGACCGACCTGACACCTGGCATGCTGGCATGCTGGCATGCTGACATGCTGATTTTCTGAATGCTTCCAGGGCCTGGGCAGTGTGGACGGCGCGCTCAAGGTGGTGGGCCTCATCCTGGCGGCGGACCTGCTGCTGTTCGCGTCCGAGTACGTGCAGGTGAGGCGCAGGGGGGGGGGCTGGTCGGGGGGGGGGCAGGGCGGCGGGTTGCGTGGCGCAGGCTGCGTGGCGCAGGCTGCGTGCGGCAGGCCGGCAGGGGAAACGAGGGTTGGGGCGCAGGCTCCCTCCCATCGCGTAAACACTATCTCCTCTGCGGGGACGTGGTGGGCATGGACGGCCACCTGTCAGTGGCGACCCCGTCTGACCACACCTCACTGCTTGCCGCCTCGAACAGGCGTTCCTGGCGGGCAAGGTGCCTCCGCCCAGCCTGTAAACTACAAGTTAACATTTTCGGCCACTGAGGCCGGGGAAACATGCTGGAGGTGCGCTCTGGTCCTGACAAGAAGTGACGAAGGTGCATGAGAAGGAGAGTGATGGGGAGTGATAAATTGGAGCGGAGGGTGCACGGAGGGGCGGCTACCAGGTGGTCATGGACATGACGATGGTCGGGGCTGTGCGATAGCTTAGCTAACTCGAGAGAAGACTACGCGTGACTGCGCCAATGTAGACATAGAGTATTGCGCGTAAGCTTGCATGATTCCAAGTGTGGTTTGAAGGCATGTCTCTCGGGTGGGTCAGTCCCGGCGTGGCGTGCCGCTGCGCCGTGCGGCTGGCCACACGTCTCACGATGAGATGGCCGACTGGTCTTGGGCCGCAGCCCCTGCCAAAGAACGCCATCTATGTTTATCAAGTAATTCTTTCCGTTTGAACGCACGCGCGGCTCTCTCTCCAGTTCGAGTCAAGCCACAAACTCAACAAATTACAAATTCAGCCAGAATCGCCAGGCTTCGCCACAATTTCGCAAGATGTGACCACTCGCCTTGCAAGCAGTCTATCAGTTGACTAATTAGACTAGGCTGACAATGGCAGCGACACTGCTTGACGCTGGACTGGCCCCCGGTGTTGGACCTGGCGCTGGCGGGGCTCCCTTGCCCAGCGTGGATCCTGGGGACATTCATGTGCTGCTGGTCGATGACGAGGTAGGACTCGTTCGCGCGCTCATGCGCGCCACTCGTCTCGCGATTCTGCCACGCTCGCGTCTACGGGCCGTCCACGAATTGCACGGACATGTAGGGGCTCAGACCTACAGATCCCATTGAACGGCCGGGGCTACCGCGTATCCGGACGGGTCGACACGCTCGGGGTCGTAGTCCCCAATTCGCCAGCCCCCTGACGGAGCGGGTCCCTGACTCCACGCGTGACTCGCTCCCTATTGCTAATCGCGTCGCTTGCGCCCCCTTCTTAAACACCTGCAGCGACTTACACGACTGGTTGTTGGGAATCTTCTGCGAGCGTGCAAGTACAAAGGTAGGGCGTGGCCGTGGTGGCGTGGCCGTGATGGAGAGGCTAGGAGGAAACGAGGAGCAGCAGGACGATGGACGCACGCGGCGACAGCCGAGGGCCGGGAGCAGCGGGGATCCATGGGGCACCAATCCGTCGTACTCCGTGCGCGGCGCGGTCCAGCAACACCGCGTTTACGTTTTCACCAGCCGCTCAGCCCACCAACAATGTGTTTGACTCGCTCTCCGGCGCAGTCACCATTGCGGAGAGCGGCACGCAAGCTCTGGAGGTGCTGTCTAAGGCCGGACCGGGCGCATTCCAACTCATCCTGACGGTGCGTTCCTGCGTTGCTGCGTTGCGGCTGCTGTGGCGCTGTGGGGATGTGGGATGGACGCCGGGCCGCTCGGCGCCACGGCGGATGGCCGCACTGGTGTCAGACTGGAATGCAGCGCCTCTCTCGCGGCGCTCTCTTTGTCGTGGCTTGTCGTTTCATTTACGTGCCTTGTCGTGTCTTGACTTGTGTTGTGGTGGTGTCCCCGCAGGATGTGATGATGCCGGACGTGGGCGGGCTGGAGCTGCTCCGCTTCGTGCGCTCACACCCGCACCTCAGCAACGTGCCCGTCATCAGTGAGCACACGCCGCCGCAGTAGCAGCAGCAGCAGTAGCAGTAGTAGTAGCAGTAGCAGCAGCAGCGCACTGGGGCCGGCACGATCCTTGACATAGGGTTTGACGGGGCCAGCACGGGGGCAGTGGAGCTGTAGGACTGTTACCGGTCCCGCTGCACCTTTGCTCATGCCCCGCTCCGTTCCCGCGCCCGCGCCCGCCCCGCAGTGATGTCGGCCAGTGAGGCGCAGGAGACCATGTGCGCGGCGCTGCTGGGCGGCGCGGAGGAGTACCTGGTACGTGGGAGTATTGCCTGACTGGTGTGGGGTCTGGTGGAGTGTGGTCCAGTGGGGTCTGGTGTGGCCAGGTTGTGCATGTGTGTCCGGGCCGGGTCTGATTGGCAAGGCCGGAGCCTGGGGCAGCGTGAAGGCAGGGCGTCCCGTGCGCTTTGCAGTGCGTCTCAGCTCGGTCGTGTGTTCTGGTCGCAGGTGAAGCCGGTGACACGCAAGGAGGTTCAGAACATCTGGACGCACGTCATGAAGCGCTTCCACGCCGCGTCCGTGCAGCCCATGGCGGCGGCAGCAGAGGTGAGCGGGCGGTTGGTTACCAGCCCAAGCTAAACCAAGCCTGACTAATTGCGGCTGTGGGGCTGGACTGGCCAAGGCAGGGCCAGGGCTGAGTGGTTGCTCATGGCGAAACGCCCAGCTGGCAGGCCTGCTGCCACATGGTACTGAGGTTGCACGTCCTGTGTGCGCTGTGTGCGGCATGCGGCTGCAGATGCAGGCGGCAGCGGGCGAGCCGGCAGCCGCGGTGGTGCCGGGGGCTGCGGGCGGGGGCGCGGGCGGCGCAGGTGGCCAGCAGCTGATGAGCTTGGGCATGGTGAGTGGCGTCTTGTGTGGACGGAAACAAAACCGGAGCGGAGCCCGCCCAGAGTGGCGTGTGTGTTTGTGTGTGCCCATGATCGTGTGTGACGATGCAATTGCGTGCAAGGGAGCTGCAAGGTGCATTTGCAGCGGTGGCGACTTTCTGTGTCGAACGTGTCGAGCGGGGGTCGCGCTCACCGGGTGGTGCCTCAACCTCCATCGTGCCATGCGGCCGTGCCTGCCGGTGCAGGGCCTGAGCGCGGGGCTGGGCCTGCCCCCGGAGGTGGCGCGGGACGTGATGCGCGCCGCCGCCCTCGCCGCCAGCACCACCGCACACCACCACCACCAGGCCGCCGGCGGGGCCGGCGGGGCTGGCAGCGGCGGCGGCGGGGCCGCCATGGACGTTGGCAGTAGCGGCGGCGGAGGCGGTGGTGGCGGTGGTGGTGGCGGCGGTGGCGGCGCGGGAACCGGCCTGCCGGACGACGCCGCGATGCGGCTCGCGCTCATGACCGGGATTTCGAACACGAACACAGCCGGCGCCAGTTCTGCAGCTACTGCCGCTGGCGCGACTGGCAATGCCGCGGCTGCTACTGCCGCGCAGGGCACCGAGTCGGCTGCTGCAGCTGAGGCTGCAGCAGCAGGCGGCGGCGCACAGGGCGCATCCGCGCGGGGCGCCGGCGCCGGGCCGGGGCCGGGGTCGGTGGCGACAGCCGCAGCCGCAGCGGCCGTGGCAGCTGCGGGGGCGCCCGGGGCGGAGGTGAGTAAAGTGAACCTGCTCAAGTGGCTGCGGCGGCCCAGCCGGACGGTGCAGCCCAAGGAGAGCTTTTGGATCTTCTGCGAGGTGCTGCTTCTGCTGGAGGGCTGCCAGGTGCGTGTGAAGAATGGGGCGTGGGTTGGGATTGGAGTTAATACCGGGACTGGTGGGACTGTCGGAGCGCATGCAGCAGCGTCGCCGGTCATACTGTTGGGCAGGCCATGCAGGACGTCTGACACACGTGGTCTGCCACGCCCGGCGTGCAGGCAAGCCACGGCGACACGCCCCGAGCGTGCGGGCTGCGGCCGAGCCGCATGGTGCTTTACAGCAACGGCCGCGTGGCGTTCGTACAGCCGCCGCCGCCCTCGGCAGCAGGCGCTGCTGCTGGGCAGCAGCAGGCTGGGAGAGGTGCCGGCGGCAACAAGGACGGCGGGAGCGGCGCCGGCGCCGCCGGCGGTGGCGGAGGGGCAGCCGGGACACCGGATGCCATGGAGGGAGTGGAGGGTCCGGGCGCTGCCGCCGGCGAAGCCGCGGCCAACGGCGGTGCCAGCACGCCAGCTGCTGCAGCCGCTGCTACAGCCGCCGCGGACGAGGAGGAGACGCTGTACCGCAGCCCGGAGGAGGAGGCGGCGGGGTCGGCTGTAGCAGGTGCTGTGGCTGCTGCTGCTACAGCCGCCAGTGACATGTTCAGCCTGGGGCTGCTGTTCCTGGAGCTCTTCTTCGCGGCGCCGGGGCCGCAGCAGCGCGTGGAGCTGCTTCGGGTGAGGCGAGGAAATCGGGCGGGCGGGCTCGGGGAGTAGGGCGGGGCAGAGCCACGGGGAGGAGGGGGTAGAGAAGGGGAGGGACGGGGAGGCAACAGGTGGAGTCCGACGTGGGGGATGAGAAGGCCTTCAGCTCCTTTGCAAGCGGGAGGGCGTGACAGAACTAGCGGACGCGAACCCGAACTGCCTCTGATGCCAGCAGCCAGCCAATGCCGCGATCATATCTGCTAAGCTGGCACACAGCCTCACGACCATGTCTGCCATTCCGCGCGCCCCTCTCGCGCATGCACCCACAGGAGGCGCGGCAGCGCGTGCTGCCGCCCGCCTTCAGCCGCTCTCAGCCCAAGGAGGCCGCTTTCACTCTGGCGCTGCTGCACCCCGACCCCGCCTGCCGCCCCACCCTGGCCGAGCTGCTCTCCAGCGCCATGTTCCGGGCCACCACAACCAGCCTGCGCAAGCGCGCGGCGGCGGCAGCAGCAGCAGCAGCGGCAGGGGTGGCTGTAGCAGGGGGCGCGGCTGTGGGGCAACAGCCGGGCGGCGGCGCAGGTGTGTTTGTGGGCGAGGGCGGGACGGCGGCGGCGGCCAAGCGCGGGGCGCAGCTGCATGCGCCGGGGAAAGCGCCTGGCGCGGCGGCAGCGGCGGGCGCTGCTGCCGGGGCGAACGGGGCGGCGAGGGCGGGGCCAGGCGGGCACGCAGGGCGCCACCGGTTGGCGAACGGCAGCGGAGTCGCACCGGGAGGCTCAGCGGGCGGCGACGCATCAGCGCAGCTGCCCTCAGCTTCAGGTGCGGTGTCGCCGGTCGCCGCCGCGGCCGCCAACGGCGGGCACGCGACGGGTCCGGCCGCGCCCACCGGGCCACACGCTACCGCGGCTGCCGCCATCGCGTCTGCAGCCGCAAGCCCCGCGCAGGCAGGCATGCAGCTAGTGGCAGCCGCCGCCGCAGGCAGCGCCCCCGGCGCCGCCGCCGCCTCCTCAGCCTCCGCCGCCGCCGCCGCGACGCCGCTGCGTGTGGACGACGCCGTGCTGCTGGAGTTCCTGCACACGCTGCGGAAGCGGAAGCTGTCGGAGCTGGCGGCGGTGGACTGCGAACTGGGCGCCTTCACAGCCGACGCCAACATGATCGAGCAGTACCTGCTGTACCTGGCGCAGGCGCGGGCGGCCAAGCGCTTCCACCGCAACAACGCCAGCGCCGGCGCCGGCGCTGGTGCTGGTGCAGGCGCTGGGGCGGCTGGGGCCGCTGCCGGCGCAGCCGCCGCGGAGGGTGAGCCAGCGGCCGAGGACGGCGCGGCGGGCGCCAGCGCAGCGGCGGCCGCTTCAGCGGCAGCGGCAGTGACCGCTGCTGCAGCCGCCGCCGCCGCGGCGACCGCCGCCATGCCGCCGCCGGCGCACAACGCGGCCTGGTACGAGCAGCACCAGGCCGCACAGAGCAAGTGGGTGCGCATCGCCGCCAAGTACCCGGCCCTGGAATCCGTGTTCGTGGAGCGGCGCGGCGGCGTGGCCGCCGCCGCCACCGGTGGCGGCGGCGCTGCCGCCGCAGGCGGCTGGCCGCGCGGCGGCGCCGCCGGCGCCGGCGCCCTGACCACCACCACCACCACCGGCGCCGCGGTGCCCACCACGCCGCGGCACCGGCACGCCGACTCGGGCGGGCTGCCGGAGCCGCTGCTGCGCTTCGCGGAGGACCTGTCCGCCTACGCCACCTTCACCTCGCTCACGCCCGTGGCCTCGCTGCGCTACGGCGACCCGCCCGCGGTGAGCCACATGGTGGCGGGCGCCGCCTTTGACCGCGATGACGAGTTCTTCGCGGTGGCGGGCGTGAGCAAGCGCATCAAGATCTTTGAGCGCGAGGCGGTGCTGCAGAGCAACATCGTGGGCGCGCACTACCCGGTGCTGGAGATCAGCAGCCGCTCGCGGCTGAGCTCCGTCACCTGGAGCGGCTACATCAAGGGTGGGTGGGCGGGCGAGCGACACGCCCGCGCGGAGGGGGCGGGGCCGGGGAGGGTGGGGCGGTGTTGTGTGGCGCAGGGGCGGGGCGGGTGGCGGGGCGAGGCAGTCAAAAATCGGGCCTGGGCGGCTCATGAACATGAGCATGAGCGCATCCAAAGCGGCCCACCTTATGCCCGTGTGAAGGTTGGGAGCCCTCCCACTCATTGTGAAGAACTGCCGTGTGCCTGCCCTGTGTCGCCTGCAGGCCACCTGGCGTCCGCCGACTACGAGGGCCTGGTGCAGCTGTGGGACGCCAACACCAACACCGAGCTGCTGTCCTTTGAGGAGCACGGCAAGCGCGTGTGGAGCATCGACTTCTCGCAGGTGGGTGGCGGTCGGGCCGGGCGGAGGCAGAGGCGGGGGTTCGAGCGGGGCGGAGGCGGGCGCGGACTGGGTGCGGTAATTGGGGGGACTGGGGCTGGGGCTGGCACAGGACTGTCAACCCCGCGCGGGCACACATCCCATCCGCCGTCCAAGAGGCGGCAAGGCCTCCATTTCTCCATGTCGCGTGTCACGTCTGCGACCCACACGTACCCGCACCCCCCACGCCCACACACACCGCTGCGCAGGCAGACCCCGCCCGCCTGCTCAGCGGCGGCGACGACGGGCTGGTCAAGCTGTGGTCCATCCAGCACGAGGCCAGCGCCGCCACCCTGGACCTGCGCGCCAACGTCTGCTCCGTGCAGTTCTCGCCGCACTCGCCGTACATCTTCGCGGCGGGCGCCGCCAACTACCGCATCTTCCTGTACGACCTGCGCCACACCGCGCGCGCGCTGCACGTGATGCCCGGCCACGCGCGCGCGGTGTCGTACGTGCGGTGGCTGTCGCCCACCGCGCTGTGCTCCGCCTCCACCGACAACACGCTCAAGCTGTGGGCGCTGGACCGGCTGGGGCCGGACGGGCTGCCGCGCTGCGTGCAGACGTTCCGGGGCCACACCAACGAGCGCAACTTCACTGGGCTGGCGGTCTCGCCCGACGGCTACATCTGCTGCGGCTCCGAGAACAACCGGGTGTTCTGCTACCACCAGAGCATGCCCATGCCGGTCGCCAGCTACGACTTCGGCAGCGGCGGCGGCGGCGGTGGCATGGGCGGCCTGGGCGGCGTCAGCGGCGGCGACAGCATGATCGCGGGCGGCGGCGGCGGCTCGATGGCGGGCGGCGGGCTGGGCGCCGGCGGCGGCGCGGGCGACACCGCTGCGTCGGGCGCGGCGGGCGGAGGCGACGGCGGCGGTGCGGGGGGTGGCGGGGGCGGGGGTGGCGGGGGCGGGGGTGGCGGCGGCGGTTCGGCGGCGCCGCCGGGGCAGTTTGTGTCGAGCGTGTGTTGGAGCCGGCGCAGCAACTTGCTGCTTGCTGCCAACTCGGTGGGCGCAATAAAGCTCTTCACGCTCAGCTGAGTGAGCTGTTGACGTGCTGAGGGATCGGATGGAAAGGCAGATGCTTGAACTCGACGCAGGCTGGGTTGCCAGCCGCACACCAATGACTTGTGTGGCGTGGTCATCGAGAGCAGTGAGCGCACGTTGCGTGGAGGCGCCAAGGTGCGGATGGAATAAAAGGGTGGCGGAAACGCACGGGGTGGCGGGGGTGGATGGTAAACTGGGAGCGCTGGGCAACCGGGAGCGGCACTGCATATCCTTTCGACGCATGCATGCATGGTTTGGATGATGAATAATGATGCTATGATATAATGCAATTTTGCGCTCTGATGCGTGATTACTGATGCTTCGGCAACGCAAGGGCTGCAGGAGGGTAGCGTGTGACAAGATGTGCGAGGGAAGCGGGCATGGGTGCGTAGAGGTCAACAAGGAAATAAACAAGTCCGGTGTAGGGGAGTAGGCGATGAAGCGAGGGAGAGGGTTTGGTTTGACACGTACGGCGCCCCACAGCTGCAAGGCAGCTGGGCAGCACAATCAAGTGGATCGCGGAACGGGGCCGACACCTGCGCCCCTGCACTGGGCCCGGTGGCATCACACCTTCCCCAGTACGTGCAGTGTAACCACCACGTGCCTCGTGCAAACATCCCTCGGTGCCTGCCGGAGTGCCGACTCGGGAGGCGGGCAACCAGCTTGCATAGCCCCAAATGGGCCCCAAATCCCGAGGCGACATGGAGACGCAGTTTGCAAGGGCTCGCATGTGCTTGCCGGCTGTTGCGTGGACCTGAAGCCCTAAACATCAACCGGTGTCGGGCGACTTGGGCCCCGTGCGGCCGTGCCCACTGCCCAGGGAACACTGGACCGTCTGCACGCGCAGCTACATGGAGGGTGGGAACGAAGGGGCCGAGGTCCGATAACATGACCATCACAAGGCCTGACATAGGCGGTCAGGCGGTGGATGCGCCATTAAGAGCCCTCCCCGTCAGCCAGTCCGTATTACGGTAGATATTCAGATTGTAGGCGACTGCCTGAACGCCTTCGGTGTCCGTCAGTCGACGCCTTCAGTGGCGCCAAGTTTGCCCGCGGCATTGCCGCTGGCGCACCCTCACAGCCCACCACTGGCCCACTGTTGCTGAGGAAGCGCAGATCCGGGGAAGACCTGCGCCGTACGGAGTGATCAGGGAATCAGGGACGACGAGGCGAAGGCCGAAGAAGGAAGCTGGGCCCTGGGGCTCAGGGAATGGGGAGATGAGCACGGGAGATGTCGATGCAGCAGAGGTGTGGGGTTGTGAGCAGGGTCTTCCAGACTTCAAGCACCGACTAGCACCGGCTCTCGCGGTAAGACTGCCGGGGTGTCACGTGTGTATCACCGGACAGCGGCAACATTGCGTGTGTCAGCCGGTGGAGCTGCACGCAGCCGGCGTGGGGCGACCGCCGCGGGGCAGCAATTGGACAAACGCCATGCATTACAGGGCGGTGGACCATACCGCTCCTTGGGCGGCTTGTTGCCTGTGCCCATCCCACTTGGGGTGTAAAGCTACCGCTCTCTATCGTGTATTGAGCGACACGGGCGAGACTGCGGGCACGTTGAATGACCTGGCGCAGCTTCCGTCCCGGCGCGCCACCCGTGTAAGAACTTCATTGTCCAAATTGCCTCAAAACCTTGCACATTCCAATTCGTCAGCCCCAGAGCGCACCATGATTTATTATTGGGCTACCGTGCGCCGGCGTTGAACGCCTCAGTAAGGAAAGGGCCCAGAGGTGCGGGGGCCCCTCCCATACTTCTCGACCCCCGCCCCCAGTCTCCCCACACACAATTGCGCAGTTCCTGGTACTACGGTGATTGCGCGGGCATGCCTTGTACATCGGCACACGCAAGCTCATAACCACGACTACCTCATTCCTTCTTTCGCCCCCGCCCCCCTCCACCACCTCTGGTGGGTTTGACACCTCCGGCCGCGCATGCCTCCTGCCACACCATGCGGCGGACCCAAACTCCACATCACACCACACCAATGAACAGCTGCAGCCTGCGCCTCACCCCCGCCCCCCGCTCCTGACCCTGTTATGTACGGTCTGCCGGCAAAACCGGCCTGAGCCTGAGCCCGTCCGTCCCCACGTGCCGCAACCTACACGCCCGCCGCCTGCTGCAGCTCGCGGATGAGGTGCGTGCTCAGCTGCAGCCGGTGAGCGGCGCGGAAGTCGCCGCCGCCATCGCCGCCCAGACCGCCCAGGCCGCCGCCGCCACCGCCGCCGCCGCCGCCCAGGCCCACATCCAGGCCCAGGCCGCCGCCGCCCAGGTCCAGCCGCTGGCGCTTGATCTCCGGCCCGCCGCCGCCGCCACCCAGCAGCCCATGCAGGCCGCCGCCGCCGCCGCCGCCCATGCCGTCCACTCCGTAATCGTCCATCAGGCTGCTGCGCTTGCCCAGGGCAACGCTGACCAGCGAGCCGGGGCCCATGCCGCCGCCGCCGCCGTCCGCGCCGCCGCCCAGGTCGTCGCCGGCGCCGCCGCGGCTGCGGCCGCCGCCGCCGCCGCCTCCGGCGCCGCCGCCGCTCATGCCCGCCATGAACTGGAACAGCTCGTTGAGCCCCGCCTGGGTGCTGTTCAGAGACTGCAGGGAGCTCACGCCAAGGCTGTCGCCGCCGCCGCCACCACCACCGCCACCGCCGAGTAGGTCGTGGTGCGAGCCGCCAAGCCCGCCGCCGCCGCCGTTGCCGCCGCGGCCGTATCCGCCGCCGCCGCCGCCGGCCCCGGAGGAGTGGTGGCTGTGGTGGTGGGCGTGGAGGTGGGCGCTGTGCCCATGCCCATGCCCGTGCAGGCCGCCGCCGCCGGCGTTCATCCCCAGGCCAAGATCCAGACCCAAGCCCATCGAATCCAGCAGCTGGCCTCCCCGGCCGCCGCCGCCGCCACCACCGCCGCCGCCATGCCCGCCACGATACCCGGCCGCCGCGGCGGCGGACGCCGCCGACACCGACCCGCCCAGGCCCTCAAACGTGGCCACGCCGCCTCCGCCGCCGCCGCCGTTACCGCCGCCCACGCTGTCCACGTCGCCGGCGCCGCCGGCGCCCATGGCGCTGAGCGCGTTGTAAAAGTCCACGCGCCACTCGTCGGAGCAGAAGGCCCAGTAGAGCTGCATGCACTTTATGGCGGCCTGGCGCGCGTCGCGCTCGGTGTCGTACATGCCCATCTTGATGATGGAGCTGCCCGTCCACACGCTGCTGCCGATGAGGCCGGCGGGCGCGGCGGCGTCGCTGTACAGCGCGCCGCACATCTCCTCCTTGCTGTTGGCGAAGCGGTTGGGCACCAGCGTCAGCAGCGTGCAGCCCGGCGGCAGCTCGCGCAGGATGGCGCGCTGCACGGAGCCGCTCGCGCCACCGCCGTTACCGCCGCCACCGCCATTGCCACCGCCGCCGTTACCGCCGCCGCCATTGCCGCCGCCCCTCCCGCCGAGGATCGGCGTACCACCGCCGCCGCCGCCGCCACCACCACCGCCGCCGCCGCCAAGGTTGAGTGTGGGTGCCATGCCGGGGTCGTGGTCAAAGCCGCTGCCGCCTCCACCGAAACCATTGCTCAGGCCGCCCAGTCCGCCAAGGCCACCCAGGCCGCCGCCGCCGCCGAGGGCGCCGCCAGAGCCCCGGCCGCCGCCGCTGCCGCCGCGGCCGTTGCCGCCGTTCCCGCCGCCGTTCCGACCTGACGTGCCGGCCAGCGGCATGGGCGGCACTGGCAGGCCCATGTCATCGCCGCCCAGACCACCGCCCAGCCCGCCGCCCAGACCGCCGCCGCCACCGCCGCCGTCGCCGCCAAGTGTGTCGCCAGGGAACTGGGGGAACAGCGGCTGGTCTATCAGACCCTGAGCCAGGTTCACGACCAGGTTGCCGCCGACGCCATTGCCGCCGCCGCCGTGCCCAGCCGGGCCGTCGCTGCTGCATGCCGCGGTGTTGTTGCTGTTGCGGCCGCCGCCTCCGGCGCCGCCGCCGAAGCCGTCATCCAGGCCCAGCAGGTTGGCTCCGGGCAGCGGCAGCGGCAGGGGCAGCGGCAGGGGAGTGGACTGGCGGTTCTGGCGCTTGGTGCCGCGGGACTTGGGCGCAGGCGCGCTGACGTCCTCGCCGCCTGCGTGCATGCGAGCGCGGGGCCAGACACGCGGGGTCAGGACTCAGGAGCTGGGTGAGAGAGGATTTCCATGCGCCCTGCCCTGCCCTGCCCTGCCCTGCCCTGCCCTGCCCTGCCCTGCCCTGCCCTGCCCTGCCCTGCCCCGCCCCGCCCCGCCCCGCCCCAATATCTCCAGGCCTCCTCGCAAGCCGCAACCCCGCGCCCCCAGCCCCACTCTCCCTGCTCACCTCCCAGCCCCTCGTCCAGGCCGCTGAGGTCGTCCCCCTGCTCCCCCTTGACGCGGCCGCCGCCCGTGCCGCCGGTCACCGCGCCGCCGCCCGCCACCTGTCGCGCACGCATCGTCAGCCGCGTTCAGAACTGCAATACAAGCACATGGTCCGGCCCACAGCCGCCCCCTCGTGCGGCCATGCCTCGCAATGCCATGGCCCCGCTCGCCCCTTGCCCCCTTTTGCCCCTT
Source organism: Chlamydomonas incerta (assembly GCA_016834605.1). NCBI lineage: Eukaryota > Viridiplantae > Chlorophyta > Chlorophyceae > Chlamydomonadales > Chlamydomonadaceae > Chlamydomonas > Chlamydomonas incerta. The sequence goes on from JAEHOC010000041.1 coordinate 110,277, forward strand.
GCCGCCGCCCTGGTCGCCCCCAGCCCACCCCGCCCCCACCCCACCTGCTCGATCTTGCTCATGACGCCCCTCATCTTGGGGTCGTCCAGCAGGTTGCCCTGCTCGTCCACGTACTCGGAGTAGGCGAAGTTCAGCTTGGCTGCGGCGCGGGCGGCGGCGGGGGTGGGGGTGTGTGAATACACCAGCCCAAGCTAAACCGGGTGGGGCAGGTGGGTGCGCGGGCCGGGGAGGGCCCAGGAGTAGGGCCAGGATGCGGTCGGCGTACGGATAGCACGCCACAGCGGAGCGGCGTGCGCCAAGGCAACCTTGTGCCAACCTGGGCTGCTCCAGCGCCGAGTCCTGAGTGCTGAGAGTTGTCTCCCGCCACCGCCACCGCCCACCCCACCCACTGCCATGTGCGTGCCGTGCCATGCGTGCTTACCCCGCAGCCCGCGCAGCTTGACGGCCGCCTTGTCGAACGCCCTCGCGGCGTCGTATTCGGACAGGAACGAGCCCAGGTACACGTACTTGCCGCCGCTGTTGATGGCGGCCTGCCAGCGCTTGTTCTGAAAGCGCAGAAGGGCGGGTGGGGACGGTAAGGGGGTCGCGGGTGTAAGAAGGGAGAAGCGGAGGCGGTGTGTGTGTGTGTGGGGGGGGGGGGGTTAAGCCGTGCGAATAGTCAATAGTGCCAGCCTGCCAGGGGAGGCGAAGAGGCCCGGTGAGCAGGCTTGGCCAGGGCAGGATGGCGTGGGGGTGTGCCGGCTGCGCTGCAAATAGGAGTGAGGCCAATCGAGCGAACTAGAACTCTGCCAGGCTGCCAGCCAGGGGTTGGACGTAGTACCCCTCGGCCGACGGTTGACGCTCTTTGTTCGCAGGGGTTGCGTTGTGCGCGCTCCGAGCATCATCACTACGCACTTTTCTGCCTTCTACATGCTCCACCGTACACATGTGCACAGATCCCACTGCCGGCCTGATGCTTGCCAGGTGTCCGGAAACGCTTCCCGCCCTTGGGGTTGGGTGCAGCTTCCGGGCTGCAGCCTATGACCTGCTCTGGCCCCAGTGCCCTGACTCAAGCTAAACGCAGTGTCTATCCCTAAAACCTGAAGCTCGCCACACCTTGCGGTTCCAGCAGACGCCACGGTACTTGCTGCTAACTGGCTTATCGCTGGCGGGCTTCCCATCATCGTCGTGGCCATCCACGTAGTCCTCGTCCTGAAAGCAAGGGGAAGCTAGTCAGTTGCAAGCTCCATTATCAGCAAGCAGTACGTGACCCTTGAACAAGCCAAGCGTCTCCACTCGCACCGAAGTTGGAAGCAAATTCTCGCCACTTTTCTTTTACGTGAAGTTCTCTGAAACGACCCCAAGCTGCGTACAAGCTGACCTGGGTTGCGCGTCCACGCATGGTGCTTGTGCCTTAGGTAGGCCTGCGTGTTTGTTTGCGGGGCTTGCCAGGTTAGCTGCTGAAGTCACCGCGCACACGAGTTGACGCGTTGCCCCGCGTAACGCCGCAGCGGGGTGCCGCTAGCGCCGGAGCAGGAGCAGCATGACCACAGACGCCGGCTAGCGGCATGCCGGCAATCAGAGTGAGGGCGCCCGCGGCTCACCTATGAGGTGAATTGCTCGCCTAGCACGCCCGTTGCGCCCTCCTGCCAGGCCTTTTGCCAGGCTCTGTACTATGTGAAGCTCACTTCACACAATTGTAATGGCGGTTGGACCTGCCACCGAGTGAGGCGTCGGCCAATCTCCGCGAGTTTTCGCGTTGTTGCCTGATTGCTGGTTCAGAGTGCTGCTACACTGTATCGTCTGAGAGCCAAGTTTGCACTGTGTATGTTAATGAGTGTGACTGCAGACGTCGAGTTGAGGAATCGGTCCGCAATGAGGGAGGGCAGATTTGCTCAGCTTCCGGCGCTGAGTTTTATCTGTTTGTACCATATGTAGCTTTTATTAGCGAAGGTGGTGTCCACCGAGGCCGAGCTGGGACCTCGGTGGACAGCTTTTTACAGCTTTTCACCGGCCCGCGATCAGGCAAAATGCATAATTTCATTGCCACTTTACAAGCATGTTTGCAGACCTGGATAATGACATCACACTGCGCCTCGAATGTTACACATGTGTGTGTGCCCATGTGCACAATAATGAGCGCCCGACGCCCATCACATCGCTACAATAGGTATCACGCGCTTCATACATGCAGACTGTCAACGCGGCGGATGCCATCCCGTGCGTAGCGACGGACACCGGCCTCAGCATCCTCCACTGTCACACACCCGAGGCGCCCCCGCGGCCGCGGCGCAGACATCCAATTGTGTCCAGCGTTCAACTCTGTCATCCAGTGCTCTATCGCTGCAGTCCTCACACACTGCCACACCGCCCAACCGCAGCGCAGTCGGGCCCGAAACCCTCTCTCCATCCGCAAGTTGGCGCGGTGCGCGCCAGCACACGTGCGTCCCGGCTGCAGGCAGCTCACACATCTGGGCGCTGCTCACGAACAAGCCGTGCCGTTGGTTCCATGGATTCCAATCTCAGCCGGCTGCAGGCGCAATGCACCGCCCCTTCCATTCGGACGGTACCATGCCATGGAACACAAGTACGGAGCCCGGTAGCCGGCCCACAAAGCCAGCCGGCGGGCCACCGCCTCCCTGGCCGCCTGGCCGCCGCCGCCGCACCAGCAAAGCGGCGCCACCCGCAAACGCACAGGGCGCCGGCTCTACCGGGGGTTGCGCGCGATCTCCACTTGTAGCCGCCGGCCGCTCCACTCGCGCCCGTCCATGTCGCGTGCCGCCTGCTCAGGCGGAAGGTGGGGTGGGGCGGGCGGGGGCAATTGAACGCGTGTGGCCTTGGACGAACAGCATTACCACCCCACACACATGACTTCCGCAGTTTCAAGTATTGATTGGATTGCCCCCCTCTTTCGAGCTGCTCGCATGGACGGCTAAACCCTCCGCTCATTGTGGGCTGGTATCAGTAACCAGACGGCCAGACCCCTCCCAACCCCTCCCGCCGTCCGCGTTCCTCTCCCCACCTTCCCACCTTCTCCCTCCCCACCTTCTCCGCCTCGTCGGTGCTGCTCATCCCCACAAACGCAAAGCCGCGGCTCTGGCCGCTGAAGGGGTTGCGCACCACACGCGCCTCCTTGACGCGTCCGTACTCGCTGAACTTGCGCTCCAGCTCCTGTGTGTACGACAGCGGGGTGGGGTGGGTGGTGGGGGTGCAAAAGGGCGAGCAGCTTGAGCTGCCATTGTGCACGTCCCGGGAGCGAGTGATGGTGGTGATGGTGCAGTTGGTGACCCCGTGGTGCAAGCCATGTACGGAAGGGCATGGCTGGGCGTGACAGTGTCACTCACAGCTGTGGCGCGCCACGGAACACGCACGCACGTATACCCCTCCCGTTTCGTCCCCTGCCGCCCAAGCTGCCGCCCCCCCCCCGCTCCTCACCCGCTCCGAGATGCGGAAATCGATGCCCGACACGAACAGCTGCGTGCCCGGCCGCGGCGGCGTGCGGTCGGCGGGCGGCAGCCCGTAGCGTACCGGGGAGCGGGAGTCCCTGTTGCGGGGGCGGTGGTGGGCGGCGGGGTCATGGGGTGAGCTCCCCCGCCGGCCGGGTAGCTGCGCCGGCTGTGACGTGCGACATGCATTACTACCACACACACACACACACAGACACACGGGGGCCTCACCTGCGCCGTGGCGACCGGGATCGCGAGCGCCGCCGGTCCCTGGGCAGCGCGTGCATGGGTGGGGGGGTGGGGGTGGAGCCGGTTCGCGGGGGAGCCGGGATGGCACATGTGCTTAGTCGCTAAGCCCCGTTATGCTGCCGCTTTAGGGCTGCAGCCGACCGCTGCAGAGGCCCGCAAGGCAGAACTGATGGTGCTGGGGCCTCAGCCGCAGGCAAGCCTTAGTATCTCCCGGCATAAGCAGCCCAGGACTACAGGAGCGCCCGCGTGCACGCACGCGCACGCACACACGCCCCCTTGCAGCACCTCGCCTGTGACCCCATAGCACTTTGCCTTACCTGCTCCTCGAGCGGCTCCGCCTGCGGTCCCGATCCCGCTCCCGGTCCCGGTCCCAATCCCGAGTCCGGTCGCGAGAGCGCGAGCGGGAGCGCCGCTCTGTCCGGCGCTCCCGGTCCCGGTCCCGGCGGTCCCCGGCCTCTTGGGCTCGCTCTGGCGACCGCCGAGGAGGCGAGCGGCTGCGCCGGCGTACTGGCGATCGCGAGCGACGTGCTGGCGAGGCCCGCCTCGGCGAGACCGAGCGAGGACGTTCCTGTGCAATCGCGAGCGTTCAGCCGGCAGTTCATTCCAGTTTGCCCATCGAGTTTAGGACCGCGGGACTCGAGGTGGCAAGGCCATGCTACAGTAACAATCAGCATCTAATTGAATGGCAGGTCAATAAACAACCTAGGTAAACAAAACTGCGCACCTCGCGGCCCCGGTCTTCCCGGTCTCTATCCGGCGAGCGATCCATGGTATTCGTATTCTTGTGTATTCAAATAGCACATGCGAGCTGGGACTTGATCGGCGGCGTCGCGCGCATGCTGGCGCCCGGGATGGGGCATGCGTGTTCGTGGAGAGGCGCCCGCCTTGTTGCCCCACTGAATTCCCCGGCGCCTGCGCTGCATTGCTGGGCTCCTAAAGTGACAAGCTGACGAGGTGCGCTCCAAGTGCGGCTGTCACAGTATCACTGCATGGCATTCAGACTGCAGAGCCGTCAGAGCGCGGCAGAGTGCCGGGAAGCCGCATCCATGCAGGTGCCGCTGGCTTCCGCGCCCCCGTCCCCCTCCGACGTGTGGGCATTAATTCAATGTCCTTTCTTTTCCTTTCGGGCCCACTGCCCTCAGCCCCTCATGCCTCGACTGGCTCCACTTCACCATCTTGCTCTGCCCCTCCATTCAGGGTCTGCATGTCTGCCTGTCCCTCATCTCACAGACCGATATCGCCTGCTGGCCCTCTACCTACCGTGCACGCTTGCGTCCCACGCTCCCACACTCCGAGTCTCCGACACTCCCACGGTGGAGTGCGGCATCATGCGCCACCGCGTGTGCCCACCTCGCCCTGCCCTGGCCCACATCTACGCACGCCTGCCTGCCAGAAGGACCGGCCTGATTGATGCCGCTTTGTACACAGTCTGTATGTGGCAACCCCGTCCTGCGGCAAACAGCGCTCATCCCCGCCCATCAGACCTACGGCACGGTACCAACCGGCAACGGTACCCAACCGGTCAACAGTGACCCAGGCCGTTCCCCATACATACCATGCACCGGCGCTCACCATTCAGCTATACTCTCTCGGCCAACATACAACGCCAGCCCTACCTCTGCACGCCCATGCCGCTTCTGCGCCCAACCCCCATCCCTAGCTAAGCTCCATATGCCTCACATGCGCTCATACAGCTGCCGCCTCTCCTCCACTCGCAGCCCAACTCGCTCCTCTAGAACCCTAGCCGCCGATGGTGATCATGGGCCTGTTGGGCAGCGCCGCCAGCTCGAACATGCCCGCGTGCGCCGCCCGCTTGCGGCGCACCGCCGCGCCGATGATGAGGCGCAGGTCGTCGTCGGTGGCGCCGCCGCGCAGCGCGTCGCGCAGGCTGACCTCGCTGGCGCCGAACAGGCACACCTGCGGTGCGGGGGAGGCGGGGAGGGGCATGCAGCGCATTTGAGGGTGTCTTAAGACACACGGATGAACCACCCCACCCCCCACAACCGCGTAATCGGGTACATATTCTTCGCCTCGAGTGCACCACGCACACGTGTGACCCTCCCCAATGGTCGATTTGAGGATTGGAGAACCCCACCCCCCACCCCCCACCCCGCCCCGCACCTTGAGGTTGCCGTCCGCCAGCAGCCGCAGCCGGTTGCAGTCGGCGCAGAAGGCCTGCGTCATGGAGGTGATGAACGACACGCTGCCCACGTGGCCCTGCGGGGGGGGGGTGACAGGTCGGGTGAGAGGGGTGAGAGGGGTGGGTGGGCGGTGGTGGGGTGCGGCCGTGTGTGTTATAGCCGGCAGACGGTTCATTGCCCGGCGTGTGCTGTATGTTTTTTTGTGGATTGTCCTGCAGATGTCCCTGACCCTGTCCCCGCCCCCAACCCTGCCCCTGCCCCTGCCCCTGTCCGCTGCCCCCTCCCCCGCCCACTCTCCCCCCTGCTGCCGCTCCCCCTCCCCCTCACCCGCAGCCGGAAGTTCTTGGCCACCTCGCCCCGCGGGTCGTCCAGCCGCTCCAGGGGTGTGTCGGGGAAGGCGGCGGCGATGCGCGCCAGCAGCTCCCGGTACGGCACCTGTACGGCGCAGTCGGCGGCGGCGGCAGGTGGTGGTGAGGGGTGGCGGCGGTGAGGGGTGGCGGCGGTGAGGGTGGTGGTGAGGGGTGGTAGTGAGGGGTGGTGGCGAGGGTGGCAGTCGTCCATGTGGTCGTGTGTGGGGGAGGCGCTGGGGCAGGGAAGCAGGTGGCACCGCGTGGTGGCGAAGCGTGGGCGGGGCACTACCCATGCATACCAACCGTTCAATAGGCCCCAGGCTCCCAGCCCCAGGGCCCCCCGCCACACGGCCCCGCGCTCCCCCCCTCCCCCCCTGGGCTGGTGAACACAACGCCCCTTCCCAGCCTCCCGCCTTCCCGCCACCCCTCACCATCTTGCTGTCGCTCCACACGTTGCCGTCGAAGGGCATATACTCGATGAAGCGCACGTTGACGGGCTGGGCGCGGGTCAGCTCCGCAAAGTCCGCCACCTCGTCATCGTTCACGCCGCGCATCACCACCACGTTCACCTGCACAGGACGGGCCGGGCGGCGGAGGTCATGGATATGACACGGTGACGGGTTTGTAGGTGTGTGCTGTGCCGTGGCGGCGGGTCGGTAACAACGTGATGTGTGTTGGTTGTTCATGTTGAGCGGCCCGGTGGCGGGTGGCAGGGAGGCCGGGAGGCAGGCGCCGGCACCTTGGCGGACACAGATGCACCCCACCGATGCACCGAAGCACCCCTACCCTCGCCCCCGCCTTCCCCTTCGTTCGTTCCTTCATTCTGCTTGGGTACAGGAATACATACCCCGCACACCCGCCCCCGCCCCACCACCCCCGCCCCTTCCCCCCACACTCCCGCCCCCGCCCCCCACTAGGTCTAGTTCAGCTTGGTTTAGATTGGGCTGGTGTTTACAATCCACCTTGACCGGGTCGAAGCCCAGGCGCGCGGCGGCGGCGATGGCCTCCATCACGCGGCCGTGCCCGGGCCGCCGCGCCAGCACCTGGAAGCGCTCGGGGCGCAGCGTGTCCAGACTGATGTTCACGGCCGTCAGGCCTGTGGGAGAGGGGGGGGGGGCAGGGGGGGCGGGGGGTTGCAAGGGTGCTTGGGAAAGCGGTACAGGATACACTGTAGGGCATACAACACCACCGCGAGGAGGAGCGGACTGCGCACCCCCACCCTTACCTTCACCTCCTGCACCCTCGCCGCCGGTTTGCAATGCACTCGCCCGCCCTGCAGCGCACCTCGACGCCTTTGCTCGCCACACCCCTGCTTGGGCTGGTGTTCACAACCCCACCCCACCCCCTCCAGCCCGCCCGCCCCGTAGGCACGCATCATGCCCCCCTACCACACCCCACAGGCACGCCGTGCCCCGCCCACTGCCCCCACTGCCCCCACTGCACCCCCACACCACCCACCCGCCTCCTTGAGCGCCGGCAGCTGCCGCGCCAGCACGATGCCGTTACTGGTGATGGCCAGCGAGCTCAGGCCCCGGCCCCCAGCCGCCACCCCCGCTGCCTGCTGCTGCTGCTGCGCCTGCTGCTGCTGCTGCTCCCCGCGGCCCGCCAAGCTGTCGCTTCCGGCCGCCTGGCCCGCCTCCAAGCCGCCGCCGCCCCCCTGGCCGCCGCCGCCTCCTCCGCCTCCGGGTGTGCGCAGTCGGCCCAGCTGGGCCACCAGGTCCACGATGTCGCGGCGCAGGGTGGGCTCGCCGCCCGTGAGCCGCACCTTGGTCACGCCCGCCTCCACGAACAGCCGCGCCTGAGGGGACAGAGGGGATAGGGGGGAAGGACACAAAGCAGAGAGGCACGGGTCACGACCCGCATGTCACCCCCCGCGGCCCATCCCATCCCACCTGTGCGCCATCGTCACGCTCCGTCTGTGCCCTCGCCCCCTGCCATGGCCAAGTCGTCCGCCCGCACCCGCCCGCGGTTCTGATGCCTCTGGCCCCTCTTACCTCTCCGGCACCTTTCTTCCCCTGCCCCTGCCCCTGCCCCCGTCCCTGCCTTCCTCCCCCACCCCCACCCCCACCCCCAGGGCCGCACCAGGCGCATGATCTCGGGCGTGGTCAGCAGCTGGCCGCCGGGCGTGAGCGCCACGCCATCGGCCGGCATGCAGTAGGTGCAGCGCAGGTTGCAGCGCTCCGTCAGGCTGATGCGCAGGTAGGTGTGCAGACGGCTGCAGCAGGCGACGGGGGTGCGGGGTGGGGGCGGGGTGGAGCACGTGGGTGGAGCACAGGCGGCCGGGAGGGGCGGGGATGGGGATGGGGATGAGGGAGGTGAGGGGGTGGTTGGAAAGGGGCGCGGGGTTGGAATGGGGATGGGGATGGCGATGGGGTGGAGTGCGCGCTGTGAGTGCGGTTGCAAGAGTATGGGCGGTGGAGTGTGGTTCAGCCGGGCAAGACCGCCACCCCAAACCTTCATCTGCAACCGCGGCCCCTCTAAGCTATACCCATGCCAACGACCGGTCTAGACATCCTCGCACGCACGGCAGCACGGCCGCACGGCCCAGCCCTCACCTGAAGGAGTCAGTCAGGATGGCGGAGCCTGACACCGACTGCTGCCCCTCCGCCGCCGCCGCCTCCCGCGCCCGCCGCAGCATCTCCCGCCAGTCCACCGGCGTGGGCGAGGCGGGGTGCGGCTGTGGTTGCGGCTGCGGCTGGGGCTGCGCCATGGCTGCTGCGGAGGCGGCAGTAGCTGGCCGGGGGGAGGTGCTACAGCCGCCGCCACCGCCACCGCTGCCGCTGCCTGCGGCGCGAGGGTTGAAGGCTGGAGCGTCCCGCAGCGCGGCCCGGGCTCGGGATCGCGCCGATGATGCTGAGGATTCCGGCGACGACTGCGCTTGCGTTGCTGATGCTGTTGCTGGTGGTGGTGGTGATGTTGATGAGGACGCGCCCGGCTGCTGCGCTCTGCTGCTGGTGCTGCCGTTGTGGCTGTCGTCACTCTTGCTGCCGAGTTCTGTCCCAGTAGCGTGCGCGGGCCGTCCTGCGGCCTGCTGCTGTTGCTGCTGCTGCGGAGGGCGCGGGTGCGCGTGTTGGTGTTCATGTTGCGCGGCCTGCAGGCGGCTTGCCGCCAGGAACTCCTGTAGCCGGCGCTCCGTGTCCGCGGGGTCCACAATGAAGTGGGTCGGCGTGTGCGAGGAGGAGGCCTGCGGATGCGGCTGCGCCTCCGCAGCTGTCGCCGTGGACGGCGCCGGCCAGCTGCAGCAGCCCCGGACGCCGGCTGCCGAGCCCGGCTGGACTGGCGTTCGGGCCGGCCAACCGCCGGACAGCGTCTCGCAGCCTATTAACACGCTGGCTGTGGTGTCTGGAATGGATGCCAGCGAGCCCGCAGCGCCTGAGGCCGCGAGCAGCGACCGCTGCGCGGTGCACACCAACGTTGCATTGCGTGACTGTGCCCAGGCCAGGCCCAGCCGATTGGCCAATCCTTCTATCGCTCGCGACATGACTAGCAATGCATGTGCTGTTGACGGTCCACGCAAGGGCTTCCCAGCAAGCGCGTGCGCGAGTAAAAAGCCAACCTCACGCGCACGTGGAACGAGACGCAAATTAAACGCAGCACGAGGGTGTAGCTGCTGTAAGTACTTCAATTGCTGCGAGCTCGCCGCCGACCGGTTAATTTGAGGGACCTCGCATGAGCCCTCTTGTGCGAAGGGGCCTTCAGGGCGCTTTTCGCTGGGTTCGCCCCTCTGCGTACTCCTGCAGTAATCTGCCACTCTGCAATGCACATTATTTACGTGCACAGTGCAAAGCCCAGGAGGTCTGGGACCTAGAACCCGACACGCGTGTTTCGTGGCAGTGCCACGGGCGCGACCTCCGTGCTGCCATGCGCGACTCCACACCCTTGTCCTTCGTGTTCCCCTGCGCAGTTGCAACCCTCTGCGATCACTCTCGGATGAATAAACGAGACCCCACTAAAGCCTCTTTCAGATGAACTGACTGTCAATTCATCACCGATTCCCGCATCCTCTAGGCAAGAGCTGCTTTGTATGTCGTCCGCATTCTCGCGTTTATATGACTTCTATATCATGATAAGGAGGGGAGGATGGCGGGGCCAGGTTTACCCTAAAGGGGCGCAGGTGAGGCACGCATCTCCCCGCCGTCGGGTTACGGCAGTGACATCTGAGCACTTCGCACGGTGTGGGGGTCTTAGCCACTGACCCAACATATCCAAACGGGGAGAAATCACTCCCTCTGTCCACCCAATAGGTGGGTCATCACGGATTGAGATGCGGTACGCCCTGGCGTGCCTCTCGTCCCCAAACCAGAGCTGGTCGTCCCCGGCGATCGCCATTGCAGGCGCCGCTCGAGTAGCTTTATGACACGTATTTGCAGACACTTGAATCATTGGCATTAAATAAGTCGGCGCTGAGGGGTCCACTCTGTCCTTCCCGCGCTCGCGAAGAGCTTTTCGTGGCTGCCCGTCTTCCCATGATTAAGTGAGGGGAGGCTACATGTGTGTCTTGTATAAAACATGAAGTGCAGCATTTGGGCACAGTAGGGCACTCCTGGAAAGCGCTTTCAGCACGCGGACCGACACATCGCGCACTGCGCGTTCTCGTCAAGCGCGCGCTGCACAGTGCTGCTGAACGGCAAATGAGCAGCGCCATGCTTGTCACATGCGGCGCCAGCTCGTCCACATGCCGCCCGCTAGCGGCCGCGGGAACGACTGGGACAGCGCCGCGCAAAGGCGCCGGCGGTCCCTCGCCTCCGCTCCCTCGAGGGCCCGGACAGCGGGACAGCCTCTCGCGGCCGGGTCAGGTGCGGTTACGGCGAGCTGCACACGTCAGCGCTTGTGGTGCAGCTGCCTCGGCTCGCACGCGGACTGCGGGCGGCTCCGCCGACAGCATCAACATCAGCATCAGCAATAGCACCCGCAGCAGCGGGCCTGCCATTACTCGGCGCGTGCTCGCCAAAGCTTCTGCGAACAGCCATGGCAATGACACAACAGACGGGGTGGCAGGATCTGGGGCGGGAGCGGTGCCGGGCCCTTCGGAGGGCGCGCTTCCGCCACCGCCGCCGGGCGTGCTGCCGCGCCGCACTCGGGCGCCGCGCCGCACCTCGCAGGACGCCGCGACGGCGGCGGCAGTGGCGGCAGCGGCCGAGACTACGGCAGCAGCAGCAGCGTCGGGGGCCGCGGACATGCAGGCAGCCGCCGCTGATACTGCCGCCGCCGCCGCCACCACCACGAAGCCCAAGCGCACACGCACACGGCGGGCCGCGTCTTCGTCCTCGTCCCCAGCTTCGTCCTCGTCCCCAGCTACAGCCACCACCGCCACCACCACCACCTCAACCGACAGCGACGACGAAGGAGCGTCCGCCGCCGCCACCGCAGCACCCGCTGCGCCGGCCCGCCCGCGCACGCGGCGCAGCCGCGCCGCCCCCGCCACCCCCGCATCGCCCCAGCCTCCGCAGCAGCAGCAGCGGCTACAGCCCCACGTGTCGCCGCAGCACCCGCAGCCGCCGCCGCGGCTGCAGCAGCCCTCGCCGGTCGTGTTCAGCTCCCGGCTGCCGCGCGGGCCGGCCTTCACGGCGGTGGCTCAGTGGGTGGTGTTCAGCGACCTGCACGTGCGCGAGTCGTCGCTGGGGGTGTGCCTGCAGGTGCGGGGCGGGGTGCAGAGCGGGGTGGGGTGCAGGGGAGCCCGTCTGGAACCCGTCAGGAGAAGGAACAGTGGGGGCCGCAGTGGGGGCCGCAGTGGGGGCCGCAGTGGGCCCTGACGGTCAAGGCGATGGCGCCGCTCGCCGCAACCCCTGGTGTAGCTTGGGCTGGTATTCACAACTTCCTCCACCTCGCCACACGGCGCACCGGCGCTCATCCACTCACACACACGCCCCTCCCCCTCCGCCCTCAGGTGCTGCGGGCGGTGCATGCGGAGGCGCAGGCGCGCAATGCCGGCATCATGTTCCTGGGTGCGTGGGGCGGGGTGCGTGGGTGGGTCTGAGGTGGGCTGGGGTGGGTGGGTGTGATGACCCTGCGCCCGCGCCCCCCGTCCCCGGTCGTGTACTCCTCGTGACTCCCACCCCGCCTGTCGCATCACCCCGCCCGCACCCGCCGCGCCTCACCCACCCACCCCCGCCACCCACCCGCGCCCCCCCCAGGCGACTTCTGGGACAAGCGCGGCGCACTGCCGGTGGAGCCGCTGAACCAGGTGCTGCAGGTGAGGCCAGGCGCAGGACCGGGTGCGTGGGGGGGGAGGGGAGGGGAGGGGTGAACACCAGCCCAAACTGAACCAGGTGCTGCAGGTGAGGCCAGGCGCCGGGAGTGGGGGGTTACTGAGAACCAATCCCGTAAAGAGACATCAGCGCTGCTAGGAGAATTTGCAGCCGCATGTGCGAGCTACTGTACGGGAGTTGGGGGTGGAGGGCTGTGTGGGGTCGCAAGGATGGTACAGCGAAGTGTAGCAGCGTAGACAGCAGGTTTAGGAGCGCGCGTACCGATGCCCGCTGGCGTCAACTTGGAGAGAGAGAGGTGTAGTTCATTTGAAACCCCAAATCGACCAACCGAGGGTAGCCGTGGATGCGAATGGTAATGCTGGAGTTAATGGCGGTGACGCCAAGACCGACCCGTTGCAACGGCCTGTCAACATCGTGTGGTCCTATTCAACCATGCATGGAACCCACCCACCCACCCACCCACCCACCCATCCCCACACGCACCGCCGCGGCTGCAGGAGATGTCGGGCTGGCGCTGCCCGGTGCTGATGCTGGTGGGCAACCACGACCAGGTGGGGGTGTGGGGGGGACCGGAGGGAGGGGAGCAGCGGAGGCTACACCGAACTAGAGGGGTTAAGCTGGGGGGTTCGGGGTGGGGCGGGGCCGTTACGATGCCGCTGGTTAGGACTTGCGCCCGTTCGCCTTCCCTTCCCTCGCCTCCGCTCGCCTCGCCTCGCCTCCCCTCGCCTCGCCTCACCGCACCTTGCCGCGCCTGCCCACCGGTGCACCGGCCTGCCGGCCTGCACCCGCAGGTGGACCTGGGCGGGCTGCAGCACGGCCTGACGCCGCTGGAGGTGGCGGGCGGGCCGGGCCGCGTGCACGTGTTCGAGGAGGCCACGGTTTGGCACGGCGCGCTGTGGATGCCGTACAGGTGTGGGTGCGTGCGTGCGTGCGTGCGTGGCGGACCGGGCGCGGGGTAGCGTTCATCAGCAGGTCCATCAGCAATGACAGGCGCTGCCTGGATGCCCCCGGGCCAGTTGTCCCGCCTCTCCGCCTCCCTCGCTCAATCACTCGCTGTCTCGCGCATTGTCTCATTGTCTCTATCTAACGCCTCCGCTCTCGCGCTCGCTCCCGCCGCCTGTGCCCCCCCCCCCCGGCCGCACCCCAGGCGCGACACGGGTCTGCTGCAGCGAACCATGGCCGCCGCGGCCCGAGCGACTGCCTGGCGGGGGGCGGGGGAGGAGGCGGGAGAGGAGGCCGGTGGGGCTGGCGGCACGGCAGACGGAGCGGGCGACAGCGCACCCGGCGCGGGCGCGCAGGCCAGCGCTGCTGACGTGGCGGCGGCGGCGGCCGCGGCGGTGGCGGCGGGCGTGGCGGGGCCCCTCAAGGCCATCTTCCTGCATGCGGATGTGGTGAGTGAGCAGCCGCACGTGTGTGCACACCTGTATGTGTACCGTATGGTTGTGCGCAAGCGCGCCGGTGCTCTTTCCCCTTCATAATCACAACCCCACCTCCCCCTCTGTCAATACGATCTCGCTGCCCGTAGCATACGGTACATGGAAGCTGGCCCCCACTCCCTCTAACCTCCGTTTAGCTAGGCGTGGCTTGGGCTGGCCTTCACAGTTCCCCCCTCCCTCCCTCCCTCCCTCCCTCCCTCCCTCCCTCCCTCCCTCCCTCCCTCCCTCCCTCCCTCCCTCCCTCCCTCCCTCCCTCCCCTCCCTCCCTCCCTCCCTCCCTCCCTCCCTCCCTCCCTCCCTCCCTCCCTCCTCCCTCCCTCCCTCCCTCCCTCCCTCCCTCCCTCCCTCCCTCCCTCCCTCCCTCCCTCCCTCCCTCCCTCCCTCCCTCCCTCCCTCCCTCCCTCCCTCCCTCCCTCCCTCCCTCCCTCCCTCCCTCCCTCCCTCCCTCCCCTCCCTCCCTCCCTCCCTCCCTCCCTCCCTCCCTCCCTCCCTCCCTCCCTCCCTCCCTCCCTCCCTCCCTCCCTCCCTCCTCCCTCCCTCCCTCCCTCCCTCCCTCCCTCCCTCCCTCCCTCCCTCCCTCCCTCCCTCCCTCCCTCCCTCCCTCCCTCCCTCCCTCCCTCCCTCCCTCCCTCCCTCCCTCCCTCCCTCCCTCCCTCCCTCCCTCCCTCCCTCCCTCCTCCCTCCCTCCCTCCCTCCCTCCCTCCCTCCCTCCCTCCCTCCCTCCCTCCCTCCCTCCCTCCCTCCCTCCCTCCCTCCCTCCCTCCCTCCCTCCCTCCCTCCCTCCCTCCCTCCCTCCCTCCCTCCCTCCCTCCCTCCCTCCCTCCCTCCCTCCCTCCCTCCCTCCCCGGCCCACCTCCCCACAGCGCACCGCCCGCACCAACTCGCGGCGCCAGGCGGATGAGGGCCTGGAGCCCGCCGCCTTCCCGCCGCGGCTGCCCGTGTACAGTGGCCACTACCACCTGCCGCACACAGTGCCCGGCACTGCCATCACCTACGTCGGCTCGCCCTACCAGGTGCGGCGGCAGGTCGGCAGGTCGGCAGTGAACCTACCACGCAGTACGGCAGGGACCGGGAGATTAGCGGCCCCCCCACACCTCCGGCCCCCCCCCCACACACACTTCCCCCCGCCCCCCCCCCCAGGTGTCCATGAACGAGGCGGGCGAGGCCAAGCGGCTGCTGCTGCTGCGCGCCGGCGACTGGGCGGTGCTGGGCGAGGTGCCGCTGGCGCTGGGCCCGCGCCACATGCGGCTGGCGGGCCCGGCGGCGGCGCGGCAGCTGGCGGCGCTGGCGGCGGCGGCGGCGGCGGCTGCCGCAGGAGCAGGAGGGGCGGCGGCGGCGCAGGAGGAAGGGGCGCCGTCGCTGGCTTCGGCTGGGTCCGAGGATGGCGAGATGGATGGTGAGTGGAGCGGAGAGGAGCGGAGCGCGGGCTGTGCTGGTTTGTCGGTGTCTTGACAATTGACAGCTGACAGTTGCTCGACGGTTGAGACGACCGCACGGCTCTACCTCGCTCGCCGCACGCATGCGCAGCATCGGGCGCCAAGCCGGCGGCCGGCCCCGCGCTGCGCGCCGGCGACCGCGTCAAACTGTGGCTGAGCGGCGCGGAGGCGGCGGACGAGGGCGTGGCGGCGGCGGTCGCAACGCTGGAGGCGGCAGGTGAGGCGGGGGAGCCTGGGGCGGGGCCGAGTGCGGTCTGTGATGGGGGAATGGGGGAAAAGATGCAAATGCAAGTTAAATACCATTAGAGGCGTGCAGTAACGGATAGGGATATGCTCGTGTTCTTCAGGCATCGGGTCGTCGGCCCGGGTCGTTGCTATCATGCATTGGGTTTGGCCTTTCGTTTCGTCTTAGCTTGGGTGGTGTACACAACCCCACCCCCTCCCCAGATCTGCTTCAACAATATGTCGACACCAGCGCATCTTAATAAATCATGCATGGAACCCCCTGGCCCCAGGTGTGGCCGTGGAGCAGGTGCTGCAGCCGGAGAACAAAGCGCCGCGGCTGCAGGCCGCCGAGGGCCTGTCGGTTGACGAGTTGGTTGAGCTGTACTGCAGCGGTACGACAACAACCGCCTCAACCGCCTCAACCGCCAGCGGCGACAGCCAGGACGGCGAGGAGGCGCCAACCGCCGCCGCCGCCGCCGCCGTGCCGCGGCTGAGCGAGGCGGCGGCGGCGGTGGTGCGCAATGCGGTGGCGGAGGCGCGGGCGGCGGCCGGCGGCGCGGCGGCGGCTTCCGGCAGCTTCGGGCAGGGGGCGGCGGGGCTGGTGTGTACGGACCTGGAGCTGGAGAGTGTGACCATGTGCGGGTACGGCCCGTTCGTGGAGGAGCAGGTGCGTGTGCGTGTGCGTGTATGTATGCGTGTGTGTAAGCGTGTGCGTGTGACGCCGACTGTTTTGGTTACTTTCACCTGGGTCGTTATTCTCATTACCCTTCCCCATCCCCGGCCATCCTGTCTTAATTTTGCCGACCTGCCCCCATCCACCTCCACTCACCTCCACCCACCCCCATCCAGCCACACCCACCCACCTACATCTCAACCACCCACCCCTACCACGCCCGCCCAGACGTACCCGCTGGGCTCCCGCGGGCTGCGTGTGGTGGTGGGCGAGAACCGCGACGAGCCGGGCGCCGACTCCAACGGCGCCGGCAAGACCAGCCTGGTGGCGGCGCCGCTGTGGGCGCTCACCGGCGACGTGCTGGCCCGGACAGAGGTGTGTTTGCGTGGGCGTGCATGGGTGGGTGGTCGTTTGGGGAGGCTGAGGATGCTTGGTCTGGGTGGGGCAGGTACGGGGTTTGTGGCCAGACTCGCTGCTTGCCACGCCTCCATTGCATCGCTCTCGGTACGCTCAGCCGTGCCTCTTGGCTTGGATTGGCTTGGCATTTACCCCACCCACCCCACCCCGCCCCGCCGCGCCTCCCCGCCTCCCCCGCCTGTCCCCAGAGCGGCGGCGGCGGGCGTGTGCCGGTGGACGCCATGCGCAACGACGGCTGCGCCGTGTGCCGCGTGGGCCTGCGGGGGCGGC
Source organism: Chlamydomonas incerta (assembly GCA_016834605.1). NCBI lineage: Eukaryota > Viridiplantae > Chlorophyta > Chlorophyceae > Chlamydomonadales > Chlamydomonadaceae > Chlamydomonas > Chlamydomonas incerta. The sequence continues at coordinate 127,108 of JAEHOC010000041.1, forward strand.
TCAACGGCCTGCCCTTCGCGGTGGAGCGAGAGGTCAAGGTGCGTGTGCGTGTTAGCGGGCTGTCACAAGGAAACAAAGTGTCGAAGCCTGTTAAACGAAGCCTGTTACACCGAAGTGTATGCGACGCACCGCGGGTGCGCACCCAGTGGGCCCTCCTGGGTTGGGCCGTGTCGGCACGGGTCGGCCAACGAGCACACCAGCCCCTCAACCCCCACCCACCCACATTGACGCATTTACACGCACATGACCATCGTTAACGTGCTCTCCCCCCGCACTCTCCCCCACACACGCGCCCGCTGGCCCCCCCCCCCCCCCGCAGCGCGGCAAGACGTCCTCGCTCACCTTCACCTGGGGCGACCAGGACCTGACGCAGCAGGACGTGTCGGGCACCGCGGTGGGTCGGGCAGGGGGGCGGAGGGGCGGCGGAGGGGGAGTGACGTGTGCTGTTGCGCTGCGCCGCTGTGATGACGCATGCCTCGCTGTGGCGCTGTCGGTGCATCGCCGCCCTCGCCACCCGCTCGTACCGCCCTCCCATAACGGTCCTCCCCCGGCCCCGCGCCGCCCCGCCCCACCCCACCCGCCCGTCCCCCGCCCCCCCGGCCCACTCCCAACCCCCCCCACTCCGCAGGACCGCATCCGCACCGCCTTCTCGGTGGAGCTGCTGCGCGCCGCGGCCTTCTTCGGCCAGAACGACATCACGGGGCTGCTGGAGGTGCGCAGGCGTGTGCGGCGTGTGGGGCGTGTGCGTTTGTTAGAAACCACAAGAAGATACCACTGTGCATCGTGTGGGTGGGGTGGGGAGCGGACCGCCCAATAAATAGGGGCGCAGAGAGATTGGCATGAGTACCGTTTTCGGCTGGGGCTGGTGTGCGGGTGACAGAACACAACCGCGCTCGCCGCCCCGCCACTAACAACATGCACCCGCGGCCGCCCCGCCGCCCCACCGCCCCGCCGCCCCGCCCGCAGGCCAACGACGCCGCCTTCAAACAGAAGCTGGGCCTGGTGATTGACCTGGAGGTGTGGCAGGGTGTGTGTTGGCAAAACCCATGTGACAATCGGTATGTGTGTTGAATGATAAAATGTGTGTGGGGCGGTGGAGGTGCGGAGGCGCGGCGCGGGTGGGTGGTGGTGGAAGTGGGGTGAAGCGGTCAGTTATGCTGTGTTAGAGAGCACAAGGGAAAACGACAGCAAGGACCAGCGGTCAGTTATGCTGCGTGTGCCCCGATGGACAGGTGTGGGAGGCGGCCCGGCAGACGCTGGCGGCGCCGCGCAAGGCCGCGGCGGCGGCTGTAGCGGCGGCGGAGTCGCGCGGGCTGCTGCTGCGGGAGCAGGCGGGCCGGCGGGCGGCCGAGCTGCAGCAGCTGGCGGCGGCGGAGGCGGGCTGGGCGGCGGAGCACGACCAGCGCCTGGTGGGTGGCTGTAGCTGTTGTGGCGGCAGCGGTGGTTGTGGCTGTAGCAGCGGCGGCGGCGGCGGCGGCGGCGGCGGCGGCGGCGGCGGCGCGGTGTGTCGCATGTCAGACAGGCCGAATGCGGGGTCACAGGTGCCTGGCCTTTGGTTCAACCCCCGTGGGGTTTGCATCCCATTTCGGTTTTAAGGAACACCTCCGATGCCGTGCTGTCCACCCCTCCAGGACTGGAGCCGCGCGGCGCTAACGGCCGCGGCCGCCGAGGCGGTGGCCGCCGCGGCGCCGCTGGCGCCCGCCGCCGCCGCCGCGCGCCGCCAGGCTGACACCCTGCGCGCCGCCGCCGCCGCCGCCGAGGAGGAGTGCCGCCGCTGGGAGGCCGAGGTGGCGCAGCAGCGCGCCGCCGCCGCAGCTTCAGCTGCGGCTACAGCTGCGGCTACAGCCACGACGTCGGCACCCTCTGGGCCGGGGGGTGACAGTGATTCTGATTCCGCCGCGGTGCCGGCGCCGGCCCGGACGGCGGAGGCGGAGGCGGCGGAGGAGGGTCTGGGTGCGGAGGCGGAGGCGACGCTGCGGGCGGAGCTGCGGCAGCGCCAGGAGGCAGCGGCGGCGGCGGCTCGGGTCGTGCAGGTGGGGGCGCGTGATGCCGGGCGCCGTACCAGCTCTGGGGCTGTGCAAGCGCCGCATCAATCTCGGTTGTGTAAAGCATCAGTTATTCCGTTTACTGCTTACGGTACTCTAACCCGTTCTCCGATCGATCCCGGCGCACATTGCGCTCTACCCACGAACAGGAGCGGCAGGAGCGGGCGTCCCAGGCGCTGGGGCGGCTGCGGGCGCTGGAGGCCAGCCTGGCAGAGTACGTGGCGGCGGTGGCGGCGCTGGCGGCAACCGCCACAACCGCAACGGCAACCGCAACAACCGCACGGGTCGACACGGCGCTGCTGTCGCGGCCGCCGGCGCAACTGGCAACTGCCTATGCCGGCCACGGCTCTGGCGGTGGCGCCGGCAGCGGTGGAGCAGGAGGCGGCAACGGCTGCGGCCACAGCGGCGGCTCCGCTGCAGTGGAAGGGGAGGAGGAAGCTGTCGTGGCCGTGTGCGACCGGTGCAGGTGCGACTGACTGCGTCTGACTCCCTGCGCTGCCTCGACCTGGCCCACCCACCGTTATGCTCGGTTCATCTTGGGCTGGTAATCACCCACCAGCCCAACCCCCCGCTAAACCAGCGTCACGTCGACAGGGTCACTCCGGGCCACCTCCCTGGAGCAGCCATGGAATTGCGTCCTTGCGACCCTCTCTGACTCTCGCTCCGCTCTGTTGCCCACCGCTATCTACCTTTACTAGCTTGTTTACTGCTTATGACCATTCCACCGACCCTCCCACGCTCTCCCACGCTCTCCCACGCTTTGACCAACCGCCGCCAACCGCCCCCCCCCCTCCACGCAGGCAGCCCATCAGCTCCCAGCTGTATGCGGCCAACGTGCAGCGCCTGGAGGCGGGATGCGCGGAGGCGCGCCAGGTGTGGTTTTGGTTTTGGGGGACTGTAAATATCAGCCCAAGCTAAACTAAGCCTCGTTAGACGGAGATGCAATGTTCAAGAGGGCCGCGCGTGCGGCCAGGCGTGCTACTGCTGCCCACCCCCAAAAACTACCCCCACCCCCCTGTCATCATCTTCTCGTCTTGATTAGTCATGCATGGAGCCCCCATGCATCCTGTACTGCTTTTCCTACATCCTTGCAACCCCCACCCCACCCCACCCTGGCACGACGCGCTTTCCAACATCAGGAGTACGAGTCCCGCGCTGCGGCGCTGCGGACAGAGACCGAGACCCTGGGCGCCGCCAAGGCCCGGGCCGTAGAGGTGGGAACGGTGTGTGTGTGTCCGGCGTCTGCCGCGGGCGGCGGGCCTGCATGTACGGCACCCACTGCCACCCACTACACAGCTCGAACCTCTGACTCTCAAGTTTTCACCCTTATGACTCACATACACTCTACACAAACTCGCTCGCCCTCTTGCCCTCTCTGTTGGACCCGGACCCGGCATCCGTATGCGCACAGGCTGACGCGGCGCTGTCGGACCTGCTGCGGCGGCGGAGCGAGCTGGAGCGCAGGTGCGGCGGCGGCGGCGCGGGTGTGTGAGCAGGCAGGCAGGCAGGCAGGGCAATCCCTGCCGCAGCAATGCGAGCGCGGCGCCGCTGGTCCCCCGCTGCTCAGTCGACAGCCGTGATGATATGCTTGCATCGTGTGTGACCCACAGGGCGGCTGCGGAGGCGCGGGCAGCCGCGGAGGCGGCTGCGCGCCGGGCCCGCGCCGCGGCGGAGGCGGCGCGGCAGTCGCAGGAGGCGGCGTGGCGCGAGGCGGAGGCGGCGCTGGCGGCGCTGCGGGCGCGGCTCACAGCCAGTAGCCGGCTGCGCGGGTGCGTGTGGCTTCGTTGGCTGTCCCTGGGCATACGGGCTTTGTCTGGGGCGAGGTGCTTCAGCGGGGGTGATGGCCCGTGTGCCCAGCTGGAGGTGTGCGGCCCTTGGCCTGACGGCCGGATGACACCACCCGATCACCAGCGCGCATCAGCTCCGCCGCCTGCTGGGTCGGCCTCCCCCCTTCCCCTCCTCCTTCCCCGCTAAGTTGTATCGCACACCGCTCGCATGGACGGCTCTCCCAACCCCACCGTGCCTCTGGACATCGGCCCGAGTTTCACCACAACCATTCGCACGGACGGCTACCCCTCGTCTCACCATACGGTAACGAGTCATGAATGGAACTCCCCGCCCGGTGTGCACAGGGACCTGCTGGCGGCCGCGGGTGAGCTGGACCGCGCGGCGGCCGAGGCGGCGGCGGCGGAGGCGGGCTGGGCCGCGGCGGCAGAGGCGGTGGGCCGCGATGCGGGCGGCGCCCCCGGCCCGGCGGCGTCGTCACAAACACACCTGCAGGACGAGCAGCGGCTGCAGCAGGATGTGGCGGCGGCCGCGGCGGCGGTGCTGGCGGCGCCAGCGGAGGCGCTGGCGGCGGCGCGGGGCGCGGCGGTGTGCGCGCGGGGCGCGGCGGCGGCTGTGGGCCGCGCGCTGGCGGCCTGGCGGGAGGCGGGCGCGGCGGCGACGGCGGCGGCTCGGGAGGTCAACCCCAAGACCATGCTCCGGGAGCGGTGAGAGCTCAGGAGGGGTCGCACCCGCCGGCCATGCGCGCACCCTGTCAATCTGACCCGTGCCCTGTGCTCACGCCACTTAGCTGCCATGTCGCCAGAACGTTCGCGCGCAAAAAAACATGAATATCGCCTCTGCTGACAATCTTTACCGCCCCGTCCCGCCACGCGCTGCGGCCCGCCAGTGTGGAGCGGGAGGCGGCGGCGCTGGCTGACGAGGCAGCGGCGGCGGAGGCGGCGCTGGTGAGGGCGCAACCGGGGTCGCCGAAGGGGGGGACTGGGCCGGGGTGACACGCACGCATCTGTCATCTTAGTGATGTCGCCCACAAGCAGTGCCTGGACTAGAATTCACAACCTCTCCCCCTCCTTCCCCACCACGCCGCCCCGCCCTCAGTCCTCCGCGGAGTCCCACCTGCGCGCGCTGGCCGAGGCGGACCGGGCGCTGGGGCGCAGCGGCATCCCCAGCCTGGTGCTTGAGGAGGGGCTGGCGCAGCTGCAGGTGGGCGGTGGGGGGCGTGTGGGGTGTGGGTAGTTTTCTCCAATTCCCAAATCAACCATTGCCAACCCAAAACCCATGTGGGGGGTTGCGAGGTAGGGGGTATGAGGCAGGAGTGCCGCGGCGGGCATGGACAGCGGGTGGTGGGTAGTGGAAGCGGAGTGCGTATTGGGAGCGGCAGCGGGAACGGGAGTAGCTCGTGTTAGTTAGGGAGCACACGCCAACGGCTGGGGGGCGGGCACGCCGGCCCCCACCCCCCGCCCTCCCCGCGCAGGCCTACACCTCCGCCTACCTGTCGGAGCTGTGTGAGGGCTTTGTGCTGGAGCTGTCGGCCACCAAGGAGGCGGGCGGCGGCGGCGGCGGGAGCGGCGGCGGCGGCCGGCGGGGCGGCGCGGGCAAAGAGGCGCGGGAGAAGGAGGAGATCAGCAAGGTATGGGTGTGCGCGTGTGTGCGTGTTTTTTGGGGGGTGCCTGGGAGTTGTAGTCCATCCAATCCATGGCTGGTTACCCGCGTGGCAAGTTAACACACCCACAACCACAAACTGTGCGGGGAGGCGAGTGGGCGCCGGCGCGCACCGCAGGGCACCGCACGGCCCGCACCCACTTTCAGACTTTACAAGGTCTCCTAAACCGCCTCGCCGTCCACCCTGCCTTCCCTCCACCCTGTCCCCCTGCGCTCTTCAGGTGGTCAAGGTGCGCTCCCCCGCCGACGGCAGCCTGCGCCCCCGCGACGTGCGCCAGCTCAGCGGCGGCGAGCGGCGGCGGCTGGCGCTGGCGCTGTGCCTGGGCTACGGCGAGCTGGCGCGGCGGCGGCGGCGGCTGGTGTGCAACGTCATCGTGCTGGACGAGGTGGGAGAGAGGGGAGGGCCAAGGGGGGGTGGCGAGGCCGGCGCGGGGGCACCGGAAAGGTCCATCTGCCGTCACCGCCTCCCCTGCCGCGGTGCTGTCTGGTGCAGCCTGGGTTGGTATTCGCAACGCCCCCACGCGCCCCTGCCTGTCCCTTGTCTAGTTTCGCTTGGGTTTAGATTGGGCTGGTGTTTACAACCCCCCCCCCCCATTCCTGCGTCCCGTCTGTTAGCTTTGGTTTGGAAGGGGTTTGTTTGGGGCTCTGTAAATGAACCACCATCCCGCCCGCCCTCCTTCCTCCCCACGCCTCCCCTCCCTGCTCCACCCCGCAGGTGCTGCAGCAGCTGGACAACACGGGCTGCGAGCTGGTGGCGCGCGTGCTGCGGGAGCTGCCGCAGCCCTCGGTGCTGGTGGTGGGGCAGTCCAACAGCAGCGTCACGCGCAACTTCGAGGCCATGGATGTGGTGGTACGGCGCGGCGGCGCGGCGGCCGTGCGGCTGGCGCTGTGAGGGGCGGTGACACCCGCGGGGCGGCGGCGGTGGCGGCGGATGTCGTGTGTGTGGGGCACGGGTGGGGAGATACACGGCAGGCAGAGGGCGGTGAGAGTGTGAGAGTGTGTTCAGGTTCGCGGGCGTGTCGTTACAAGGCACCTCGTTTAGAGGCGGTACGGCAGGCGATGCTGCGGCCGGCTCGGTGCGGGGCGTGCACTGCGCGCGCATCCCTGTACCCCATTGTCCAGGGTGGGGGGTGGGGGGTCAAGCGCAAAACCTCAAGTTCTGAGGACTCTTCCGGCGATTCGTGCACTAGTGCGTCTGCAACTCCTTTATGGACGTTGACGTCGCCGCGTGTCGCCGGTCTGGCGTGTTCCGAAACCGCAACGATCAGCAGAAACGAGGTTGTGGCATTCGCGGTGCCGGCGCTCGCTCTACCTCTGCGAGGGCGAGCCAGGGAGCAGCGTCCTCCGCAGGCTCGGAACTTGAGGCAGGGTAACGCCAGTCCCCGCCGCCCTTGTCCCCGGCGCCACGCACACCTACTCCGCGTGTGTCCCCCATCGGCAACCCCGCTGTGCGCCAACACTGCGTCATACACGATGCTGCTTATTACACTCGAAGTCGCTTTGCAGATCGACGCTGGCGGGGCCAGGCCATGCAAGCTGGTCGGTCGCGCCCCGGTCGCGTGTGAACATGTTCCTTTTGCGGAGTTAAGTGCTGGCACACACACTTTAGTCAATTTCCTATGACTTTCTGAAATAAACCGAGGAAAGCGTGACGTCAACAGGGGGCCCAGGTGTGGGCGGGCGGGGGGGACTTTGACCCAGTGTGACCGGCACCCCGGAGCATTAGAGCGCGTACGACTGCACTGCCCAGCTGCAACCCAGCATTTCGGTGGGGCGGGCAGCCGGGGGCGCCCACGGAAGAAACCTCCACATGCGACAACATGCGGACCGCGAAACTCACTGCCTGCGGGGCGCCAGGCCTGTGCAAGGTCATACTTGAAGGGAGCAACAGGCATTATGAAAGTCGCTGGCGCCTCGCTGCGCTCCTACGCTCAAAACAATGGGCCACCTCCCTGGAGCAGCCATGGAATTGCGTCCTTGCGACCCTCTCTGACTCTCGCTCCGCTCTGTCGCCCACAGCTACCTAGCTTTACTAGCTTGTTTACTGCTTATTGACCATTCCACCGACCCTTCTACGCTCGTTCTTGCGCGCAACAAACCCGGGCGGATGAGGCCGACGCCGTTTGTGACCTAGGGCCGGCGGGCGCTGCGGCTGCGCCTTTCAAGCCCACGAGGGGCCAGGAGAGCAGCAGCTGCTAGAATGACGGAGAGGAGACGCTAGCTCATGGTCCTTGGAGCTTTGGCGTCAATCTTGCGCTTCCCTCTTAAGCTTGTCAGTCGTTTTTGCTCCTGGTGGCTCAAGATAGACCTGGACACAGCAGAGCACCTCAGGCGTCATGGTAGAGGGGCTCTGCCTCCGCAGCAGCTGCACAACGTGAGGCAGGAGCCCAGCCCCGCGGAGCCTTGCCACCATCAGGCGCAGAGAGCCATGAACGGCAGCGCGCACGCAGACGCGGACGAGAACGCATCTAGCTCGAGCCGGCAGACGCCGGGTCACCTTATTTACGACAAGTATGCCAGCCAGCGGCGAGCTTGGTGCGACTCCATTCGCGACCAGGTCCGCATCGCCTCCACGTTTTGCTGATCGGCTCGCTGCTGGGGGCAGTGGGTGTTTGGCCGCTCCAGTTGCCCTGACTCTTGCTCCTCTTGCCGCGACAGACGCACGCATGGAACTTCAACGCGTTCGAGCTCTACACTAGGACGCATGGGAACCCGCTGGTGACAATCACTGTCACCCTGCTCGAATCCTACGAGCTCCTGGTAAGTCACCGCCCCAGCTGCTTGCTTTATTCTCGTTCTCACGCATGCGCGCGGACGTTTGCAGGACGGCTGGCTGCTCGACCGGCAAAAGGTCGTCAATTATTTGTTGCGCGTGGAATCGGAGTACAACCCAAACTCCTATCACAACAACACGCACGCGGCGGACGTGACGCAGACAGCCGTCGTGATCCTGGAGAGCTTCAAGAAGCAGGTGAAGCAGATCTCGAAGCTGGAGTATTTCAGCATCATCATCGCCTCCGCGGTGCATGACCTGGGGCACCTGGGCGTCAACAACGACTTCCTCATCAACAGCCGGCACCCGCGTGCCACCATGTACAACGACAAGTCGGTCAACGAGAACTTCCACATTGCGCGGGCATTCGCTATCGCGCGGGAGTCGCCCGACCTGGACATCTTCAGCGGGTTCAGCCTGGACGACCAGAAGCAAGTAGGTGCCGGCGCCCAGCGCTATTGGTCGCATGGGTGGGGCTCTAGCTTTCTGCGACGAGCGCTGACATTATGGTGCCTGCCTGCAGATACGCAAGCTCATGATCGAGACGGTGCTCTCCACGGACATGGCGGTGCACTTCGACCTGCTCAGCCGGTTCACGAGCCAGGTGGACGCGAAGCCGGACCTCAGCGAGTGGACGGACCGCACGCTTTTGTACCAAATGCTGGTGCACTTAGCGGACATCGCGAACCCGTCGCGGCCGTTCCACCTCGCGCGGGGCTGGGCCGAGCGCGTGATTGAGGAGTTCTGCGACCAGGTGAGCAATAGAGCATCAGCGCATGGCTACTACGAGTCTGGCGCGAGCACACGGCTGACGGCCATGTCCACTCGCGAACACAGGGCGACCGCGAGGCGGCCTGCGGGCTGCCCGTGTCCGCGATGTGCAACCGTGTCACCATGAACATGCCGCGCGCACAGCTCGGCTTCATCAACATTTTCCTCAAGGTGAGCGACCGGCGACATGTGTGCGGCGCATAGGTAGTTTTCGCTTGTCGTCGTCGCTTTCAATGCACAAACACCAGAAGTAGTCGCATACATGTGGCAGCAGTGTTCTGCGGCTGCCTGGGGCCGATGGCGCAGATTGCGGGTGACTTGGCCTTCACATGCCGTCTGAATGTTGGTCGGTCGCGCGCTTTAGGCAGACTTCGGTCGCGTGCTTGGTCTTGCGTAGCTTTCGTCTGAATCTTTCATGTTACTGCGCCGCAGCCCACGCTGAACTGCTTCGAGCGGGCGGCGCCGGACTTCGTGCGCATGGCGCTGGAGCACCTGGACCTGACCATCAAGGAGTGGCAGGGCCTGGACGCGGGGGGGCTGGTGCTGCCGCCGCACCTCATGCCGCAGCCATCGCCGCAGGCGGGGCAACCGGAGCAGGCGCAGCAGCAACCGCAGCAGCAGCAGGGCTCGCCGGCGGCCGGGGGGAAAATTGAGGACACGCGGGCGCCGCCCATGCAGCCGCAGCTGCCGCTCAAGGTGGGCTCATCATGTTTCCGCTAGTACGGCTTTTCTTCCGCCTTTTTGATGGTCACATGCGTGTCGGCGCCCAGGGCATTTGGCATGCTGACAACCGCAGCGTGTGCAATTGCGATCCAACTGATTCGTATGGATCGTCATTCCTTCCAGGTGGTGGACGCGGGGCCACTCCCCAAACGGCATCCGTGAGCAGCCGAGGCTGCGCGCCGCTGGGCTCCCGGAGGCGCAGCAGGCGCTGGTGGTGCCGCATGGCACATGCCCTAGTGCAGGATTGGAGCGCAGCGACAGCCTGCGGCGGCATTTAGGGCTTGCGGCCGCTGCACGGCAATCGACGGCGTCAGCGTACCGCGGCCGCCGCGGCGGCCGCAGCAACACTGGGAGTTGTGGCCAGCACTGGCCCTAAGGGCAAGTCAGCAGCAGGGTTGCAAGCGCAGCGACCAGCAGCTGAGGGGGCGAAGGCGCGGCTGCGGGCAGTACGATTAGCGCGCCCGCGGCAACAGAGCTGCGGGCGGCACGTGCTGATTACCCGTGGCCGCGGTGGCCGCACTGTGGGGACGTTCCGCTCACGCAGGAGTACGCGGGCGCAGCGACGCAGACGTATGCAAGTGCAGCGCACGGCGGCGGCGCAGCAGCTTGGGCGACCACGCGCAGCAGCTACTTCACTCATGGCGGGATGACTGGGCCCCCCTGCGGCAGGGGATCCGCGGCAGCCGCACGACGGCGCCGCGGCGGCTGCTGGCGCGGCGAAATTAGGGAGCTCGTATTTTTGGAGCCGGCGGCGGCGATGGAGCTCGCCTCGCTATGACCCGCGTTTGGGCGTGTAGAGATGCCGGCAGCGAGCGCTGGTACGTGATACTCGGAGCAACGGGCTCAGGAGCTGCGGGCAGCCTGTCAAGAGGAGCAGCATGCGAGCCGTCTGTACACGACAGAATTGTAGGTGCCGACATGTGTTGTGCGTATGGGCGTTGGGATCGCGGCACGGCCGAAGTGGCCGGGACGTTCTTCCGCCTGACGATGCGCGAGGGCGTTGCTCCTCATAATGCCACCCCGGCAACGCGGGTGGCTGCGCCTGTGCGACATGATCGCGGCGCAGCAGGTAGTCAGGAAGGACACCGCGGAAGTTATGCATGATTCAAGCCAATGGGGTTAGGGGGTTGTTATCAGGTAAAATCAGTGTGTGACGCTAGGCGCGCGTGAGGTCGCCAGCAGGAGCAGGCTGTAGGGCCGGCCAGAGGGTTAGGAGTGTGTGCTTTGTGCTGCGCCTCGAGTATGAACCAAACGCGTGCTGCGTGCGACGTAGTAACTAACTGGGGCAAGGGGTGGGGACTGGGTGGGCGTGCTGGCCTCGAGTCACGTCTGGTCAGAGAGTACATGCGTTGCCAGCGGATGGTGGACGGACTCTTTCGGTCGGGATAACTAACTTGATTTGGTATGGCTTCTGCCCCAACGCTGGGCGCTGAGACCTGTTTGTTTAACTCCACCGTGTGAAGGAATGTAACGGGGAAATCTGGATGTTGCTCCTTTAGGCAGGGCCTGTCGTGAGATACCGTTGTGCGGCACGGCGTAGGGGCAAGCACAGTCTTGAGCACAGTCACGCGCCCTAGTTTGCCATTGGCCGGGCACCAGAAGCAAGGGGACGGCGTGCCAGCAAACTGAGACAGCCAACCAGCGCAGTAAACCCGTCGTTTCAGGAACCCCGTCGCCCAGCCTTGATCTTGGCGCTGGTCTTCGTGCAATAGACGAAAGCGACACCCGCCTGACGGTAGTGCGCTCTCCACCTTCCTCTTTGACCGTGTCTCCGTCGCGCGTGTGCGCCGGCAGGGGCGCGGGCAGCGCCGGTGCCACGGCTGCCTTCCGCCGCGAACTTTTCTGAGCCTTGCCGGAGAGCGCGGGCGGGGAAGACGAACATATACCCATACACCCACGCCAAGTCCCCGGGCGCTGCGTCCCAATTGTCTGAGCTGCTCACCATGTCGCGACCGCCCTCCCCTGTCACGACAGCACCCACCTGTTCCTTCAGTCACCCAAGTCCCACTGTCTGAATTGTCTCCTCTGTCACCCCGAACGCGCACGACACCCCCCATTGACGTTCCAGGGACAGCGTGCAAGAAGCTCCAGGAGGCTCTACCGGGCCCGCCGGGCGCGTGCGGCTGTGTGCGACCAGGCCCGTCGCCACACGGCAGTGACTTCTGCGGTCCGCTGCCCGCATGTTGCCGCTAGAAGAGGTTGTTCTCTTGCCGCAGCTGTCCGCCCTGACTGGGATGCACGCGGGCAGCGCAGTCGCTCTACGGCACCGGTTACATTGGGTACATGGGGGGTACCTATGGCACATCGGTTACATTGAGTGTCCCCGCGCGCCCTCATCGGGCGGCTGGGCCCCGTCGCGCGGCGCTCTCAACCGTACATGAATCAAGGGAAGGTGCACTCCTGCATGAATCCATGCGTGGCGCGGTTGCAAAGCTTCATTCACCACGTAAAACGTTGCCGAAGCCCCGCCAAACCACCTAATCCTGCCTGCTGGAGACGTGTTGCCAGCGTCATCGCAAGACTCCCCGCGGCTACGTTGCCGCACTGCTGTCAATGGTCGCACACGGGCGTACGGTGCTACCGTACCCCGCCAGCGGACGCCCAGTCAAGCAGTCTCTGCATGTGTGCATGATGCATACACGACGAGATAGATGATGCCGAATTCCGATCCACCCATAGTACCGTATCATCAAGGTGTGACGCGCGCGCGCACGCCCCACCTGCTCAGTCCCCCCCCCCCCCGGATGCCGCCGAAACACTGGGCGGGCGGGCCCCACGATCGTTCGGCTCACTCGTCTTCAGCCGCATGTCTCAGCGCGGAAGTATCAATGTTTGCTTCAATCCAACCAAGAGTCCAAGACTAGTGTCACCGAAGTATACTCAAGTTGCATGGCACGCTGTCCGTCAGTTACTGCGTCACCCTTGTCCTGAAACCGCATCCTGAACTTCGGGCAACTGTAAAATCCAGGGGCAAAATTCCCGGCCCTCGTTATCACCCACGTTCGTCCCATCCTCCCAGCCACTGATGCCTACGTCAAGTGCCGCGCGGAGATGCAGCCTAACCGCCGCGTTACCGACCTCAGTCAGACAGCAATGCAGGCCGTCGTCCCAAGACCATAAGAATGCAACACAGGTTGATGTGCAAGAAGGAATTCAAGTCAGATGAATGCATAGCCAGCTGACTTCAATCACTCGGACGGCTCCTCGGCGACTGCCGGTGGAACCCCGGGATCCTGCAGACACCGGGAGGGGGAGGAGCAGGGCGCACACAGAGCAGGTCAGCATCAGCATCTCACAGTGAATTTTAAACATCTCTGTATGTGTTAATGACAGCAACAGCATGACGGACATCAAAGCCCGCTCTGTATGTGTGTGGCCGACAAGCCCCGCGTGACAAGCCCCGCGTGCAGCAGCGACGCAACGGCGACGCCATAAGGGCAGGCGGCACGCACTCACCAGCAGCCGGTGCGAGCCAGCGGCCGTCAAGGGGGTGGGGCTGTGCGGCTGGGAAGTGCTGGAGCTCTGACGCCGTGACGGCGAGCCCAGCGCCGGCGCTGGCCCAGCGCTGTGCAGCGTCCGGCCTGGCAGCGACTCGCCGCCGTCGTCATCTGACAGGTCGGCAGAGGCGCCGCGCACGGCGCCGCTGCCGCTGCCGGTCCCGCTCGCGTGGGATGCAGCGGACAGGTGCTTCTTGAGGCCAGAGGCGGAGCGGGCGGCGGCGTCCTCTGTTGTGGCCGCGGTGGGTGAAGGCAGAGGGTGCGAGGGAAAGGGGGAGGGGGTCAAGCTGCGCTGCAGGTAGGAGGCGGCGCACGGTGCGGCAGTGTGTTGTGATCGCGTGCTCCTGCCCAGCCCCGCGCTGCGCGCCAGACGCCTGGTCCCAAGTCACCCAGCCCGCACCCAGCCACTCACGTGAGGGCGGCCGCGGCGGCGCGACGCCAGCCAGTGGTGCGTCCGACGACGGACGCGGCGACTTGCCGACCGCGACGCCGCCGCTGCTGGTGCCGGGCCGCGAGGACGAGAGCGCGGCTGCGCCCGAGGTGCTGCGGCCCTGGCTGGTGGACAGCAGGCGCGGCGAGGGGGGGTCGGGGTGCGGCGGGCGGCGCGGCGCGTCGGGCTGGTCTTGCTCGGGCCCGATCAGGCCGCTGGCGTCGCGGTCGGAAAAGGAGGTGACGGAGGGCGCGCTGGCGCCGGGCGCGTCCACGACGGCCGCGACCGCCGCGGCGGCCGCCGCCGCGGCGTGCGCAAAGGGCGCCACCGCCGCGGCGCCGGGTTCGCTGTTGTCGTTGCTGTAGACGCCGTGGATGTCGACGATGCCGTTGTCGTCCGTGCTGCGGCGGGGGCTGCGGCCCTGGCCACCCCCCGCGCCCGAGGAGGCCGCCGCCGACGGCTTGATCAGCGGCCGCCGGTCGTCGTCGTCGCCGTCGCCGTCGGCAGCAGGTGGCGCGCGGCCGAAGGACTTGGCCGCCAGCCGGCGGATTGCCGCCTCCGCCGCATCCAGATCATGGCCGCCGCCCAAGTGGGCGGGCGAGCGCGGCGCAACGTGCGGCGGCGTCGCCGGCGCACGGCCGCCGCCGCCACCACCGCCGCCATGGCGGTACAGGTTGTTGGTGTTGTCGTGCTCGGCGCCTCCGTTTCCCTTGTCGGAATGCAGCAGCGGCGCGGGCCGCAGCGGCGTGGCGTCGGGGTCGGAGGGGCGCTTGGCCGCCAGCGAGGGCGACACGCCCGAGCCCACCGCCACCGTCACCGGCTTCACCGTCAGGCCGCCGCGCGGGCTGACGCCCACGCCGGACCCCAGCGCCCCCGACGCCGACTCCGCGCCCGGCGGCGTCGACGGCGGCGGCGCCCGCGGCGGCATCGCCGACACGGGTCGGAGCCCGCCACCGGGCATGACGCCGGGCGCCCTGGGCGGCGCGGCGGAGCGCGGGCGCATGGGGCCGCCGCCGCCGATGTCCATGGAGCTGCCGCGGTTGAGCGAGCCGGAGCGGCTCTGCTGGAAGGAGCCCATGCGGGAGGGCGCGGCGGAGTGGATCGAGTGCTCCACGCGCCGCACGGATGGCTCCACGGCGGCGCGCGCGGCTGCGGAAGGGGGGAGGCGGGGAGGGGGAGAGGGAGGCGGGGGTGGCACAGGGTAAGGCTTGCACGCGAATGAACTTGGCGGTGGATGACACGGCAACGAGCCAAGAGGTTCAGGAGCCAACGAGCTACCTCTTCCCCAACACAACCTCCCATTCCCCTCGCACCCCGCAACACTTGGCCTTCCCATCCTTGCACCCCACCCCCCGCATCACGGTACGGTACGATATCCGCCGCCACACAGACACCCACACGCAGGTGCCACGCTGTCGCTCACCCGCCACTACCGCGTTGGCGATGATCTCCTGCTGCTGGAACATGGAGCGCCGCGCCAGCCGCTTGCGCAGCGCGTCGCGGCCGGTCTGGCCCAGCTTCTTAAAGTCGGGATCGTTGCCTGTTTGGTGTGATGGAAGGGTGGGTGGGTGGGTGAGGTGCATTCACGATAGTTACGAAGTGAAGCCGTTTCCAGGAGCAGCCATACAGCAGGTGCAGGAGGGTGTTGCTGTGAATACCAAGGCAGCGAGGGGTGATGGGAGGAGCGTCAGGAAGTCAGCAGGCGGTAGCCCAGGCAATCGAACAACAGCCCCAATGCATCCGACGGCCCTGTCGCCGCGGTGCCTCGAACGGGCCCTGACGTGAACAAGCGATTTATTGGCGTTGGAGGTTGTGGTGCGGTAACCTGGTATCCCCCCCTACCCTCCCCTACCCACCAATCAGGAAGCGCTCGCGCTCCTGCTTGCGCTTGTGCATGGCGCGCAGCGACCACACCGGCACTTGGAACGACTCCTGCAGGGCGGCGGGTGAGTCGGGACACTTTGAAACACGGCAAGCGCACACACGGCAAGTCGCCCCCATCAAATGTTTCACCCCCTCAAATGCTAGCCCCCAATGCAAAGTGGAAGTAACGTCCGCAGCACACCGCCAGCACTCACCGGGTCGTCGGTGGCCGGCACGTACTTGGCGCGGGTGCCGATGGGAATGAGGATGTTGTTGAGGTCGATCTGCTCGATCAGCTCCTGGATGTGCGCCGCGTCCGTCAGCTCGTCGCTGCGGGCAGTCGGCATGGCGGCAAGGCCGCAAAAGAGTCAGAAAGGCGTTGGTGGTCAGGAGGTGGTGGCCGAAGGGGTGGCGGGGCAGCCCGGCCCTGCGCGTGGCGCGGCGCAGGCCAGCAGGCCATATGTTGCAGCCAGCCCAGCAAACGCTGGGCAGGGTGCGGAGATGGGGCAGCGCCGGCCTAGCGCGGCCACTCACCCGCCGGCGTTGATGCTGAACGACTTGTCCCGATTGAGCTGGGTCGACACCAGCGTCAGGATGCGGGACTTGTCGCTCTGAATTGCAGCGGAGGGCCAGGGGGACAGAAAACGTCAGGTCTGCAACCTCAGCCCGCAGCTCCCTGCCGAGCATCACATCCCCTGCCCCTCTCTTCAGCACGCCCCTCTCTTCAGCACGCACGCCAGCCGCCCCGCAGCCGCCCTGCTCCACAGCCCGCACCCAGCCACCCACCCGCTGCACGCTGGTAACGCTGGCCCGCTTGCCGCCGGCCTCCGCGCCGGGGGCGCCCTTGCCGCTGGCAATGGCGAACCGCTTGAACGCCGCGCGGTCCAGGTCCTTGAGCAGGGCCACGCCGTCAATCTGGACAGCGAGGGCGGGGCAGCGCAGGTTGCAGGTTTGGCACCCGTGTTGGCAGGAGCGGCAGCCCAGGGCGGCAACCCAGGCAGGTACGGCTTGCGCCGCCTCACGAAGTCCCAACCAACATGCGCACTGCCCAGCGTGCCCGCCAGTCTCAAGCCAGCCGCCACTCCCCATTGACTCCCGGTGACCCCCAGTGCCTCCCAGTGGCTCCCGGTGACCCCCGGTGACTTCCAGTGAGCAGCACTCACCCTATCCCCGCTCTCGCCGGCCTGGTAGAGCGTGAGGATCATCATCTGCCGGTTGTTGGGCAGCGCGATGGCGTGCGTGTCGAAGAAGTTCTCCAGGCATGACTTGGGGAACACGGCGCCAAAGGTCTCCATGATGGACTCAAACTCCTGCCGGTAGTTGATGTCGCGCGCGATCAGCTTGGAGGCCAGCTGCGTCACCGCGCGGGACTGCGGGCGAGGAGGGCGGGGAGGGCGAGGGCGGCGACAGTTTGGTGTTAGGGGCGTCAACAGACACACGGTCCGGATTTGCGGGCGACGGCCACACGCTGGAGCCGTACCACAGCGGGAGGCGGCCCAGCCCACCCGCGTGAGCAACAAATGGTCCACGGCATATCCCCGAAGCCGCCCGTGACGCTCTTGCCCCCTTGCCCTGCCGTGTCAGGTCAGGCAGGTATCGCCCCCTGGGAACCTGGGCACCCATCGGGCTCTCGCCACATCCCTTGACAGTTGACACGCACCCGCCCCGCGTTCCTCTCTCCTCCCGCGTCGCTCCATTCTCCCCTCCCAGCTCGCCCACTCCCAGAACCCCCACGCAGCCAGCGCGCCCTCCCGCCCGTCTCCTGTGTCCCCTTCCCTCCCGCCTGCCCCACCGCCAACCTCCTAGCGCGCCACCCCCGGCCCCCTCTGACCGCCTGCGCCTTCCCTCCAGCGCCCTAAACTCATGCCGCCGCCTGCGCCCGGAACCACCCGCTCGGCCTCACCTCCGCCGCATCCGGCTTGTTGGCGCCGACCACCGACGTCCCGCTGTTGGCGCGGCTGGCCTGGCCGCCGCCCGCACTCAGCCCCGTGTCGGATGCCACCACGGACGCGCCGTCGCCGTCGCCGTCGTAGTTATCCGCCAGGCGCACACGAGAAATGCGCGGCCCGGGCGCCGCGCCCGGGAGCAGCCCCGAGATGTCCGAGTGCTCCGCCCCGCCGCCGCTGGTCGTGGTGTCGCGCTGGCTGCCGTCGCGTTTGAGTGCGGAGACAGGGGGATGGTCCGCGAAGCGCACGGACGTGCTGCCGACGCGGCCTGCGGCCGCCGCTGCGAGCAGGGCGCTGCCGCGGCCACCGGCGGGGGAGCCCAGCGCGGCGGGGGGCAGCGCCCCCGATATGCTGTCGCTGGACTCTCGCCGTTTCGCGCCGCTGCCCCAGCGCACCGGCGGCTTCGAGGCCGACGGCGTGGACAGGCCCTCGCGAGTCCCGCCGACGCGGGGAGACGGCTGCGACCTCGGGTCGTCAAGGTGCCGACCGGACGGGCTCGCGCCGGGCTGCAGTCGCTGCTCTGGGCTGGTCGCCGGTTCTACCATTGTTGCTTCTCCCAGAGCTATCCCATCGCCCAAGCGAGGGCGCTCTGGCGAGGGCGCTGGTCGCCCAGAGAAACATGAGAAAGCCTCGCGCCAAGTCTTTCCCATGATGATTGTAATTGAATTCTGGCGATAATCTAGTCAATTATGGCTGCGTTTGGGAACTGCGGTGCTCCACAACGCCCGTAGCCGGGGCGTGCGAGCCCCAGAGCGCCTCAGCGACCCGGGCTCCCTCAACAAACACTAAAGCTCATAGAAATAACGACGTCTGGCTGGGCCATTGCTGGCCGGCAGCTCAGCTCGGGGCATCGATGGCCCACCAAGACGCGACTGTTCGCAGTCCGGATTCGAAGTGAACAAGAGTTGACGGTGGACTCCTCAAAATTTGAGTGATGGCAAGTAGAACTGCTCAAGGTGCGCGGTGAGCGTTCGGTCGGGGTATCTTTGCGGGACAGTGTCCGTTCAGAAGATAAATCTATTGCTGCAGTAACGATGAGTTCATAAATTGTAATGATTAGCCGGGGCGGGGGCGAACGCTGGACTTGCGGAGGGTGTCATGTGCACCGGGCCGCGACACGCGGGCGCTCCGCCGGGTCGGACGCGGTGTATATTAAACACTTCTCGCTCCTTGAAACGAATAAGTTGCGGGCGACTGCAGGGTTCGGGTTCGCAGCACACGGTTTCGTGCGCTTAGGTTCGCCACGCCACTTTTTGAGCCACGACCGAGGGCAAACATTTCGCCCTTCGAGCCGGTCCTCCTCGTCCCCCTCCAGCCCTCATGCACCCCATTCAGGTCCTCAGCTTGTACCTTTACTCAGCCAGCGCCTTGCTAGGATCGAAACCCCTCAGCCCACTCCGCTTCAAGCCAGGCAACTACGCTTCAAGCCAGGCAGGGCAGGAACGTCGCACCGCGCCGTACGTACCAAGATTCGGAGCGCCTTGGCCTTGGCATCCAAACATGCCCCACAGGCCCACAATGTGAACGTGCGAAGCACAGACATGGCTACGAACTGGCGTGGCCCTACCCGCCGTCCCGCACTGCCTGTTCCGCTGAGGATTCCGCCCTTCCGCCGTTTGATAGCCAATGAAAAATGTCAGCCAGGGGCCCCCTGGTGTCAGCAGGTTCCTGCTCCACACGAATGCACACTCGCTGCTTGGACGCAACCCGCGTGGTTTCCCTTGCGTGCTGTGCCGCCGCCGCCTGGCGGCGCATGCACGCGCTGCTTCACGTCCACCTCTCCACGCCTCCGCGCACGGGCCCCTCAGAGGCCCTTCATCACAGGGCGTGCCTCAGCGGCCCTTCAGCGCAGTGGGCGCCTCAGCGGCCCTTCAGCGAAGCAGCTGCTTCACGACTGGGTGTGCGCCGTTAGCCTCCGCCAGGTGCAGCGGCAGGTTGCCGACCTGCGAGCAGAGGATAGGCGCGCACAACAAAATACGCGTTATTCAAAGTATAGCTCTTCCTATCCCATTCGGACCCTACGATGGTGGGTACGAGACAGACCGGTTTGGTCCAGTACCGTACTGCTACGCTCAATTGGTGATTCTAGAATTGGTGACGGCCACTTTGAGGGGCTGGAATTAGGCACGCAGCACCAAATTGGTGATGGATTGTATGGGAGAGGGGGCCCTCTGGCACCAATCAAGCGTAGCAGTACGGTAGGCCGTGCCTGGACCAAACGCCTTTGTGGCCGTGTCGCTCGGGACAACACCCAAAGCACGAGCTTGACACTCGACTCGGATATCCAGTGCCCCAAACAACTGCACTGGCGCACACGCACCTTGTCCTTAGCCTTGGTGCTGGCGCTGCTGGCCAGCAGAACCTTCACCACCTGCACCATGGAGTCGCCCACGCCGGCGGCCGCGTAGTGCAGCGGCGTCCGGTTGTCCTGGGGTGGCAGGGTTGTCCTGGGGTGGGAGGGTTGTGGCCACCAGCCCAAGCTAAACCACACCAGTCACACCCGCCCCCCGCCCCCCCCCCCCCCCCCCGCCCACCGCTCACCGCCCTCCACACACCGCCACACACGCCTCGCCGCACACACACTTCCATCAACCACCCATGCCATGCTTCCCGCCTGCAAAGCCCCTCCCCCTCCTTCCCCCGCGCTGCACGCCCCCTGCCCCCGCGCTGCACGCCCCTCCTGCCCCCCTCACCGAGTCGGTCATGTCCACACTGGCGGCGCTGGCGATGAGGCCCTTCACCAGCCGCACGTCGCCCAGCTGCACCGCCAGGTGAAGGGCCGTGCGCCCGGCCTGGCGCGGCAGGGGTTTGTGTTGTAAACAACACGAGAGGGGTGTGTGCGTGCGTGCATGCGTGCGCGCGGCCAAGCGGCATCGGTGCGGGTGGTTCGGGCGAATGGATCAGTGAGCTGCCGTAAGGCACGGGCGCACGGAGTTGTCGACGTGTCGGGCGCACGTGTGTGCCTGCAGGGCTCTTACCTCGTCAGTGGCGTTCACGTGCGCGCCCCACCGCTTCTTCAACAGCGCCTGCGGCCAGCGTGGCGAGCGCAAGGGACGAGGGGCCGTGCGTCAAGCAGCGCAGCGCGGCCGATGCGTGGCGTAAACATGTGTGTGCCCATTGTCCAGCCGTGAGTCTGGGTCAACATTTTACCTCTCCGAACCCTGTCATACTTTATATTACGTACAGTACCGTATGCTGCACGCCCACACCGCTCACCTCCACCACCATGCGGTGGCCCTTGCGCGTGGCCACATGGAGTGGCGTGGCGCGGTCCTGCACATCGCAACGCAACGCACATCTCAGCAAATGCGGTATGCACGTGTGCAGTGGCACACCCGTGAACAAACACCAGAGCCAGCAAGAGGCTTGAGGTGACGCGAGAGAGCGGAGTGAGAAAGAGAGGAAGGGAGAGGGACAGCCAGTCATGATTAGAAGCCCCGGTCTCCATGGGCTTACATTGGCGATGGCATTGGCGTTCGCGTTCGCGTCCAGCAGCATCGTGACGACCTCCTCGTGGCCGTGGTAGCTGGCGCAGTGCAGAGGCGTGAAGCCGCTCTGCAATCCGGACGCTTCGGTGTCAGGGCGGCACCTCAGCCGCCCTTCGCGTGCCCATTCTGCCGCTTGGCATGCCTAGTACCTATCTGGCCCGCCTGGCGCACACGAACGCCGGGGCGCAGGCTACGAATCCCCATGCAAACCTTGATCGCCCTTCGCAGCCCAGCAATACGGCAACTGGTTCGCTCCTATCATGCGCACGCCGCACCTTGGCGGCCGCGTTGACGCTCGCGCCCGCCTTCAGGAGCGCCTTGGCCACCTTCCTGTGCCCCTGGTAGCTGGCGAGGTGGAGCGCCGTGAAGCCGTCCTGCAAAATGGAGGGCGATGACACGCCACATGGTCACACGTGCAAACAAAGCTGTCAGGCTGCAGCGCGTCCCCAGCTCCTGGGCTGAGTCTTGTCCCTGACCAAAAAACAATCACAGCCGGGGCTCACCGCATCCGCCGCGTCCAGCCTCGCGCCCAGCAGCAGCAGCTCCCGCACCCGGTCCGCATTGCCCTCCCGCGCAGCGCCGTGCAGCGGCGTTTGCCCGGCGCCGCCGCCCTGCATGCGTGGTGGTGCGTGATGACAACATAGAGGAAAACTTTGCGTGCGTGTGGGAGATCTCAAATGGGAGCCATACAGCTGGCCATCCTGCGTCAGCAGCCCGCTGCGGCGCGCGCTTACCTCATCGCTGGGCCGGCCCAGGCAACCGGGAGTGAGTGCGCGCGCCAGCCCGGCCACCGCCGCCGCCGCACCCTTGCTGCTAGCAGCATCAGCATTGGCACTGGCCGGGCTGGGCGCAGCAGGGCAAGGGGCGGTCACCGCTGCAGCTTTCGCTGCCGATGGCGCACACGACACCGGCGCCTCCTGTGTGGCCGTGTGGGACGGCGCTGCCTGCGGCGGCAGCGCCACACTGGGAGCAGGCGCCTCTGCCGCCGCCTTGCGCGTCTCCGGCTGAGGCTGGGGTGGCGGCGGCGGCAGAGGCGGTGCCGCCGTCGTCGCCGTCGCTTTGGACATCGCCTGCTGGTTCCGCACGCGTGCTGGGAACTGCAGCGGGAAGCTTGCAAGGTTGGAGTGCGCGACCATGGCTGTTGCCGGTGCCATCACCGGCCGCTGCTGTTGCTGCTGCGGGTTGCAGTGCGGGTTGCTGCTGTCGTTTTGGGAGTCATGCCAATCCAGGTCATCTGACTCCGAGCCCAACTCAAGCTCGGCACCGCACACCGGCGGAGCCGCGCCGTCCGCACCCGCGCCAGCCATGCCGCCGGCGTCACCCTTTTTGCCACCGCCCGCCGCGCCGCCCAGCTGCAGCTGCACGGTGACAGCGGCATCGATTCGGCCGCTGCAGCTGGCGGCACGGCTGCAGCTGTCAGCCCGGCGGGCGCCGCCGCCGCTGCCGCCGCTGTTCAGCAGCAGCGCGTCTGCCTGCTCGCGCGTGAGGCCGGCCTGGTGGAGCAGTGCCTCGATGACGTCTCGGAGCGCCCAGTTGGGCGTCAGCTCGGCGCTTTCCAGTGGGCTGTCTGCAGGCGCAGGCGCAGGCGCAGGCGCAGGCGCAGGCGCAGGCGCAGGCGCAGGCGCAGGCAGCGCAAGGAGGAGGCGGGGCAGGCGGGGCGGGTTGCGGCCAAGCAGCACAAAAGCCCTAACACCAACCCCAAGGTCGAATGGTTTGGCTTGGGTTTGGTTTAGCATGGGCTGATGTCCATACCCCCCCTCCCTCCCCCCCCCCCGCAAGCTCCGTACACCTACTGGTCAGCGGGTCGGTGTTGCTCGTGGCCAGGTGCTCCGCGATGACCGCCCGCTCGTAGGTGTGGCCGGTGCGGCCCAGCAGCACCGGGTCGTGCATCACGCCGTACGAGATGGGGCACAGGCACTTGGACAGCACCGGCGCCACCAGCTCCGAGGTCAGCAGCAGCGGGTCCCTGGGCCCCCCCAGCCCTGCGCCGCCGCTACCGCTGCCGCTGCTGCCGCCGCCGCTGCTGCTCCTGCCGCTGCTGCTGGCGCTCCCGGTGCCGCCCCCCGCCCCCGGCTCCGCCTGCGCCAGAGCCGCCGCCAGCTGCTCCAGGTAGTGCGCCTCGCGCTCCTCCTTGGCCGCGCGCAGCTCCTCCACCTCCAGCCGCAGCGCCGCCCCCGCCTCCCGCACCGCCTGCTGCAGTGGCATGGCAGCAGTACGGCAGTAGTACGGCAGCAGTACGGCCATGAGCAGCGTGGCGTCGGCAAGGTAGCCGTGGCCATCCAGCAGCCGTGTGGACCACTCCCCCTCCCCCTCCTACCACCTAACCACCCCCTCCCTGTCCCACTACCCACTACCACAACACACTCGTACGCCCACTACCCACCAACACGACACACTCCCGCTCCGCCTCCCCACTTCCGCTCCCCCTCCCACCACCCAGCCTGCTGGCGCAACGCCTGCTCAACTCATGCAATAGGGAAGGCGGGACCGCAGCCCACCCGCCCGGCACGCCCGGCACGCCCGCGCCACCCACCCGCTCGTCGGCCCCGGAGCTGCCGCCGGTGGGCTCCAGCACCCCAGCCGCACGCAGCGAGCCGCGGATGATGCCCTCCAGCCGCGCCACCTGCTGCTGTGCCACCTGCTGCTGCTGTTGTTGCTGCTGCTGCTGTGCCGCCAGGGGCCGCCCGCTGCCGCTGCCGCCGCCGGCCGCATGCACGGCCCGCTCCAGCTCGGCCCGCATGGCCGCCGCCTGCCGCTGCTGGCCCTGCAGCACCTCCAGCTTGACGTTGACCAGCTCCTCGCGCAGCCGCCGGAACTGGCGGCGCAGGTCGGCGTGCTGCTCCAGGCCCGCCGCCGCCTGAAACACCTGCAGCGCGTTGGCCAGCCGCGCCGCCTGCAGCCGGAGGCGGTCCAGGTACTGGCCTGCGCGCAGGCGGGCGGGCAAGGGGGGCAGGCGGGGCAGGGCAGGCAGGCAGGCAGGCAGGGGGGTGTGAAGGGGGGTGAGGGACACGGGGCGCGCACATGTTGGAGCGACACAGCAAGCAGAAGGGAGGGGCGGGGGGCCGAATACGGTACACAGGGGGTCTGCGCGTACGCCGGTATGCGCGCCCGCCGCCTCACCCGCCAGGACGAACTTCACGACCTTGCTCATGCCCCCCAGCTTGTTGATGAGCTTGCTGCAGGTTTGCAGGCAGTCGATCACCTCCTGCGGGGCGCACAGCAGGGGTCAAGCACCGGGGGATTCTTTCATGGGATCTCCCCCCCTTCCACTCCCCCCACGCCGATCCGGACCAGGCTCGCGGCCAGTTGCGTCGTTGTCATTGGCAAGCGCGCCACTCGACCAGCATGCCATTCACCTGCAGCGCCTGGTTAGCCTGCGGCTCGCGGAGTTTGCTGTCGTCGAGCAGCTCGGGGTCAGAGGCCCTTGTCATCACGCTCTCAACGCCGGCCATCAGCTGTTTCAGCGTCTGGGCGTCATCGCCAAGGATTTGGTAGTTATCAAGTGCATCACCAATTGCGCCTACTAGGTCAGTAACGCACAGGAGCGCGGTGAACGGGTCCATTATGCTGAGAATAACGTCCGCCATAGCGCAGCTGGACCGCTTTGAGCGCTATGCTTGTAGAACAATACAACAATCGAAAGCTTATTGAGTAGTATCGATGCTGAGTGCACGGTTGTCCCGACAGCTCACGAATTGCGTGGTCTGGTGCCCGCGGTGCCAGCAACGCGGCACAGTTGCGCCTCAGCGGCTACGGATTCAGATAGTGCTACAAGAAACGGTATGTTCCCAGTTGCTTAGTGCCGCCCGGTGTTCATCCGGCCTTCTCGCACAGCCCGTTCATCGGCGCCCCCAACTGCCGCCGCCTGCCCTACCCCGGGCCTTTCCCCCACTCTTACACGCCGTTTACCCCGCGCCCCCCACCACCACCAAATGCAGCGTATGTGGCAGTGCCTGTGACCATGCGCATACCCAACGATATCAGATCACAATCAACTATTTGCCTGCTACAGCGCTGGTCTACGGCATGGATCACGTGCGCGAGGTGTGCCCAATCTGCCACGCCTATCCAGAGCCTCTCCACAATAGCGGCGGCAGCTCTCGAATACGCATTATGAGGTCGCCGCGTCAGGAGCTATCACCCGGCGGCTGCACCCGCAAGGACCATTGGCCAAGAGCCACGACCTCGGACCTGCCATCTCATCTCGTCATCTGCCTCCTGCCAAACTTGATGTGGAGCGGTATGGCTTCATGCCTCTTCTTCAGCTCCTCAAAGCCGCTGTCGCCCGGCAATGCATCCGGGTCGTCGTGCGCGTATTGGAGCACAACCTCCTCGTACCTGCATGAAAGAGGGCAAGAACAAAGAAAGCCGGGGAAGAATGAAAGCCGTCAGGTCCGGCGCCATGCACGCCATTTTTGGGTCGGCAGAACCGACAGCTGAGCCGAGGTGAGTGCACGTGCTCACACGCGCCGCACGCCATGCGCCCGTGCCGCCCCATCCCCGCCCTGACCTGTGTCGCTAAAAAGCGCCAGGGGCGGGGCTGCGCCTGCCAGCGGCAACTACCGCCGCCCCCCAAACAGGATGTGCAGCGGCATCGCCTCATGCTTCTGCCTGAGCTCCTCAAACCCGCTATCGCCCGGCAACGCATCCGGGTCATCGTGCGCGTACTGCGTCACCACCTCTTGATACCTGGGGGCGGGGGGAACAGCAGGGGGTTGAGGGCAGGGGTTTAGGGCACAGGTTTAGAGCAGGCATTTCCACATACCAGCCGAAGCCACGCGGGGGCGGTCTGGCATGTCGGCCAGTTGGCCGCGGCCGCGGCCGCGGCCAGCCAAGAACCGCACGAGGCAGGACGCCAGCTACCCCGCCTCCCCCCCGTACCCTCCCTTGTGCCGCTCGTGGCTGCGCACCGGGCTGACTGATTGTGACTGCCCACGCCGCCGACGCGCCGACTATGCCCAGCACGTGCCGGCAGTGCTACACCGGCTGGCTCCCCCCAAACTCCCCACTCTCATGCATTCTTGGGTCTGTGTTTACATTGGGCTGGTATTCCCAGCCGCCCGCCCCCGGACGCCATCGGTCATCGGTACGCGCGCCCCGACGCCTGCTGTCTTCTATGTACCATCTTTGCACCCACCCCTACCCGGCCCCCCCACCTGCATCTGTGCTTGGTCTCCTCGTACTTGCCCAGGAACTTGATCTCCTCCACCAGCGGCACACACACCGGCCGCTTGGAGCAGTCCGGCGTGTACCTGCACACGTGCGTGTGGGGGGGGGGGGCGGGTCACAGTTTGGCGAGTCAGGCAGTAAGCAAAGGTAGTGGGGCAAAGGCGCAGACGAGCGTGCACGTCAGTGGGCGCCAGCCCACTGTGCTTCCTCGACCTACACGGTCCCTCAGTCGCGGCCCTCCCCCTCCCCGTGCCCCTTCCTCGCTCACTTCATGTTCTTGGCTATCTCCTGTATGAGCCGCGCGATGTAGCACAGGCGCATGGGGCGGTTGAGGTTGCGCATGGCGAAGCCCTGCGCGTTCTGTCCGATCTGCTGCGCCTCCTTGTCGTGCGACTTGGCCCACTCCAGCATCTGGGGGGGTGTCAAGGAGAGAGGAGCAATCTCAGCTCCACAGCAATGGGTCGGCACGCGCGTGTCGCAGAGGCAGCGCGAACGTTAGCGGCGGCACATTGGAGCGGTCCAGCAGCCATGTGCACATAAGCAAGTGGCGAATCAGTACGCAGCCATAGTGCCATACACCCCGCCACATTGCACCCCAGGCGCTCTGTCCTGCCCACCCTCACTGCTGCCGACACCCATGCCACGCCACCCCTGCTGCCACGCCACCCCTGCTGCTGCTGCCGCCACGCCACGCACATCTAGCAGGTCGTCCTTGTGCTTCTTCATGATGGGCAGGAAGTGCTCGAAGGGCTTGATGGCGGGGTAGTACCAGCCGTACGTCTGGCCCTCCGCCTGGAGCGCGAGAGGACATGTATGGCGGGGGAGAGGATGCACAGCAGGTATGTAAGGATCCCGGTCCACAACCGGTCCACAATCAGAAAAACGAGCCCGATTCTAGGAACAAACTTAGGCACCCCCTGGGAAGACACGGCACAGGGCCTTCCTCCTGCCCCGCCCCCAGCCCACTACCCCGCGACCCCAAGACCCCCCGACCCAACCTTTCGGACCCCGCACCTTGAGCAGCAGCGAGCCCAGCAGCAGGTACTTGTCGAACTTGGAGCTGATGGCCCAGCCTGTGGGGGCGTGTGTGTGGGGTGTCTGTTAGAGCCCAAGGGAAACGACAACAAGAGACTGCGCGTGCGGTGCAGGAAAATCGCGACGATGCGTGTGGGGAGTGTGTGTGTGTGCGTTGTGCGTGTGCGTGTGTTGGAGGGGCCGGAGGCGCGTGTGTGGATGTGCGTGAGGTAGAGCCGGAAGCCCGGAACCCAGCCCTCGCCACCTTGGCAACATGCCGCTGCGGCGTTCAGCCACGCACGGCCCGCCGCATGCCCCCACTGGCGGCCGCCCTCCTGGGCGCACCCTCCACCAGGCCGCCACCACTGCCCCCCCCCACCACCACCACCACCCGCACACCACGGCCGCCACCGCCGCGGCCACGCACCGTCCGTGGACACCAGGTACTTGAACTTGTGCTGCTCGTGCAGCGACAGCGGCATGGCGGTGGTGCCGTTGGTGTAGTTGCGCAGCAGGCCCAGCGTCATGATGGTGCTGGAGTGGTTGTAGTACAGGTCGTTGTAGTAGTCGCGCGGGCAGGGCGCTGCGGTGCCGTCCTCCAGCCGCTGCGCGCCGCGGTAGTACCAGGCGCAGAAGACTGCGGGGCGGTGGGGGGCGAGGTGGGGCAGAGGTGGGGTGAGGTGGAGCAGAGGTGGGGCGAGGTGGCGGTGGGGTAGGGTGCAGAGGGAGAGCCACGGGTTTGTGCCGGCGGGCACTGAGTAGCGCGCAGCGTGGTGTGCGATGTGGAGTGTGCGGTGTCGGGGTGAGCGTGGCGCTCGAGTACTGGTGCCCCCAGGGTGCGTGCAGGTGCAGGGACAGCGCCGGCGGCGGCAGGCGCGGAGCGCGGCGCGCGCACACACACACGCACTCACTGTTCCAGCGCCCGAACGCCAGCTGGTGTCCGCAATGCCGGCCGCGCGACAGGGAGCCAGCGGGTCAGGGTCGGGCCCGCATGCGGAGGACGACCGGGAAAGAACGGGAAGCAGCGAGAGGAGGGCAGGGGCGCTGTAAGGCATCGGGAGGAGCAGGTGGGGACATGGCGTTCGCCAACCGGACGGCCCTAACATCTCACCGCGACCGCACTGCCCTGACACCGCTTCCCCTCCATCCCACGCCCCGGACACCGTCCCCATCCCGGCACACACAATACCCTTATGTTTCAAAACACAAAACCACGCGCCCCCGCCCCCGCTCACCGAGCTCCTCTTCTCCCAGGGCGTCTCGCTGAAGCGCTGCACCTCCGTCATGATGGCGTCGAACGAGTCGCGCGGGCACCTGGGCGGGGGCGGGCGGGCGGTTGCAAGGGTGGTACACGCGGCATTTTGTAAACTCTGGAGGGAGGGGACACAGGTGCAGGGGTGGGGCGGCGGGACTGCGACGCAGAGAGCACAAGGTGGCGGGTGGCAGGTGGGCGTTTCGGCGCCGACTTGGCTGCAAGTCCACGAGATGGGTGCGATGGACACTCAGCACACACTCTTGCGCTTGCCGCATGCACTCGACCTTGCAGCCGCGCCCCATCCTCACTCGGGTCACTCAGACCCTGCCAAACAAGTGCCGCGTGCCGTGCCGCCGCACACCACACACCGTACTCGTTGCGCGCCCCGTTTCACGGATGCTGGCTGGGCTGGCGCGTGCCGACGGGCCCACCGGCCCGGCGCGCCGGTTGCTTCAGGTCGGGTGCCTTTCAACGCTGGGCTACCAATCAACCCGGCACCCACGGGCACGCCCCGGCCGCCCCGGCCCTCTCGCCCCCGACCTCAAGCTCTCCCTCCAGCGACGCCCGACCCCGATTACTAGTGAATGCGAATGCACTCCCAACACCCACACCAATACCCACATTCACGACCCCCATCCCCGCCCCCACACGCGCCCACGCGCCTACCCACGCTCGCGCACCTGAACGCGCCGCTGTAGGGCACCAGCAGCGCGCCGTGCTGCTTGGCCTTGCTCCACGCCAGGATGGGCGGCAGGCCGTGCGGCGCGAAGGGCCACGTCCACGTGCCGTCCGGCTTCTTGATCGTCTCCGCCGGCGCGTTGTCTGCGGGGCCGGGGGTTGGGAGGTTCCATTCATGATGGTCGGGGCCGGGGGTCGGGGGCTGCGGGTTTGGTTGGGGACTCCATTCATGGCCACGGTAGTTGCGATGAGATGGGGGCCGGGGTGCGAGTGGTAGTGGCGATGTTGGCGGGCAGGGATGGTGTCGCAGCGGGCGGCGCAGTCGGGCGGGCGGGCGGGCGGTGTTTCTGTGCGCCCACCGGCCCTCCAGCCTTCTGGCTGTTCGGCCCTCTGGCCCTGCATCGCCGCATTGCACGCGGGGCACCTCCCCCGCTGGCCTGTACCCAGCCCTGCTCCGGCCGCGTCCCTCGCGTGCATGCGCCCATCGCTCCACGGCTGCAACCATCCGAGCTCCTCCCCTACTCCAACGCCAACGCCACTCCTGCACGCTGCGGCCCCTGGCGCTCGTGTGACAAGCCCCTCATGAGACACGTCGCGCAGACTGCTCAGCCGGGGGCTCCGGGGGCCACAGCGGCGCCCTGCCCCGCCCGCATGCAGATCCGCACACATCCTGTTTGCAGGGGTGGCTACCCCCGCCCTCCCCCCCGCTCCGCCACGCCGTCGCTCCGCCACCCCCGCCCACCATCGTGCCAGTAGGAGAACTCTACGTCTGGGAGCTTGTACACCTGTGTGATGAGCGGTGAGATGAGGCGAGATGAGACGAGACGCGCGAGGACATCGCACAGGCAGAGAGGCGAGAACCACACAGACAGCGAGAGGCGCGGGTGCTGATGTGGCGGGACAGCCCGGGCGCAGACATGCGATTCATCCACGTCACATGTCATGATATGCGATAGCCCCCTGCCTGCTACCGCCAATGCTCCTGTGTGCGTGCGTGTGTCTTCGCCGCTATTGTGCCGCGCTCCGCCACGCGCCCTGACTCCCACGCCCACCCACAGCCCCGAACCCGCATGCCCGCCCCATCCCCGAACCCGCAAGCACGCCCACCCCAGCTACAACCCCCACGCCCACCCCAGTCCCGCCCCACGCCCACCCCAGCTCCGAACCCCCGTGCCCACCCCAAAGCCGCCTGTTCCGCCGGGTCCACTCGCCCAGACTCGCCTGGCTCGCCTCGTACAGCTCCACCAGGAACCCTATTAGCTCGATAGCGCCGAACCCGTTTTTCTGGGGGCGTGAGAGAAAGGCCAGGGGTGAATTAGATCCAGGTTACAGGGGCACGACGGCGCGAGCGGAGCGCGCGGTTTCCATCGGCTGCGGCGGAAGTCCTCCCAGGCCGCCCCGGCCATCGTAGACACGCGGCTTTTCTGATCCTGCCCACCCCTGGTCATAGCCACATGCTGGACACGCGCTGTCTGCATGCCGCATGCATGGCCGCGCGCAGTGCTACGCAGCCCTCCCTCAAGGGCGCGTAACAGGGCCCGCGTGGCCTGAAGCCGTGTCAGCGCGGCGGTGTGTGCGAAGGCGGTCCAAACCCCTTGGCGCGCCCCCTTTTGCCCCTCCCCCATCGCTTCCCCCTCCCTCCCGTCGCCTTGCAAACTTACAGGCATCAGGTTTGTGACGTAGACCGTCCCATTTTTGATGAGGAAGCGCTGGGATTTGACGCAGGCATGCGTCCGCACCTCGGTGGGTGGGCACTGATTGTGCAAACTATCCACCACATCCTCCGTGATGCCTTTATCGCCCCAGACTTTTGTCTCGTTGAGCATCCTGCGCAGAAGTCGAACGGCGAGGTCGGCAACATTCCACTTGCGCGAGCTCCACACCTCATGAGCCACGAGCTTACAATTCTTCTATGACTGGATGTAGTTGACATGTTTCGAGCTTGGGAGGGCGCCATCCGGCCGTTGCAACAGTCGCAAATGCGACCGCTGCGAGCAAGAGCTGCGCGCCTATCCGCGAAGGTAATGCCATAGTGTTCTTCTTGATGCGTGCATGCCTAACAACAAACCAACCACAACGCGAAGGTGGCAATTTGTGATCACGCTGAAGTGGCGCAATGGATCCAAGCAGAGCCGTGCCCGCCCTCCTCCGGCCCCGCCCTCCTGCGTCCTTTCAAAGGTGGAATGCGGGCACGGGCTGGCTCTTGATTTCGACTTGGAGCCATGTGTGCAGCCGCCCAAAACCAGGGGAGGACGTAAAAAGCATGATGGGCAGGGGCCATGTCAGGGGCCATGTCAGGGGCCGAGTAGAGGAGGAGCGGCTGCATCGCGAGGGAGTGTCAAAATCTCATGGGTTCTGCCTTCTGGGTAGACACATCTCATAGGTTCTGCCTTCTGCTGAGCCAAGGTCGCTGAGCACGATGGCGCCCAGACTCAACATCCCGACCCAGGCAACACTGGACAAGGGAAGCGCTCGCTCGCCAGCTCAACCCATCAGACACGCCAAACAGCATATGACAGCTCACATTCAGAAGGGGACTCCCCTGCATTGGGCAGGGTTGCTCCCTAGCATGGGATGTCCCGGTCATGGTGCTCCATGGTGCTCTTGTCCGGACCTTCCGGCTTCCGCCTGCCTCCCACTCACCTACGGTCCAGATCTACCCGAACGAACGCATCATATGGTGCTTTTGTGAGAGGGATGCATAAATCTGAGACAGCGCATCGATCCAGACCGGAAACCTCGCCGTTCTATGCTGCGTAAAACCGGCCCGGCGTTTCCTGCATGCAGCAGCTTTCTTATGTGGCTATTAGCTGGGTACAATAACTATACGCCAATGAAGCAACGCCTTCGAGTGCAGCAACACACTAATCGGTCTCGCCCAGCACACTCGGGGAGGCCAAACAAAACAGTGCAGTGAAATGGTAAAGCAGTATGGCACAGAGCCAAAGCTCGAGACATACCAGGAGTCCCCGCGCCACCCGCCAACAGTGCCCGCGGACAACGACCGCGTCGCGCGCGACTCTCAGCTGAACTTTTCGGTTCCAGGGTCGGGTATTATCAAGCAGCTCGCAATGCACAACCGCGTGCTCAAGGGCATGAATCGTCGGAAACTAACGAGCGCTCTCAGCCGGCTTGGCGCGCGCTTCTCCTCGGGCCCAGTCAGCAGCGCACAAATTGTGCAGAAGCAGCAGATGGAGGGGCTCCTGGCATCGCGCCCCGATATCGAGCAGAAGGTTGCAACGTTGATGGACCCCAAGATTTTCGCCAAGACGATGGACAAGTACTACTTTCAGCGGAACGGTGAGTTTGGCAACGTTGACGGGAAGGTTTGGCGTGGGCAGGTTGTGGCGGGGTGCAAACACAGCACGCACATCCCTTGCTGGCCCAGGCTCTGTCCTGTCCGGCCCTGACTCTGAACTCTGAACCCTGACTCTGAACCCTGACTCTGAACCCTGACCCTGACTCTGACTCCGGACCCTGACCCTGACTCCGAACCCTGACCCTGAACCCTGACTCTGAACCCTGACTCTGAACCCTGACTCTGAACCCTGACTCTGAACCCTGACTCTGACTCTGACTCTGAACCCTGACTCCGAACCCTGACTCTGAACCCTGACTCTGACTCTGACTCTGAACCCTGACTCCGAACCCTGACTCCGAACCCTGACCCTGAACCCTGACTCTGACTCTGACTCCGAACCCTGACCCTGACTCTGAACCCTGAATTCTGACTCTGGCAGTCATGTGTCCGCTCTGTTTGCAGTGGACGCCCACGTCAACACTGACCAGCAGCTCAAGGCGGACATGGAGGCGCTTGTGGAGGACGGCGTGGTGGACCTCTTCGAGTCGGAGCTGCCGGACGAGTGCCAGATTCTGCGGCAGCACGACCGCTTCCTCGGCATCCTGCCCACGTAAGGTGCGATGGCGCCGCTGGAGGGTTGTGGAAAGGGCATCAGGGCTGATACGGCTTTGCTGGCACTGCACATCGCGCGTGGGCACGCTGTGCAAAGGCGTACATGCTGGGGTTGCCCACAGCCTGCTGCTGAGCTGGTGGTGGCCTGCTGCCCACTGTGCCGCACAGGTTTCAGTGCCTGCTGCTCACCCAGCGTGCGTGACCCCTGTGCCGGCGCTGCTTTCGTCCAGTGTGCCTGCGCCCAAGTAAGGTGCCCACTTGCGGCAGCGGCATGGATCAAACGCCATCCCCTCGTGAGTTGTGGGGGTCCCCTGAGGCACCCGCCGTGGCCCCCCGCGCATGCTGTAGCGCGCTCGTGTGCATCTGCACGCATGGGTGGCTTGGCAAGCGTTTTTGCTGCGGCTTGATTGGGGGCGTGACACTCAAGGCAATGGCGTTGAGGCGTCTTGGTCCTGCTCCTGGCTCGGCCCCTCCAGCAGCAGGGTGCCGCCCATTGGCGTGGACATGGACACGTTTGGATCATGATCATGATGATGGTGTGAGGTGGGTGCGAGTGCGATGCATGCACGCACGCATGAACACGCGCACGCTTGCTGCTAGGTATGCCCGAAGCTGCTGCGCCCGGTCACGAGCTGTGACAATGTGATGACGGCTGGTCCCCACCACCATCACCACATCCACCCAGCCCTTCACCCTCGGCGTACTCGGCGGCGGCCATGTGGCCCCAACATACAGGCTCCATGGTGCTGGCCAAGCTGGTGGCGCAGTACGTGCACGACAGGCCCATGCAGTACGACAAGATGGTCCGTAACCCGCCGTACCTGGAGTGGAAAGAGTGGAAACGGGAGAAGCAGGAAGCAGCAGACAGGCAGGCAGCCGAGGCGGCGGCGGCAGAGGCAGCGGCGGCAGAGGCAGCGGCGGCAGCGCCGGCGGCGGCAGCGGCCAAAGGAGCGGCGGAGGGGCCAGAAGCCCCTGCCGCCGCCGGCCCCAGCGCGAGTCGCGCGAGATGGGATGCCGTATTGGGGTCCTGCTGCCAACGCGCCGCCTTCGTGACTGCACAGCAGCCCGGCACAGCGCGGAGTGTGCACACTGCTGCTGCGGCGGCTACTGTGGCTGCTGCAGGCGTTGCGGCGTCCGTTGCAGCGGTGGTGGCCGAAGGCGGGAAGCCGCCGCCGCAGCAGCAGCAGGTGGGACATGTGGATTGATCAGTTAAGGCATGGTGCAACTCTTACCGGTACTATTCATAAGTTGCAAGTGACCGCGCACATGCCATGGACTGGCAGCTGGCAGTGAGGGCAGGCAACATACGTGTGCAGCCGCCCACAAGCATGGGGCTGGGCTACTAGAAAGGGACGAGGGCTCAGGCAGGCGGCGGGAGGCCGTGACCGCGTGACGTCGTGGCGTGGCCGGGCGTCACGAGGACTTGGATAGCATGGTGTTGCACGTGTGGCTCATACTGATCATCATAATTATTTCCCACAAGTGCTTCACAAGTTTATGTGGTTCGCACCATCCGGTTTGGTTCGCGCCATGATCTTCCAGATGACAGGAATCCCAGATAGGTCATGCTCAGAGCTGCACGCGTTCGACCTATTGTTCTGAAGTCCAAACACATGTAACAACACCGCTTCACGTGCAGTAATCTCATCGCACACTGGTCTTGCGTATTCTTCCGTGCAGGCTCCAACACTACCTGCACCACCACGGCTGCAACCACTCAGATTAACGCCCCCAACAGTCCTGCGCATAGCGCGCATCTTTCACTTTTGCGCCCAAGCGTACACGCATACACACACCCCCCAGCCATCCTGCTGCAGTATCCAACCGCCCGCCCTCCCTCCGCGCATCAGCAAGCGGTTGGGGCCATCCCACATACGAGCTTACAAGCCACAACACGTTGCACACACGTTGGTCACGCACACGCAAATGATAAACACCCAAGCCGAGCGCCACCCATCCAGGCTTTCACTTGGTGCCCAATTCACCAATTCATTCACGGCCGCGTGTAGGTGGCGGTGGAGGTGTAGTCCTTGTTGGGGCCCTTGACCACAAACTGGATCTGGAACTTGCGCAGGTGCACCCCCTGGAACCAGAACCGGTACGAGCTGTAGTACATGTCCCGCACACACAAGTGCTCGCCAACCGCCCGCCAGCAGCCGCCGTCGCCATCGTCTCCCCCTGAGGCGGCGGCGGCGCCGCCTGCTGCTGCCCCATCCGTTGCTACAGCCTGCGCCGCGGCGGGCCCCTCCTCTGGCTGGAAGTGGTGCGGGCCGGGGGCGGCTTCGCCAGGGGCCAGGAAGCGGAGCGAGTGGAAGAAGCCGCCCGGCACGCCATGGGCGTCCGCGAAAAACACATCCAGCCGGTCTGCGGGGCTGTCGTACCGGTACACATACTCCTTGCTCACGCGCATGACGGCGCCGGCGCTACTGCCGCCGCCGCTGCTACTGCCCTGGATCGCGAACTGCCCCTGCTCGCGGTACAGGTACTGGAAGGGCATCGACCCCGCCCGGGCGCGGCTGCTGCTGCTGCTACTGCCACTGCTGCTGCCATCGCCGGCCGCAGCGGCTGTAGCAGCAGCAGCCTCCATGCGCACGGGCCGGAAGGAGGCGGTGCCCGTCACCACGCCAGAGGGCGAGCTGGCCATGCAGCTCACGATGCCGCGGTGCAGCCGCCACGCGCCGGCAAGGGCGTAGAACACCGCCCGCGCCACCATGCGGCCGCTGGCAAATCCCGCCAGGGAGGCGTGGCTCTCCGCCACCGCCGCCGCTGCGGCCGCGTACGCAGCCGCCGGGCGGCCCACAGCAACCGCGGCCTCCGCCGCCTCTGCCGCCACCGCCTGGGCCGCGGCCTCCCAGGGCGGCGGCAGCAGTCCGAAGTCGCCGGGCAGCACCTGGTCGTGCCCCGCCCGCCAGCCCGCGTCCGGCAGCACCCCCAGCGCCGCCGCCAGGCCGCCGGTGTGGCCGACGTAGTCACCGTGCGGCAGCACCGGCCGCGGCGCCTGGTCACGAATGGCGAGCTCCGCCGCCACGCCCGCCCGCACCACCGCCTCCGGCTCCGGCGGCGCCAGGCCAGACAGCGCCGCCGCCGCCAGCCGCGCCTGCGTGGTGTTCGCAGGAGTTGCATGAGTTGCCAGGCGGGGTTTGCGGTTTCTGGGTTTTGGTTTCGCTTGGGCTGGCGTTCACTACCCCGCTCCCGCCCTCCCGTGTCCGCCGAGCCATGAAGCCGCCCAGCCCGCCAGGCACCCCATCCCCCCAGGCACGCAGGCCCCTGCCCCCCCAGGCCCCCAGCCAGGCCCCAGGCCCTCCAAGCCCACCCAGCCTGCCAGCCCCACCCCCTCCCCCAGCCCAAGGCCACCCAACCCCCCGGGGTTTGCAATGGTTGATTTGGGAATTGGAAAAACTACCCCCCGCCCCCAGCCACCTGCAGCTCCACGGCGCCAAAGTAGGTGCCGCGGTACAGCCCCACCAGCGCCAGCCCCGGCACGTCGGGGTGCGTCACGCCGCGGTGCGCCGCCACCGGCAGGTAGTTGTCGTGCGGCGTGTACGACAGCGCCGCCAGTACGTCATCCGGCAGGTACGACAGGTCGGGTTTTATGCCCGTGGCCAGCACGAGCGCGTCTATGTCGGACAGCGGCGGCCCGCCGTCTGACAGCTCCAGGGTGGCGGGCCCGGTGACGCGGGTGAGGCGGGCGCGGCGCAGGGCCATGGCGCCG
Source organism: Chlamydomonas incerta (assembly GCA_016834605.1). NCBI lineage: Eukaryota > Viridiplantae > Chlorophyta > Chlorophyceae > Chlamydomonadales > Chlamydomonadaceae > Chlamydomonas > Chlamydomonas incerta. Next base: position 163,832 of record JAEHOC010000041.1, read on the forward strand.
GTGGCGGCCAGCGGCACGTAGGCGTCGCAGATGCCGATGACGGGCGGGTCGGCGGCGTCGGGCGGGATGGCGTGCAGTGGCGAGATGCGCGCCGCCTGCGAGGAGGAGTGTGGGGTGGAGTGTGGGGTTGGGGTTGATGGGGGGTGGGGCTACATGAGTGGGGTTGGTGGAGGCGGGGTTGGGGTTGGGGCTGCGTTTGCAGGGTGTACGGGCCGGGGTGCTCGTGTGTGTATGGGGGGTGGCAGCGGCTGGCATGCACGGGCAGGAGGAAGCCGAGCGCACAACACACGCGGCGAGGGCGCCGACCAATCCACTGGCCCGACCAATCCCTGGCTAGCCTTCCCAACTACCCTTTCCCTCTTCACCCTGCTCGCTCGGCTGGTCCTACAGTTCCCTAACTCAACCCCACACACCTGGTCGCCGCACATGCTAGCCCAGAAGCCGTTGCCCTTCTGCCGCTGCGCCGCGTGGGGGGTGGCCACCTCCTCCGGCCCCGCCCTCCGCGAGCGCCGGTAGAACTGCATGTCCAGAGGCAGGAAGGGCGCCGGCGCGGCGGCGGCGCCGCCACCGCTGCCGGCTGCGGCGGCGCTGTCGGGCAGGTAGCGCGGCGTGACCCACATGGGCCGCGGGAACACGTGCACCACGCTCGCCGGCCCACCGGCGCCGCCGCCCGCCGCCGCCGCCGGCGCGCAGGCGGCGCTGGCCAGCGCCAGGTCGGACGCGATGTCGAGCGCGCTGTGCCCCGCGCCGATAACCGCCACCCGCAGTCCGTCGAAGTCGGCTGCGTTGCGGTAGTGCAGGCTGTGCACCACGCGGCCCGCGAAGCCCTCGAGGCCGGGTATGTCGGGCAGGGCCGGCACGGCCGCGTAGCCGGACGCCACGATGACGGCGTCAAACTCCGCGGCCTGGACCTCTTCTGTGAGTTCTGTGGGCTGCTGCTGCTGGGGCTGCTGTTGTTGCGGGTCGTGGTCGTGGTCAGGCGGCAGCGCGCGCCACTGCACGCGCCAGGCTCCGCCCTGCGCCGCCGCTGCGGCGGCGCCCGGGCGGGCGGCGGCGGCGGCGGCGGCGCGCTCCACGCGCAGCACCTCCACGCCCATGAGCGCGGGGCACTTGGCGGGGGGGAGGAAGGCAGCGCGGTAGGCGGACAGGTAGGCGCCCAGCTCGGCGGGCGTGGGGAAGTCGGGGGCGCCCTCGGGCCAGGGGAAGTCCGAGAAGACGCACGAGTAGCGCGACACCTGCAGCCGCGGGGGGGGGGGGAGGTTCGTTTGGAGGGGTTGTAGGGGCGCGTGCGGCGCGGGTGCTTTGCGTTGACTGGTCATCGTGTGTCAAGCCGGCCGTGGCGCAGGGCACGTGGCGCCGCCACCTGCTCCCCCCCCTCCGGCTGCTGATACGGTAGCTTGCTGGCACCGCAGTCTCACATTGGTGTGGAGCGAGTCATACATGCCCGACCGCTCCGGGTTCCACATGCCGCCTGTTGCGTGTCGCCTGTCGAACAGCGTCGGTGCCATGCCTGCCTCCAAGGCGCTTTTTGCCGCAACGAGACCGGATAGTCCCGCACCGATGATTGCAACGGTCTTGGCTGGGCGGGAAGCGCCGGGCCCGGCGCATTCCGGTTTGGCCATTTTTGCCGACGCTACGCAAACTGGGCCCGAGCGTGCATGCAGTCTCGGCCGTGGAGATTTGAGGAGCTTAGGAGCAAGCATGTAGAATGTGCGGGCCTTGAGTTGACTCCGCGACTAGGTTTCGCGCTCTCAAAGTTAGGACTCGAGGCCCGCGCGCGAGTCGTTTGCAGACGCGCGGCACGTATAGTTCCACCATCCAAAGTATCTTAATAATCAGGTAGCTCCAATACTACCGAAAGGGTGTCCTCCAGCCCAACCGCTGCGCATCGTGCTGCGCGGGCATGGGCCCACTCTCTGCCTTGCCCCCCCCCCCCCGCCCCCCCTACCCTTCAGTCGCAGCGCCACTCCTGCGTTGTGCGCATCCTTCACTCATTCCAGTTATCACTTCCGCGTCACCTGCATCTCTCAGCTACCGACCACAGCCAGCCCAATTTCCCTCTGAACCTCCAGCCAATCGCACACGGCACGCGAGCCCTCTCGCATGCGTCGCTCCCTGTGGCAGGCCCTCACTCCTGCTGCTGCAGGCGCAACCGGTACTCGCCCCCTTGCACCGCCCACCACCTGCACACAGACGACATTAATGGCAGGCGCGCATGCCATCGTGGCATGTGACCGTGTGCGTGTGCGCACGCACCAAAGCGGGGATGCACAGTGACAGCAACCTCTTCCAATGGCATCTGCATTCGCGGTCGCGGACAGAAAGCAATTCGCTGTGCGCATCACAGCATCCCCTCCTCCACTGCCCCCTTCCATCCCCATGCCCCCCTCCCGCCTTGTACAGTCGTACCTCAGAGCGGCGGTCGCGGACGGCACTCGGGTCGCGCGGGTGACCGCGATCACGCCCACACCCGGGCGCTTGAGCGACTCCACAGCCTGCACGCCGTACGGCATGTGTGCCGCATGGACAGACACAGGCTCTACGGTATGCATTCGCACATGAAAGCATCGTCGGCAACAGGCGTGCGAAGCCCCATGGCACGCCGGACCAAGCCTGACGGCCGACACGGCTGATGGACCGGGCCGCTGGAGGCTTATTCCACAGAGGCGTTGTCGTGGCTAGGTGCAGTGGTATGCTCCGTTAAGGCCAACGGCTCTAAACGCCCCCGAAGCTCTTGAGAGCCTTGGACCCGGCTGCCGTTGGCAGCCACCACACCTGCGCCCAACCACACAAGCCACACGCACAAAACACACGCACAAAAACACGCACACGTCCCGCAGCCCCCACCTGGTCCAGCTCCTCGCCATCGCTCACGACACACAGGTACCGCGGCAGCGCCGCGCCCGCCGCCCGCCCCGCCGCCTGCGCCAGCCGCCGCCCCGCGCCGCGGCCCCCCAGTGTGGGCGCGGCCCGCCCCCGCCGCGGCTCCGTGCCGGCAGCAGCTGCGCCCGGCAGCAGCGCCTCCGCCTCCGCTGCCGCCACCTGCGCGCGCCGCGTGTGCGCCACGTGTCACACCAGTAAGCGCATGAGTGCTATGCCTCATGCGTCGGCGTCGTACATGCGGGCATGGCCTGGGCGTTCACGTCCACACAGCAGCTTCGGGTTGCGGAATTGCGGAGAGGACCCGACTTGCTTTGCTTCAAACAAGCCGGCGAGCAGGACAGTCCGCCCCTGTTTTGCATTCGGGATTGGTCGGGGCACGCAGCGTGCCCCCGCACTCAGCAGCCAGGCCGCACCCACCTGCGCCAGCCGCCGGGCCGCCCGCATCAGCGCGCCGGGCAGCGCCGTGCCGGGCTGCCCCGCCGGCAGCACGTGCAGGAACAGCCCGGGCCCGCCCAGCGCCTGCGGGTCCACTTGCTGCTGCCGCCGCTGTAGCTGCTGCTGCTGCTGCTGCTGCTGCTGCTGCTGCTGCTGCCCGGGCGATGGCGGGTCGGCGGCTATGGTGAGGGTGGTGGGCGGCGCCACTGTCAGCAGGGCGTCCAGGTGGCGGCCGCGCTGCAGCGCCTCGCGCGCAAACACAAAGTCCTGGGGGGCGGCGGGGCACGGTGGCACGGTGACACGGTGACACGGCACACAAGAGGGAAACCCACCCCGCAGGCCCTAGCAGCCGCCAGCAGCCCCGCCGCCCCCTGCAGCCCCAAGCAGCCGCTCACCGGTGGGCTGACTTGCACCTGCCCCACGGCCGCGCCCGCCACCTCGCCGGCCGCAGCCCCAGCCGCAGCCGCCCCGGCCGCCCCCAGGGGCAGCGTCAGCGGCCGCCCGCGCGTCCACATGATGCGCGCCCGCGGGTCGGCGGCGGCAGTGGCGGCCAGGACCGGGCCCTGGTGCGCCGTGGCGAAGTGGCGAAGCAGCTCCAGGCGGGTGGGGCAGCAGGTGCGACACAGAGGGCAGTCGTGCGGCGCACGCAGGGCGTCGGCGGCGGTGGTGCTGCCGCCCTGCCGGAAGGCGGTGGAGGAGGAGGAGGAGGAGGACGCGGGCCGGCGGCTGGCGGCACGCGCTGCGGGCAGCTGCTCCTCCTGCTCCGCCGGCTCCACCCACGTGCACAGCTGCTGCACCTGCGCCGGGAGGACGGAGGGGGTGCGGTGCCGCGGGAGGTTGTATATGATGTGACCCTTTGTAACCTATACACCCGCCCGTTCTCCCTGGCTCAACCTGTAACCCTCCCCCTGGGCCCCCACACCCCAACACCCTCCATCCATCTCCGCGCCACGTCCCCCGCACGGCTGCCCAACCAGCCCGCACCTGCTTCCGCAGCGCCGGCACCTTGGCCAGCGTGCTCTCCCGCAGGAACAGGTGCGCCGCCTGCACGGTGCCGTACTCGGACAGCGTGCGGACCAGCTGGTCCAGCACCGCCACCAGGTCGGGTGAGGAGCTGGGCGCCAGGCCCGCCGCCGCCAGGCGGGACGGCCCGCCGCCGCCGCCGCGGGAGCTGGCGGCGCCGCTGGCGGCGGGCTCGGCGGACGGGGGCCCGGCGGCGGACGAGGGCGCGGGGGCCTGCTGCGTGAAGGGCTTGATGGCCTCCAGGTCGTATAGCAGCGTCACCTGGGCCAGGGCCAGGTGGGGGCAGCAGGCGGAGGGGGTGTGAGCACCCGCCCAGGCTAGAACTAGGCGGAAACCAGACAAATGCAATAGTGGGAAAGGGTTGCAGGGGCCGGCTGCGGGGGGAACGGCGAAGCTAAGTGGGAGCGGGCATGGGCAAGATCGCATGGGCACGAGCGCATGAGGTCTGGGGCGGGCGAGGGGTATGCACGCATGACGCGCTCCCTCCCGAAGGCATCAGCATTGTGGGGCATCGTGCATTCGTGCAGCAGCGGCAACGGCACATATGCAGCGATGCGGCGCCCGCCCCCTTCCCGCCGTACCTTGGCGTTGGTCCTGGCGCTCACGCTCACAGGCGCCGCCGGCAGCTCCTTGCTCCGGGTCAGCACCCCGTCGGCATTAGCAGTGACCGGCGCCATTGTCGGCGGCGGCTGCAGCAGCTGCAGCTGCTGCTGCCGGCGCTGCTCCTGGCGCTCCAGCTCCTCCAGGTACCAGGATCGCAGCTGCTGCCGAGCCTCAGCCGCGAGGGCGAGGCCCGCCAGCTTATATTCCTCAATGTAGGCGTCAGCTGCAGCGTCGGGAGCGGCGAGGGCCGGTCGCTGCACCCAGAGGCGGGCACGCGGCGCAGGCGCCGGGCTCCACACGGGACATTTCCAGCGGGGCGACGGGCGAGCCTGCGACCCTAGCGCGTTGCTTCCCGGCTCCGAGCGGAAGAGCCTCGCGCTTCTGGAGGAATATGAGCTTGGTGGAGTCATCGCGAGGTGTTAAAATTGTCAGTGAGAAACGAATTTCAACCATCAATCTCTAGCGTGCATAGTGTCATAGTATCACTCCTCGCCACGCTTAAGCTTAACCATAATATGCATAAGAAGTATCAGTAGTGTCGCGAGGGCTACGCACTGGCCGCGGGCAAGATGGATGCAGGATCCCTTCCGCGCTCCATCCCTTCGCCCCGGCTGTGAGGAGCCCGTCCTATCGCAGTTCCTGTCGGAGGCTGGGCCAGGTCAGGCGTGGCACGTGGATGTTGCCAGATGTGCCAGTGTGTGAGTGTGGCAGCGTGGCTGACGGCGAACGGCGGGACGGCCGGCCCGGGTGGCTTTCTGTTTATGTTAGCAAGCACTATGTTACACTGGTGGCCCAAGAACCTCGCGACCTCAACTCCTCAAGGACCACCGTACACCGCCCACGGCCCGCCACCACAATCCAATCAGACGCATTGTCCAAATCCACAACCACAATCCAACCTGGGTTATTAACCCTGCAAGCCACGTACGGTGCAAGCGCCGTGCGCTGCTGCAAACTTTCTGGTCCTACTATGGTTCCCGTCCTCACCGCACGTGTCTGCGCCCCCGTTCATTCACACTCAGCCCCCGGTAATCGCCTGTAATCTCTGTCAGTCTCTCAAACCTGGTGCCCGTACAGGGCTGTCCATCAGGGGTCCATGACCCCAGCTGTCCATGAACCAATCCATCAAACCTGTCGACGTTCACGATGCCTTCGAAACAGAAACCTCAGCGGAGCTATCTGGTGCTGTTCCCTACAACTGACTCGAGCTGCCCTGCAAACTAAAACCGGCCAACAGCAAACCAAAATTTCTGGAAAAAATGTAGCCGCAATTAAATCTGTCATAGCTGCCCCCCCCCCATCGCCGCCCCGGGTTGTTCAAGCAGACGGCGCGCCAGCCGCCGCGTCCGCCGCACCGCCCGTCAGACGGCTCTTCCGCCGCCGAAGCACGCCCGCCTTGAGCGCACCGCGCCGGCTCAGTCGCGCCTCTTCCGCCTCCGCCGCGCCCACCACCGCCTTCGCCTTTGCCGCGGCCGCCACCTCCTCGACCTCCGCAGCCTTCTTCGCCGCGGCCGCCTTGGCCTTGGCCTTAGCTTCCAGGCCCCTGCGCACGGCCGCCACCCAGCCGCGCCGGCGCGGGAACACCACGCGGCGCTCCTTGGCCCGCACCAGGCGCGCCTCTAGCACCCGCAGCGCCTCCGCCGCGTGCGCGCGCATGCGCTCGTCCATGGCCGGGCCGCGCTCCTGCAGCGCCGCCCGCAGCGAGTCCAGCAGCTGGCGCCGGGGCCACGCGCTGCATTTGGAAAGGAGGTGGAGCACGCGGCGCGGACCGTGTCAGGAGCGAGAAGCTCTGTGCAGGATGCCCCCGACCTGCTGGGTGTGCCCCAGGAAACGCCGAACCATCCCTGTACAACCCTTCCCATCCGTTCTCTGACTAGCATTCCGCCCCATATCCACAACAGCACCGCCTCCCCCCACATGCACACACACGCCGCTCCCGACCCCGCGCTCACCGTAGCCACATGAGGCCCATCGCGCTCATGACCAGCTCCCGCTCCCGCATCTCGCCGCCGCCCGCCGCCAGCGCCGCCTCGCAGCGCCGCACCAGCGCGTTGCGCCAGCGCGAGGGCAGCCACATGCGCAGCCGGCCCGCCGCCCACAGATAGGATGCCACCAGCGGCGCGGACAGCTCGGGCAGCAGCGGCGCGGTGCGCCTGCAGGTCAAAATGAAGAAAGGGCACGCAGGCGTCAAGAGCACTGCCAGAAAATCAGCTGTCCCGTGTCGCAACCTACACACCGAACCCTGGGCTCCCTGCCTAGCAGCCGTCACGCCAGGGCGTGGCGCGCGCTGCGCATTGCATCCCGGTCGGCCTGCAGCCCTGACAACACGCACCGGAGGAAGTGGGTGCGGAAGTCCGCGGGCAGCACCTTGATGCCCGTCCGCACCGCCGACCACAGCAGGCTGCTCAGCTCCGCCGCGCTCAGCGCCGACACCGCCAGCGGCCGCAGGTCGGCCTCCGTGGCCACCACCGCCGCCGCGGCAGCAGGAGCCTCCGCCTGGGCCTCCGTCGCGGCAGCGGCCGCTGGCGCTGCAGAGGTGGTGGCGGCGGCGTGTGCCGCCGCCAGCATCCGCTCCACGGAGTTAGCGGCAGCCGTGTTGGTCGCAGCCGGCGCCACCGCGTCGCCGGCGGCAGCCGAAGCGGCGGCAGCAGCCGCCGCCGCCTTGCCGCGGCGGGGCGCCAGCATGCGCCGGCGGCCGGTCGGCTTCTCCGCGGCACCCTCCGCACCCGACCCGCCCGCAGCAGTAGCACCCGCAGCAGCAGCAGCAGCAGCACCCGCACCAGCGGCGGCGCCGCCCACGGCCTTGGCGGCGGCCTTGGCGGCCGCGTCGTCGCCGGCCGCCAGCAGCGACAGGCAGCGCGACACCAGCTGGCGGCTGGTGTGGCTGGGGCCCATGCAGCCGCAAGAGTAGGCCAGGAGCACCAGCGAGGTGACGGGCATGCGGTGCAGGCGCGGCAGCAGCCGCAGCGCCAGCTCCTCCGCGTGCGGCCCCAGCTGCTGCGCCACCAGGCCCGCCTCCTCGCCGCCGGCGCCGCCAGCCGAGGCGGAGGTGGCGCCCGCCGCCACCGCCTGGTCGTGCCGGTGCCGCCGCTCGCGCTGCTGCATGCGGCCCAGCGAGGCCAGCACCACCGTCCAGTCCTGCGGCCCGAACTCGCGCGAGCGCGCCGCCACCTGCTGCAGGCAGTCCTCCAGCCACTCGGCGTGCGGCGTGTGGCCCATGGCCGCGAAGCCGCTCAGCGCCGCCGCTAGCTCGTGCGGCCGCATGTTGGGCAGCTGCCGGAAGGTGGCCACCTCCAGCTGCTGCAGCTGCGCGCGGCCGGGCGCCACGCGCCACTTGCCCAGCGCCCACACGCCCAGCGCCAGCTGCGCCGCGTCGCAGCCCGCGCCGCCGCTCAGCGCCACCAGCCGCGCGGTGAAGGCCGCCGCCAGCTTGCCCTCCGGCGCCACCTCCAGCCCCAGCTGCACCAGCGCCCACGACACGTTGGACAGGTCCAGAGCGCTGGCGCCCGCCAGCAGCTTGGGCGCGGCCGCCAGCGCCGCCGCCGCCCAGGCGGCGCCGGCGGAGCCGGCTCCGCCCAGCGGCAGGCGCAGCTTCGCCGTGCCGTAGAGCGACTGCGCCAGGTCGCGCGCGCCAAAGGAGGGCAGGCAGGCGGCCGCGGCGGCGTAGTAGTCGCGCAGCCAGGGCTCGGCGGGGCGCAGCTTGAGGGCGGACAGCGCCCACAGGCTGTTGGACAGCTCCTGCGCGTTGGCGGCGCCCAGCCGCGACCGGCAGGCCGCCAGCAGCGCCGGCGCCAGGCCGCCGCCCAGCGCGCCCGCCAGGTCGTAGCCCAGCGTCGCGAAGGCGAACAGGATGTTGGACAGCTCCTGCGAGGTGAAGGGCGGCGGCACCGCGGCGGCGGCGGCCGCCGCGCCGGCGGCGCCGGCGGCGCCGGTCGCCTCCGCCTGCTCCTGCCGCCAAGCCTCCAGGCGCGCGGCCACCATGCCGGCCAGGATGTCCATGCCCTCGCCGTTCAGCCGGTAGCCCATCTTGGCCAGGCACCACAGCACGTTGGCGACCGACTGGCCGCTCGCCTCGGCGCCCAGGTTGCGGTGGAAGTGGTTGACCAGGCCCGCCATCCAGGCCGGCGGCGGGCGCGCGCCCAGCTCGCACATGCCGTACAGCAGGTTCGACACCGCCTGCCCGCCCAGCTCCGACACCCGCCGCGGTCCCGCGGTCGCCTCCGCTGCCTCGGCCAGCCAGTCCGCCGGCGGGCGCGCCTGCTCCGCCGGCGCCGCCGCCAGCGCCCACACCAGCGTCGCCACGCCGCGCGGCTCCATCGCTGCGAGCTGCGGCCCGCGCAGGCGCGCGTACACCAGCGACATGACGGCGGCGGGCAGCGGCCGCCGCAGCGTGGCCGCAACCCACAGCACGGTGGTCAGCGCGGCCGGCGCCACGGCGGGCGCGGGGCGCGTGGGGTCGGCGAGGCGGCTGCGCACCGCCGCCACGCAGCGCTCCCACAGCGCGGCCTCCGGCTCCATGCCCATCGCCGCCAGCGCCCACAGGCTGTTGGCGATGGTCTGGTCGCTGACCTCCGCCTGGTGGCGCCGGCCGGAGGGCGCGGCCGCAACCGAAGCCGCGGCGGCGGCGGCGACACCGGTGCTGATGCCGGCGTGCGAGGGCAGCGGCGTCAGCACCTCCGGGCCCAGCGGCGCATCCGGGACGGCCCCGCTCCCCGACCCCCGACCAGCATGCGGCGCCAGCAGGGCGCTGAGGCGGCCGGCGATGCGGGCGGCCAGGTCGGCGGTGGCGGTGGGGCGGTGCGTGTGCATGGACATCAGCGCCAGGCTGGACAGCACGTTGGAGCAGTCCTGGCCGCTGGCGGTGGGCAGCGCCGCCACCGCGCACTCGTAGAACACGCCCATCCACTCCTGCGCAGCGGGGTTCCATGCATGAATAATTGAGGGGGGCGGTGAGGGGGGCGGAGGGAGGCAGCGCGGCGGCGGTGAGTGTGCGTACGTGACGACGTGACGCCCATCGGCCATCGCCGGCTTCGCACCCCATGGCCGCGCCAGGTCCCTCCGGACCGACCTCTATTCCCCATTCGGCTTTTCCACACTTTTGGCTATTTGCTGCCGGAATTCAAGCAACCGCCACCAACAACCCCAGAGGCTGCGGTGCCCACCTCGTCCGGCATGACGCCCATGCGCTCCAGCGACCACAGCAGGTTGGCCAGGTGCTGCGGCTCGAAGGCGCCGCCGCGGCGCTGCATGGACACGAAGGCGGCGGTGAGGTACTCCTCCAGCCAGCCGTCGTCGGGGCCCACGCCCGCCGTGGCCAGCGCCCACAGCGTGTTGGCCAGGTGCTGCGGCTCGTACCTGCGGGCGTGGTTGGCGGTGGTGGTGCGGGCGGCAGGATGCACAAGTTGGAGGGACAGCAAAAAATATAACTATCAACCGTTTCATCCCCGCAAACGAGGAATTTATGTGCCAGGCGGTGGTCCAGCCCATGCGCCAGAACCCCTCGCGCCGCCTTGCGCCCCCCGCCATCCCCAATCATCCCCGCCCGCCCCAAGCGCCACGGCCGCCGCACCCCCTCACCAGGGCAGCAGCGGGTATGCGGCCGCGAGCATGTGGTCGCGCAGGAAGGCGGCGCCGCTGGGCAACCCCAGCCGCGCCAGCGCCCAGGTGATGTTGGACACCTGGCGCGCGCGGTACTCGTGCATGGACGACTCCACCACCGCCAGCATGGACGCCTGCGGGCAGCGGGTGCAAGGAGGAGCGCACGCTGCTGTTAAGGCGACCACGGGTGCTGAGTGCGTACCGTCGCGGGACGTGAGGACTAGGCAGCCACAGTTTCAGTGCAGGCCGTTGACGGCCAAGCCATCTCGTCATGAGATGCACGCACAGCCCCCAGCCCCGCCCGGCCCCGGCCGCGCCCGCGCAGACCTGCATGCGGTCCACCAGCGCCAGGTCCTCGGCGCCCAGCGGCTGCGGCGCCGCCGCCACGCACTGCGCCAGGTGCGTCAGGAAGGCGGCGGCATTGAAGGCGTCCACGCCGCCGGGCGGCGCCACCTCCGCCAGCAGCCGCGGCAGCTGCCGCCAGTCCTTCACCGCCTTGATGGCCATGGTCAGCTGCATCACCGTGCGCTGCTTCTCGGCCCGGGAGACCGCGCCCGGCCCGGACCGCGAGCCGGACCCGGACCTCCTGGAGCTGCCGCCAGGGCCCTTGGCGGGCGGTTTGGGCGTGAAGGCGCTGTGGGAGGATTGCGGAGCGGTGCTGCTGCTGCTGCTGCTGCTGCTGGTGCTGGTGGTGCTGCCGTTCAGGCCGCGCGCGGGCGCGGGCCGGGAGAGCGGCACCGGCGGCGGCACTGCGCGCGACAGAGCTGACCCCGAGTCGTCGGCTGTTGCGCACTCCTGCTGATGCTGCGTCGAAGCGTGAGCCCCGTCATGCGAGACCGTGCTAGCCCCCTTCGAACGAGTGCTAGATGCCGACTCGGCGCCAGTCTGCGCCGAGTTGCGCAGGTCGGGGCTGGCCACGGGGACGTCGGGCTCCACCACGGGGCCGTCGGCAGCGAAGGTCAACCGTCGGGCCGCGGGGCCGCGACCGCTGCCAGCGCCGCCCTGCAGGACGCGGTTGCGCATCTCCTCCAGCTCCTCTAAGCTGGGGATGGCGTCGGGGATGCTGGTGGTGATGATATCGCGCTTCGATGTGGAGCGCAGGCCGTCCTTGCCTCGGGAGGAGGGGGCCGAGACCGCGTTCGCAGCCACGGAGCCCGGCGACGCCCGCTGGGACGCTACATGTCGGCTGCGTGATGGGTCCTGTATGAAGGAAAGGGTGCATGGTCAGGCACGCGAGGAGACGCGAAAAAAGGTTTTAACCCGCGACGTCGACAGGAATCCAGGAATTCCTCTGGCTGGAATTGGCACCGCTTGCAACTGGCTTCCGCCTGAACTCACCCGCTCGGGAGACGGAGACGCGTAGTAAGGCCGCGATTGTGCCAGGCATCTGTAACGGGACAAAAGGCGGGTTGTGGAATCGCGCAGGCGAGCGGCCGGGAATATCGAGCGTTTGTGGAGCGCACGCTCACCTGGCTCGCCCCTGCCGGCTCCTGCACACCGGCGCCGCCTTCCTCTGCAGCGCTGAAGCTGCAGAGTATGAGGTCGAACACCCGGCGCTGGAATGCAGCCGGTCCAAACCCAACATTTTGCCCTGGCCCGGTGCACGGGACCAAGCCCTCAGACGCTGTTCAGCCTACACCCCAGCGCGACGATTGACCAAGTCAGTTACGCGTAGCCAGGTTGTGCACACAAGCCTAAACGCGTTTGACGCCGAAAGATGTGTAAAATGGAATGTTGGGCGGCTGCTCTCGTTCAAGCGCGATATGAGGCTGTATGAGTTGCTGCTAAGTCTACATACTACACTGTCTATGAAAAGCCTCCAATTGAGAAGAGGTGTTGCTGCGAATTCACTGCATGGGGTCGGGGCCAGACGTTGTTTTCACCCTGGTTGTGCCAGTCTTCCATATGGGCACCTATACTTATACGATCCACAAAACAACACAGGAATGGCAGCCATACTGTCGCCCGGAATCGCGCCGGGCTCCGCGTTCGCGAACTTGGAGGATGCAGAACTAGTTCGCGCCATGGACGAAGCGATGGCAGCGTTTGCGGTGCTGAGCGTCAACGCGGGCCAAGCGTCGACGCCGGGGGGTGGGTCAAAGTTTCGGTTGTTGACCGGCCGCATCATCTTTGCTCGCTCGCTGCGCCCCCGCGAAAACTGAACACAGTTTCTTGTAATGCGTAAAATGCAGGCAAATCAATGGCGACTGGGATGAACGGGTGCACGCAACAGCTGGATACCCGCGACGGACTGCTGGCGCTCCTGTCGAGCGCGGCGCCGCAGGCCACGCCCGTGCAGCCTGCTGTGCCGGCACCAGCCAGCAGCCACGTCACGCCACCTCCAACTCGCTCGCGTGCTACCGCTGGTCCTGGGCTTTCCAGCGCCGGGGGCGCGGAAGCCAGGGCCGGCGCCGCAACTCCCGGGAGCCAGCAGCCCACGCTTTCTGCCGCCGCCAAGCGGAGTAACCGCGCGTCGGGGCCGTCATCAGTCTTGCAGCGTCAGATGCAGAGGTACAGCCTACGGCGAAGCAACGCAGCTGCGCTCCAGGATGTGCAGGCGAGCGGAGTCGAGCGAAGCTGTGCTGTGGGGATTGCGGTTGCTGGCACCTCAGCGCGCTCCAGCCCCGTGGCAACCGCCCGCCAGCCCGCAACTGCATCGGCGGCGGCCCCCGCCAGCGCATCACGCGCCTCACCTGTGCCTCTGGCCCAGCACGCCTCTAGCCCAGGCAGCGCGCTCGGCAGCAGCGCGCCCCGCCCCGCAGCAGCGCCCACATCGTTGGCCCCGTCAGGCTCGCGGCCATCGCTGCCGGCAGCTCCGCAACACACCGTGCACCCGCCGGCGGACAAACCCGCCGCCGCCATGAACACTCATTCGGTGATCACGCCCATGGTATCCTCGTCCCCGGCACAAGCGCCGCCAGCGTCGCGGCTAGGGCCAAGCGCCAGCAGCAGTCCGGCGCTGCTCAGCCGGCCTCCGCAACAACCGCCTCGCGCCTCGCAGTCGGCCATCACACCGGCGCGCGGCAGTCCTGCCATTCCCGGCGCCAGCAACAACAGCTCCGTCGCCCGCAAGCCCTGGTCCTCGCCCGCGCTGCTGCCGCCGACGCAGCACCAGCATGCGCCGCGTGGCGTTGCGGCGCTGCGCCAGCACGCCACTGCCGCAGCCACGACCTCGCCGGCTGCAGCTGCTGCTCCTGCCGACGGCAGCAGCCCGGGCCTGCGCGCTCCCGGCGCTGTAGCTACCGCCGGCGTGCGCGGCAGCACGATGGTTGCGATGCCCGACGGCCGCGATCTGGCCACGCGGCTTGACGCTCTGCTGCTGGTCGAGGACCTCGTGAAGCTGCTGGTGTCCAAGGCGGTGGAGGAGGCGGAGGCACGGCGCGCGGTGGCCGCTGGGCGAGCGGGCGGTGAAGGGGGCATGTCGCTGTCGCCCAGGTGGTGGGGGCGGCGCGGCGGCGGCGCGGAGGGCGCGGCGGGGCTGGTGGTTCTGGAGTTGGGGGACGAGGAGGAGGAGGAGGAGGGCGACGGGCCGGGCACGGGGAGGGCGGGGCGGCTGCCTGCTTGCGGCTGCTCGGTCATGTGAGAGTTGGAAGCGTTGTGTTTGCTAGAGAATGCGAATGACGAATGCGAAAGACGCCATGTGACAGGGAAATGGGCCGGGGTGGAAGCGGGGAGGGGTGCTACGGATTGATGGTCACAGGAAGGGCGCGGGACATGCGGGTGCGGGGGCAACTTGATTCGGTGCGGCTTGCTTGGCGCGAGGCACGCGCAGGATGACTGCGTGAGGCAGAGATGACACACGTGTGCAGGCGTGGTGCAGGTGAGGTGACTCAGTGTACAGAGGAATGGGTGCATGTGGTGCATGGCGACGAACTGATGACACAGCGTGTGCTCCCGCTGCGCGTGTGAATGTGTGTGTCACGTTGGGGTGTAGGTTGAGGCGGGAGCTCGACAGACATACAGGGTGTAGCAGTATCTCCATTGATAGAATTCATGTGCGACAGTACCGGTAGTTGCGAGAGTCGTTGTCAACTGCCGGGTGAGCTTCATAGCTATAGAGTCGGCCAAGAGACACTTACCGCATGTGTTGGTAGAGGTCAAGAATGCATGGGCGGGTGTAGGCGAGTGCTTGCCCGTTGCGCTTGCGATGGTGGATAGAGAGGGAGAGAGTGTCCATGACTGTTTGGTGTGCGTTCGTCCCTGGCGTTCATAGCTTGTAGGCAGGTAGACAACTGGTGCGTGCGCGTGTGTACGGTATGATTTTTGGTGCTGTTTGCTAGCCTTGACATTCGATTCACTAGCAGACACTTTTTTGCCACATGCACAAGCAGCGGTGCTGTCGGCACGTGGGGCCTCCAGGGCCTGGTGTGTGCAGGTTGCTGCAGGTGTTGGCTTTGCTTGGGGCCTGCCGGTAATTGTTACAGCGGCCTGCGCGGCCATGCCTCCATCGTCCGCCAAACGCTTCTCTAGCACGCACGGTAGCTCCGCTCAACAGTGTCTTGGTGCCCCTCGCAGTGACCCTCAAACCCCCACACAGTACAATTGCGTCAACTGTGTGGGCTCACAATCTCCGTAAAGTGCGCGCCAAGGGTGCGAACGTGACGCAATGCAGCGTGTTGCAGCGTGGACGCGTGATAGCCATGATGCGCCCAGTCCTCTGACTGACGGCTTGCAACTTCTTAACGCAGGCAGCAACCGTAAAAAAACGGCAGTCAAGTAACGCAGTCCCAGCGACACAGCCTAACCGCACCCAGCAGCATAAAGCCATAAACCCGTAGGGTGCCTTCCAAACCATCGTCAACCACCCTGCATTGGCATTCATCCCATAACACGCAGTGCCCATACATCAGTCACATGCACGCAGGTACCGTGTCCCCAGCAGCAAAGCCGAGTCGTCCAGCAACACAAGTAAAGCCGCACGTCACCATCTGTGCTACCTCTCCCCCTGTATTCGCAGTACAGGCGCACGCACACACAGACGATGCGTGCACCCGAAGCGCTTCCCCTCCCCTCCCGCATTCACCGCGTGTGAGCCTCACCCTGCTTGCACGCCCAAGGCGGCGCAGCACCAGACCAACGTAATTGATCCTAGACGCATCCGTTAGTAAGAACCAGCAGCTCAGCCGGCCTCCTTGTTATGTTCTGACACGCAAGTAGTACGGACAGCTACGCCCTGTGCACTTCTTGTTGTTGAGGATCGGAACTACAATGCTCGCGTTGGCACCTTTAAGGCCGGCCATCGCATGCATACTTATCCATCACATTCAGCAGGTGTGGCGGTAGCAAGACACATGCCGGAAAGCCGAACGCCAACACACTCCACATGAATAAAGTTTCCGATTGACGCCCTAAACCAGCGGTAGCAAGTGAGTTCCCCAAAGTGTACAAAAGTTTCTAAGGCACAGCTGGACGGCCACCAACCAGCAGACCAAATGCGGGTTTTAGGCTTTTATAACGCGCTTCGGCGCCATACATGGAATGTGTAAAAAATGGATGGCCAGACACCACGTCATGGCGACCCCACTGTGCAGCCCACTCGCGTCACCCGCGCGGAACGCGTCCAAACCCCATAAATTTTTGCGTTTCCAGCGTCAGATGAGCGGCCCAAGGATCGTATGAGAGCTTGCTGCACACGTTTGTATGGGGACAGAGCGTGCGCTGTACGTCAGAAAGTCTGGCTCGATACCGTAGATGGGAATGCGTTGGATACTGAAAGGGTGCGGAAGGGTGTCAACTAACTAAATCGAGATGCGTCTTACAGCGGAAGTCTTGCGTGAACGGGCTGAACTGCGTGGTAAGAGAAGGCCACGCCAGAGGAAAGGGGGACAGGGAGAAAGGTGGTGCCGAATCGGGGCACACACACACAGCCAGCACGGGCACTTGGCTCGCTCACTGCTGTCTTCGCTCGCCGTGCTGGGAGCGGGCACTAGATGGCAGCTGACGTGGTTGCAGCTGCAGGGGCGCGGACTGCTCTTGGTCCGGTGGGCTGGTTCCTGCAGGGTCTTAGGCTCAGAGCTGCCCTGTTGCAGACGGCTGGCCAGCTGCCGTGGGGGCGCACACAGCGCAGGAAAGGGGCCCCAACTAGTAGGGGCAGGGGAGTGCGGGCAGGTTCATCAACACACATATTACAAGGGCCGGAGGCCCGTTAGGGCAAGTTCGAGCAGCCAAGTGCAAGCACAATAATACGTGTTGGGAAGTATTGAAAGCGTTCACCAGTCAACCAAGCAAGTGTTCGCCGTCGTGTAGGCGCGGCGTGGCTCTGGGTCTGCTAACCGCCGGAAAGGGTCGGCCTTTTATACTGACGGTAGGCCCGCCCCGTACACTGCTGTCGAAGTTCCCAGGTAACCCCGCCCGACGGGGGCTGCGGCTACGAACCAAACTTCGACTCAGTTGCTGGCTTCGACCCGCCGCCGCTAACGCAGGGACGCTAGCAACGCTTGCACGCGGCAAGCGCACCCACAAGCGCGCCCAATTTTCACAAGCATAAACCATACATCTGTAGCACATTATAATTTATTGAATTCTTTGCGGCCTCGCGCGGGCCAACCGCCGTGATCGCTGAGGCACGCGCGCCGCTCGCCGACACCCACCATCCACTCGCCACGGGCACACCCCGCGCCCTCATACCCCCAGTTTGGTCGGCTCGCGAGCACGGCCTGATCTTTTGCGGTCTTTTAGGAATGCCTTATTACTGTTGTGCGGTGGGAACAATTTGCATCCAAACACGTTTCGGGCGGTGACCTGATCCTCCTGGACACCACCGCATCTGACCGTTCCCATCGATTTCACGCTCCTTCCGTACATCACAAAACCGACATTCAGCGACAGCTTTAAAACTGACATGCGCTGCAGGGCAGCCGCCCTTGCACACCTGCGCATTCCCATGATAAGTCACGCCTGCCTCACTCCGTGTCTCTTTCGCTGGTGATTTCGCTCGTAGTCTTTGCGCCCTGGCTTTGATTGTCTCTCAAACGTGTCCTCTCACTCGTTATTGCCTCGACAACAGCCACTAGGTGTACAAAGTGGCTTTGCGGCTCCCAAGCACCTTGGCGCGCTCATTCGTACTTTCAAGTGCATTCGTTGTTGGAGTTATTATTGTAGGCCAGCTTCAATCCCTGCATGCATTACTTGGACAGCCCACACGACTTGAGCAGGGCCAACAAGCCATTTAACCGCCTCTGGTCACTACTGCACAGCCACCGCACAGCCATAGTGCTCGGGCACCGGGCGCCCGCCGCCATCCGGCTCTGTGGACAGCATCTGCTGCGGCCGCGTCTTGGCGCTAGGACGCGCATGCTTCAGGAATAGTCGAAACTCACCCGGCATTCATGACGACACAGACCTCCTTTGTCCTTGAAAGAATGGTGAGGTGCCAAAGCACCCCCGATACCATTTGGCACACGATGCACAAGGAATCATGCGACCCGGGCATCACCAGGAAAACGTCCGATGGTTCCAAAACCCAAGCCCCCTTGGATCCTGACACCCCTGCTCCGCAGCATCTGCTGTCGCAATGCAGGTGCATCATGTAGAAGTCTAGCATGCGTACTTTCGTAGCTCCAGTGGAATCGCATCACATAACACAATTGTAATACGCATAAATACCCGCGCTGAACTCCATTCGCAGCCCCATTAACTCTTCCCATCGTACGCTTTCCATTAAAGCACCTATGAAAACACCCATGGCCATTGCTTCCCTGATAGCTCGAGCGCTGAGCCGCGCGCACACGCACAAGCTATTACGGTATTGTACCCCGCATGCATTCTCCACGCACGCACGCCCTCACTTCATCGATTCGCGACTCTGGCGCCGCACACGATACCGTAGAGATGGGCGATGCCCGCCGGCCTATCGCGGCGATCGCCCATCCCGCCGCCGTACCGTATGACTGAGTGAAGACGCCGCCAGTAGCCCACGCTGCATCAACAGCCCGCCCCTTGATTGCTAGTTGCCACGACTGCGTGCAGCTACGTACGCCGCCGCGTGCATGCGTGCCGCTGGCAGCACCGGCGGCTAACCTCGCCCATCCATTGGCGTCACCCAGCCGTGCCAGCGGCATGCGGCGTGCGGCGTGTGCCCATCAAGGCCGCAGCAGGTAGGTGTCCATGCGGCCCTTGCCCTTGACGTCCACGCCGCCGGTGGCCTCCCACGCCTCGCCCGGCACCAGCTGCTGCGTGGCGGCGCTGACGTGGATGGCGCCCGCCTCGCCGCTGCTCTCCATCCTGTGAGGCGGGCGGCGGCGGCGGGTGAGGGTGCGGGTGCGGGTGCGTGGTGAGGGCTGATCCGTGGGCGAACGGCACCGCATGATCATGCTATGTCTGTCAGCAAGCACGCCGGGCCGCAGGCGTGCATTGGCACGCAAGGCGGGCAGGCAGGCGGGCAGGCAGGCAGGCACGACAAGTCCAGGCCGGCATGCTGCATATCCCGACATCCCTGTTGCCTTCGTGCCCCCTCACCGTGAGGCGGTGTTCATGGTGTCGCCGAACAGGCAGAACCGCGGCATCCTGCACGCCAGCCAACAACAACAGGGCAGGGCATCTTTCAGAATGTATTTTGCCATTGTCGTCATACTGCATGCAGCCTTCTCTAGCACAACGCTAGCATGTAACAGACAGAATATGCGCCAGGCGCATTAATCAGAATGTGTGGATACGGGTAGGGGTGGGCCATGCATGTCGCATACAGCGCACGGGCCGGCAGCAGCAATGCAACATGATGGCGCAATAGGGAACGCCCAGCTGCAACCAGCCCCACTGCAACCAGCCCCCACTGCAACCAGCCCCACTGCAACCAGCCCCAAACGGGTCTGCGGCGTGTGTGCCCCCCTGCCCGCGCTCACCGTGTGCCCACCACGCCGCTCATGGCGCTGCCGCTGTGGATGCCCACGCGCATTTGCACCGGCCGGCCGGTCGTGGGCAGCCGCACGGCGGACGCGGCGCGCAGCAGCGCCTGCGGTGGGTGGGTGAACAGGATTGGGAAAGCGTCAGCTGCCGTACAACGCAGCACAGATGGGATGCCAGAAGACGGCGGCCCACCGTGTATGTCTGGGAGGGGGCGGCCCGCCGCCCCAAGCATCCCACAAGACGTTGAATGCCCCGAGAGCCCCGTCGCACTGCCGTTCCTCCACCTCCCTCCGCCTCCCACCCACTCCCACCTTGGCGAACTGCACGGTGCGGTAGGCGTGCAGCGGGTCCACGTCGTCGCTGCGCACCGTCACCGCGCCCGTCTCCTCGTCCACCTTCATCAGGCCGCCCGCCGCCACATAGCAGTCGCCGATGGTCTCCACCTTGTACACGCCGAACTCGTCCAGCAGCGCGTCCAGCCGCGTGAACAGGTCGTTCTGAGGTGTGGCGTTGTGACGTGGTGATGCGGCGAGGAACACAAGCAGCGTGAAGCTCAGCAGTTCGCGCGGCGGATTCGGTATGCCTGCCGCGGCTGGCAATCCTACCTCCTATACCCCGATGCACGTCAAGGCCAGCAAGCAAGTCCCTTGCGCACGAACGCAGCCGTAACGGCGCACCCGCTCACCAGGAACGCCATGACCACCACGGGCCGGACCTCCTTGCACATGGGCGTGAAGCCCTGCGCGCGTGTGCCGTGCGGGGTGGGGCAGGAGGGGAGCGGCTGTCGGTTGGCGTGCTTCATGCATGCGCCTCGCACCCACCTCAAGACACGAGCGGAGCACCATAACTTGATGGTCGGCTTTGGGTGCGTGATGGGGCCTCCCCACTGAATACTTCCCCTAAACGCCCACCCCGCCCACCCGGCCCCGGTCTCCCTCACCTGTATGTCGCAGAACAGCACCGTGATCATGGAGTGGCTGGTGGCCAGGTGCAGGAAGGTGTCGCCGCGGATGGCGGGAAGCGAGGAACAGGACCGGCCCAGACCCCCGCCGCCGCCGCCGCCTCCCGCCGCGCCGCCGGCCCCGCCATACCCGCCGTTGACGCTGGGCCTGACCACGCTGCGCTGCGTGTGCAGGTACTGCTGCAGCAGCGACTGCTCGCGCTCCTCCGGCGAGAGCGCCGCGTCGGCCCCCGCCCGAGCCCGCGCCCGGGCCTCGGCATCGGCGTCGCCGCCCGCCCGGGAGGCCCTGTGCGCCGCGGCGAAGGCGCCGAAGGTGGAGTGCTGTGTGTTGAGTGCGCTGCCCCTCTCGCTGGCGGCATGGCCGCCGTGGCTGTGGCGGCCGGACGCGGCCGTCAGCCCGCCGCCGCCAGCGGCCGCGCGCGCAGTGGCGGTGGCGATGTGCTCGATCACCTGAAGAGCGTCGTTATCATGGTAGTGACACAAGGCGGATCAGGTTAGCTGTGTTGAGTGTGGCCATATCTGTGTGTGGCGCGCTAGCTAGCTAGCAGGGACCTGCTGCACGCATGCACGCATGATGGCATGAGGATGGCATGGTGATGGCTCACGTGGTGCGGGAAGATGTTCTCCAGCAGCGTGTGCTCCGCCTCCACCACCCGCGCCAGCTGCCGCTCCGCCCAGATGCGCGCCGTCACGTCGTTCTGAGGGAGCAGCAGGTGTGGTGTGGTGTGATTTGGTGTGGTGAAGGGGTTGCGTTGGAGGCGCGAGAAAGGAAATAATGGTTGCACCATCAACACTGTGGCAGCTGCAACTCTAACCAACTGCGCCGCAGAGCCGCAGGGCACGACGCCGCAGGCGGAAACTCGACGTACTCGCCGCGCGCCCCCCACTGCCGTACAGCCCGATGTTACGAGCCAGCAGTCGTGCGCACACGCCTGCCCACCTGCATCAGAAGCAGCACCGTCTCCTGCAGCACCGGGTGCAGGAACTGCCGGATGGTCACCTCGTGCCACTGCTCGCCCGCGCCCGCGCCGCCGTTGCTGGCGTTGCCCCCAGCAGAAGCGCCCGCGACCGCGGAGGCGGCGGCGCCGCTGCCGCCGCCCGGCGGCGCCGCCATTACCACGTCGTTGCTGCCCCGCGCCGCCGTCGTCAGCTGCTGCCACTGAGGCGTGTCTCGCGAGCCCATCAACGCACTGTGCCCAAACGACCCGCTGACAGCCGCATCCGCGTCGCCGTTGTTGCCGCGGTGGGTGCCGTTGCCGCCGCAGGCCTCGGCGCCTCCGCGAGGGGCGCCCGTTGCTGCGTTCGCGGCGGATGCGGAGCCCGCCCCAGCGCAATGGGGCACCGGCGGCCGCTGGCTGCCCGCCGCGGCGAGGCCCGAGAAGGCGGTTGACAGGCGCAGGCGCAGAGCGCTGCCGGCGCCGCCGGCGGCGCCGCTGCTGTTGTTGGTGCTCCCCAGTACCGCTGCCGCTGCCGTGACCTCTTCCACCTCTGACAACCCCTCGTCGCCCGCTTGCCCCGCCACCGCCGCAGCAGGCGCCACCGCAACTGGAGCTGCGGTTGTCGAGAGCCGGGACAGCGCCGTGGGCGTCGCACTGGACGAGGGAGGGGTGGCGGTGGCGGCGCCGCCGTTGATACTGACACCGCCGCCGCCACTGCCGTTGCCGTTGCCGCCGCTGCAGAGGGAGATCGGGCGCGCAGCACTCAGCGAGGCGCGCGAGCGCCGACCGCCACCGCCGCCGCCGCCGACGGCACTCGCCGTGCTGATCATGTACCCGCCGGACGTGCGGCCGCCGGCGCCGCCGCCCGTGACGTGGATGTCGCTGTCTGCCGTCGTGGTCGCCTCCGCGTCATTGCACAGGCCCTGCAGCGTGATGGACGCGCTCTGCGGCCCCGACGGCACGCTGCTGGCCCCCACGGTCCCACCGCCGCCGCCGCCAGACGCCGCATGCAGCGCGGCGGCGAGGAAGCCGCGAATGGTGAAGCCGATGCCGCCGGGGCCGCCGCTGCCGCGGTTGCTGCCAGCGCCGCCGCCGCCGGCGGCGGCGGCGGCGGAAGCCAGCCGGACGCCGCTGGCGGCGGGGCTCGGCGGGACCCCCTCTCCAGAAACCGGCGCCGAGGCGTTGATGGTCCCGGCCGCGCCCGAAGGGCGGCGGGCCTCAGCATTCGCGGCGGCGGCGCCCGGCTCAGCGGCGGCGGCCGGAGCTGCATTGGGCGGCACGGCCGGCGGCCCCATCGGTCGCGGCAGCGGCCCTGGGCAGGAGCCGGCGGACGCGGCGACGCCGCGGGAAGCGGCACCTGCAGCGGCGCCGCTGCCGCCGGCAGCCGCCGCCGCCATGTCGGCGGCGCCGCGCGCGAGCTCGGAGGTGATCGACGCCGGCTCGGTGGCGGCGGTGGTGGCGGTGGTGGCGCGGCTGGTGCGCTGCGTGCCGACGCCGGCATGGGAGCGCTCCATGGAGACCAGCATGACCTCGGCCTCCACGTCGTCGTCGGCGGTGGTGAGGTGCAGGTCGCGCGGGTTGTGGCGGCCGGAGCCGCCCAGCGGCGAGGCCGCGGCGGCGGCCGCGGGGCTGCGCTGCGGCAGGCCCGCCGCGGCGGGGCTGTCGGGCCGCGAGGCCTTGATGCTCATGGTGCGCATGATGACGGCGTTTGTGGCGCTGCTGAAATAGCCGGCGGTGCTGATGTTGGCATCCACCGCCGCAGCCGCAGCAGCCGCAGCCGCAGCCGCAGCCGCAGCGGCGCCGCCGCCGGCCCGCCCGCCGTGCGCCGCGCCGCCGCCAAAGTCTGTCGACGTCACGAGACCCGAGGCGGAGTACTCCACCGCCCCGCCGGGTGCGTGCTCCGCGGCGGCGGCGCTGCCGCCGCCGTCAGCGCGGTCGCTGCCGCCTTCGCCGCCGCCGCCGCCGGCGTTGCCGTGACCCGATGCGGTGTTGATGCTTGTGCAGGTCATGAGGGCCCTGGCGGCGCTGTCGCCGACGCGCTTACCGCCGCCGCCGCCGCCGTCGACGCTGCCAGCGGCGGCTCCGCCGGGCCGAGCCGCCAAGATCGGGTCTTCTACGATGGCGGTGACCGACCAGCGCTTGAAGCCGGCGGCTGGCACCAGTGGCTGTGGCGTCGGCAGCTGCGGCGTCAGAGCCGACGGCGACAGGGGCCGCCGGCCGGTTGGCGAGGGCATCCCGAGCTCTGCATCGGCACCCAGCGGCGCGGACGAAAGGGCGGTGGTGGAAAGCGGCGACGGCAGCGGCCGCGCACCCGTGGCACTTTGGGAATGTGCGTCCCTGCCCGCCGCCGCCGGTGCCGCCCGCGCACCCACCACCCTCAGCCGAGAGAGGCTGCCGGCAGAGGCGCCGCCGCCGTCAGTGACCGCGCTGATGGGCTGGTTGGGCAGGGAGACGTCAACCGCTACCTCCCCCAGCTGCTGCTGCTGCTGCTGCTGCTGCTGCGTTGACACCGGCGACAACGGCTCGACGCCGCTGCCGCTGCCGCTGCCGGCAGTCGCTGCGCCCGTGCGGCTGCCGCCGAGGCGGCTGCTGGCGGCGCCGCTGGCGACGCCGCTGGCGGCGGCGCCGGCATCCACCACCGCCACGCACGCGTCCAGGCGGTCCCCGGCCGCCGTGAGGTCGGCCGCGGCGGAGCCGCTGGGCAGGATACATGAGGCGCGCCGCCGGGCTGCGCCGCGGGCCACGCCGCCGCTGAGGCTGCTGCTGTGGGCGCCGCTGCTGCCGCCGGCGGCGGCGGCGCCGCCGCCGCCGCCGAGGCTGCCCGCAGGCGACATCGACACCAGCGCCATGTTGACGATGCGGTTCATGGCGCCGCTGACGGGGCGGTTGGCGCCGGCACTGCGCAGGCTCGCATGCGCGCTGCCGCCGCCGCCACCGCCGCCGCCGTTGCCACCCGCGCTGCCGAGCCGGCCGCCAGCCGCGGTCGCCGTCGCCGCAGCCGCCGCCGCCGCGGCGGCGCCGGCCGCGGCGGCGAACTGGGAGCGGGGCAGGCTGGCGCTGGCGGCGGCGGAGCCCGCCGCCGACTCTGTCGGCAGCGGCAGCAGCTGGCCTGACGTCAGGCAGCCGAGCGCTGGGCTCGATTCCATGCACCGAGGCGCGCCGGCGGCGGCGGTGCCGCCGCTGGCGGCGGCGCCGCCGCTGGTGCTGATGACATCAAAGGAGCGATTCGGCGAGGCGGCCGAGGCAATGCCGGTGCCCGTGTCCCTGCCGCTGGCGCCGCCGGAGGGCGGCACCACACAGCCGGCGTGGCTGATGTCAATGAGCTCCGCCGCGGCGGCGGTGGACAGGAGGCGCGGCGGAGCGGCTCCGCCCGGCGCCGCCGCCGCGGAGGCGGCACTGCAGGGCCACGCGGATGCCGCCGCCGCGAGCGGCCCTCGCGCGGTCACCTGCAGCGCTGGGCTGGCCACCCCCTGCCCGGCTGCCGCCGCTGCCGCTTCAACCACCGACGCCACTCCCGCCGTGGGCACCGACAGCAGGCGGCTGAGCATCCGCGGAGCGCGCTCCGCCCCCAGCGACGTGGTCTGCTGCTGCGGCTGCCGCTGCCGCCCGTGCTGCTGCTGCGGCGGCAGCGGCGACTGCTGCTGCTGCTGGTGCGGCAGCGGCAACTGCTGCGGCTGCGGCGACAGCCGCTGCAGGTCCGGCTGCTGCTGCGGGTGCAGCTGGTGCAGCAAGAACGGGCGCTGCAGCACGGCGCAGCTGGGGAACGAGGGCTGCACCGCCAGCATCATCGCGGCCGCCGCGGCGGACGACACCTCTACGCTGCTCTTGGGCGCGGGCGGCAGCCCCTGTTGCGCGCGCGCGTACGCGCTGTAGGCCGCCGCCGCGGCCGCCCCCGTGTCTCCCCCGTCCCCAAGCCCGGGCGCCACGGGTAGCAGCATCTCCACGCTGTGCGCGCGGCGCGGCGGGCGCCGCAGGCTGCCGCTGCGGCTGCCGGCCGCGCCCGCCGGCGGCGGCGGCGACCGCGCCGGCGCCCCGACAGCGCCGGGCCCGCGGCCCGAGCCCATCATCATGGTGCCCCACGCCGACGTCTGCAGCGCCGCCAGCAGGTCCCGCTGCGCCCGGTCCTTGGCGCCGCCGACGCCGCCCAGCCCCAGCCCCTGCGCCTGCTGCCCCTGCCCTTGCTGGCTGTGTAGCGACCCCAGGGCCGCGGCGTTCATCGATGTGCCCGAGTCGGTGCGCTCGCCGGGACCCGTCGGCAGCCCCGACCGCGCCGTGGAGCGCAGCCCCACAGCGCTGGCCGCGCCGCTGCGGCCGTCGCTGCCGGTGCCGAACCCGGCGCCGCTGGAAAGAATGGCCGCGGCGGCGGTCGCCACGGTGCCGCCCGCCTCGTCCGTCTCGCCCCACGCCACCGACGGCGGCGCGGCGGAGGTGGCGGCGGCGGCGGCTGCGGGCAGGGGCAGGCCGGCGCTCAGAAAGTTGGTGCTGTTCGGCGTTGTGCCGCAGGCGGAGGAGGCGGCGCTGGCGATGGGCAGCGGCGCGACGGCGGCGGCGGTCCTGGCGGCGACGCCGACGATGAAGCTCATGGAGCGCTTGGGTATCCGGCGGCTCCCTCCGCCGCCGCTTGCGGCGTACGACGAGGGGCCCGACGCCGGGAACGAGCCCTGCTGCTGCAGCACCGCCGGCTGCGTGTGGGAGAACTGTGCGGCGGAGATGGAGCCGGGGGCGGCCGCGGGCAGGGCCGCGGAGTTGGCGGCGGAGCCGGGCGCGCCGCCGCCAAACCCCACCGCTGCGGCGCTGGCGGCGGAGCTCAGGCACGCGCCGGCCACGCTGGGCAGGCCGGTGCCGGCCACGAACGCTGCTACCGAGCTTGCGCCATTAAAGCCGTGGCCGGTGCTCTGCAGCGGACCGCCGCCGCCGCCGCCAGCATTGACGAGGACTGCGGACAGGCCCGCGCCCGAGCCTTCATCCCCCTGGCCACCCCAGGTCGTGCCGGGGGCTGCATCCGAAGCGGTCCCATAGGACGCGTAACCCAAACCGCCGCCGCCGCCGCCGCCGCCGCTGCCGCCGCCGCTGCCGCCGCCGCCGCCGCCGCTGCTGCCGCCACCCAAAAACGCTGTGGCCGAAGCGCGGCGCCTGCGCGCGTTTGTGAGCAGGGGCGGCGGCGGCAGCAGCCGGGCGGAGGAGAGGTGCTGCGCGCTGCTGCCGCCGCCGCCGACGTCGTCGACTGTGGCGCCGGAGGCCCGGTGGAGCAGCACCAGGGGCTGTTGGGAGTGCGATGAGGCCTGACCCAGGTGGCTGCTGGAGAGCGCTTGCTGGCCCGGCTGCTGCAGGTGCTGGTGTGGGTGCTGCAGCTGAAGCTGCTGGAAGGAATTGTGGCTGTGGTGGGAGGAGTCCCGAAAGAGCCGGCTGCGGCCTTGCAGGCTGCTGGCGCGCGCGTCCGCCGCCCGCCCGCCACACGCGCCTGCCGACATCCCCGCCTCCCCTCCCGGCCCCATCAGTAGCGCACCATTGCTGTTGCTTCCCTCCCGCACCAGCCCCGCCGCTCCGCCGCCGCCGCCGCCGCCGCCGCCACCAAATCCCGTGTCTGCGGCGCCGCCTGCGTCTTCGTCCTCCGGGAGCGGCTGCAGCATCGGCCCGTCAGGCAAGACGTCCATGCCGCCGGGCCCCATCATCAGCTGGGGCACGGCGGCCGCGCCGCCGCTGGCCATCCCCTGCGAGGAGGCGAAGCTGTGCCCGCCGCCGGACGGATTGCGCTGCAGCTGTAGCCCGTGCTGGTGGTGGCCTTGGCTGTAGCGGTCACCGGCGGTGCCGTGGGAAGAGACGTCCGTCGACTGAAGCACCAGTAGTGGGGCCAGGGGCGGCGTGCCGCCGGCGCCGCGCTGGGCCCCGCCGTTCGCCAAACCGTGGTCGGTGGGGACCGCCGCCGGCTGTCCGCTCCTGTAGGTGCCCACAGCAGACTGCAGGTCGCCGGCGGCTGTAGCAGCACCAGCGCCCTGTGTTGTTCCGTGAGATGCCGGCAGTTGCAGCTGGTGCTGCTGCTGATGTGATTCCTGCTGCTGCCGTTGGCAGGCGAGCATTAGTTCCTGGTCTTCAGTGCTGAACTGGACCTCCGCGAAGGGAGGCGCCGGCACGAGGATGAGCCCTGTAACCCAAGCAAGGCAGGCACGCCACAGGGTCGGGGCCGTACGTAGCATGCAAGCAGCCGCTCAACCCGTGCACCGTGTGTGACGCCGCCATGCCACGCCGCGTGCCGCGTGGGTTTTCAAGCCACGCTCCTGAGCCCCTCTCCCACCCTGCATGCACGCCCCATCCATGCCCCCACCTTTCCAGGTGCCCTCCTGCTGCAGCAGCATGAAGACGTCATCCACGCACGCATCCTCTGACAGCCCGAACAGCAGCTCCAGCAGCGGCTCCGGCTGCCCCGGCGGCCCCGCACGCTCCGCGCACGCGCCCCAGAACGCCCGGCTGGGCTCGTTCTGGAGCAGGACCTGTGGAGGCGTATGTGCAGGCGGCGGCGTGGTCAAGAGCGTGGATGTGCCCATGTGTGTATGCGCCCCGAAGCGTGTGCCCCAGGCACAAAGGCAAGCTAGGGCAATCAAACGCGCGTGACCGCGTGTCCGGCGTGTCGAACCCGGCCTTTGTACTGTCTATTACGTCACACGCCGTAGGGCACTGGCGCGCGACACCTGCTACCGACTTGCCTTGTTATCCCGAAACCGGATGAGCGTCACAGGGATGGGCAGGTGGTCGAAAACGGCAAGCAAGCCGAGCGCCGCGCCATCATCCGCCACGCCCGCCGCTGCGCTGTCGATCGGGGCTACCGGCTGAACATTGGCCAGCTCGCTTGAAGAGTTAGCATTGACATCGCCGCCTGCCGAACAACAGAGCACGTCGGTTCGTCGGCACTCTACGGGCACAAACGACTCCCCGATAGAGACCGGAAAGAGTTATCCAAGCATCAAAACGCTCAAACCGCTGCACTAAAACACCCTGCCAATAATGC
This sequence comes from Chlamydomonas incerta, assembly GCA_016834605.1. NCBI lineage: Eukaryota > Viridiplantae > Chlorophyta > Chlorophyceae > Chlamydomonadales > Chlamydomonadaceae > Chlamydomonas > Chlamydomonas incerta. The sequence continues at coordinate 192,120 of JAEHOC010000041.1, forward strand.
TCACCGCGTGCTGCAAGGCTCGCTTTCCGGGGCGCGTTTTTGCCAGCGATTTCGCTCCCCCTGTCCTTTGCATCTCGCTGTGATTTTGGCCGTCTCAAAATGCCGCATAGCCACATTTGCGGCGACGTTAGCGAAGACTACTTGGCGCTCCGCCCGTCAAGGCTAGCCGTCACGCCCGCAACATGCATCAGGTGGATGAGTACTGTAGACTATGATTAAGAAAGGCTACTCGTTTCCGTGCTAAACTCTAGGGGGAAACAGGTTCGTCCGGAAGTTCGCAGTCCAGTAAAGGGTGGGAACTGCCGAGATTTCAAGGTCGCCCGCCCGTAGACTTGAAATCTATATAATAATGTGAACTCAAGCTGCGTGGGCCCTAATGCCAAAGCCTGGTCGTGAAGCTGAGGTATGCATGGAACGCACCGTGTGTCGTCGTCGTACACGTATCCGTCGGGCGTGAAGGCTGCGTGAAGGCCCTGCCCCCCTGCTCTCTCATCCCCAACTCGTACTGCCACCATTATTGGGGGCTTTAAGGCGTGACACCCGCCAGGTCTCAGCCCTGCTTCGTGGTTTGGCGGAATCCGCTTAATGCGATTAGCGGATGCCTGGCTACGTTCCAGGTGGGTTCATTTTGTGGGGTTCGCGTTGTCGCGGCGCATGGCAGCCTAGGTGCGAGCTGCAACACGTCCGCCCCCAGCGACGACGGTCTCCACGACACTCGGACTCCGTTTGGCGCCCCGAATGCGGAGCAGCGTGGAGCGCGCGCCAGTGTCCCGTCTTGAAGGTAACAAGTAACCGCTTTGCCGCTAACACTAACTTCTTTCGTGCTGGTTATTGCTAGCTTGGAGCTCAAGATGGCGTCTTCCATTCGCATTCACTCGCAAGCACTACGCTAATTAGGCAGTGGCACGGGCAGCGGTAGGCCTACTGGCCGCGTTCCAGGCGTGAAAGGCGTGCTTCAGGCCTGGTATGCCGCCACACCTCGGGCATGACCACCCCAACTTCCCTGCCACCCCTCCCATCCCCAGCTCCTAGAGCCAGGGGAGGCCCCTTCCCTTGCGCCTTCCGCTGCCCTTTGCCGTGCGCCTTCCCCTGCGCGCCTTGCCCGCCCCTCCTGTCCGGTTTGGAGGGGCGCTTTCAGCTATCCCCTATCTCGACCATCTCGCTCCTAAAACCGGATTCCTATCCTTGCTGGTGGGTCAGGGGGTCAGAGGGCCCAAGATGACTATCCAGCGTGGATAGGGTTAGCCCACATGCCGGCGCCCAACCAATCTGCGCCCCCGGCACGTCCGGTTGGCTTCTCGTCTCGCCCTCACCTCCCCTCACCTCCCCTGTGCCAGCACGCCAGCAAACAAACACACATCTGCCGATAACCCCTGCATTGTCCGTTCTATTTCTCTCCTGCCAATGATGAAACGAGCGTCACAGCATCAACAACACAACTGCATGCGCGCCGACCGCACACTGCCGCCGCCGCCTCGTCGACGCCGCCGTGTTGGGCCCACGGGTCAGGTCATGAAGCGCTGTGAAGCGCGCCGCCGGTGGAGCGTCGCCGTCGGGGAGCGCCGCCGGTGGAGCGTCGCCGTCGGGTGCAGTCTGCCGGCTGCACCCGGCTCAGCGATATGTGAGCCCACATGCATCTTCAGCCGCGGCCCACAGCCACCGGCTATTAGAGTTGCTAGAGAGCTGCGTGGTACGACGTAAAGGCTAGGCTTGGCGCTAAGCGGGGTAGGGTGTGTGGAACCGCCAACCTCAGCTCGAATGCCGTGTGTCAGCTGCTGCTGCACAGCCTTTTCACGGGGGTTGAAACCCCAGCCCCGAACGCTCTGTCAAATATCCCAAACATTGCATCTCATGCTTGCTCTGCGCTTTGTCTTTGGCGTGCTGCCTGCAGAGCTTGACGCTGGCCCCCGGCCCATGTGGCCGGGTCTGGAACCCAGGGGGGGGGGGTAGGAAACAAAGTGCCGGACCCCATGCCCCGAAACCCCCCTTGAGGGGACGACCGACCCCCCACGGACAAAACCGTGCCGCTTAGGGGTTAAAACCCCTCCATTTGATACCAAAGTGGTGCCAATCGACTCCTCTTGACGAGCGCTATCACGCCGTGCCATTGGCGGCATGTTCTGAGACTTCGGCACCCACGGGATCCTATCCATGAAAATCCCCCGACCCAGCCAACCTCTCAAAAGGGCCCCGTTCTACTCCAGTGCCCGTATCATGTAGATGGCTTTTGGCCCCCGGCGTCTACACAGCGTAGATGACCCCTTCCGCGCCATCTACGCCCGGAAAAATTTTCCTAGGGGCACGCCTCCAAAACCCCCAAACCATCTACGCTCCCTGTCTAAAATACCGCCAAATCCGCCCAAAACGTCTACGCTCCGTAGATGCGCGGCCCCAAACCCCAAAAATTTTTCTCCGCCTTCGGCGGATTTGGGGCAAATTTCTACAGCGTAGATGGAAGATACGGGCACTGCCCTGGATGTTCCGCCTCCCCCCTCCCCTGGCCCTCCACACTTTTCTTGGCGTATGCTCACTATCAGGGAAGACTCCCCTGGTGCTGGGCGTGAAGCAGTTTCGCTGGACGTCGCTGGGCATACCGCTGGCGGTGGGCACGGCGCTCATCCACGTCAAGTCGTCAACACGCTGCGGCGCTACCGCCGGCCCTGGTGCGTGTCCGCGCGTGTGTGCGTGCTCCATGTCGTGACGTGTGCGTGCCTCGGCCTTGCCACCAATTCGCCTCCCTGCTGCACCGGGAATTAGCGGGTCATGGTGCGGCTCAAATATAGGCTGGCATGGGCTGATTATGCAATTCGGCAAGTGCCGTACTGCAACTGGGTGGTGGGCTTAGGCGCCAGTGCGTCGGCCCACAGCCAGGCGTTTGGCTCACGGCTACAACACGCAAGGACTACCGCGTCACTGCCAGAGTGTGCGTCTGCGCAAGAGGACAGCGAAGCGATTGAACCTGACCTGACATGCCTGTCTGAATGACGGAACAAGCCCGTGTGCCCCCAGCCTAATCACTTGAGAATGTCCGTGGAGGTGCTCACTCCAGCACCAGTTTTGTCCTCCGCAACCTCCAACTCCTTCACGGCTTCACCTATTGCTCCTCTACCGAGCTCTCCTCCTCGTCTTCGCCTGCTTCACACGGGTCCCAAACCATCACCTCCGCCACCATGCGACGCATCCGTCCCCAGCATGCGCGCTCAGAGGCCGCCATCAGCTCCCAGGCAGCCGCCACATTGCGGCTGACCAGCGCAGCTGTGGCACCTCTGCCACCACGCCCCTTCCGCCCGCCACTTGCCTGCTCCTCACGCTGCTTGGCTAGCCGTGTGTGGTGGCACGTGGCCATGCCCTCAGCAAGCCTGGCCACCTCTTGCCACTCGTCGAACCGGGCGCGCAGCCGGCCCACCCAGTCATCAAACACCGCAGCAGTAACCGAAAGGCTGGACCCGTCGGGCAATTCCTGACTCACCTCGTACCCACTCACTTTGCCCCAGCTGTGCATGTACTCGTCCTCCCAGTCCGCGCCCACGGAAGTGTTACGCAGCACGAAGTCAATAAGCGGCAGGCTTGCGCAGCGTGACGCCGCACCGCTGCTGCGCCACCTCTTGCACACCGCGTCACGCAGTTCGTGCGCCATGTCACACACGCTCATGCGACCGGGCCGGTGCCAAGCATCCCACTCCTCTAACCGCTCCCACAGCTCCTGCAGCAGCCCTACGTCGCCGTTCCCGATCAGCGCATTGTAAAGGTCCAACGGCGTCGTGCGAGCCTCACGACATGGCTGGACTCTCGCCAGTGCGGAAGCTCCTTCGGCAGCGGGCAGCCGTGCCTGGAAATCCACTCCACCAACTCGACCCGCCCCTGCGAAACCGCCGGCTGCCACAGCTCGGGACGCAGCGCATGCCCCAGCACCCGCAGCCTCTCGCACAGCTGCACATTGCCGCCCTCCACCGCGGCTGCCAGGGCTTTCTCCTGTTCAAAGCCTCCCAGCCCATGCAGCAGCCACCAGTCATACACGTCCAATCCAGAGTCGCCAGTGGCATGCCTGAAGGCCATGGTGGCATGGGACGCGCCGGGAGCCGCCTCGCAGCCAGCCTTCAGCAGGAAATCGAACACAGGCATGGCGTGGTCACCGCATGCCGCGTCGGACCACAGGCTCGGAGGAAGCGTGGCAACAGGCCCCCACGTTTCGGCCAGCCACCGGAGCACGCCTACGTGCCCATGTCGTGCCGCCTCAGATGCGGCTGGCCCCACCCACCGAGGTCGCCACGCTGCTGCCCCAGCTGCTGACTCCTCGCCGGCATTGCTGCTGTTGCTGTTGCTCGCCCCCTGCAGCCCCGCACCCTGCTGCAGCCTCTCCTCCGCCTGCGCGTCCCCCGCCTGCTGGCCAGCTGGTCTGCGGCTGCCGCTGCTGGCACTGAGCCCTCCGCCCTCCACGACGGCCTGGCCTGCAGCAGCCGCCAGCGCGCGCTGCTGCTCAAGCGCCAGAGCCTGCAGCGTCGCGGTGTGACCGCCTCGCGCGGCGCCGACCGCGAGGAAGTACGACCAGGAGCCGAAGCCGCGGTCGCCCAACACCTGCTGGGGGTCCTGAAGAACCCACTCCAGGATGGCTCGCATGGCCGCCGCGTCCGACAGCGGCAGCACCTCCACCGGCGGAACGGTGACGCTGTAGTCCCTATGGGTGGGCACGCACGCGAGTACAGGATTCGGGTGCCGCGCACTTCGGGCCAGGCAAAATCAGCATGCATCGTTGGCAAACACCCACTGCACCGCACACGTGTGGCGGAAGCTTGGCCAGCCCAGCCCAGCCCAGCCCAGCCCAGCCCAGCCCAGCCCAGCCCAGCCCAGCCCAGCCCAGCCCAGCCCAGCCCAGCCCAGCCCAGCCTAGCCCTGCCCAGCCCAGCCCAGCCCAGCCCAGCCCAGCTCAGCCCAGCCCAGCCCAGCCCGTGCCCCAGCCCGTGCCCCAGCCCGTGCCCCAGCCCCAGCCCGTGCCCCAGCCTCAGCCCTTGCCCACCTGCGCCGCGCCCAGGCCAACCGCTCCAGCAGCTGCTCCGGCGACAGCAGGGCATTCAGCGGTGGCAGGGTCCCATCAGCCGGGTGCCTAGGCCCCTTGTCAGCAGGCATGGCCCCGATCCAGTACAGAACTCGCCTGGGTAACGGCTCCCCCAGGCCTGTCCGGTCTGCCAGCCCTGTCGCGTCAGCCCTGGCCCCGGCCGCGTCTGCGCACTGGCTCTCCAGCCACTCGGCCTTGGCCCGCCAGTCGGGTGTGGGGCTGAGCAGCGCCGCCGCCACGGCGTGCGACAGGCCCTGCCCGGACCCGTTTGGCCCCACGACGCCGCAGCGCACAGCGTACGCCGCCATGGGCTGCAGTGGGAGGCCGTACGCACAAGCTTCCACAAAGTCGAGCGCAGGAAACCTGAGTATCCCCTGCATGGGCCGCAGACCTCGCAGTGCTGCCATGTCGACCGCCAAGGCCGCGGCCCTGGCGGCCGCGTCCGGCGAAGCTGCATCTGTTGCTGCTCCTGCTCCTGCTCCTCCTCCTCCTCCTGCTGCTGCTGCTCCTGCTGCGGCTGTTGCCTCAACGGCGCGGTGCTGATGCGCCAACTGTGGCGGCACCAGTCCTGCCGCTGCCTCGCCGCCATCCTTATCGGCGTCGGAAGCGGCTTCGCAGCCACCGGTGTTGCCGTCCTCACTATCCCCCTCATCTGCCGAGGCGGCCTCCTCCGACTCGCACTCAGAGCCGCCGTCGTCCCACCCGCCACCCACGTACGTGTGCCCGGCCTCATGCAGGTCTATCAAGGCCTCGACCACTGCCGGATCCCCGCTGGCCGCCGCTGCACTGAGCCCGCGCGTGTAGTGCCAGCAGCAGCCGCTCAGCACGAGGGCGCGCACAAGCCGCAGATGGCCCCGCCGGGCCGCGGCCTCAAGCGTGTTGGTGCCTCAGGGGCAGCCCAGGTAATAAAGCTCCTTGCACGTGCGCATCTGCCCGGCGGCCGCGGCGGCGGTAAACACCTCATCCGTCAGCGCACAGCCCGCGGTCCCGACCGCCCGCGTCACGCCCGGACCGCCTGCCACCACGCGCAGGTTGGCAACGCTGCCGCTGGCTGCCGTCAGCGCCAGCAGCTGACGGCGCTGAAACAACGGCAGCGAGCGCACAGCGGACCAGCTGCCGAAGCGCCGCACGAAGTCGTGATGTGGCACCGGCTGCGATAGGCGCACGGCGGTATGGCTGCGGAAGTGGGCTGCCAGGGAGCGGCTGAGCAGGCGCAGCGTACATGCCACCTCATTAGGTGGCAGCGACTGCGCGATGCGGTCTAGCAGCTCTGAGGGCAGGCTCTCCAGCCGGGACTTGGGCCGGGTGCAGGCCGCGCAGCCGCAGCGCTGGCTGTTAGGGCTGTGCCCAGGCTCCTGCGCCGGCGCCCAGGCCGAGTCGACCAGTCGCCGGCGCTTTGCGGCTGGCTTGTCTGCCCCGCTGTCAACGCTGAGTCTATCTATAGGGCTGGCGTATGACAGCGTGACGCGCCCCGCCTCTGCGCTGACGGCGAAGTAGGTCTGGCGCATTGCGCGGGAACGTTCCGGCTTCTACCGTTCTACGACAACCTCAGCGCTATGTCTCATATACATGTGGAAAAACCAGCTTAAGGGCAGATCTGCGTTCCTGCTTTCGCAGTCCAACCGCAGACCAAAATTAACAAAGATTACAGAAGTCAGAACATTACAGAAGCTGTATTACTACTTTGGTGCATTACGCATCATACATCTATTGTGCGGACGGCTCTTATTCAGTCCTAGCATTCAGGTGCTCTCGACGACACATCTTGCCCCAGGCCCCCTGTTCCCGCACAGCCCTCCGCTTCCTAACCCCTCCTGTCGCCTTCTCCACCCCATTTCTATCTCCCCCGGGCCCCAGCTACCGCATACCAGCTGTGGTCAAGCGGGTACCATTTGGGCGAGTAGGGACAGCCGATGAGTTCATCAGGCCTCGACCGAGCCGCGACCATGTTACCGGTGGACGGCGCGCGCCGTCCCTGAATTCAGGCTGAAAGGCACGAGGCGCAACAATGCAGCCGCCACACCTCGGGCATGCCCAGGCCTGACCCCCTGATTCTGCCGCGTGGGCAGCTCCTCGCCATCCCTGCAACTACCCACACCCCAAGACACTGCTGCATTGCTTCATCGCTCCACAGCTGCATCACTTGACTGGCCGCACCAGCACCCTGTCAGTCCACGTGCACACAACGCCCACGTCAAAAACACAATCAACACAACACCGCATGGTGCCGCCCCCATTCAGTGCCCGTATCTTCCATCTACGCTATAGAAATTTGCCCCAAATCCGCCGAAGGCGGCGAAAAAATTTTGGGTTTGGGGCCGCGCATCTACGGAGCGTATACGTTTTGGGCGGATTTGGCGGTATTGGCTCGCCCCCCAAAGGGGGGCGAAAGCCTTAGTCCTCGACCAAGACCCAGACCCATACAATTAGGGTTGTATGCGGTTTTTTTGAATCAGTAATATTAAACAGCGAGTCGCGCGCTATTTCATGCAAAAGATAACTCTGGCAGGCGCGCTATACAGAAAAACCGGCACTAAAGTGCACGCCACGTCGACCGCGACGCAAGAGGCAAACGAGCTCGCTCTGCCCTGAGAATTGACCAGGTATTATCTTGCCTGTAATTATTTCATATCACTCAGAGCCGCATCAAACGTGGAGTCCCCCCGAAGTCGCTGCCCCACATGTCTCGCAGCACCCTCCCGAACGCCCCCTGGCACACACACGACCCCGCGGGCGCTTGGTGTATCCAGTTGGTGTCATCACATCGCCCCAAGCAGAAAACCCCCATACTGAGCGAGCCATCGCGCTGCGTAGCTGGGAGGTTTTAGACAGGGAGCGTAGATGGTTTGGGGGTTTTGGGGGCGTGCCCCTAGGAAAAAGTTTCGGGGCGTAGATGGCGCGGGAGGGGTCATCTACGCTGTGTAGACGCCGGGGGCCAAAAGCCATCTACATGATACGGGCACTGCCCCCATTACCATGAAGCATGCCCGTTTCCACGCACACGTCCTGCTGCCGCTCAATCGGCGTTTTGAAAGCACTTCGCTAATCGAATCGGGTCAGCACCTCACCATTCGCCCAGTACAACTTGCGAGCATGCTCTAATTGCTGCCTGCCTGCACAGTCGATACCGCCATGATTGCTTGCTCAGCACCACACGCCACACGCGAAAGCGGGCACATGCGGGCCACAAATAGCCACCTCATGCCAAGCCCTGCTTTGCCCTCCATGCTTCAGCCCGGCGCCTTGTACCGTAGTGTGCATGCAGCGGCGGGGGAGGGGCCTTGCCCCTCGTAAAAAATAGTATAATGTATGTTCGAGGACAGCTCCGACTAACCCCCAACTAACTCGTGTACGGCACCCCCACCCCCCTCAGCCGTACAGGAGGTAGCGTGGCAGTCGGCAGCTGCGCGAGTGTGAGCAGGTAGTTGTGCGGCGGCCCGGCTCGGAAGCTACCTAACTGTAATGGCGCACACGGCAGTTGGTGTCAGGGGAGGCAGGCGCGCGAGTGGGAGTGCGAAATTGGGCAGCGAGGCGTGTGGGAAGCTGCGTCTGAGCACGGAGGAGCACGGCGGGGTGTGGCGGTTGGCGCGGCGCGTGAGTGGCAGTGTATAGTCGTGCGCGTGCCGTTTGGGAGGCTGCGTGAGAGCTGCGTGTGGACTCAGAGAGAAGCATGGGGCTGACCCCTGTCCATAGGCTGTCAATGAGCGCACACGGTTCCACACACTTGACAGTTGAGGGCGGGACTTACCGGGCGAAACTCGGAAACTCGGCTAAAACTGGCGGGGAATTCGCGCAAAACTCGCGTGAAAATCGGGCAAAATTCCCGCAAAATTCGGGAGTCGCACCTGGCTGCGACAGTGTATTAATTATAATTGCACAGTGATGCGCGAACCAGCGGGGCTTTCGGGATTTCTCGAGCCGCCAGCTTTCAGCTGGCGTGTCAGGTGTTATTTGCTTTCAACACAGTTATAAGCAGGGGAGGTTATAAGAGGGCTTTGTGACTTGACCATGACACCAGTCGGGGGCTTCCTAGGGCTTTTAGACCAAGCGCTCGCGCGAAGCCGACCGCGCGTGCGCACACAGCGCTTATGTGGGCGCAAAAGACAGCACACGACAAATGTAGGCCGCCTAGGCTCGTGAGGCTGATAGAAGCTCGCTTCCGGCGACATGCAGCTCTAGCTCTCGCGCTTTCGCGCTTTCTCTCCCTTGACTTCCGCTTTTGCGCTGTTCTCTAATTCAAAATGGTGCAGGCGACGACGGTGCAGCGGCATGCTGACCGTGGTGACGGGGGCGACTCCAGCACGGTGAGCCTCCCCTGGTTAATATCGCTTCGGCTGCTGGCGGCCCTACTATCGGGGGCCCGCAGGGACCGTGTGCTGCCAGGGTGCGAGGTTCAGAGGATGGGGGTGGGGAGGCTGAGCTGATTGAGATGGTTTATATTGCGCTTGGGGGCCTGCGCAACGTCTTGCTACAAAACCAGGGGGTGCAGTTGGCACGTGTCAGGACCCTCTTGCTGCCGAAGCCCAGAGTCCCCTACTTGCATTACAGGTCGAGGCCCAAACTGCCAAGCGCCTCAAAATGGAGGTGGGCCGCATGGTGTGGGGCGTGGGCTGGTGTGTGGGCTGGGTGCAAGGCACGGCATGCACTACATCCCAGGGTCATGCCTTCCTGGGTGGCGGCTGGTTGGAGCTGGAGGCGCTCGTACGTGGTATGGGCTAGAGCTGGGCAGGAAGGGACTTGTAATTGGACGCACACGCCACGCACCCCATCCATGTCAAGCCATGGAACAAGTGGCTCGGCCCACAGCCTGCCCCGATGAGCAGCACTCCGCATCGCAGTGCGGCGCACCACACATGGCGATAACACCCCTGGTGTGCACGAAACGCATTTGGTGCGCGCAGAATGAGACCCTCAAGGAGAAGCTCAAGGCGAAGGATGAACAGAACAAGGCCAAGGTGTGTGTTTCTTATGTGCGTGTGTGTGAAGCAGGGCTGTGCTTTTCTTCTGCCGCTGCTACCGTTGCCACTGCTTCTGACAATGATGATGGCCAGTCCTGAGTACCGTGCGATGATGGTTGCAACGGCTGGAGCGCAAGCTAGTTGTGCGCCATGTTACCATGCACTCTCTTCCTTAGGCAGTGGCGGTTCGCATGTGCATGCCCCGCTCTTTCTTCTTGTGGCGCGTTTCTGTCCTTATCAATTGGTATCCTTATCCCCCTACAGTTACAAGCCATCGATACCCTCGTTGAGGCGCTGGCCAATGGCGAAATCACGCCGGTACGTGGCTGGGCGGTGATACGGTGTGCTTCGGCAACGGTTGGGTTGGTGGTCGTTGCAGCAGACCGTGTACTTTTTTTGTGGTTGCGAGTGCGGCGGCTAGGGTTGGGTACACGCCTTACTCTTATAAAGCTAGGCAGCAATGTTTATTTGTGGCTATGTGAGGCCCCAGCCAAATGGCATACGTCATGGCGACGCCGTCGATCTTGCCATCCCGCCCTCGACCATTCCAGGATCAGATGAGGTTAAAGATGCGGGCGATCGTGCAGGTGGGTGAGCGGGGCCGATTGGGCTGTGCCATGCAGCAAGGGGGCAGGCCGCATGAGTGTGAAGGACCGGATGCCGCGCTGGCTAGGCTTGCCGGCTGGGATGGCTGGCATTGTTGACGGGGCATTGGACACGTCACATGTGTCATAAACCGCAAGAGTAGCGAGCGTGCTCAGCAACACCCAACTGTGAGACGCAGGATGGCTGAGGATTGCATGTTGACCTGGAACACCTGTACACGCATCTACCTCACTGCCAGCCCGACGGTCGCCATCATCTCCACTGATGATGTGCGATGGGTAAAGGTTGACACGCGTGTACCCGTCCCTGCCACGCGCCTTGCCCTGACCATGCAGGCTGATGAGATCGGCGGCGGCGGCAGCGGCGGTGGTGGCGGAGGGGCGAGTGGAGCCGGGCCCTCCGCGCCGCTGCTGGCGGCGGCGTCTGCTCACCAGCAGGTACCGGACACGCAAAGCGGCATGGCGGCGGCGGCGGCGGCGGCGGCGCAGCAGCAGCAGCAGCAGGTGGGCGCCGTGAGGGCCTGAATCTCAGGTAGTGGGCCACAGCGCGAGGGGTGGGCGAATGTTTTGCAGCGGCGCATTTGTACTACCTCTAGGCTGCTGCGGGCGGTCCATCACTGCTGATGACTGAGTTGCGATCGGGCGCAGCAGCCCACCGGCTGCCGGTGATGGTCTCTCGGGGGTCATCGTTTCAGCAGCAACCCGCTGTCGCACTGGCTCTGCACCGACAGGCCAGAGGAGACGGCGGCGTCGACGAGGCGGCGGCGGCCTCCGCGCATCCTGCGGGCGCGGCTGATGCCCCGCTGGCGGCCATGAACACCGTCAGCAACAGCAGCGGCGGACGCGAAGAGGGCGACGCCATGACGGTGGCGCCGGCCGCGGAGGGCGTGGCCGCGGCGGCTGCGGCGGCGCCCGGTGGTGCGGCTGTGCCAATGGAATCAGGGGCGTCGGCGGAGGAGGAGGGGGCGGCGGCGGCCACCATGGCGGACTCCCACTCGCCCGCCGCCTCCGGAACCTCCGCCGGCGGGTCCACCAAGTCGCCCGGCACAGCTGGGCCCGCGGCCGCGGCCGGGCTGCCGGCGGCTGCCGTGCCCACTGCCTCTCGCGTGGGCGGCGCGGCGCACACGGGCGGTGGCGGCGGCCCCAAGCGTGCCTCCGGCCGCGGCGGCGGCCGCGGCAGCGGCAGAGGGCATGAAGGCGGCGGCACTGCGGGGCCGGCTGCTGGCCCGGCGTAGGGCTGTCTCACTGGTCAGCGGCGGCAGTGTGCGGTCGGCGCGCATGCAGTTGTGTTGTTGATGTTATGACGCTCGTTTCATCATTGGCAGGAGAGAAATAGAACGGACAAGGCAGGGAGTTATTGGCAGGTGTGTGTATGTTTGCTGGCGTGCTGGCACAGCGCGGCAACAAGAGCGGCCACAGGCCTGCAGTCAAGCACGGGGCTGCTTTGCGGTGGGCCGGCTGGCAGTAATTGGCAGGGTTGTAGGGCATGCGTGTGAAGCAAGCCGGAAGATAGCATATGACAAATCGGAGGCTGCAGGGAGCAGTGCGGACTGGGAGCTGCGGCCGAGGCCTGAGGGGGGTCCAGGCCAGGGGGTCGGGTGGGGTCGGGTGGACACGTCGTAACGACACGCTTTGTCGCATGGCAATCTGGCTTTGAACCCCTGCCTTGGCGGCTGAGACCTTTGAACCCCTGCCTTGAGTGGCTGGGTGGTAAGGGTTGGGTTGAGTGCGCAGCGGGTTGCACATGCATTACTGCTGCGAACTTACTCAGCGGGAGAGCGATGTTACTCAGCGCCCGCCTGGACCCCAAAGGGACACCCTCCCCCCACCCCCCCTCCCACCCCGCATGTGGCGCCCGTCAGGCAATCGGGTCCGGAGTCCTTACAGCTACACAGTGTCGAATGACGCTGCAGCAAGGAAATATATCTGGGCGCAGGGGCTGAGTTTGGGTTTTCCCGAGCGGATTGGGGGTGTTTGGATTTGTCCGATTTCACGTACTCTCTGCCTGTGAGTGACTTTCGCGTGAACTGTTGAGGCTCACTTGGCACGGGGCTAGTTACAGTTGCGGGCTCGGGCCAGAATCTTCCGGCTTGCTTCACACGCATGCCCTACAACCCTGCCAATTACTGCCAGCCGGCCCACCGCAAAACAGCCCCGTGCTTGACTGCAGGCCTGTGGCCGCTCTTGTTGCCGCGCTGTGCCAGCACGCCAGCAAACAAACACACATCTGCCGATAACCCCTGCATTGTCCGTTCTATTTCTCTCCTGCCAATGATGAAACGAGCGTCACAGCATCAACAACACAACTGCATGCGCGCCGACCGCACACTGCCGCCGCCGCCTCGTCGACGCCGCCGTGTTGGGCCCACGGGTCAGGTCATGAAGCGCTGTGAAGCGCGCCGCCGGTGGAGCGTCGCCGTCGGGGAGCGCCGCCGGTGGAGCGTCGCCGTCGGGTGCAGTCTGCCGGCTGCACCCGGCTCAGCGATATGTGAGCCCACATGCATCTTCAGCCGCGGCCCACAGCCACCGGCTATTAGAGTTGCTAGAGAGCTGCGTGGTACGACGTAAAGGCTAGGCTTGGCGCTAAGCGGGGTAGGGTGTGTGGAACCGCCAACCTCAGCTCGAATGCCGTGTGTCAGCTGCTGCTGCACAGCCTTTTCACGGGGGTTGAAACCCCAGCCCCGAACGCTCTGTCAAATATCCCAAACATTGCATCTCATGCTTGCTCTGCGCTTTGTCTTTGGCGTGCTGCCTGCAGAGCTTGACGCTGGCCCCCGGCCCATGTGGCCGGGTCTGGAACCCAGGGGGGGGGGGGTAGGAAACAAAGTGCCGGACCCCATGCCCCGAAACCCCCCTTGAGGGGACGACCGACCCCCCACGGACAAAACCGTGCCGCTTAGGGGTTAAAACCCCTCCATTTGATACCAAAGTGGTGCCAATCGACTCCTCTTGACGAGCGCTATCACGCCGTGCCATTGGCGGCATGTTCTGAGACTTCGGCACCCACGGGATCCTATCCATGGAAATCCCCCGACCCAGCCAACCTCTCAAAAGGGCCCCGTTCTACTCCAGTGCCCGTATCATGTAGATGGCTTTTGGCCCCCGGCGTCTACACAGCGTAGATGACCCCTTCCGCGCCATCTACGCCCGGAAAAATTTTCCTAGGGGCACGCCTCCAAAACCCCCAAACCATCTACGCTCCCTGTCTAAAATACCGCCAAATCCGCCCAAAACGTCTACGCTCCGTAGATGCGCGGCCCCAAACCCCAAAAATTTTTCTCCGCCTTCGGCGGATTTGGGGCAAATTTCTACAGCGTAGATGGAAGATACGGGCACTGTTCTACTCCCTGCCACTTGGCACCCTTGTTAGACATTCAATTCATGCGCACCAGCGCTTGCGAGCCCCGCCGTGTCGGTGCGCATGTGTCGACATGTGGGGACATGTGCCGACATGTCCACCCCAGGAAGTGCAAATGGACCTCCCATTGCTGTGTTTGTGCTTATTACGGCATAGCATGCATATCTAAGCCTCGTGGTGCTGCGTTTGGCCCCTGGTGCTGCTCGTGTGGCGCTTCCCGAAATCCGCCAGGTTGGGCTCCCGAAACCCGCCGGACCCCCAGGGACGACGACCGACCCCTCAACTTTGGCACTTCCTCACCAGACACCCCTGGCAGAACTTCCTCACCAGACACCCCCTGAGAAAACTAAAAGCACGTGCATAATGCTCTCGTTAAGCTCTTTAATCTTGAGCATGGGGTAAGATTCTGAGCTTTCTACCCCCCCCCTGTGGAACCTTCCATTCTGTCTTTTCTGAACTTGCGCCGTCCCCACGGGCGCGCCCGCTCGGCGCCCCACCGGAACACGGACTCTTCTCCCACTTCCACCCACTTCATTCCCACTTGCACCATCCCTCCTCACTCCTTACAATCTTACTGGTTTTGTAAGATCCATCCGGAGGTTGAGAAATCCGAAAAGATGCCGCCGGCCTCTGGTCATATGGATGCGCCCTTCGTGCTCAGACGCAGCTTCCCACACGCCTCGCTGCCCAATTTCGCACTCCCACTCGCGCGCCTGCCGACTGGCACCAACTGCCGTGTGCACCATTACAGTTAGGTAGCTTCCGAGCCGGGCCGCCGCACAACTACCTGCTCACACTCGCGCAGCTGCCGACTGCCACGCTACCTCCTGTACGGCTGAGGGGGGTGGGGGTGCCGTACACGAGTTAGTTGGGGGTTAGTCGGAGCTGTCCTCGAACATACATTATGCTATTTTTTACGAGGGGCAAGGCCCCTCCCCCGCCGCTGCATGCACACTACGGTACTCAAAGCCCGGAGCCGCCATTGCGCACACATCATGGCGACTGAAAGTGGGGGGCGGCGCTCTGTGGGCGGCGCGCCAGGGGTGAAAATGTGCAGGTATCTGCAGTGGATGGGAGTGCCACTAAAAGATGCATCGATTGAGCAAGGCAGACTAGCCCATATGAGGCAGTACGTGGCGCATAAGCATTTGATAGCCCTAATGCGCTTTCGTTTGGGCTGCTGGGACCTGGAAGTGAACCGCCCCCAGGCGGGGGGACAGTACCGGGCTAGGGCGCAACGGGTGTGTAGGCTGTGCGGGAATGGAGGCGTGGAAGACGAAAAGCACGTCTTGCTGGAATGCACGAAGTACGCGAGCTTGAGGGAAGCAGTGGGTATTACAGGTAGTGATATGAAAAGAGCTATGCTTGGCACGGACGTTCAAAAGCTAGCTGCTTACTTGCACGCGGTGACAACGCTTCGGTCTAGTGAATTGCGCAACCGCTAGCTGATTCCCCTTTGTTTAGTTATCATCGCGCCTCCGGACTCAAAGGAGTTAGTGGGGCCGCATGGACTTCAAGCCATGTAACATGCTCATGCTCATGGCGACTGCGTGCACAAGCGTCCACATAACTAGTCATCGAAGCCCTGCCCCACGTCCATCTCCTGTTTCGGGCGTCCCAGCAGCGCCTGCAGTTGGGCTTCCACCCGTTCCTCCATTTCCTCCGCGTCCAGCTTGCTGTCCAAGCCCCACGTGTCCACGTTGCAGTACTCGTCCAGCTGCCACAGCCGCCACGCGGCCACGTCCAGCGACATGAGCGCGTCCAGCCGCCCCAGCAGCGTGTCATCGATGCGAGCCCGCGCGGCGCCGGCGCCGGCAGCGGCAGAGTGCGGGCCAGCGGCGGCATGAGCCGCCGTGCCCACGGCGTGCACTGGCGCGGGCGCGGACCGCCTGACGGTGGCCAGGATTGCCTGCAGTTTGCAGTTACAGTGCACAGGGTCAGGCTCACGTGGTCAGGATGAAGTGGGCGCAGCAGGCAAGGGTGGGCCAGCGGGC
This sequence comes from Chlamydomonas incerta, assembly GCA_016834605.1. NCBI lineage: Eukaryota > Viridiplantae > Chlorophyta > Chlorophyceae > Chlamydomonadales > Chlamydomonadaceae > Chlamydomonas > Chlamydomonas incerta. The sequence continues at coordinate 208,088 of JAEHOC010000041.1, forward strand.
AGCGGACGGCGCTCGGCCCCGGGCAAATGGAACCGTCCCAACCACCACTGCCATCACCCGCCCCAAGCGGAACGGCACGCCACAGCACCCACTTCGGACACAGCTGACTGCCACACGTGCTGTACGCCCTCTGTGACACCAGGCAGGGCCGCAGGCAGCACTGCGGCGCGCACTGGCGCGCTTTCGCCGCCGCCGTCGCCGCCGCGCGCCACCATCACTTTTCCCAGTCGCGCCACCAGCGCCACCACCTCTGCCGCGTCCGCGCTCGACCTGCACTCCACCAGCACCATGTCAGCGGCGGGCGCCGCCACAGCCGCCGTGCGCCCCAACAGTTCCAACAACTCCCGAAACCGCCGCACCCCCTGTTGCTGCTGTCGCCGCTGCCCACCAAACCACTGGTGGAGGGCGTCCTGCAGCCATTCCTCCTCCAAGGCCAGGCAACCGGTGGCAAGCCCGGAACCCGGCAGCGGGCCGTGTAGCAGCACGATTGCGGACCCCCGCTGGCCGCTGCTGCTGCCTTGGCTTCCGCCACCGCTGCTGCGGCTGCCTCCGTTCGCACCAATGCTGCTTGCTGCCCCACGTGCCAGCCCATTCCCCGCCTCGGTCCAAAGCTCGGATGCCGCGTCCTGTACCACCTGCGTCGCTGCCTCCCGCATCTCGGTCGGGTTGCGGGTATCAAGCGTCAGCGTCGGCCTCCGCCGCCGCGGCATCACCGCCAGCGCCGCCAGCGTGTCCTCCCGGCGCCGCCACGTGTGGTGGCACAGCGCCAGCTCCCGCGGCAGGCCGAACAGCCGCAGCGCCGCCGCCGGCACCCCCGGATCCTGCTTGAGCGAGACCGTGAGGCGGCCCAGGTCCACCCGGCGGCAGCGGCGCAGCAGCCGCAGCAGCGGCGCCCCCGGCCCGCCCGGCTCCGGCGGCTCCCAGTCCTCGGTGTAAAGGTCCTGGAACACCAGCTGAGGGATGCGGCGCTGGCGCAGCGTCGCCGCAGTGCCCAGCACGTGCGCCGCCATGGCCTCCATGCGGGCCATCAGTTTGGTGTGGTAGCAGCCCTTCAAGCCCTCGCCCACGGTCACGCGCAGGATGCCCTCCGCCGGCCTGCTTGCAGCAGCAGATGCGGCCGCCGCCTCCGCCACCGCCGCTGTGCATGCAGCTGCCGCGCCTGGGGCGCACGCGCGCAGCCGGCCCTGGGGCGGCAGGGGCCCGTACTCCAGCTGGAACGTTAATGCCTGGGACAGCGACAGCGACAGGGGCCGATGGTCCCGCGGGAAGGCCGCACCATTGTAGATGCTGATGCTGCGCACGTGGGGCGGGCGTCGGGCGCCTAGCAGCGCGTGCGCGCGGGCCTCGTGGCCGGTCAGCGCGCTGCACACCAGGCTGAGGCGCTGCAATTGCTGCAGGCGCGACAGGCCCTCCACCATGCCCTCCGTCAGCTTGATGGACTCCGGGCACGCATTTGTGAGCTCTCGAAGCTGCGGGCAGGCGGCCAGCGCGCCCACGGCTGATACCCCCTAATCGCCTCTGACCGGGATGGTGAGGCAGCGGAGTTTGGGCAGGAAGGTGGCGAGGAGGTTGATGAGGATGTGTTGGTGCGCTCGCCGGGCCGACCCGTCGAAGAAGGCGAGGTGCAGCTCCTCAAGCGACGGTAGCAGGGGCGCGCACGACTGCACAACGTGCAGGGCGTCGGTCGAGTGGGATTTGCTTCTGACCTCCAGCCGGGTGATGCGGTGCCGGATGGCCGTGGGCGCTCCGGAGAAGACCAGGCTGGCATAGTGGCCACAAGCATCCTGGCCACTAGTATTTTGTCCCACGTGTATGGTTATGCCACTGCAGCGACCGAACTTCGCCAGAAGCGGCTCGCGCAGGAAGACGGCGTCCAGGTTCACCGCACAGCTTAGCTGCAGCTGCAGGTGTGTAATGGTGTCATCGTGAATCTCCTTGAGCTGCTGGCAAGCGAGGCGGGCCCCAGCAAACCCGGGCGAGAGCGTGGTGCCGAAAATGGTTTCGCGGGCTTCCAAAGGGCGCGTAGCACGTCTAACAACGAAATTGGCTCCTCCATGCTCGTGTGTATACTAATATTGATTTTGTTGAACGGTACCAGGTTTCTGGGCCAAAATCAATTGCAAGGCTGTCACCACATTTCGCAAAGTCGTATAGGAGTATGAGCCCAGTGCAGCCTCCTTGTCAAGGGTGAGATGAGGATGTAGATGACGGCATTTACTACAGCGTCACGGTACAGATCTATAAAATCCACCCTGCACCCTTGCCTGATTGCAGCCCCACTCCGCCAGCACGCAATGTCAACTCTTGCTGACAACCAAGGTGCATTCATGGGGCCATGGGGCCATGTACCTCTGCCGGTCGCTGCTGCAGAAGCAGCCAGGGGCCGTGCCAGGGGCGCAGAGGGACGCACGGAGGGGCGTCGACATGGAGGGAGGGGTTGCTCAGTTCACTTCACGCAGCACGCACACAGCTCTCCTCACAACTTTGGCGACAGGCCACCCTAATTATACACACACATCATGACTGAATAGTGCCAAGCCACTCAAGGATGCCACGAAAGGCGTCTGCGCCCAAGCGGCGCGCAGATGCCGCGGAAGAAAATGACGTGCCTGCACGAACGGCCGTGCCGAAGGCACAAGAGGTATCTGACGTGGTGGACCTGACCACAACAAATGCGCCCGAGCCTGGAAGACCGCCCAAGAAACGGAAATTTGAGCAGAGCATTTCCACAAACGTATCATTGCTGGCCGAGCACTGCGCCAATTATGTGGACTCGTCACAGCTCTTGAGCTTTGTCGAGCTGCAGTTAGAGTCAGAGGCCGTCGAATCGCTGACGGATTCGCTCACTGTGCGCGCAAGCAGCAAGGAGGATGGTAGCGACGCGCGTATAGCATTTTACTGGAGTGAACATGGCCAGGTAAAGCGGGTTCAGGGTTTTGGTCAACTGCGGGCCACGCAACCGTGCCCTCCTATGTGCGTTGACTTTCACGCCGTCCCGACGCCCGTCCAGATTGAGCTGGAGCTACCAGCAGCTACAATCGGGACGAATCTGGTGCGGTTGCTGCAGCTGGGTATCCTGGGTGTGAGCTGCAGCTCCAGCCGGCTGGAGGCCGCCGTCTGTGGCGCCGCGCCAGCAGCCTCGGCCTCGGTGCGTTACCCGTGTGCCCCGGCTCCCGGAATCCAGGCCGCGGCAGTAGCAGCCGCCGCCGCGGCTGCCCGGAAGCCCCAGCCTGGCGGTGCTGATGACCAGCCTGTGGGCAGGCACGGGGACGTGGAGGGCGGCAGCGATTGGCTGCCCGCCGTGTATCGCTGGCGCAGCGGCGACCCGCAGCCTGCAGATGCAGATGCCGGTGCAGGTCTTCCAGCCGTCACGCACCTCAACGGTGCCGGCACAAGCGGAGCGGGCCCATCTGACTACATGCGCAACAGCAGCAGCAGCTCCCAGCATGCAGGGGGTGGGGCTGGGCTCGTGTTACGGCTGGGCGTGCTGGAAGCGGCGCTGGAGAAGGTGGGGACGGAACACCCCGAGGACACACCGCAGCGCGCCTGGCAGGTGGGCTCGTGCGGTGGTCGGGGCACACCGCATTTATATTTGACGTGGGGTGCAGATGCATGGGCGGGTGCGGGTTTGGGCGGCGCGGGGTGGGGTGGGATGTGCTGCGGGGCGCCCTGTGCGTCAGCGTGGTAGCGCCTGGCTGCACTGGTGTTACAAAGAGCCGCCATGCCAACATGCCTACCAACACACTTGGCTTATGCAGGCCCAGCTGCTGGAGGTACTGTCCTGGCTGCTGCCACACCACCACCTGGACGCCAGCAGCGGCGGCGGCGGCGGCGGCGGCGGCACCAGCGACCAGCAGCCGGACGCCAGGCAGCCTGGGGCTGGCGCAAGCGGCGGCGCGGCGGGGCCCTCGACCTCTGCCGCCGGGCCCTCGACTTCCGCAGCACCAGCAGCATCGCCAGGACGGCCCGCTGCCGTCGCCTCGGCGCCCAGCGCCTCTGCTGCGGCCTCAGCATCCGCAGCTGCTGCTACAGCTGCCGCTGCAGCTGCTGCTACAGCCGCCGGCTTTGACGCCGGGTGGCTGTACAGCGCGGTGAAGCCCAGCGGCGCGGAGCCGCAGTGGCGCGGCGACCCGCCGGAGCTGCGGCCCCGGCTGCGGCCCTACCAGCGCCGGGCGGTGGCGTGGATGCTGGCGCGAGAGCGGCAGCCGCCGCAGGCGGCGGAGCAGGCGCAGCAGCAGGGGCTGCAACAGGAGCAGGCGGCGCAGGCGCAGCGGGAAGAGGAGCACGAGCAGCGGCAAGCGGGCCCGGGGGCCCCGCAGCGGCACCAGGACCAGGAGGAGGTGGAGGGGGCGGGGACGGCAGCCGCTGCAAAGGCCGACACAAGCGGGCCGCTGCACCCGCTCTGGCGGCGGCTGCACACGCTCCCAGGCAGCGCGGCAGCCGCGCTGTACGTCAACGCGTACAGCGGGGCATTGGCGTCGGTTGGGTTTGCGGTGCCGCCACCCGTACGGGGCGGCATCCTGGCTGACGAGATGGGGCTGGGCAAGACGGTTGAGCTGCTCGCGCTCATAACCGCCAACCGCTTTGTGCCGCCGGCACAACCGTCGGCCCGGACAAACACGCAGCTTGCCGTGGGCTCGGCCGCTGGCAGCGCTGATGGGGGCGCTCAGCAGCAGTTGCAGCAGCGTGAGGGCGAGGGCCAGGGTGAGGAGGGGCCCGCGAAGGAGGGGGCCGACGCAGGGGAGGACGAGGAGCAGGAGGCGGAGCCGCGGCGGGCCCGGAATCGGGGCGCCGGCGCGCGGGCCGGCCGTGGTGGCGCGGGCCGTGACGGCAGCCGGTCTCGGCGGCGCAGGCCGCGTGCTGGCGCAGGGTCCGACCATGACGCCATGAGCGATGAGGACTTTGTGCTTGATGACGATGAGGAGGAGGAGGATGCCGGGGGTGACGGCGAAGGCGATGACGACGACGATGACTATGTCGCGCCGAGGACAGGCGCCGGGGCGAAGGGCCGCCGCGGCGGCGGCGGCGCCCGCGGAGCAGGCAGCAAACGCGGCCGCGCGGCTGCCGCGCAGCGCGCAGGCGGGGAGCGGGTGGACTGCCCGTGCGGGCTGCGGTGTGATGACGCGGAGGACGAGGCGGCGGCCTCCTACAGCGGGCTGTGGATTCAGTGCGGCGCCTGTGCGGCGTGGATGCACGGGGCGTGCGTGGGCGTGAGGCGCAAGCCGCGCGGCGCCTGGGTGTGCACACGCTGCCTGCGGGACACGGCCGCGGCCACGGTGGGTGCTGGGGTCTGGGGGACTGGGGTTCTGAGTTCTGGGGACTGGGGTTACGTATCCTGTCCGGTATAAACTTGACTCAACTTGACCTCGGTCCACTAAGCGGCTGGCATTCGCTGGGGCCGGTTCGGGTGCGCTGCGTGATGCGCGTGCGCGGCCGTTCTGACTGCAACCGCAACTGCGACTGCATCTGCGGCTGCAGGTGTCGGAGCCCTGCGGCGCCACACTCATCGTCGTGCCGTCCGCCATCCTGCAGCAGTGGTGGGTCGCACCGGCGTGCCGCACCACCGGTTCCCAACCGGTCCCCTAGTCCCCGGGTGTGCTTCGCTGGGCTCGAAGTTCGGTCTCGAGGTTCGCGCCTGTGCTTTGCTGGCTGCGGTCACGTGTCGGCGGCGGAGTTCTTGCGTGCCGCAGCTCTAGCGACCTGCCTCCGATGTTGGTGCCCTACCGGGTTGCGACGTGCCGCCTCTGTTGGTGCGCGCCACAGGTACGACGAGCTGCAGCGGCACGTGATGCCGGGGGCGCTCAGCGTGGTGGTGTACGGCGGCCAGACGCAGCCGGGCACCAGCGGCAGCGGCGGCAAGAGCAGCGGCGCGGCGGCGGGCTTCAGCGGCGGCCTGATCCTGGGCGGCGGCGGGCGGGCGGCAGGGAGAGGCGGGGGAGGCGGCGGCGCCAAGGGCGGCGCGGCGGCGGCGGCGGCCGGAGGTCGCAGCGGCAGCGTCCCGGACAAGGACGGGCACTACAACATCGCCACTTCCATGGTGCGTGCCGCCGCGTGTTGTGGGTGTCCATGCTGGTATTGGGGCTCAAGAGTCTAGGTACAGCGCAGGCAGGTGGCATGGCTCTCAGCTTACCGTCTCGTTCCTTTGCTCGCCACTCGCTTGCCGCGCTGCATCGCGCACCCAAGCCGCAAGCCCCAAAACACCCGAACATCCAAAGCCGCCTCCCTCCCGCCTCCCGTCTTCCTGCTGCCTCCCTCCACCTGCCCGCCTCCCGCCTGCTGCCTCAGGTGGTGTCGGCCCCGCAGCTGGCGGCCGCGGACGTGGTGCTGACCAGCTACGACGTGCTGAAGCGGGACGTGGCGCGGCAGCCCGATGCCGACAACCCGGGGCAGTCGCGCAGCCTGCGGCGCGGCAAGCGGTGAGGCGGGCGCGGCGGCGGTGGCGGTGGGAGCTTTGCCACGGTTTGCAGCTAATGGCGCCAGGGAGCGGCAGCCCGCACACCTTGTATTCAGTGCGGGAACTCGACCGTCAGTACTGCGGGCTTCTGCCACCCTGTCTGACCCCCCTCGACCTCCAGCTTTACCGTACTCTCTCCACTCCCCAACACGCCCACCCATCACGCCCCACCCCCGCCGCTTCTGCCGGCCGCCAGCTACGAGGTGGTGCCCACGCCGCTGACCCGGCTGGTGTGGTGGCGGGTGGTGCTGGACGAGGCGCAGATGGTGGAGAGCGGCACGGCCAAGGCGGCGGAGATGGCGCTCAAGCTGGACACGGTGGGGGTGGGGTGGGGGGTGGGGGGGGGTGGGGGGTGCTGGGTTTGTTGCGGGGTTGTGGTGAGTTTGCAAAGAGGTTCTGAGGTCGCCTCCCCACTCCCGAACCGGCCCCCTCCCTTCACCGTTCCGCTCCAACCACCACACCACACCGGCCCCAGTCATCCGGACCCCCCTGTCCCGCCCCCACTCCACTGCCCAGGTGCACCGCTGGTGCGTCACCGGCACGCCCATCAGCCGCGGGCTGGAGGACGTGTTTGGCCTCATGGCCTTCCTCAAGGCCGCGCCCTGGGCCGAGCGCCGCTGGTGGAACCGCTGCGTGGCGCGCCCGGTGGAGGCGGGCCAGGCCGCCGGCAGGCGGCTGCTGCTCAGCCTGCTGCGGCCGCGGCTGCGGCCGGCGCAGGCGCAGGCGCCGCCGCCGGGGGGCCGGGCTGAGGAGGCGGCGGGTCCCGCAGCTGCGGAAGTGAAGCCGGAGGCGGGCGGCGAGGCTGTAGCAGCAGCGGCGGCTGTGGCTGTAGCGGCGGCTGACGCCGCTGCTACAGCCTGCTACGCCAGCCTGGGCCTGATGTGGCGGTCGGCCAAGCGGGACGTGGAGTCGGAGCTGGGCCTGCCGCCGCAGACCGCGCACCTCACCCGCCTGCGCCTCAACGCGGTGGAGCTGCACTTCTACAACCGCCAGCACCAGGTGTGCGTGTGTGTGTGGGGTGGGGGGCGGAGGGGGCGTGGCGTGGCGGGTGGCGTGGCATGGCGTGGCCGGGCGGATGACTGTCTCACTGCCCAAAGTCGAGATGTTGGTGTGGGGCAGCCGGCCGCAGCTGGCGGGTCCCGGCGCCGTAGCTTAGCATACTGCATCGCGCATCGCCACACACACACCCCGGCCCGCCTGCTGCCCCCCTCTTCCCAGGACTGCGCCGCCAAGGCCCGCAGCGTGCTGCCGCCGCGCGTGGTGACCGCCATGGAGTCGGGCCGCCTCTTCAGCGGCGAGGCGGAGGCGGAGGAGGCGGCGGAGGCGGAGGCGGAGGCGGAGGCGCGCCGCGCCGCCCGCGCGCTGCGCCGCCAGCAGCGGGCGCAGCTGCGGCTGCTAGGGCTGCCGGGGCAGGGGCCGGGGCAGCAGGCGGCGGGTACCGACCCAGACTGCGCGACAGCAGGTGCGGCGGCTGCGGCAGCGGTGCTGGCGGACACAATGGTTGCGGCGGGCCCAGGCCCAGGCCCATCGGGTGCGCATGCCTCCGCGGGCCCCATGGAACTGGATGGTGGAGCGATGGAGGGCTCGGCGAAGCCGGCGGCTGCCAGCGAAGCCGGCGCCAAAGCGGCGGCGGTGGCTGTCGACGGCGGCAGCAGCGCAGCCGCCGACGAAGCCATCGATGGCGGTGCCAGCAGCACTGGCGGCGACGGAGGCGGCGGGGGTCCTTTGGCTGAGCTGGCGGCGCTGCACAGGCGGCGGTGGGAGCAGCAACGGGAGGCGGAGCGACGGGAGCAGGAGGAGGAGGAGGCACAGGTGGAGGCGCTGCGGCGGGCGCGGCAGGAGCAGGAGGACCGCGCACGGGAGCAGCGAGAGCCACAGGAGGAGCAGCAACCACAGGAGGAGCAGGATGCGGCGCAGGGACGGGGAGGCGGCGGGCGGCGCCGAGGCCGCGGCGGCCGCGCCCGGGCGGCGCAGGAAGAGTATGAAGAGGAGGTGGAGTCATCGGAAAGCGAGGAGTGGGAGCAGTGGGAGGGGCTGCTGCAGGGCCAAGCGGCGGGCGGCAATGAGGCGCAGGGCGCCGCGGCAGCGGCAGCGGGAGGTGGAGCGGCAGGGAGCGCCGCTGGAGTCACGGAGCCGTCGGCCGCCGCGCTGGCGGCCGCGACCGGCGGCGCCGCAGCGGCGGGCGGGACCACCGGGGCGACGGGGCAGCCGCAGCGGCCGGCGCAGCAGTCGGCGGCCCGACGGCCTCGGCGGCCGCCACCTCTGTCCGCCGTCCTGGACAAACCGCTGGCGCCGCACCAGGTGGGTGGGGGGGGGGGGGTTGTAAACACCAGCCCATTCGGGGGGGGGGCGCCGATGATCACCCAAGCTGAACCAAACTAACTAGGCGGAGGCCAGGCAACTCTGCATTTGGGGGGCGCCGGTGCTCCCACCCATCACGCCCTCAGAAGGTGTGGGCTCGAGCTTCAGGCAATCGTCGTGGGCTTGGCCCCAAGCTCCCGAAGCTCATGCGTGGGTTCTATTCACTGGTTAAACACGGAATCGGCTGTCCGCTCACGCCGGCTGTTGCGGCGCTGCCTCTCTTTTGCCCCAAGACTGCTCTTTTGCGACGACCTGTCAGCATCATCCCGTCATGTTTTAGCATGCATGTGACCCTCCTGCTGCCCGCCACCCCGCAGGCCCGCAAGCTGCTGGAGCCGCTGCTGAAGCTGCGGCAGGCCTGCTGCCACCCGCAGATCGGGGCCGGCGGCCTGCGCTCCCGCCGGGGCGGCGGCGTGGGCGGCGGCGGCGGGCCGCACCACGGCCCGCACCACCCCCACCTGGGGCCCCACCACGGCCGGGGCGAGGGGCCCATGAGCATGAACGAGATATTGGGCGTGCTGGTGAGAGTGGGATGAGAGCGAGTGGCGGCGATAGATGTTGACAAGTGTGATCCTGCCGCTGCCGCTGCGGCTGCGGCTGCGGCTGCGGCTGCGGCTGCGGCTGCGGCTGCGGCTGCGGCTGCGGCTGCGGCTGCGGCTGGTCGTGTGCTGAATGCTACCTTGTTGTTAAAGCGCCCAGCGAGACCAGGTCCAGGTTCGTAGCTAGTGATGCGGTGGCAGTTTGACCCCGGGCCCCGCCTCCCCGCCTCCCTCCCTCGCCGCCGCCCCCCCTAGGTCACGCGCGCGCGGCTGGAGGCGGAGGAGGAGCAGCGCAAGCTGGTCATGGCGCTGAACGGCCTGGCGGCGCTGTTCGTCATCCAGGTGCGTGCGTGCGTGCGTGCGTGCGTGCGTGCGTGCGGCGCCGGTTCGAAATGTTGCAAAACACAGCTGTTTGTGATTACGTGGCATCACTGCTGTCCCCCCACGCGCACCGCTCAAGGATAGCATAGCCGCGTCGCCGCGCACCCACCCCGATGTTTCCGGTGTTGCATTATCTACAACTTCTCAATCTCGCAACCTCCCACGCCCCCACACACACGCGCGCCTGCTGTCTCTTGTTGTCGTGCTCCCTTATGATCTCTTAACACACGCGCCTGCGCTTGCGCATGCGCCTCGCTCCTCACAGGGCGAGCCCGCCGAGGCGGTGTCCACCTACCGCTCCGCGCTGCGGGCGGTGGAGGAGCACAAGCAGCGCGACGGCATCGACGCCGACCGGCTGCAGCGGCTGCACACCCTGACCAACCTGGACCTGCTGCTGCAGGCGGCAGCCGCCGCGGCGGCGGTGCTGGCGGGGCAGGCGGCAGGTGCGTTCGGAGGGAAGGGAGGAGCCCCCACATGTCGCCACACGTCGCGTGTCTGTGTGAGGGGCGAGGGTTGAGAGGTGATTGAGCGAGGGGCAAGGGGCGCTTCTGGATTTGCTGTTGGGCGGGACGTGGCTGGGGTGTTGCGGAACTGACGGCTCGGACGTCACTCTGCCCATCACCGCCACCACCACAGGAGGCGCGGACGCAGCGGCCGCGGCCGCGGCGGCGGAGGCCGCCAAACGGCTGCGGTCGCTGCTGGGCAGCGGCGGCGCCGGCGGCGTGGGCGGGCGGCCGCTGGGCGCCGCCGCGCTGGCGGCGCTGGCGGGCGTGCCGCGCACGCTGCGGGACGGTGGCCTGGTGGCGGACGCGGCCAGCATCCGGGAGCGCTACCTGGGCCAGGCGCGGAGCAAGATGGTGACGGCGGAGGTGCGGGCGCGTGCGTGGGGGGTGCAGGGCAGGATGGGGGTTAGTGGCCACAGCCGCAGCCGGGCTTTGTGAGTGCGGTGGTGCGTGGTGTGATGCGCATTGGGCAAGTAGCGCAGCAGGCATGCCACCATTATTACAGCCTGCAGACACGTTGCGCCCCCTCACCATCACGTGCTGCTGCTACTGCTGCACCTACTGCACCTACTGCTACTGCTGCTACTGCTGCCGCAGTCCGAGTACCGGGAGGTGCTGACCACCGCCACGCCCTTCCACGGTGCAATTGGCTGGTAGGTTTCGGAATGTGGGAGCGCGCCGCAAAGTTGCATGTGCCGTATCTGGATTGCACCACCCCTTCCTAACCATCACGACCCCACGGCCTTTCTCGCGCCTTCCTCACCTCCTCCCTTACGGCCGCCCGCACGGCCCCCCTCCCTCCCCCGCTTAACTCCGCCCGCCGGCCCCCCCGCCCGCCCAGGTACCTGAGCGCCATCGACCTGCTGCAGCTGGAGGGGCAGGGCGAGGCGGCGGCGGAGCACATCCGGGCCAAGCTGCTGGAGGGCGACACGTACCGCCAGAAGGTGCGGGTGAAGGTAGTGCCTGGGGCGTGGTGGGGTGGGGCGGGCTGCGGTACTTCCTGCTACGGTAGTGACGGTGGTTAACGGAAGGCAAGGATCACGCAGCGCGGTGGCTGCTGGGTGGCAAGCGGCGTGGGACCGCGTGTGTCGGGCGTGTGGTAGTTGCTGCATTGCCCGCTGCTGCCCCAACCGCTCATCACACGCACACGCCCGCCCGCAGACGGAGGTGAACGCCAGCAGCTTCGCGCACCGCTTCTCCTCGCTGCTCGGACTAAAGGTAAACACGTGCTCTTATAAACACTAACAATGCGTATGCCCGTGTGGCGGCTCCGTCGTTGCGGGTGGAAGCCTGCTGGGGCCGCCGCTCCGCTTGCGCTTGCTTGCGTTCGCATGGCAGCACAGCCCCGGGTCGGTTGAATGGATAGCAGCTCTACTTCAACCCACCCACCTCAACCCCAACAGCCCAACCCTTCCATCCCTCCCTCCACCTCCTCCCCCCCCTTAACTAATGATGAATGTAAACCCCCTTACCCCGCCCGGAAGGTGCTGCTGAACGAGGCGCTGGACGGCATCGAGGCCCACCGCGCCGAGGCGCTGGGCACCCTGGAGGGGCTGGGCCGCCGGGTGGGGCAGCTGCCCGCGCCGCACCCCGACTTCATTGAGCAGGTGGGGGTGGGATTGGGGGGGGCGTGCTTGGTTCGTTCGTGGTGGGGGTGGCGGCGGCGGCGGGGTTGTGGCTGGGGCGAGGGGGCGTCAGGGGTTGGCAGGTCACTTGTATCGATGCCTGTCCCGTTCTCATGGACTGCTTCCCCCGTGGTGCGTGGGCTGGTGTTCAATCCTGCCCCCCTTGTTGGTCTTCAGTGCCTACCGACCTGTACCGCTTTATTCCAGCCATCCCTGCAACCCCCCGCCTCTGACCTCCTCCGCTTGCCCGCTGATCCGCGCGCCAGGCGGGGCAGTGCGGGCGCTGCCGCAGCGGGCCGGTGCGGGCGCTGGTGTGCGAGCACTGCCGCCTGGACGAGCGATTCATCCAGTGGGAGGTGCGCGGGCGGGGTTTAGAGGGTTGTGTATCATTCATTGGAAGGGGCCGGCCTTATGTGTATACCAGTCCAAGCTAACCCACGCACGGTGGGGGATAGCCGCCCACGTGAATATTGAAATGCCGATGTCCCATGCCGATGCCCCATGACACGGCACGCCCGCAGGTCCGGCTGTTCGCGCTGTACTCGCGCGCGCTGACCGCCGGCGCCACTGTGACGGCGGAGGAGGCGGCGCGGCGGGCGGCGGCGGCCATGGTCCGCTGGGCGGGCCGCGGCGGGCTGGGCGAGGCGGAGGGTGGGCAGGAGGAGGAGGAGGGTGAGTGGGCGCACCAAGCCACCGTATTGCGGCTGCTTTCTTTCAAGGGTCTCAAATCCAATAATCGTCCAGTAAAATTGCCACACACACGAGACCTTTGTTCCGTTTGCTTTTCTCCAACACACGAACACACACCCTGGTCGCAGTCCTGGCGGCCGACGGCGGGCGCCGCGGCGCCGCGGGCTCCAACCAGGTGGCCACCACCGCCACCAGCTGGCGGCAGAGCGAGGCGGAGATGGTGAGCGGCGCTGGGGTGGTGCGGCTGCTGCTTACTGGGCCGCCACTTACGGTATTGGATGATGGTAGTGGCGGTTGTGCTCATGTGCTCAAGCGCACTCCTGACAACGCCCAAAGGCACCAACACCGACACCGACACCGTCACACCTGCCCGCGTGCGCAGGTGCTGAGGCTGCTGCTGTCGCTGCTGCGGCAGCACGTGCGCGGCCGCTCCACTGACGAGCGGCTGGAGCGAGTCATGGCGGAGGGCAAGGTGGGGCTGGGCGGGTGGGAGTGTGAGGGAGCGTGTTTGAGTAGATATGCGCGTGCGCGAACGTATGTCGGTAAGGATCGCAGGAGCACCAACGCTGCGTGTCGCGTGTGTGTCCGCCTCTCGAACCCCCGAACCCCCTCCACTGCAATGCCGCCTGCATTCCCTGCCGCCGCCGCCCCCTGCTTGCTTTAGCTTAGGCCGGTGGTCACAACCCAACTCGTCATAAACAACTCTGAATGGTATTCCCCATACCCTGCACCCTACACCCTACACCCTGCACCACCGCAGGCGCACGTGGACCGGCTGGAGGCGCAGCGGCGGCTGCTGGTGGCGGGCCGCGCGCTGGGTCTGGCGCAGCGCATGCTGCTGCTGGCGCACGACGAGCTGGGCATGGCGGCGGCGCGCATGCGGCTGGCGCGGGAGGGTGCGTGCGTGTCAGGGCGGCGGGGCTGGTGTGCGGGGCTGGTGTGTGCGTGTGGCGGGGTTTTGGGTGTGGGGTTTGCAATGATGGGGGGTGGGGTACAGGTGAGCGATGCGTGCTGGTGGCGGCGGGCAGCGCTTGGCGTCTTCGAGGTTCCGCTCGAGGCCACCCCCTGCCCCACACCATACACGCGCGCTAACCCCTCCACACACACGCACGCCGGCACACGCCTACACACACGCACGCCGCGCAGGCGAGCCCATCGCGGCGCACGAGGCCAACCTGAAGCTGCTGCCGGCGGCGGTGCCGGTCAAGGCGGTGGAGCTCACGCACGACCGCATCCTGGCCGAGGCCGACCTGCGCCGGGCGCTGGGCACGCTCAGGTGCGCGCGCGGTTTAGCTTGGCGGGGGAGGGGCGGAAGGGGGGAAGCGAGGAGTAAGGGGCTTAAGGATATGCGTGAGGTCAGAAGCAACCGTGGCAGGATCGGCCTCGGAAGCGGTCCGGCGGTAGCTCGCACAGCTCGATGGGCAAATGGAGCGGAGCTCTGCAGGAGGAAATGCGGCAGAGGAAATGCGGCGAGACAGAGGGCCCCGCAGTAACCTGCCGCCCCCTGCTGGCCGTTGACCGCCGCTGCCTGCTGCCTGCCGCCCGCCGCCGTGCAGGTACCTGCGCAAGCTGCAAGCCATCCAGGACCGGCAGCAGCGGCAGGTGGCAGGGGCCGCCGGCGCCTCGGACGGAGCCGCCGGCCCATCGTCCGCTGGCGCCGCGGCAGACCCCGATGTCGGCGGCGCTGGGGGCTCGGCTGCTGGGGGCTCGGCTGCTGCTGCCGCCGCCGTGGCGTCAGTCGCGGGTGGCGCGGGCGGCGATGGCGATGACGATGTTCAGATTGTGTCGGGCCCGGGGCCGCAGGAGGGCGCTGAGCGGGAGCCGGAGCCGGGCGAGGAGGAGATTGAGCTGTGCCCCATCTGGTGCGAGGCAGGGGGGGCCAATGGGGCAGCGAGCAGCAGGGGCCTTGGACGCACGCGCCATGCTCGCCCAACCGCTCGACTCGCTCGTCCGCAACCTCCCCCAATGTCAGTTATTGCCCAATCTGGTCGGCTAAGCCCTCCACAACTCCCTCCCTCACTCTCCCACGCGCGCGTGCCCGCAGCCATGACCCCATCGACCTGCCCGGCGCCGGCGCCGGCACCGGCCCCGCCGCCGCCAGCGTGATCCTGCCCTGCGGCCACCAGATGCACCCGCCCTGCTGCGAGGCGCTGGTGGCCAAGAGCCTGGCGCCCAGCACGCCCTACCCCATGCGCCGCATCCACTGCCCCAACTGCCGGACCAGGTGCGGGCGTTTGTACTGCATGTACGGAAGTGGTGGGGGGGGGGGGGTGGGCGCGTCGGTGTGTACGGGTGGCGAGGGAAGAGGAAAGGGGCGAGGGGTTGGGGTGGGGAGGGATGTGGGGAGCACGTGTGATCTACTGCGAAACGCCTGACCGTCACATCAAAGCGCGATCAGAGGATATAATTTGAGCCCGCACACACCACGCACCGACAGGGTGCACATTGCCGACATCGCATACATCGACCCCGCCGGCGGCATGTCCGCCGGCGCTGACGGAGGCGCAGCCGCCGCCGGCGGTGGCGCAGCCGCTGGAGCCGCCGCGGACGGCGGCGGCGGCGGGCCCTGGTCGGGCGAGTCGGCTGTGGCGGTGCGCGGCAGCTACGGCTCCAAGGTGGAGGCGGTGGTGCGCCGCATCAAGTTCGTGCTGGGGGAGGATACGGCAGCCAAGGTGCGAGAGGTCGGGGCGGTCGCGTGTCACACCCGTCCATCACCCCACCCCTCCCAACCCACCACCCCTCCCATACCTCCACTACCTCTCTCCACGCCGCTCACCATCCTTGCAACGCCTCCCACGCCACGCCGACCACCACCCCTCTCCACTCCACCACCCCTCTCCCCTACACCGCCCCCCTACGCCTTCACGCCCCAACTAATGATGAATGTAACACCACCTCCGCGCCCCCCCTGGCAGGTGCTGGTGTTCAGCGGCTGGGCTGACCTGCTGGAGCTGCTGGCGGGCGCGCTGGCGGCCAACGGCGTGGCGGCGGCGGTGGCGCGCGGCCGCGGCGGCATGGCGGCTGCGCTGGCGGCGTTCAAGGACCACCCCGGGGAGGTGAGGGAGGGGGGGGGGGGTTGTAAACACCAGCCCAATCTAAACCAAGCTAAACTAGACAAGGGACAGGCAGGTGCATCCGGGGGGTCCGGGGGGAGTGCGCAGGGGAGGTGAGGGAGGGGTGGGTGGGGGCAGTTGAGGAGGGGGCCCGGGGGGGAGTTTGGGGTCCGTGGTTAGTGCAGCGTACGGTCTTGGGCAGGGAGCTGCTGGTGAATGGGGAAGGCAGGGGTGGCGGCAGTGGCAGCAGTGGCTTCATGGTGCGGGCGCGTGTGGCTGGATGCCACGCCAAGGGTCCAAGCTCCTGGCTTTCCGTGTGTAAGCTTGTGTGCCAAGCGAATCCTTCTCCTTCAACTGTCCGCTCACACAGGTGGAGGAGGAGGCGCTGGAGGATGAGCTCATGGACGTCCCCGCCGCCGCCGCCGCCGCCACCACTGCAGATGCTGCTGCCACCCCAGGAGCGGGGGGCGCAGCAGGCGCGGAGGCCGGGGCAGGAGGCGGCACGGCGGAGCCAGGCCCTGCCCAGCCGGCGCAGGTCAAGGGGGAGCAGTCGGTCGGCACCCCCGCCGTGACCCCGGCTACCGCTACTGCCGCGACAGCCGCGGCTGTAGCCATGCCCCCACCTGCAGCCGGGGTCACTGCGGCGGGCGCTCAGTACCAGAGCACGGGCGCGTACGGCAGCGCTGAGGACTACCTGCCGCAGCCGGCAGTAGCAGGAGCGGCGGGCGGCAGCAGTAGCCTGGCCGGCCGAGGCCGCACGCCGCCGCCGCCGGGGCAGGGCACGCCTGCAGGCGGCCTGCGCAGCCCGGGCGGGGCGGCAGCCGGAGGGCTGGGCAGCCCGGGCGGCGGCTCGGCTATGAAGCCGCCGCGGGCCAAGCCGCAGGCGCACGTCAAGCCGCGGGTGCTGCTGCTGCAGGTGCGCGCGCTGCCCTGAGCTCGTTACGGCGCGCTGGCCCCAATCGAGGATGTGCAGCTGCACCCGCACACGGATGCTTGCCATTTGCCACCTGCCCAACACCCTCCTCCCGCTCACAACACGGCACTCCAACACCCGCAACTCCCCCCTCCAAACCCCATTCCCCACCCCACCACCCCTTCCTCCCCCGCCCTCCCCACCCCACCCCACCACCCCACCACTCCTCCCCCAGCTGAAGCAGGGCGGCGCGGGCCTGAACCTGACGGAGGCGCAGCACGTGGTGCTGGTGGAGCCGCAGCTGGACCCGGCGGCGGAGGCGCAGGCGGTGGGGCGGGTGCACCGCATCGGCCAGGGCCGGCCCACGCACGTGCACCGCTTCCTGGTCACGCACACCGTGGAGGAGCAGGTGGGCGGGCGGGCGGGCGATTGAGTCCGTATGGATCGGGTTATGAAGACCAAGCGTGGGGCTGGCACGGTAGTGGGGAATAGGGAATACGCACACACACGCCTTCGTTGTTTCCCTTGTGCTCGTTCACACACACACACACACACACACACACGCGCGCGCATAAACACACACGCCCCCTGACGGCCCCCCCCCTCCATGCCCCCAGGTGCACCGCCTGGCGGACAACCGCGCGCGCGGCATGGACCTGTCAGTGGCGGTGCCGGCGGCGCGGGGCGGCGGCGGCGGGGCGTGGCACGGCGGCGGCCGGCACGCGGGCCACGGCGGCGGCGACGGCAGCGAGCTGCTCACGGTGGGGCAGAGCTCATGGGAGGGGTCGGCACATGGGGCTGGGAAGTCGGGGAGGTGTGTGGGCAGGGGCGGGAGGGGCGGGCTGGGGATGGGGGGGTACACTGGGGATGGGGGGGTACACTGGGTAAAACTACCGGTAACGCACCCCACCCCTTTGGGTTCACTCGGTCGGTTGCTTTGGGTTATGGAATGAAGTACCCACCCCACCCCACCCCACCCCCCACTTTCCCACACGCACGCAGGTGCGCGATGTGGCCATGCTGCTGGACAATCGCTGGGGCGGCGGCGGCGCGGGCGGCGGCAGCGCACCCAGCGTGGGCATTGGCCTCACGTCGCCGGGGCCGCCGGGCTCCCGGTCGGCGGCGGCGGCAGCTGCGGCGGCGGCTGGGGCGGCGGGCCAGCAGCAGGGGGGAGCGGCGGCCGCTGCAGACACAACGCAGGAGCCGGCGATGCCGCCCATAACAGCGGTGGCGGCGGCGGCGGCGGCGTGGGCGGATGAGGGAGGAGTGGGCGATGGACCGGTGGGGCCGGCAGGCCAGCCGCAGCCCTAGGGTACCTAGGCGCGGCGCGGCTGCCTGGGGCGCACGTGCTGCGTGAAACGGCAAGCAGCGCCAGCAGCAACGAAGTACGAACTAAGAATGTTGAAGTGATGTCCAGTTGAATGTGGCGTTCAGGGCTGGCCACGAGTCGGGTCGACGCGGACGGGAAGATCGAAGGCTGCGGGCGTGTGTGAGTACACAAGTGACAACCGCGTATGCGATGCAGCGCGACGGCGTTCAAGCTTACGGTACCTGAAATTGCCGTGCGCGTACACGTGTGTGTGCGTGTGTGCATGCGCGTGTGGGTGTTTCGCGTGTGGTGCGTGCGTGCGTGCGTGCGTGCGTAAGATCCCTGCGCACGCGGATGTGTTGTTACGGTCTGGTGTGTGATGGTCAACGGTGTGAGTGCCCCTCCCTCCTGCCCGCGTGTGTGGTGGGTGTTTGGCGGGGGCTGATTTGGCGTTCGGTCCATGCAGGTGATAGAACCCAGCTGGCAGGGACATGGCCGGGCGCTTGAAGGCTCAAGTGCTAATTGGCGTGGATGGGTGTCGATAGCTGTTGAATGCCCTGCTGGAGTCTGTGGAGTGGGAGGACAGTGGGGCACGCTGCGGCACTTGTGTTCTGGGGCGGCGCGCCTTCATTACCGACGTGCCGAGTGATGGTTGCTGCCAAGCGTTGAAACCTGCTGTGCATGCGCGCGCTCTCCAACCGCTGCTCTTCCTGCACTCGACGTGTGTGTGTGTGTGTGTGTGTGTGTGTGTGTGTGTGTGTGTGTGTGTGTGTATATATTGACACTACCGAGGTGCGGAAACGTGGGAGATGCGCACGCAATCTTCTTTTTAAGGACACTGCCGGCGTCTATGCAGGCTTATTGCGTCATTCATCAGCCAAGCGCCATCGGCTTGACCGGATTCCCCCAAAGTCGTTACTGTGGCACGAAGCGAGGTGCACATGTACCCGCGTGCGGCATGGCCTCCGCCGTCTTCGCATGCAGCTCATCGCATCCACGCCCGCGCCGCACCACCACCAGGGCCAGCGCACCGAAACAACGACCCACAACAACAACCAGGCCATACTTAGCCCAACTCAACTCAGCCACCAGCCAGCCGTGCTACAGCCGCCTTCGTCATCACAGCCTGTGCCGTGCCTGGGGGGCCAGGAGCGGGGCATTCCAGCGGGGGCCCCGCTTGCCACGACACCCCTACCTCCTTAAACACGCCCAATCGTGCGACGGCGTACTTGTTTAGTCATCACAGCACGTGCCGCCTTGAGCGGCTCTTCACAGCCCTGCGCCAGCCAGCTCCCCAGCCGCCCCCACCGCATCAGCCGCAGGTGCGGCCTCACCCGGCGGCGGCGGCGGCGGCGGCAGCAGCCCGCGGTCCCTCAGCCAGGCGAGGGCCGCGGTGTTGCCGCGTCTCGCCACCTCCTGCGCTTCCTCCTCACTCAGGACCTGCGAGTGCAGGGCGCGAGCACGTGAGATGCGGGCGGAGGACTGGGAACGGGGGACGGGGTTGGTGAGGAGGAACACGGGGGGTGCGCGGGAAAGGGCAGGAGAGGGCGGGCGGCCACAGCCGATGCGCCGCCGCCACACACGCCACACGACGGCTGACGTTGGAGTGCCCCCCTCCCCCCTGCCCTCATAATGCGAATTGGGTTGGGTGGATTGACCTGGGCTGACTGCCCGTCCGCATACAGGTTTAGTTTGATCCGGACTGTCCACCTGTGTCCACAACCCTCATCGCCCGCACCGCCCCCCCCCGTGCCGTCACCCCTATGTACCATCTTTGCAACCCCCCCCCGTGCCGTCACCCCTATGTACCATCTTTGTAACCCCCCCCCCCCGTGGTTGGTTTGGGTTCACTCGGTCGGTTGCTTTGGGTTCCGGAATGAACTACCGCCCCCCCCCACACACACACACACACCTGCAGCCCGCTGCCTGCCGCCGCCAGCTCCGCCGCCGCCCACTCCAGCGCCTCCTCGCTGCCGCCGCACGCCACCGCCGCCAGGTCCACCGCCGCGCCGCGCCGCTCCCGCAGCATGCGCAGCACGGCCAGCCCGGCGCCGTGCCGCGCCGCGGCGTTGAATGCGGACGACCAGTCCAGCCACACCCACCAGCGCCGCCGCCCGCGCTGCATACCCATACGCTGTCCGCCGCCCTCCGCCGCCAGCTCCACCAGGACGAGCACCTTCTCGTCCGACGCGCCCCACTCGATCTCGTGCACCACGCGCGCCACGCCATAGCTGGCGAGGAGCCCGCGGCCCGAGAGGAAGCGAAGCATGTGCGGCTCGCCCGCCCCGGCGCCGCAGCAGAGCCAGTCCTCGCTCAGCGCCTGCCGCACGCCGCACTCGTCCCACAGGAACGCCAGGGCCTCCGCCCGGCCCGCCATCAGCGCTTGCGTCGCCACGCGCTCATCGAGCTGCATGCCCAGGTCCCGGATATGCCGCAGGCGCTGCAGGCAGTCCGGGCGCAGGCAAACCCGATTGCCCACGTTTGAGATGCAGTCCCCCCGGCTCAACAGCCGCGCCACGGCGCCCGGGCCCCAGGCCGCTAGGAGGAAGGCCAGCTTGGCCGCCCAGCAGCGCGTGCGGCTGCCAGCGGCGGCAGCCAGCAGGTCACATGCCGCCGAGTCCAGGTCCGCACCGTCTGGCACCCACCGCTGCTGTTGCTGCTGCTGCGGATCTTGCTGCGGATCTTGCTGCCCGTCGCCAACCCCGGCTGCTGCCGGCAGCCCGGCAGCAGCAGTAGCAGCTCCAGCAGCAGCAGCTCCAGCAGTAGCCGGCCGCTCGCGCTGCCGGGGCCACAGCGTGTCATAGTGCCGCTGCAACACCGCCGCCGGGCATCCGTACGCGATCTCAGACAGGAGCCTCCGCCGCGCCCAGCGCTGCTGATCCTGCTGCTGTGCCACCGCTGTTCCCGTCTCGCTCGTGCGCTCACCGGGAGGCCTGCACTCCGGCCTCTGCGACATCAGGCTCTCTAGGATAGTTACCTGGCCCGCCCGCGCCGCCGCTTCCACCTCCTCGAGGCTGGGGCTGTAGCCGTACGCCTGCTGCAGCCAGGCGAGGATGTGCGTGTGCCCGCCAGAGCAAGCGCCGAATGCGGCACGCCGCAGGGTTTCGCACGACACATGCTCCCCCCGGTTTGGGTCCGTGGCTTCAATCAGCGGCTGCAGCACGGTCAGGTGGCCGCCGAGCGCCGCCGTCGCAATGGCCCACCACCCCGACCCCGGCTCGAAGCCCGCCGGCCCCTGCAGCAGCTGCTGGCAGCCGTCCTTCCACCCCGCAGCCGCCGCGGCTGCCAGCGCCTCGCCTCGTTGGTCCGCGCGCGCAGCCTCGCAGCCGCAGTGAGCCAGGGCCACGTCCAGGCTGGCGGCGTGGCGCGAGGACGCAGCCAGGCACAGCAGCCGTCGGCGCTGCGGCAGCGTGAGGGCGCGCCAGGGCTCCGCGCGGCCCCAGTGATCCACGAACTCGGGGCCCGGCCACGGCTGCTGGGCCAGATGGGGCTTTTCGACATCTCGCCACTCCACAATATGTGGTTGAGCCAAATAGAGTGTCTTGTAGCTGTCGCGCAGGGCCGCTGCGGTCTCCCGGTCGATGTGTTTCATGGCGACGACGACCTCGTTCGGGTGCAGCCAGGATGCGACCCGTCTAGTTAGATCTGATGTAAGTTGCTTCCACGGATGGTTAATTTGCATCGCGCCGGCGTGTGCGCCGAACTGGCGTGGGCTGTCAGTCATTTTCCGGAATTGCGCAGCTTGCGTTGCCATCGAGTAATAGCAGCGCAATCCCGTGCATTGATTATAGGCATGTATCGCCTTGGCTCGGCCGGCTCTGCTGTCTGCTGTCACAGGCCGGCTCTGCCGATCGCCGGGACGCTGATGACTCGCCGCGCCCTCCCCTTCGTCGTGCCTCGACGCTCCTCGGTGTCTGCCCGCACCCGGTAACGCTGGCGGTGCAGCACTGCGCATGTCTCCACCTTGCTGTCCCTCCCTCCCACTTCTCTGCCCCGGACAGCCAGTCCAGCCGCCACCTCCTGCCATGCCGCACTGGTCCGCATCGGCTCGTCTGTCTTTTCCGGCTGCGGCATAGGCACCGGTGCCCCCCATCTCGTCCCGTGTCGTCCCCATCTACCACCTAACGCACACAGCCCCCATTGATGTTCCGTGCGTGTGCTGAGGGCAGCGCAACACTTAGGGAGGCTAAGCCAGGTCTCCTTGAAGAATTCAGCAGCTGTCGGTGCCTGATGCTGGTCCCAATCTCTCAGCTTTCACTCATGCCTTTATTGGGATTACATTATTTTGACAGGCTGATTATGCTGTAACAAGTACACGTGCGTCGAGCTGACATTGAATTGACTGAACAGCACATGCAGCGCCAGAAAGCTATGAATTGCTATGATGTGTCGCGAAAGGGCAATTATTCCGAGAGGGCCTCCCTGGGCGCCGCAGTGGTGCCGAGGCCCCACCGCGCGAATGAGGGACCGCCGCCAAAGCCGCGCGCATGCCGCACGGTGACCATCACACCGGTTGGCACCCCTTGCCCCCCCCCCTCATTTCAACTCAGCGGAACATCATTGCGGCTGTACAGCGGCTGAGCCGTGACCGCGGGACTTCAAAGGTTGGAGAAATGGCGTGAGGAAAGGGTGGGTTGGGTGGGAAAGCTTGGGCGGCACTGTAACGACGGGAAACTCGCGTCTGGGCGCGTCTCCGCGCGTTCGGGCGCGTTCGGGCGCGTCAGGGTGCGTCAGGCCGCGTTTCGTGACGCGATGGCTTGGACGCGAACTGCGACGCGAGCCGACCGTGAAGGGGCCCCGCCGCGTGCCCCCCATCGTATTCGCTGTACCCCACACCAGCCAATACTAGCATTGACGCAGGCGGAGGCATACTAGCCGTGCCGCCCGGCAGTAGGGCTGTCGTGGGCAGACATGCGTGGGGGCGGAGGCGCCGTGTTATCACTATGAGGACGGGGACGTGCGCTAAGCCATGTGTTTCCTGCGCTGCCATGCGTTGCGTCCTGACGCCATGCGTTCCGTGCATGCGCAACAAACGCATGACGCTCGCCCCAGGTTGCGCTTGCCATGCGCATGGAACGCAAGCGACGCACGCAGTTGCCAACTATTTCAAGCATGTGTATTAGGACTCACTGGCTATTAATGACGCTTAAGGTGTAATATTATAAAGCTTAGCGGAACGTTATTGCGTGCAAACTTCTCACAGTGCCAACTTCATAACAACTTGCTTAAATACATTCAGCTATTAATGAACTTCACTCTTTTACTTTCGGCGGCGACGAACACAGCTGATGAACTCCCTGGATGAACACGACCGCGTGGACTCCGTCTTTCCTTACAACGCAGCCAGCATAAGAGAAAGGAGAAACAGGGAGAATTAAATCAACCGTAGCAGATAAGCGCTGTGGGCAGGCACGGTGCGCACACGTCGTCCTCCCGCCCCCTTCACACGCGTCCACTTCGCCAATAGACGTTAATGAGTGCGTGCCAATTGAAAGCGTATGCGACTTGACCGCAACTCGGGACGTGCAGGGATGGAAGCTGCCCGCCCTGGCGTTAACTGCTGTGGGCCACGTGTGCACACACGCCTCCCTCCGCCCCCCACACAGTGGCGCCAGCTGCCGCGGTGTGTGGGATGTGCGGCGGCGGCGTCGTAAGGCACCTCATTGCCCAGCGCGTGGCCCTGGGCAAGCCGCCGCCGCCGCCACGTGTGCACACACGCTTCCCTCAAGCCCCTACGTAGTGGCGCCAGCTGCCGGGTGTGTGGGATGTGCGGCGGCGGCGTCGTAAGGCACCTCATTGCCCAGCGCGTGGCCCTGGGCAAGCCGCCGCCGCCGCCACGTGTGCACACACGCTTCCCTCCAGCCCCTACGTAGTGGCGCCAGCTGCCGGGTGTGTGGGATGTGCGGCGGCGGCGTCGTAAGGCACCTCATTGCCCAGCGCGTGGCCCTGGGCAAGCCGCCGCCGCCGCCACGTGTGCACACACGCTTCCCTCAAGCCCCTACGTAGTGGCGCCAGCTGCCGGGTGTGTGGGATGTGCGGCGGCGGCGTCTGAAGGCACCTCATTGCCCAGCGCGTGGCCCTGGGCAAGCCGCCGCCGCCGCCACGTGTGCACACACGCTTCCCTCCAGACCCTACGTAGTGGCGCCAGCTGCCGGGTGTGTGGGATGTGCGGCGGCGGCGTCGTAAGGCACCTCATTGCCCAGCTCCGCCGCAGATGTGGGATAGAGGCATGTAACGTGCTCTGGAATGAAGAGTTTCATGTGTTTCTCCGTGGATTGTACGCTACCCCCGTGTTTCTGTTTTTGAATCGCGTCTCAAGACGCAGTGCGTCTCGTGCATCGCGTGTGTGTGAGACGCGGCGCGTCTAGGGTATCAGGCTAGCGTCTGGTGTGACGCATCGCGTTAGCTAAGACGCGCTCTCCATGCAATTGTACCGCGTCACGACTCGCGTTCCATTGCGTCTCGCAGACGCAGTGAAACGCGCTATCTGCAATGGTGCCCCGCTTCACTGTTTCTGGCTGCGTCCCCATCGCGTCTCCCCCGCGTTTCCCCCTTAACGCGCAGCGTCTCGGCGCGTCTGACACCGCGTCTCACAGGTCAGACGCGGCCCAGACGCGCCCAGACGCGGTTTCCCGTTGTTATAGTGGGCTCCGGAGGGCGGGGACCGCGGGTCGGAGGGCGCCGGCCCGGCGCTGCCGCTCCCTAAGCTCTCCGCGTCCAATGGACTTGCAGCTGAAGCATTTACCTCTCCACAACCAACCACGCGCGGCGGCAGGAGCATGCCAGGGCGCGGCGCCAGGCCTCCGAGATGCAGTTCCGAGATTGCGGGACCGGAGCCGCGAAAGAAGTCCTCGCCTCTACTCCTCGACCTTATTCTTCTCCTTCTCACACGCATTGCCAACACAAGAGCAATACCATCCTAACAAACCAAGAGCTCGAGAACAATGACCGCGTTGTGTCTAGCCCAAGCCGCGGCTGGCCCCCGCTGCGGCGGCCTGCTGCGCGGGCGCAAGCTCTCCACCGCCGCTCGCCCGTCGTTGCCGCTGCAGCTGCCGCGCTGCCCTGCTCCCGGCGCTGCTGCTGCTGCTGGCGGTCGCGCGAGCTGCGTCCGCGTGCTCGCGTTTCGCCTGGGTCGCGACAACAAGCCATCGTCGCCGCCCTCGCCATCCCCCGACAGCGCCTCCGGAACCGGCCTCCCACAGCCGCCCGAGGTGGAGAGCATCCGCGATATCGACAGCATGCTGGGCAGGCGCCCCAAGATCACTGGCGGTGATGCTGAGGATGACAACAGCGGCAGCAGCAGCGGCAACGAGGCGGAGCGCGCGGAGGAGGCGCGCGTGCGGCGGGAGGAGGCGTTCCGCGAGGTGCTGCGCCCGCCGCCCTCGGGCTACCGCGAGCCGACGGTACGGGGCTGAGGCTGTTTGGTGGTGTGGGCACATGGCCGGAGCCGGCCGCGGCTGCTGTCCTCCGGGGGTTCGGGTCCGGGGCCCAAGCCCTATTGACGCCGCGCCCGTGCCCACCCCCAAGAGCGTGCACCTGCCTGCCCACCCACCCACCCAATCCACTCGCCCGCAACACGCTGCTTGCGCGCAGGACGAGATCATGGCGCAGGCGCGCGCCGAAGCGGACGCCGAGGAGGTGGAGCGAGCTGCTGCTGCCAACAACCTGCTGGCGGCCCTGGGGTCCGACCCGCGCACTCGGGACGTGGCGCGCGCCGCCGGCCGCTCGCTGCAGGGCGTGCAGCAGTGGTGGGCGGGCGTGCCGGTGAGGGAGCGGGCGGGGTCGGGTGGGAATGGCGGGCGGGGATGTTCGCTGGTGGGGGTGCGAATGGTGGATTCCCAGCGGGGGATGGGGGATGGCAGCGCGGCATTCGGACCGGACACGGGGCGCGTTAGGTCAACCCCATTCCCCTTTGTTTCCACGCCTCTCGTTTCCGCGCCTCGCGTTTCCGCGCTGTGCGCCCACTTCCACGCCACACCTCCACGCCACGCCACACCTCACGCCGCCCACTTACGAGCCGCTTTGGGTCCAGGAATGAATTGCCCCTACCCCAACACACGAACACACACGCACTGCCATGCAGGATAAGCGGCTGGTGGTGGCGGAGGTGGCGGCGCTGGCCGTGGCCGCCTACCTGGGCGCGGCGGTGCTGGGGGCGCTGGAGCGGGTGCCGCTGCTGCCGCAGGCGCTGGAGGTGGGGAAGGGGGCGGGGTGAGGAAGGATGGGGTGGGGTGGGCGGGGCGGCGAACGGCGAACGTGCGGCGTGTGTGCCGACCGGGGTTGCTGCGGGTCTTGCCTTCGCACTGCACCCGCCTGTCCCTTGTCTAGTTTCGCTTGGGTTTAGATTGGGCTGGTGTTTACAACCCCCCGCTACCCCGCCATGGCAAAGCACACACTGAATCTTGTTGTGAACAAGTCCCGAGCAACAGCCAAGATAATACCAACCGCCTACCAACCAATCAAACGCAAACGTCATGCAACACAGGCGGTGGGGCTGGCCTACTCCTCCTACTTCTGGTGGCGCTTCATCCTGTTCGCCGACGGCCGGGCGCAGCTGCGGGCGGCGCTGGGGCGGGCGCAGGCGCGGGTGGCCGAGTCGGTGTCGGACCTGGCGGACGCGGCGGCGGACAGCGCGGCGGCGGCGGCGGCCGCCGGCAGGGACGGTGAGCGCTGGGGCGAGGGGTGAGGGGTTACGGTGTGGCATGGATATGTGCTGCGGCAGCTGCGTGTGCGTGTGTGCAGCACGTGTGGTTGTGCGTGTGCTTCGGCGTACCGCATACTACGGGCGGGAAGGTAAAGGTTCAGCGCACACGCGCACGGCTCCTGCAGCGCACGCACGGCTCTCGGTCATCAGCAGGGCAGGCATGCCGACGACTGCGCCGCCGCCACTGCCGCCGCCACGCCGCCGCCACGCCAGTGCGCGCAGTATTCGCGTCAACATCAACAGCGGACAGCGATGATCATGAAGACGAGTCTGGTGGCGGCGGCGGCGGTGGCGGCGGCGGTGCAGTGCGTGGCGGCGGCTGGCGCGGCCGCGGCGGCGCCGCAATGATTGCGGCGGGCGCCGCCGCTCGCGCCGCCGCCACCACCGCGCGCGGTGTGGTGGAGGCGATTGCGGCGCGGCACCACGACCAGCGGCACCTCCAGCGGCACCACAGCCACCATCACCTGCTCAACCGGCACCACAGCTACAGCCACAGCCAAAGCCCCAGCTACCGCCACTCCGGCGGCGGCGGCGGCGCGAGCCATCCGGAGCAGGACGCCCCGGGTGGGGTCGCAATTCACTACGGCGGCTGCGGGGAGTAGTGCCCGGGAGACGCTGCGTGTGCGAATCCAAACCCACTTCTAAACCAACGTGCCTGCGTGACGTGCCACCGCCCGCCCCCCCCCCCCCGCGCCCGGTTGCACACTGGCCCCCTACGTTCGTGCCGTGTCCCAACCTCTGCCCCCAACCTGTGCCATGTCTGTGCTCCCTCCCCCTGCTTTCCCCTTCTCTACCCCCCGCATCCCTCCCGCGCTGCCCGCCAACTGTCTCCCGCCGCCAATGGCTGCAGAGGCCGCCGCCGCGCGCGCGCGGGCCAGGCAGGGCGGCGGCGGCGGTGCCGGCGGCGAGGACTCCACTCAGGCCTACGTGCAGGGGCTGCTGCAGGTGGGGGCCGTGCGGTCGCTGTGCGTGTTTGTGTTGACTAGACCCCCTGTCACCTTTCCAGCCACATGCATTCACATGTGTTGCGTGACAAGAAACGGCACTGTGCATGCACGCATGGAATCACTTGGGGCGGACTTGGAACATGCATTTCACAATGACCGCTTCACCACCACCACGCAATTGCGTATCCATCCCCGCTCCCCTGTTTCCTGCTAAACAGACGCCCAACCCCTCTGTCACGTTTCCTTTCACCCATCCCCACACCCCGCGCACACACTCTGCCCCACCCCCGCGCCCGCTCCACCCCCACTGCACAACCGCAGGAACTGGACGACCGCACGGCGCGCCTCCACGACACCACCAGCGCGGTGCAGCCCAACCGCACGTCCGCCCCCACCACCACACCCTGGGCCACGGAGGAAGCCGCCGAGCTGCAGCAGCAGCAGCGGCGGGACGTCAACACCGGCGGCGGCCCCGCCACCGGCGGCGGCCGCGGCGGCCCGCCCGCAGTGTTCGCGCTGCTGCTGCTGTCGGCCGGCGCTGCGGTCGGCGGGCATGAGGGAGTGCTCATGGCGAGGCACCGCGGCCCGGAGGAGGTGGAGGGTGAGGCGCGTGTGCTGGCGGGCGGTTTGTGGGTGGCTGCGTGGTCGGAGGTCGGGGGTTGGGGCGTGGTGGCTGACTGGGGGCCGCTCGCGCAGCGTTCCACCCGGCGAGGGGCCCCGTGCCGGGCGGCTGCTTGCCGGGCGAGCGGGGTTCCATGTCCTAGGACGACAAGCGACACGCCCCCAACCCCCAAACCACCGAAAGCGACCCTCCCCGCCCCGCTTCACCCCGCCCCCCCTCCCCACCCACCCCCACCTCCTTGAACAGCCATGAACGGCATCCCCCGCCCCGACGACCCCCAGTCCGCGGCCGGCGCCGGTGGCAGCACGGACGCCGCCGACGCCGCCGACGCCGTCGACGCGGCCAGCCTGCAGGCGCAGGCGCGGTCGCCGCCGACGCCGACGCCCCGCTCCCCGCAGGAGGCGGAGGCGGCGGTGATGGGCCTGGACCCTTGCCTGGGCTGGGACACGGAGGCGTGCGCCGCCACCGGGCACCTGCGGCTGGACCAGCCCGACATGGGTGCGTGCGGGGGTGTGGGCGCGTGGGTGTGGGTGTGGATGGGTGAGTGGGTGGGTGTGGGGCGGCTGGGTGTGCGGGGTGTGTGGGTGTGGATGTGAGTGTGGGTGTGGGTGTGAGCGTGGGTGGGTGGGTGGGTGGGTGGGTGCGCTTGGGTGTGTGCGGGTGTGCGGGGTGTGGGGTGTGGCGGCTGGGTGGGGCGGCTGGGTATGGCGGCTGGGTGTGGGTGTGAGCGTGGGTGGCTGGGTGTGGGTGTGAGCGTGGGTGGCTGGGTGTGGCTGGGTGGCTGGGTGAATGTGCGAAAGGGTGTGGGTGGTGTTGGTGTGGGTGGGTGGGGAGGATACTTCATTCCGTCAGCCATTGCCAATCCAAAACCACTAGAGCGCGGCGTAGATTCACGCCGCGTATCTGCCCGCCCGACGTCGCGCGGGCCTGACCCACATCGCACCCCAGCCACCCACACCCACGTCAGCACCCCCAACCACCGTGCCCTACCCACATCCACACGCATCCACTCACACACCCACACACCGCCTGCCCCACACCGCACGCCCGCAGCCAAGCTGGAGGCGCTGGCGGAGCAGGCGGCGCGGCAGGCGCGGCGGGCCACCGGCTTCAGCCGCCAGGTGGACCGGGTGCGTGCGGGCAGGGGTCGGGCGGGCGGCCGAGTTGCAAAGCGCCAACACAACTTGCCGGCCATACACACAACATGAACCGTCAACCTAGCTATGGCCTGACACAGCCGCACCGTCCCCTTCCCTGTCGCCGCCACCGACTTTTGGCCTGTCCACACACGCGGCCCTACACACGCAACCTCCCCCCCACACACTCCCCATCCTCGCTCCCGCTCATCACCTGCCCGCCTGCCCACCTGCCGTACACACCTACCCATGCGTGTGTGCAGTCGCTCCACGCGCTCGACCGCAGCCGCAGCGCCTCAACGGAAGAGGGGGGCCTGGAGGGGGAGCACGGCCGGGCCGCGGGTGAGGGTGAGGGGAGGAGCGGGGTTGGGGGTGGGGGGGAAGGATTTAGACGGGGCAGGCTGGCGTGTGAGTCTGTGCGGCCCTTAGCTGCCCGCGTGTGCGGGGGGAGAGCGGAGTGCCGGGCCCAGGAGGAACAGACACGGCGCTTCCACTCCCACACGCGGGAGGCACCCCACGATCCACAACTCCTCTTTGAAATTGAAACGCACCCCCCCCCTGCTGCGTGCAGGCGCCCTGGAGCGGGAGGTGATGGAGGAGCTGGCCAAGAGGCCCGACGCGGTGAGGACGCCGTGAGAGCGCGCCCGTGCGACTGTGCCGCGTCCCTGCCCCTGCCGCCGGCGCCCCTGCTGCCCGCCCTCTGCGCCCGCTTGCTGACCGTGCCGGTCACCCCCACCGTGCCTGCCCCCCGCCCCTGCACAACTTCTCAACTTTGCACACACACATACACATCCCGCCCTCACGCCCGACCCCCCTCCCCAAACCCCGCCTGCACCGCCAACCCAACACGGCACAGGCGCTGCCGCACCCGCGGTCCAAGCGGCACCCGGCAATGGGCGAGGAGAGCGGCACCGGGCCGTGAGGTGTGACAGAGGTGTGACAGAGGTGCTGCGGGGTTGCAGCAGGGCGGAGCTAGCGGGCTGGGCAGCAGGCCCGCGTCCGCAGGGCCCGCTGCACGGGGGGCCCAGCAGCAGCGGCAGCAGCAGTAGTAGCAGCAGCAGTAGCAGCCGGGGTTACATGTAGGGGCCGGGGTGCGGCGCGGTGCGGCAGCGGCGGCCGCGCTGCGCGATCACGCTTGTGCACACCGGTCAGCAGTTGCAGTTGGAGAGTCAGTTGTACGGATGGTTAAAGGTGTGCACCCGCTGCCGGCCCTGGAGCCCTGGAGCGGCATCCATGTGGGGGTTGAAACAGCCGGAGACGGCGCAGCGGCGGCCGGTAGGGAATCGCAAAGAGTTGGATGCAGGTCCGCAGGAGCTCGAGGACGTACGCACCTGGGAGTAGGCTGCCGTTTATAAGGGTGAAGTTGATGGTGGAGAAGAGCTGCGATAGGGAGGCGGAGAGATTTTCCCAGACGGCCATTGGAGGAGTTCAGTGGTGCTGTAAGAGGACAGAGACGCGATTAGAGCCAGCTGGGGCGTGTGGAGCTGGAGCGGGGGGGAGGCGGTGGGGGGAAGGCGCGATGCTGGCGGTACTTGGTACGCTTTTACCGGTGAAACCGTCGCCATGCGCTTTTTGGTGCTTTCCAAAGCCACTGACATGAATGCATTTTAAGGACAGCTCCAGTGGCAGCTGCACGCAGAGCGACGTCGAGCCGGCAGAGTCGCGCGATCATGCGGTGACGTGTCAGCATGAGGCTTTCGGAGGTTCTTCTCGACAAGTTGTTCTCCTTGCGCAGTATACGCACAAAACTTATATACAAACCCTCGCTGCAAGCTCCAAAAACAAGCAATCATGGCCATTTCGTCGCTCACCAAGTCCGCGCGCTTCTGCCGCCCCCGCTCCACGGCAGCGCCCTGCTCGCTGCCTCGCGTCTCGCGCGGCATGGCTGTTAAGTTCCAGCAGCCGGAGTCTGCCCAGCCCAAGGCTTCCGGCTTGACGCAGGCGAGTAGTCGCGGCGAGTGCAATACACCCGCGCGCCCACGCGCGCTCCTGCCTTCGCCCATCCTCATGATCTGCATGCATAGATATGCAAAGTATGGTCATGACTCCGAAATCATGTGCGAGACGGGAAGTTCGTTTCGCAATTGAGTCGCGCGGGTCGCCGACACCGTTTCGCAACCGCCGGCAGCCGCTTCCCCGCCCAGCCTGCTCTGCTGGCGTGTGGCTGCATGAACATGGTTGACCCGGCAGGCGCGTTTCGGCGCGCTCGAAGCAACAGCGCGCCGACGAAACGGAATGCAAGGCCGCCGGCGTGTCACACTCGCTCTGCTTAACGCACGCCGTGCCCTATATGCACTGCTAACAGGACGTGGAGGCCATCGCCGCCAAGTTCGCTGATGAAGCCGCACGTAAGCCGCGAAATTCCCTGACGTCGCAGCAGTTAGCCGGAATCGGGGCTGACTTTGACTTTGCGGGCGCCGAGTACTGAACGCTTCTCGTGTCATTTCGCACTCACAGAGAAGCTGGAGAAGCTGGCCGCGGAGGCCATGAACAAGGCCGTCAGCTCGCGCAAGGAGTCTGCCACCGAGAAGGTGCGTGCCCGACCCCGCACAGCCCGCGCCCGGCCCAGCCGCTCCCGAACCCGCCACCCGGGCGCGAGCACTAACACGAACGGCCGCTGTGTGGGCGCCCCTTCGCAGCTCCGGCTGTCTCTGCGCGCGCACACCGCAGTCGGCTGCCTGCCGCCCAGCCGCCTCGCCGAACTCCTAAGCGCGCTCCTCCCGCACCTCCCACACATCTCGCACACGCAGAGCTTCTACGAGGTCGCCCGCTCGCTGTCGTCCATCGACGCCGCCGCCGCCCACGAGGACCTGCCCGACACCGAGGCCCTGCTGGCCGGCACCTTCGGCGCCTACTACAGCGGCAGCGGCTCCAAGACGCCCGCGGCCGCCGCCCCCAAGCCCGCGAGCAGCGCCCACAAGGCCGAGCTGGGTGAGTGCATTCCCGGTGGCGGAGCGAGCGGCGCATGGGAGCGGGGAGGGAGGCGGGGGGCTGTGCGGGCCGAACGTGCTGAACGTGCCGAATTAGGGGGAGCGTGGCGGGTGCTCGTTCGCGCGTGGATGCGAGGACTCGCATAGGGACGCGCGCGGTAGCGGACGGAGCGGCACGAGCCGAGACTGGCGGGGCGGGGCGTTTGCGCCGTGGGCGCTGTGGGTCGACCTCGCTTATGGGCCCTGTCCCGCACCCCGTCTGGCCTCTGCGCCAACCTCTGCCCACCCGCCGCCGCCGCTGCTGCCGCAGCCGACAAGCTGGACGCACTGGAGCAGGAGGCGCTGCAGAAGGCGCGCGAGGTCAACAACCGCCCCGTGATCCAGCAGTAAGGCAGGTCGCGGAAGAGCTGTGGCTGGGGCCACTGGCGGCTGCGGGGCCACTGGCGGCGTGATGCACCGCGCCGGGCTTTGGGTTCAGCGGGAAGGGGAGGCAGGTGACGGGACAGGACAGGCGGGCGCGCCCCGTGTGATTGGGACGTCGCACACAACACCGCATGATCTGGCCAGTCGTCCCAGCAAACAAGCAACACGCATCTTTATTTATGGCACTGGCGCGCCGCTTTTAGGCGGCGGCGGCGTTTTTGGCAGATGGCGCTGACGACGGCCCAAAGCAGTTGTCGGCACTGGTGGCGGCATGCGGCCCTTGGAGCTGCGTCGTGCTCGGGTGTGCACGCCTGCACCGAATGCAACAGCAGAGTTGCTGTGTCAATTTGCTTCGGGGGCGTCGGCAGAATATGATGATGATAAATGACTCGGAAATAAGCAGACGCGGCCGCTCTTTTTGTGTTCTTGCGCCCCCTGCGCCGGCGTCGTATGGGCATTGGCTCTCGGCTAGGCGGTAGGGGGCGTGCGCGTGTGCAAGCACGCATGCAAAGGGCAGGCGTTTTAGTCGAGAGAATTGGCATATATTTTACACGGGCGAGATTGGTTGCTGATGTCGTTAGGAGGACCGTTACACAGGATCCAGCGCATGAAGGGATCCAACCACCTCTACGACAGTATACTCTCAGCAGGTAATCATTCAGGCAGCTCTATGCACAACAAAGGTGATGCGCCTGGTTTTGAGGTCGACACACGGGCAATTTGGATTTTGGGCGGGCCGTTCCAAAGAGGTTTGGCGGTTTGCAGCTGAGGAGATTGCGGCACCCGGGTGTGCTCCTGCCGATCGCTTCACCGCGCGCGGCGGGTACCTCGTGAAGGGTGTGCGTTGGGTGGGCTGCCTCGCCCGTGCCCGCACGGTACCGGAAGCGTGTCTATTGTACACGTCTAGTTCTTGGCCGTGGTGGGAATTTGATGAGTGGTGGCCCCTTGGGTGACCCCAGTGGCGGTCCTGCTTCGGACATCCGGGGGGAGGATGGTGATGGTGATGGAACTGACGGTGGCGCGCAGGCGGTGTGCGGACGACGAACACGCGCGAGGCGAAGATGCGTACGCGCGGCGTGCCGGGGCACGTGAACTGTGGTTGGTCTTGGTGGAGGCGTGAGACGGAACATGCACATGACCTATGTTTGTGGGTAGGCGAAGGAAACCGGTTGTGTAGATGGGCGGCATTCGCGCGCGGGGATAAGCCCACACGCGATGGCCTGCGGCATTATGTTAGGGTGGGTGTGCTTTGTGTAGGAATCCTAAAGGCGCTGCCAGGTGGTGCCGAACTGTTATCCCGACAGCGAAGAAAGAAATCCGGCGCATATTGCGTCAGAGTTTGGAGACTTGTTTGGAGCTACCCTATGAAGGACCTAACACCATGCTGGGTATGCAGAAGAGCAGGACCGAGCTGTGCGAGGGAGGCTAAAAGGACGGAGTGCTTTTTGATGCGTGTAACTTGGAGCCGTGCGGCAGGGGTGCCGCAGTTGCATCAGCCAGCTAAGGGTCGGGGCCTCCCTGCGCCGGGGCAAGATGCTTGAGGCTGACGCACCGCGTCGCAGGTTCAGAATTCTGGCGCCACTGCCCAGCCCAAACCTCCCGACACGCGCCCAAGCACCACCAGCAACCAGCACCGCCAGCCTGTGCGCGGTGCTGCCGTGCTGTGTCACTGGCTCACTGCCTGTCGACGGCGCAACTGTGTTCGCAGTGCAGCCGGCGCGGGCGGTACCGGCGGTCCGGCGCCACTGGACTGGCGGCGGGGCTCTGCATCGCTGCGCGTGTGGGACCGGTGCGGACGCGGGCGGACAGCGCTGCGGGCCTGCGGCGGGACACACGCAGGCTGCAGGAAGGCGGGAAGAAACGCGGTGCGGTAGGCTGTCGCGCCCGACCGAGCCCCAGCCGGCAGTGCTGTGCAAGGAGAACCTCGTCTTTGATGAAATGGCTACGCCACTACCGCGGTCGCGACGGCGAGGCTCTTCGGCGACTGGGCAGGATGTACATCAGGCGGAACCAAGCGGGGGGCCGCGTATCACAGGCTGCGATCCATCTCGACCTACTCATCTTTGCTTGCCCTTTCACATGCAAACAGGCGTGGCTGTTCTGCGGGCAGTGTGACCTTATGGACTTGAGGGACAAATGGTCGCGCACGCGCGCAACCGGGGCCGGCGGACGCGAGCACAATGTTGGCCTCTTGATTTCCTCGCTTACCGTCAGTTAAGAATGGTATCGCCACTAAGTATGCATGGCGCATGGAAAGTCGACGCATGCCTACGTGGAAAGGTGGTTGCACGATATAAGCCTCTCCCCCGCGACCGCCGCGCTTACTACACAAACAAGCTCTTACAAAAGCTCAAACATACACTATCTCTCAACACTAATCTGCATCACAGAAGACACCAAATTCTGCGCAAGCGTTCCAACTGCATCAACCACACCATGGCGACCAGCCTGTTCCACAGCTCGAGCCTGCTGGCGCCTCGCAATGCCTGCCAAGCCAACCGGCGTTCCGTCAGGGCGCACGTCGCCGCTGTGCAGCACGTCGCTGTGAGTACTAAAAGTGTGCATGGGTGCGGCTCCCGCTTTTTCCGCTGACAGCGACTCGCCGAGACGCCGTGCGCAAGCCATTCAGGCTCTAAAGCAGCTGCTCGGGAATTCTAGCGCGCTCGTGTGGCCATCCTGGAGCCTTTTTTGGCCGATGAGCACGGCCGCGCGCCACACCTGAACTGGATGCCCCTGCGCCTTCGCGCCCCATACGCCCCTGCAGGATGTCGCGGCGATCAAGGTATCCATGAGCGTCGACACAGGTGAGCGTGGGCCGATGTACCCGAGGGCATACTGTAATCGTCCAGCTCAGCACGGGTTGACGCCTCACCCAACGGCTGCTGGTGATCCGCATCCCCGGCCCGCCCCGCACCACCTCCCGCCCGCCTCCTTACTAGCCAGCCACGCCCCCTTCCACTGGCACTACTCCCGCTCCGTAGTCACGCCCCCCTCCCATCGGCACGCCCTTTCCGTAGCAGCACCCAGGTCTTGATGCCGCTTTATCCTGTCCCAACACATTCCCTGCCGCCATGTCCTACAATTTGACTCTTAACCTTGCGCCCCCGCGCCATGCATGGTCGCACGCAGCCAAGCTTGAGGCCCTTGCTGAGGAGGCGTTCCGCAAGGCCAAGGAAGTCGGCAAGAGCGCCCGCATGATTGCTGATGAGGTACGTTCGCATGCCTTGCCCTGCATAGCATACGGTAGTGTGCACAGGATGGGTGCACTCTCAGGCTAGTACCGTATACACGCCACTCACACTCCAGTAAACCTCCGTGCTGTTCACCTTACTTGCCTGCAAATCGTCCATGCGCTGCGGCATCCTCGCGCGCGCTCGACACGCTCGCCCTCTCCACACGCCGTCCGTCAGTTTCCCTTATCCACCCAGCCAGCCCCGCCGCTGCGCCGCGACTCATCACCACCGCCTGCTGCCCCCTTTCTGTTTCTGAGAGAATGGTCCCCACCGCCCTCCTGCGCCCCGGCTTGCTGCATAACACAGGCCCTCTACCGCCGCGCTGTCGACACCGAGGCCGCCGAGGAGCCTCAGTTGCCTCTGCCGTACATGGAGGAGCGGACTTCGTTCGCCGCGGCCGCCGCCACCGCGCGGGCGGCGGAGCAGTACGAGCAGGCGAATGCAGGTGGGTCGGTGAGCCCACGGCAGGATCCACATGACCTGTTTCATGCTTGCGCGTGTTAATGGGCACCAGTAAAGGTAGCTGTTTACGCGTGCGTGTGTTTGTCAGTGGATCGGATGGAGGGGGTGGGGGTGTCATGCTGTGTCGTGCGGTGCCGTGTCGTGGCCGTGTCGTGCTCCCCGCGCCTACCGCCGCTCCTACACACTTGCCCCTCATTCACATCACCAAGATCCACAGCCGCAATTGCAAAAGCAACAACAAGTCACCATCTTGTAATCAACGCGATCCACAACTGTTCTCACTCCACACACAGGCGTGCTTAGCCAGCTGGAGGCGCAAGCCATGGAGGCCGCCCGCTGCGCCATGGCCAGCCACGCCGCCGCCGCTGAGGTGAGCTTAGATGCATGAGAAAGCTTCACAGTGGCGCATTACAGCACACGCAAGAGCAGTATCACCGCCTGTCCTGCTGCTGCCACAATACGTGCGTGTCAGCGCTTCGCCATGTGCGGTGCGGCACACGTAGCACAAGCACATGCGCACACACGCGTATGCACGGCCAGCAGCCAGCAACACCGCCACCATTCCATCCGTCTACCAAGCTCAGTCGTTTGAGCTGTGCCTTTCGCACACTTCCGCGTCGTGCCCGCCCGACCCCCATCCACGCACTGCTCCCCTACCCTGCTTCCAGGCTGCGGAGGAGAAGGCTCGCCTCGCCGCCATCGAAGCCGACATCGCCGCCGCCGCGGTGTCCGGGGCCGAGGCCGTGGCTGCGCCGCGCGCGGTCGTGATGGCGGCCCGCATTGGTGAGCTAGCTAGCAGGTGTCGGAAACTGCTGGGTGCGTGCAGGCGGCGGGCAACAGGCAGAGCCCGTGTTTCTGGGGGGTGGCGGGCATGTCGCAGTGCTTGGCCGGCCTCGGCGAAGTGCGTGCGATTCGCTGTTGAGGGGATCCATCTGTCGCACCTACCTGGCTGCGGGGTGGTCAGCAGCAGCACGCAGCGCAGCGCTCCGGCCGATACAGCCGATCGGGGTTGTGCCCCTAGCATCGGGTTTGTGTTTGTGTGCGTGCGTGTCACCCGCGGGTGGCTGACTCTTGATTCTGCATGCACCGACGCCGCCACGCCCCGCTCCCACCGCCCCTCTCAAAACCAGATGGGTCGGCCACGCCGTCCCGCAGCGCCCCCGCCTCGCCCAAGCCCTCGCCGCTGTCCTCCATCGACCACCACAGCCTGGGCCGTCCCGACGCCGGTGAGCCCGGGATTGCTGCTGTTGTTGTTGTGGGTGCATAGT
Organism: Chlamydomonas incerta; assembly: GCA_016834605.1. Taxonomy (NCBI): domain Eukaryota; kingdom Viridiplantae; phylum Chlorophyta; class Chlorophyceae; order Chlamydomonadales; family Chlamydomonadaceae; genus Chlamydomonas; species Chlamydomonas incerta. The sequence continues at coordinate 245,641 of JAEHOC010000041.1, forward strand.
GGCAGGTTGCGGCCGTGGCGGTCTACCTCTGAGGAGAGAGTCATACGGCGGTTGGGCATCCGAGACAGGCAACACTACAAGGCCCCCTTCCCCCTCTTACCCCGCCAGCGTGCAATCCTGTGTGCTGTCCTATTAGACTGCTGACATGCATGATTCGCTCCCTCACCGGACTCCTCTCTGTGCAGGCCTGCTGGCGGCTCTGGAGGCGGAGGCCCTGCGCAAGGCCCGCTGTGCCATGGACGCCACGGCCGCGGCCGCGGCCGCCGCCGCCGCGCAGCAGCCGCGCCAGTCGTAGAGGAGCTTCACTTGCGGCAACAGCCGGTGCCGGGGCGATGCAGCGGCCGAACAGCTAGAACGGGCTGGCATGAGGAACGAGGTAAATGGGTCCTCATCGAACCACGCCACTTATGGCGTTCTTCCCACATGAACTGAAAGCGGCGATTGTCCGCGTGTGTTGCTTGCAGCTCCAAAAGTGCAAACTCCTCGGAGTTTGCCGAACCTTGGTGCGAACGTGTCTGTTCATTCCGTTGACGGAGAAAGGAAGGCTGCGCGGCGGGGTGCGGCGACCCGTGTTTCGGGTCGCTGACGCTAATGCGCTGGTTTGTGCCGCGTATGTAGCGCTTCCAAGCGAGAGCGACTGTGGCCAGGGCCCAGGGGGAAACCCTGACTTTGCGGTGTTTTGGGGGGAGGCAGGTATTGTTGGGATAGGTACTGCTGCGCGGGCCCCGTTTGCAAGAAGCTGCGCGCACACGTGAAGATCCGGGGTGGTGAAGACCTATGAGGGGCGCCGTACTATTGATTGAGAGCGAGGTGGCGAAGAAGATCAGAGAATGGGTTACTTGCTTGCAGTTTTTCAAGTACCAGTTAAAAAGCAATTTGAATGGAAGGGGCAGGAGCGGGGGGCAGCACATGCGCACACGCGGTAGTCTTGAGTATCGTGCGTGCGTGCGTGCGTGCGTGTGACACTATCTAACATGCGGGCATGCGTGTCGGCAACTTTCATTTGCATGGCGCCATGCTCAGTCTTTATCTATTGCGACACAGGGGTTACTGACTATTTTAAGCTACCTCGCCGTAGGACGACGGCGTTGTGGGGGGTAGCATTATTTTTGCGGTTGCTTGGTCGCGCAGTCCCAAGCCCTCAGTAAGCGGTCGAGTGGTACTGCTATGCCGTGTGTTGACGAGTATTGGTATGCGCGTAGATGAGCATGGCTCCTGCGTTATTGTATGGAGCCGCCGTGATGGGGAGCGAGGGGGGGGGCGGCATGGTACGGGCCAGAAGCAACCAAACCCATATCCTAGCAACGCATCAGCGATGACCGCAGATGTGGTTTGGGGTTTGCGCTTCAATTTTGACATGCATCGCGCGGCCTCTTGGGCATTTTTACGCTGTGTCAGGAACAATTACTAGGAGATTTTACCCCCTAGGAGCATGGATGGTGAGCCAGTGCAGCGATGCGGCTGCCGGCATGACGTGATGAGGTGGACCGCCACGGAGTGTGGGGTGGAGTGGTGTGCACTGCGTCGAGACGTCAGGCCGTGCTCACGCCGCCTCACGGCACGCCTCTGAGCCCGAGCCCTCCACCGTTTGCTCTTGGCCGGAATTAGAATGAAACCCTGCAATCTTTACATCACCCCAGGCAGGACCCTGCTGACCTTGTCAGCCCCACTTTCATCCATCCGTGCGCCACTTAACAGCGGAATTATTACAGACAGCTCATTGACTACACGGGTGCCTCTACTGAGTGAACGTCAGGCCTAGACCCACGCACCTCCCCGCGCGCCTGGCTCCCCACAGGCCCGCGAACACGCACCCTCGAGCCCCGTTCCACGATAAAAACCAGGCGAGATGGGGCTCCCCTGGCAAAAAACCCATTGTACGGCAAAAACACAGGTCCCCACCTCGTGGCTGCAACCACGTCCCCTGCTTACGGTGTGCTTTGCCCCTGCGCACGGCATTTAATTGTAACGCCGCAGCCAATGACACGCCCAGCCGTCTCACGATCCCCCAATGTTCAATTGACGTGCGAAATAGTCAGGCAGTGGTGAGGGATAGCCAGGTGACACTCCAGCACCGCCCCTGTAGCAGCTCTGTCGGATTACCAACCGGCTAGATGCTACGCTATCTCAAATTCGTAGACTTACTTACGAAAGGTATATCCATCATGCATATGTGCACATCGTTCGCGCCTCTCGCTACCTCCTCTTCCTTAACGCCTGTAGCCACGCTAGCTGCCAGCAGCAGTAAAAGCAGCAGGTGACCAGCAGCCCACATCGGCCAGCAGCAGCTCACACGAGCTCACATACCGCCAAATAATGCATCCCCGATCTGCTGCTACCACTTGATCACAACACTGCAGCGTCAGCACGCCCCTGTGACCCTCACACAAGCACTCGACTCCTTCCTTGCACCAGCAGCGGTACCGCACCACGTAGGCCACACCACACGCACGGCACTACGGCACACGCGCGCGCGTCGCTCCGACACGCGCGCGCCGCCGTACCTCACGTGCAAGCTTGCGTGAGTGGGCTGGGGCCGCGCGCGCGCGGGCGTGACTAACGAGCCGGTGAGCATCACGCGCATCGGTTCAACAGCATCCGTTCAGCGGTCTAGCAGCATCTGGCGCAGCCGTACCTACCGTGACCGCCGCGCACCACATGCAGCGCCCGCGACTCAGGCACACGCACCCACTGACACAACACGGTACTCATCCTTGCACCACGCCCGCACATCCGCGCATGACACACTGGGAGCCACCTTGCTTCACGACCCATCAAAGCTCAGTGGACGCGGCCGCAGCCATGCGCACTCGCTAGCCAGAACCCGAACAGGGTGCCCGTTTCCTTACTAAACATGTATGAAAGCGTGTTCGCTGGCATGCAGTACACTGCTGTAGAATGGAAGCGTAGCACTCACACATGCAGAACAAAGGGCACAGCACTGAATTTTATCGTGGTATGGCCCATACATTAACACATGTTGCGCCTTTCCAGGACAGCACGAAATGCTCAGACCTGCCTCGCCCGTTGGCATACAAGGCCCCAGGCCCATAGCAGGTTGCAGTATGCAGATAGATAGATGGATGCGTTGAATGAGCGAGCGGGGCGTGGCCTTCCCAGCGCCTCGCCCGCATGCACCAGATGAAACCGCGATGCCTCCCGGGATTGATGGCAGATGAGGCAGCCCATCCACGGGTTCGCCACAGCGTAACCGAACGGTATGCTAGCCCATCCAGGCAACAAGTGCGCAACATGCAATGCAACGACCGAATCTAGGTTGTGCCTCGGTTCGGTTGGTGAAATCAGCCATCAGCCATCCGCTGTGCAAGTGCTCTGTTCGCAGTGCCACGCACCATCAATCCCAAGTTCCCCAATCCCACCTGCGCGCCACAGTCTTGCGGGCGGTTGGTTGTCTAACACAAACATGACATGAAACGTGCGCGGACACAGCACCAGTAGGAATGAAGCATTATGAAGCCACACGATGCAATGCTGTGCATCCGCAGCAGTCGCAGCTGCCACATGTGTGACCATTCACATGATCACAGCGCATACGGTGCACTGAAACCGCTCTCATTAATCGTTTGTCGCTTTCAATCAAAGCAACATGAAGGCGTGTCACTGCCCCGCGACCCTGCGCGGCGGTCGGCTCACGCCGTGCTACCGAGGCTGGACGGCCCGGCAGATGACCCTGTGTTTAGCGCCGCCTCCCGCGCCATCTGCAACAGGCAGCGGCACGAGCGCGCGTGTGTGTACAAGATTCGTGAGGCGCGCGGAAGGGTTTGAAGAGTTTGCCCGAAAGGATTAAGCAAACAAGAAAGGACCGCTGCTTGCTCCGACGTGCGTGCGTGCAGGTGCAGGCACCCCTGGGCTGGTCTAATTCCCCTACAACCCCGCTGCCGGCTCCCTCCCTCATCGCGCACGCACCATCTGGCGCACCAGCAGCAGCTGCTTCACCATCTCCGCCGCCTGTGGGCACAGCACAACGCATGCAAGGCGGCTGTGTGTGAGGCATGCAACATCGTGACAGTCAGCTCTGGTTGGCGCTGTCTACCAGCTGTCAGAAAGAAGGGAACTCCAGCAAATCAGCATTCATGCAATCGCCTGCAAGCCCCTCACCCAGCAGCTCCTTCTTCTTCGCGCACACAGCAGCTCTCAGCAGCTAGCCACACACGCAGTACCGCACGCATCCAGGCACACATCACGCATTTACCGCCACCCGTTCGCCATGCACGACACACTCATGCACACACACACACTCACGCACACACACACTCACGCACACACACGCCTATTTCTCCTCTAACACACACACGCGGGGCCTGCTATCACAAACGCGCCACGCCACGCCCATCCACGCACCGCGGGCCGGCGCGGCGGGTCTGCCTGCCAGCACTGCTCCATCAGCTTTACCAGCTTAGGCAGGCGGCGCTCCGGCGGGATGGCGTCCAACGGCGGCCGCTCGCCGCCGTAGGCCACCCGGTAGGCCAGGCGTACCATGTTCAGCCCCTGAACGCAAACCATAATGCACGTGTGCAACGATGCCTTAGGACACGTGAGTAAATAATGGGCATCATCACTGATGAGCAGCAGCGCACTGCATGCTTCGCATCGCTTGATTGCACACTGCTGCACACACCGTCACGCCCCGCCGGCATACAGCAGCCATGCCTTCATTAGCTCGAGCTAGTTCGACCACCCCCATCAAGAGTTGCAAGAGTGCGTGTCGGTCTGTCTGTCTCCCCAGGTCCATAGCCGCCGCACAATCGTCCCGACGGCACACAGCAGGCAAGCAGAGGCACGCACCCAAACCCACCTGCCAGGGCTCCAGCCCGCTCAGCATGGCCCAGAGCAGCACGCCGAAGGAGTAGGCGTCCGCGTGGTGGCTTAGCGCCCGGCTAGTGGCGTCGAAGCACTCTGCAAGCAGTTTCAGGACGAGGAGGGTTGGGTGAACATGCAACTGTCAAGCAGCACGCTTACATGCTTTGCCATAGCCCTTTCGCCAGAGGAGGAGTGAGCGGTAGCTAAAATGCAATGCTGCTTCATTCTCCCCCCACTGCTGTGCAACATGCACGCGCGCCCGCACCTGGCGCCATGTAGGGCGGCTGCGGGGGGAGCGACGGGAAGATGAAGGGGCGCACACGCATGGACGGGTGTCAGCAGGAGAGAGAGGCCCCAGTCGTACCAGAGGAATGAATGCGTCCGAATGCATACGTCCGAACACTCAACTAGCATAGGGCGAGCACCTCACAATGCACAAATCCGGCGTCTCAGTGAACACGCACCGTGCCCGCCTCTGGATGCCGCGTCACCAGGACAGACGAGTACAGCCGCGCGAGGCCAAAGTCCTGCATGCGCATGCGTTGACACGTAACGCGTCAATGCGCGCAAGCAATGCATGGCATGGAGAGCCATGCAAGGCGCGAACCACTGCTGCCCGCAGTGCTAGCTGTGGGCACTCGTCAGAGGACACGCGCGGCCTGCAGGTGGCTAGACAGCTGCACAGCAAGATGGCGAGGCGGCTCGGGGCTCACCGATAGTTTTGCGACTTGGTTGGGTCCGTAGGGGTCGCCAATCAGCACATTGGCCGGCTACAGTTGGGCACAAATGAACCAACACTTAAAGCTGCAGCTGGCATCAAAAAGCCATGGTCACAGCGAGACGGCAGCAGCAGGGAGTGAGAGGGGAGCGCCTGCATGCCTAGGCACGCCCACGCACGTGCCGGCATGCAGCCTCGAACAGAGCCGTGCACGCACGCGGCTCTGCAACTGTGTGTGTTCCCGCCCTCGGCCCCCCGCCCGCCGCTCGCCCGGCATCTCCACCTCCCGACGCCTCCGCCATGCATGTGCACGCGCGAACACCCCAGCCCAAGCCACGGAGGTAACGCGGCGCACTACACACTGCACGGCTGGCACGCACCTTCAGGTCTCGGTGCAGGATGGTGGGGTGGATGTACTCCTGTCGCAGGCAGTAGCAGGCAGGCCGGGTTTAAAGCCAGTTTCGTTTGCCGTCCAGTTCCGTTTGCGCACTACACCGGTACAACTGCTCACCAGGCCCCGCACCACGTCCAGCGCAATGGCGACCACGGTGCTCATGGGCAGCAGGCGGCCGGGCGCGTTGCGCATGAGCGACTCTAGGTTTGTCTCCATCAGCTCCTGCGCGTTGTTGTTGCGCGCGTTCGGCAATGAATGTGATTCATGGCGAGCAAGATACATGCCAGCAAGCGGCGAGCAGTTTCATTACACTCTAATAACCAGGCGCCAAGGCCCCGTGAAGAAAGAGCGTCGCATGCTGCTGCCTCACCATGACCAGGCAGAAGCGCGGCGGCGTCATGCACGCCGCGATCAGGCGGACCACGTTGGGGTGCGTCAGGCGCGCCAGGACCTGTGTGGTGTTCAGCGTACAAGTGCCAGTTAACTTGCGGTTGGCAGAAACCAACGGAGGGAGCTGATGATCGAGTTGGAGCTTGCGTGCGGATGCGGGAATGAGTGAGGGTGGGCGGGCGGGCTGCTGTCGGCGGCATGGCCCTCCAGCAGACCCATCCTTGCATCCAGCAGCCGCATCTGTCCGGACCGCACACGCACACGCACGTGCACGTGAAACGCACACGCACCTGCACCTCGTGGTGGAACGCGCGCACCAGGCCGTTGGTGCCGCCGCCGCCGCAGTCGCCGTCCGCCTCATCAGCAGTCTGGCCGCCGGCGCCGCCGTCGGCCGCCGCCGCCGCCACCGCGGCCGCCGCCGCCGCCGTCATCAGCTTCACCGCCACGCGCTGCCCCTTATACACGCCCTCAACCACCCTGCACGCAGTGAACAGCATCCAGCAAGGCAACCAATCAGGACACTGACACTCCTGGAACTAGATACCAAAGCAATACGTAGCAATAGCTCAACGCACTGCGGCTTCCGGTGCAGCACGCGACACCCTGTGCTAGCTAGGCTAGGCCCCCCACGCCCCACGCCCACGCCCTGCAGCCCCCCACCCACCTGCCAAACGAGCCGCGCCCCCGGACGACCGGCAGCAAGTGCACTTCGTCATCGTCCTCCGGGGCTATAGCAGCGGCACTGGCCTGGGCTGTACTTGTGGCTGTAGCAGCATCCGGACCTGCTACAGCCACACCTGCAGAGCCGCCGCCGCCGCCGCCGCTGGCAGTAGGAGCAGCAGGAGCCGACGTAGGCCCCCGCTGATGTTGGGCGTGGCTGCTGCTGGCGCCGTGCGGCAGGGCCCCATAGTGGCCGCTGCCGGGGATGCCCAGACCGCCGCCGCCGGCGGTCTGCGAGGCACTGCTGCCATTATTGGGGGTCAGGTCGGCGTTCAATCCGTGATGACCGTACGGCCCCGCCGGCGGTGCCGCACCCAACGTGCCCGACGACACGTTCAGGCTATTGCTGGGAGCGGCGGCTGTAGCAGCAGCACCACCCGCACCACCAGCAGCACCAGCTGTAGCAGCACCGGACGCGCCGTCGCTGGAGGGCGCTGCCCGCGCCCAGACCGCCGCCAAGCCGAGGTTGACGTCGGCTCTGACGGGCGTGTTGGCTGTGACCACACACGCGCCCGCCTCCGCCGCAGCCGCGTCGCCGGCGCTGTTGGGCCACCGACTGCTACTGCCGCCGCTGTTGCCGCCGCCAGCCCTACCGTCGCTGCCAAGCCTGCTGGGTGCCGCGGCTGCTCCGTTGGCTGCTCCAACCGCCGCCGCCACCGGAGGGTGAGGCCGGAGAGCAGCTGAGGCTGCGGTTGTGATCGCTCTATCACCGCCGATCAGGGAGACGGCCCGCAGGGGCAGCAGCGCCCCGCTGCCCACCCCAGTCGCCGACATCTCGTCCTCATCATCGCCATCCCAAGTCTCCCCGACGCCACCGCCTCCGCCACCGCCGGCGGCGCCCAGCGCCACAGCAGCCGCCATACCCGCAGGCGCAGCCACCGCAGCAGCCGCCGCCGCGGCGCGGCGGTCTGTGATCAGCGGCGGCTGCGGCGCTTCATGTGCGCCCACCAGCTGGGGCGCGCTCCCTGCTGGAACCTGCTGCCGCTGCGGGTCGGAGGCCGCGGCGCGTGCGCCATTCGCCGCGGCCGCTGCTGCCACCGCGTCAGCCTGTGCTGCGGCTGCGGCCATTGCATTACCAGCAGTGGCTGCTGAGCTAGGCCCAATGGCTGCGAGCGTCCGGTCCGCGCGGCCGCCGCCGCCTCCACCGCCGCCTGCTGCGCCTCCGCCGCCGAGGCGTTCGGCATCCATGCTCGGGAGTACGCCAGTGGTGGTGGCACCCCACAAGAGGGCCGTGGAAGAGCTCCTGTTATAATATTTAGTAATCGCGATGTGCAGAATAGTTAGAGTCTTTGACAAATGATTTCGCATCATCCAAGAGCGGGAGGCCCACAGCACTACCACTAACGGCTTAACGCACTGATCGACAATCAACTCACGTGTTGGTGGGCGCGTCGCCGAGGCCGCCGCAGCTTGCAGCCGACGACTCGAGCCCGCCCAAATGCACCACACTACTGGCGCCTGCGGGTGGTGCTGCCGGCGACGCGCCCAGCAGAGGCTGCGCTTGCGCCTGCCCCTGCTTCTGCTGCTGCGGCTGCGGCTGCCTGCCAGAGGCGACGCCGCCCGCCACGGCCGCTACCGTTATCGCTACTGCCCCGACGGCCGGCTGTAGCTGCTGCTGTAGCAGGTGCTTCGCCGCAACGCTGGACACGGAGTGCACGGCGCCCGATGAAAGCGAGTCCAGCCCGCTTGCATCCTCCGCACCACCGCCTGCCGCCACCGCCGCCGCCGCCGCTGCCCCCGCTACTGCCGCGGACTCGCCGTGTGCCTTACTGGGTTCGGCCACGGCGCACCCCTGGGCGCCAGCAGCAGCGGCGGCGCCGCCGTCGCTGGAGACGCACTTCAGCTCCTGCGCCGGTGGTGCGCCGAGGCGCTGGTGGCCGCGGCGGCGGCGGCGGCGCACGATCAGCACGACCGCGCCCACCACCGCCAGCGCCCCCAGCACAGACCCGACCACGATTCCCGCGATGGCCCCGGATGACAAGGAGGAGCTGCCGCCGCCGGAGCTGCCGCTGCCCCCCGGGGCCGCAGCGCCGCCTGCAGCCGCGGCGGCGGTGGCCGTCACGTCGGCGGCGGAGCCCGCTGCCAGGGCTGTGCTGCTGCTGCTGCTGCTGCTGCTGCCGGGCGCGGCCTGGCGTGACAGGGCGGCCACGGCGCACCCGATCAGACCCAGGCGCGCAATGCAGTCCTCTGTCAGCAGCATTTCACAGACGAAGTAGACCTGGGCGGTTGGTTGATGAGGGGCAGGCATGTGTAACATGGGATCAGTAAGAGAAACCAGCAAAAGGGGCGAGGCCCCACGTGCGCGAAGAGCGGAGCCTGGGGGGACCGATTGCGGCCAGTCAAGTGCACACGCGCTGCTGCGCCTTATGACGAACGGCATGCAGCAGGCATGGCCGCTGCTTAAGCGTGCATACGCAAGCAACCCCCGTGTCCCTGCCTGCTGCTACGCTGCAGCAGCACCGGCGGCAGCGCATACGTGTGCATTAACAAGTATAGGATAACTCACGTTGAGCAGGTGGATGTCCCAGCCCGTGGGCACGGTGTGGCTGTACTTGTCAAAGGTGAGGCCGCCCATGGCCAGGTCCGTGAAGATGCCTTGATCCTGCGCGCCACAGCCGCCACCGCCAAACACAACAGGGTGCGTAGGGATGTCACACATGTCGCCCGTCGGCCAGGGACATGCGTCCCGCCACGTCCGTTCCAAACAACGCATTCACAACCGCAGCACAGTGGTGTGCATGGCGTTGCGTGGTGCCCATCCACACAGGATTCGAGGCGAGTCGAGGGCGCGCGCACGATGTTCTTCACGACCTCCGCCCCTACACGCACACATGCACACGCACGGCGGCTGGGCCTCACCGGCCAGCAGCGGTCCAGGACGGGTGTGGAGGGGTCCGGCGAGCAGTTGGGGTCGGGTGGCAGGTCCTTGGCGGAGTTGTTGCCGGGAATGCTGGCCGGCCGCACCAGCGCCTTGCCCGACTGCGCGGTCATAAGCAAGGGCACACGCACTCAGGCGTCAGCCACACGTACGTGGGTTGCTGCCGACACGTGCTTGTCCCTCCTCTTCCCCCCTCTTGCGCTTCCGTTTCCTCACGGGCTTGGTTCGTGTCCCTCCTCTTACGCAAGGGCCCACGCACCCAGCTAGCATAGTCCGCCGAGCGAGAACCAGAACGCACGGCCTCGGCGAAACAGCACGCATTGCAGCCGACCGCCCATTACTGCCACCCGCAGCAGCTGGCACCCGCACAGCACACGCACTAATTGTTTTGTTTTGCGCTCGGCTAGCTCGGCACGCACCAGCACGCGCAGGCTGGACGGGTAGCACACCCGGTTGACCAGCACGCTGTCGTTGATCTGCAGCAGCGGCCGCAGCGGGGGCTCCGCCGGGTCCGAGCTGGCTAGCAGGTCGATACCGGGCGCCTGGTTCTGCGGGGCGGAAGGCAGCAGGCAGGGTGGAAGGGGGCGGAGCGGGGCGGGGCGGCGGGTGCCAGGTGGTTGCGTGGGGGCGAGGGGACGGCGGGTGCACGGGGGTGGCAGCAGCTCATGCCTGGCGTGTGGGCAGCAGCAGCCGTGGAGTGTCGTACAGCAGGCAGGGCAGGGCGCAGCTACGGCTACCTAGCTGGCGGACAATGACAAGATGGGTCCTTCCGGAGTGGGATGTGTTTGGGCGGTAAAGGAAGGAGTACGTTGAATGGGCCCCGCGCCACACCGCCGCGTTGTAAAAACACAGCTGCTGCGAGCAGAGATAGATGCCGGGGCGTGGCTACTGCCGCTTCCCAACCAACTACTACTACCACCTCAAAACCCCATCGCGAGTTGGCTGGCTGCCGCGCGCGGCAAAGCCTGGATCCACGCGATGTGCCCACCGTACGCATGCGAGCGTGCTGCAACTGCTGGCTATCCTCACATTCGTACACACGCAAGCCAGCCCGTCCCAGCAGCTATAGCACCTGCGCAAACTCTACCACAGCCCAGTCCGCCCCAGCCAGCCCGCCACGGCGCGCCCGCGCACCTGGTTCCCCGCCCTGAAGTTTTGGAGCACCACGTACTCCAGGCTTAAAACGCCCTTGCCCACCAGCTTCACCTGCAGGCAACGCCAATCGCCAAGCGTCGGGCAGTGTAAGCAAACTGCGCATTGTACGGCAATGATACAAGCTCCATGTGCGGATCGTGACCGCACACTGGGCTGCGTACGCGGTTTTGCTGAGGCAAATAGCCATTGCAGGGCAGCGGTGAGTGAGCGTGTGCCTGATTCCGCGCGGTGCTCCAAAATGAGGCGCCCGGCAGCGAAGGAACCCTCGACGCCCACAGGGCAGTCTGACCGTGCGTCTGACACGGCGGGAAACGGACACCGCACGTCCCAGCTGTCCACCCAGTCGTGTGTACACCCCTCCGCGATCTATTCCCCATGCCCCTCCGCAGCGACCATGAAGCGCTTGCCTTGCCATTAGCGAAGCCCAGGTCGAGCACGGGGCGAACCGCGCCGGCCGCCCGGTTGCCGACCAGGCGTAGACAGCCAGCAACTACGACTCCGGCATGAAAGCCGTCCCAGCTCGCCTCAGTCATAGAAATGTCATTTATGATCATTATGCCGTTCGACGTGCGACTCGCGTTGGCTTTCACGAGGGCGAGCACCAGCTCCCGGGCTGTTGACGCCACGGCATAGTCCGCAGGCACAACCAAGGCTGAAATAGCACTTGTTAAATATGAAAGCATACATATCGTCGCAAGAAACGTAGAACCTGCTTGTCGACAGTATTTCTCGCGCATTGTCAAGTGTCGCTTATGCATTGCATAACTTTAATGTATAATTAATTGCGGCAGCAAATTAGGGGAGCGAGCGAGAGCTCTGCAGCGCGCTCCCACTTAACAGTTCGTGCCATAGTATGCTAATCTTATATGTCGTGTCGCATTTGTATTATGGGGCTGAAAACGCTGTCAAGGCAGTGTGCGGCCGGTAAGCCTTCAGGCAACGTACAGGCCTCGCCCGACCGACATCGCTAGAATCGCAGCGCCCTGTTTCATAAAGCGGGCACAGGCGGTTCCTGTATACGGTTCAAGAAAAGCGCAACGCAATTGCGCGAGCTGCCTTGAATGCAGGGAAACCGTGTCGGTTACGTCCGCGTCGAATTTGGCGCCCTCGTAGACCTCCCTGACTCCGTCGGAGTCCGTGTCAGAGTCCGTGTCGGAGTCGCCAGACTAGAACATGTAGGCCATCACGATGACTCTGCCGATTTCTATCTTGATCTGAGCTGTGGGCCCCAGCTACTATGATTGCGAGGTTACAAGAAGGGGACAGTGTAAACACCATCACGGCTACGAGGGAAGCCACCATTCCGAAGAACGCAGCAAACCGCAACCCCCGCTTGGCTGCCAACCCAACTCACAGCTGCGTAGGTGCGTCGAAGCTAAGCCGCAGCCCGCCAAAGCCACACCAAACAGCAGCATCACAAAGCACGCGGCTCATAAGGCACCGCAAATCTGAGCAACAGCCAAGCAGACAGACCACACGAAAACGCGGAATCTAGCGCCAGCAGACGCAAGCTAGGGCGGCGAAACAGGTGGGCACGCCCAAACACTCCCACAGACGCACAACACCAACCTCATGGAGACGGCGGCGGAGACGCATCATCCCACGGCGGAACCAACGCCACGCCACCACCCGACCCGCGCGCCAGGAAGGGGTGGCCAGAGGGGACCGCATCCCACCCACCAGGCCTGACACCCAAACTAGAGAAGGCCTGCAGGCGCCCCCAGAAATCCGTAATGACAGCAACACCAATAGCTAACACACGCGCTGACGGGAGGGTTGCGGACACAGGCAAACCGTGGCCAGCCATAACCACCCGTTGCCGCCCCAAGTCCATGGCCGACAACGCAGCAAGACACACAACATCCCACACCGGCTGACACAGCCCAACCGGCGGCTGGACCAGCCACAACTCCGACCGGGCAAGGGCATCCAAAGAGTCACAGGGCAACGCGCCCATAGCCATACCGATAGCTTCACGCAGCGCCCGTGCCACCACGCAATCCCAGAAGTAGTGCCGGCGATCCCCGTGCGCCATCCCCTCGCCACAAGCCTGACAAACATGCACTACGCCCGCAGCCCGCTCACTGGCACGTTTAGGGAACGCCCAACACGCATTGGCGGACAAACGCCACAAAGCCTCTTTATGCCGATTCTCCCACTTCAAGGCCCACAAGCGCGCCAGTGTGGCACGGAACGCACCCGCGGCCAACAGCTGGTCCGCGTCAGGCACGCCAATGACACCGGCCTCACGAACATACTCTAAGTGCTTCGCGCCCAACCGCTCAAGCTGTGGCGCCAGCTGCATAAGCGTACCAATCTTGACCGTATACTCCAGTAACAGCACGGGCGGCCCCGCCACTGGAACCCAACCAAGCCCTCGCACGACATGCTGCACCGACGCATCTGGCGGTGGAGCCGCAGCAACGCCACCGGGATCCGAGCGGGCGGTACGCGCGGCGGCCTCCCACCCCCCGGGCAGTAGGGCCACGGCGGCGGCCACCCGCGCCGCTGCGAGATGGGCAGAGGCCGGGCCCGGGAGGGGGGCAGGCAGGGGCCGCCGCGGTGGCCATCCTAACACCCGACGCCACACCTCGTCAACGTACACACGCGTACACTCACTATCAACGTTCGGGCAGCCCCCGCCCAGGCAGGCGTACGCGTCGCGCACACGGGTCAGGCCATCATGCACCGCCACCAGTACGCCCACACACAGCAACCCCGGCAGGGCAAATAAGTCAGGAAAAGCGTCATAAAAAGTGCGCGCGCCGTCCCGAAGCGCCGGGTTGCCCCACAAGGGCACGTTGTATACCCAGGCGCCGGGCGCCGGCGGTGCTACCAAAGCAATTGGAGGCAATTCTGACACCGCCCCAAGCAGCCGGATAAGCGGCCGGGAGGCAGGGGCCACAGGCTTGTCCAGCACACGCGAGCCACCCCCAGGGCACAAGACACACAGCACCGTGGCCGCGGGATGGCGCCGGCGCAGCCACGCCGCCACCACCGTCACCCACGGCGGTACGTACGACAGGAGACCACACGCGCCCAGCACACAACGCACAGCCAACCCCGCATGCCGGGCGCGGATATGGGGCACCAGAGGCAGCAGCCCCAGGCCCCCACACACAGGCGGCAGCTGCATAATCTCTAGCGACACCCCGGTAGGCCGAGCGTGGGGCCGGTCCGCGTACTGCGCAGGCGACAGGCGCCGGTCCACCACCGCTGCTACCTTCGCGAGTAACTCATGGACCAAACGCACAGGGGTGGGGAAGCCCGCAAACTCCAAGTGGTACAGACATTTGCCCAATGTCTACTATGGAATGGAGACTGGCCAGAGCCCGAGCCGCAAATTTGGCGAAGATGCAGGCTATTCCACCGGTGCTTGCCGAAGATCTTTGGGGCGCTGTGGCCAAGGGGCATCGCGAGTGTGATGCGGGCATCTAAGCCCTCGCGGGAAAGCCGGAGCAACCCGCTTCAGGACACGCTGTTCCCTTCGGACGAGCGACATCGTGCTTTGTCGCCAGCCGTGGCACGGCAGCAGCCCCCTGACGCCAGTCGGCTGAGACAACCTCCCGTCTCCCTCACCATATACACACACACACACACACACACACACACACACACACACACACACACACACAGCCCCGCAAGGGCTGGGATGACGTGGACGCCACCCACCCCATGCTCGCGGTGGTGGGTGGTGAACTGCTGTGCGCGCTGCCGCAAGCTGTGGAGCTGGAGTTCGAGATGGAAGCCTGAGAGGGAACAGCCCTAACTAGAAGCGCAGGAGCGCTTGGTAGAGCCGCCAATGAATTGGCGTATGAGAAGGCCCAGTGGGCAGGGTTCGGGAAAGTAGGCAGGCACGGGTTCTGGGGCCAGGGTGAGGGGGGCTGTGGGGTCTGAGGGTGTCAGCGGGTTGGGTGCTGGAGCACCTCGGGCCTGTCGGCCTGGACCGGCCTAGTGGCCAAGACGCGTTTGTGGCTGCCCGTAGGCATAGTCTGCCCTGGCGTCGAGTGCTGGTTAGGTTGAGGTCTTGGTCGTGTTAGGCTGCGAGGGTCGCAGGACTCAGCCCCGCAGCCTATGGGTGTCTTGTTGAGCGCGTGTGTGCGCGTGTGTGCGTGCGTGTGCGTGCGTGTGCGTGCGTGTGCGTGCGTGTGCGTGCGTGTGCGTGTGCGTGTGCGTGCGGT
Organism: Chlamydomonas incerta; assembly: GCA_016834605.1. Taxonomy (NCBI): domain Eukaryota; kingdom Viridiplantae; phylum Chlorophyta; class Chlorophyceae; order Chlamydomonadales; family Chlamydomonadaceae; genus Chlamydomonas; species Chlamydomonas incerta. The sequence continues at coordinate 260,898 of JAEHOC010000041.1, forward strand.
GGTGGGTGTTAGATGGTGTGCTCTGGTGTGCCTGGCCGTTGCCTAGAGGTGGTTAGCCCGCTGGGCCCTGCGGCGTTTTGGTCAGGAGTAACCCAGCTGAGGTTACTGGTGTGGCCCGGGGTTGGTGCGTTCTCTCCGGTGGACTCCAGAGCAGGATGCACTTTGGGCAGGAGAGGCGCGTGGTAGCAGCAACGAGAGCCTGGAGCGCCCGTTGTTTGCTGGTTGTCCCGAGTACTCGATCACGAGACTCGATCAGTCAACCGTGGAAACCGTAGTTACACACACACACACACACACACACACACACACACACACACACACACACACACACACACACACACACACACACACACACACACACACACACACTGCCCAAGTCACACATTTGGGTTGCGCAATTGCATGGTGCGTCAGCGTTTCACGCCGACGAAGCGTCTTTGACAAGCACGGCACCCGGAGAGCAGCAAGCAGCAAGCCCGGCGGCGTGTGGACTCCGCACCGTTCCGCTAGCTGCGTCCGCCCAGGCTCCAGTCAATTACCGCCGCCGCCACTACTATCGCGCAAGCAACCCGGCCGTGCCGCAAGTGGCCAGCCCTGCTCGCCACCCGTCCCGGAAGCCACAAAGCACCGAGGCGGACATTCCCCAACCCATGAAGCCACTCACAAGTCACACGCCCACGCACCCGCACACAGCCACCGCTCGGCAGCGCACGCCACTCGCCTCTCGCCTGCCTTTCTACCCCCACGCCCCTAAAACACCCTTGCCCTCTTGCACGGCCCCCCACGCTCTCCACACCTCACAGCCTCATAACCACCACCACCTCCACCGATCACCTCACGCGCCACCACAACCACCACCTTCCACCTCCTCCCGCACCCGTATCCATTCCACCCTTACGGCCGCCGCCCGCCCGCCAGCGGCGTGGTGCCGATGGGCTTGACCTCGGTGATGTCGCTGTTGCGGATGAAGTCCGCCCAGTGCTTGGGCATCAGGTTGGCCAGCGTGACGGGGTCGGCGCCGTTGCGCAGCGCCACCTCCAGCATCACCACGTCGAACAGCACCTGCGGCGGGGGGGGGGGGGTTGCAAAGATGGTACAAAGAAGTGTAGGGGGGGCGGGGGAGAGGAAGTGGGTTGCATTCATCATTACGGTAGTTCAGGAAGAGAAATGATTGGTGGTGTGAATGCAGGTGGAAGACGCCGCCGATTGGGGGGGGGTGCAAAGATGGGGGGGGGGAGGATAGCGGGTTGCATTCATAATGAATTACGGGGTTGTGCATGCAGCGTGGAGGTACTTCATGCCAAGGAGGTACTTCAAGCCCCCCTACCCCACCCTTTACAAACCGCCCCGCCCATTGCTGCCTCCCTTCTCTCCCTCCCTGCCTCCCCTGCCCGGCTGCCCCAGCCCCGCGCTCTCCCCCCAAAAGCCACCCCCAAAAGCCCCCGCCCCCTGCCCGCACCTGCTCCACCGCCGCGCGCGTCTTGACCAGCTTGGGCTCCAGCGCCGTGGCCACCGCCTCGCTCTCCTCCGCCGCCAGCCACAGGTTGTCCAGAACCACCGGGAAGCCGCCTGGGGGTTGGGGGTGGGTGCGGGTGTGTGGGTGCGTGGGGTGGGTACGGGTGGGAGTGGGGAGGGGTGGGTTGCAAGGATGTTTGGAAAATCGGAATTAAGCGCTGCCACCACGCACCACCACGTCGTCCCTCATGCCTCTGCTGTCATCCCAGCTTATCAAGCAACGGATCCATTGTCTCCCGCCCCCACGCCGGCACGCCTTTTGCCTGACCTCGGGCCCCCCCCTCCCACCCCCACACACGAGGCACACGCCACCTGCCCCCCTCACCTCCTGCCCCCCCCCCTCACCGTTGAGGTTGCCCGCCACCTGCCCCATACGCCTTCATGTCCTAACTGATGATGAATACAACCCCCAGCTCACCGTTGAGGTTGCCCGCCACCTGCCCCCCCTCCCCTGATCCCCTCCTGCCCCCTCCCCCCCCGCCCCTCACCGTTGAGGTTGCCCGCCACCTGCAGGTACTTGTCCGCCAGCACCTCCTTCAGGCTGCTCACCTCGTGCTGGGGTGGGGGGGTGGGGTGGAGTGGGTGGGGGGTGGGCGCGGGGGTTTGGGGGTGGGGGGGGGGAGTGGGTAGGGTTGGGGGCCGGGTGAGGAAGCAGGGCAGGCAGGCAGGGAGGACGAGAGGTTCTGGATCTGTCAGCGAAGCTAGGTAGACGATTAGAAGCGGCGCGGCGCGTGGCCCCCCCTACCAGCCCCCTCTTTCTCGGCCCCCAAACGCCCGTCGCACACACGCTCCCTCCCTCCCTCCCTCCCTCCCTCCCTCCCTCCCTCCCTCCCTCCCTCCCTCCCTCCCTCCCTCCCTCCCTCCCTCCCTCCCTCCCTCCCTCCCTCCCTCCCTCCCTCCCTCCCTCCCTCCCTCCCTCCCTCCCTCCCTCCCTCCCTCCCTCCCTCCCTCCCTCCCTCCCTCCCTCCCTCCCTCCCTCCCTCCCTCCCTCCCTCTCCCCCTCCTCCTCCACCACCCCACCCCCCTTGCTTAAGGTTCTGGACTTAAGTACCCCCCGCCCCCTCCCCCCCCCCCCCCGCACCCCTCCCCTCACCAGGATGTCCGCCACCTTGTCGGGGTTGCCCAGGCTGCGGCAGGCACGGCTGAACAGGCCCGACAGCAGGTACTGAACCTGCGGGGGGCGGAGGCGAGGAGGGCGGGGGATGGGGTTGAGGAGAGGGCGGAGGGAAAGGCGCGACGTGGACCAGATCAGCGCACGCACGGGAAAGGAGCACGGATTGGGGGCGGAAACACCCCAAACACACCCACACGCCCCCGCACCTGCTTGAGGCCGTCGTCGATGGACAGCTGCGCCACCACCCAGTCGTGGATGCGGTCGGACTGGGGGGGGGCGGGTGGTGGTGGGGGGGGAGGGGGTTGCAGGGATGGTTGGAGGAGGGGTAGGAATGGGTGGGCCACGTGTGAGAGTGGAGTGGCGGTGGCGGCAGGGTGGGGTTGTGAACACCAGCCCAATCTAAACCAATCTAAACTAGACGAGGGACAGGCAAGTGCAGTGGGGGTGGGCCACATCGTGGACCCCTCACACACACGCACATCCACTGTCTTGCCTCCATGTGCTTTCCAACACCCTCACACCCTCACACCCTTGGTGTGCTCTGGTGTGCCTGGCCGTTGCCTAGAGGTGGTTAGCCCGCTGGGCCCTGCGGCGTTTTGGTCAGGAGTAACCCAGCTGAGGTTACTGGTGTGGCCCGGGGTTGGTGCGTTCTCTCCGGTGGACTCCAGAGCTGGATGCGCTCTGGGCAGGAGAGGCGCGTGGTAGCAGCAACGAGAGCCTGGAGTGCCCGTTGTTTGCTGGTTGTCCCGAGTACTCGATCACGAGACTCGATCAGTCAACCGTGGAAACCGTAGTTACACCCTCACACCCTCACACCCTCACACACCCTCACACACACACCCTCACACCCTCACACACCCTCACACACCCTCACACACCCTCACACACCCTCACACACCCTCACACACCCTCACACACCCTCACACACCCTCACACACCCTCACACACCCTCACACACCCTCACACACCCTCACACACCCTCACACACCCTCACACACCCTCACACACCCTCACACACCCTCACACACCCTCACACACCCTCACACACCCTCACACACACACACCCTCACACCCTCACACCCTCACACACACACACACACACACCCTCACACACACACACACACACACACACACACACACACACACACACACACACACACGCCCCCGCCCCCACCTGCTCGGGCCGCTGCCACAGCACGTGCTGCAGCAGCAGGCAGTCGTACTCGGTCACCGACTCGCGGCCGTTGCAGTAGGCAGCCACCTGGGGGTGGGGTTCGTGGGGGGTGGGGTGGGGTTATAGTGAACCAATCCCGAGGAGACATCAGCGCTGAAAGGAAAAATGGTGGGGTGGGGGGTGGGGGTTGTGGGGGCAGACGGGTGGCATGGGGGGTAGCAGAGGGGGGTAAACAAGGGTCCAGGAGCCGGCTGCTGGGCCCTCGGCGCGTGACATACGGTACACACGCGCGCGCACGCAAAAACCCGCCCCCACACCCCACCTGCAGCAGCTGGATGGACTTGACCAGGCGGCGGTCAGACACGTACACCGGCGGCTCCGTCTTCTCCTGCGGGGGGCGGTGGGGGTGGCGGGGGCGGGTGGGCGAGTGGCGCGGTGATGTTGACATGGGCAGCGAAGAGGTAGGTGGAAAAAGGTGAATTGGGAATGTGGTGGCGGTGGTGGCGGTGGTGGCGGTGGTGGCAGTGGTGGCAGTGGTGGTGGCGTGGTGGTCCGGGGGAAAACCAGCCGCGACGGAAAGCGAGCCGAGGCGGCGCGCGACGCGTGTGTGCGGCAGGCTGGCAGCCCGCCACTCCCCACCCCCGGCCGGTGCATACGCCCTCAGGTGCTGACATGGGCTGACATGGCTGTCCCCCTAAATCTCCAGCCCCCCCCGTCGCACAGTCGCATAGTCGCACAGTGCGCACGTCACACACACATCACACACCGATCGCACACCGATCACGCCCACGCCCGCACCTGCAGGTAGGTGCGCAGGTCGGTGACCATCTGGATGACCGACGGCGGCACGCGCACCGACGACAGCGCGGCGGCCTTGCAGCTGTCGATGTCGTTGCGCGTCAGCAGCATGGCCTGTGGGTGTGGGCGTGTGTGTGGGCGGCGTGTGTGGGCGGCGTGTGTGGGCGGCGTGTGTGGGCGGGCATATGTGGGCGGGCGCGCGTGGGAGCAAAGCAGGGCCGGCTGATTGGGATAAAGGGATTGCGTGTTTCGAGGATCTTCATTTTCACGCCCCTGTTGCAATATCACCGCTGCGACCCGACCCGGTAAGCAGGCATGGCGGCAAGGCCTGCACAGCGCCTGCACAGCCCCGCCACTCGCTGCCTGCGGGTCGCGGGGACGCCGGGGGCGGCCGCGGTGCCCGCCGCGCCCCAACCCCAACCCCACCCACCTGCGGGATGGAGGCTGCGCGCTGCGCGGCGGCGGCGGCGGAGCCCTCCGTGCCGCTGTAGTAGGTAAGCATCTGGGCCACACCTGGGGGGTTGCAATGATGGGGTGGGGTGGGCGGTGGGCAGGAGGCCGCGCGAGTGAGTGGGGGCGACAGGGCGCGTGTCAGTGCGATACGGTACAGCATGTGTATGTCAATGTGTGCGTGCGGTTCTGGGTGCGTGTGGGGTCGTGTGTCCAGCGCCATATGCACACGCCGCCACCGGCCAGCACACACCAGGTACTGCCACTGCCACTGCTACTGCGGTTGCTGTCCCCAGCACCGCCCCACCGCCGCGCACCCCACAGCCGCCCTACCACCACTCTACGGCCCCAAGGCCCCACACAGTGGTACCAAGACACGGCACACACCCGCCCGGATCACTGCCCCCGACCCCGCGCCTCACTGCCCCCGCCCCCCTCCCTGCCCCCGACCCCTCCCTGCCCCCCACCCCGTGCCCCGCCCCCCTCACTTCACTGCCACTCACCCGCGGGCGACACCTGGCGCACCGCGCGGCGCACAAGGAAGCGGTCGTACAGCGCGTCCAGCTCCTCCGACTCGGGCAGCTCGTTGGAGGCGCCCACCTGCAGGGGAGGCGGGGGAGGCGGGGTGGGTGGGTGGGTGGGTGGGTGGGTGTGGGTTGTAAACACCAGCCCAATCTAAACCCAAGCGATACTAGACAAGGGACAGGCAGGTGCAGTTTGGGGGGTTGGGGTGGATGTTTGGAAAAGCGGTAAAGGTGCACTGGGGGAGGGAAGGGTGGGGTGGTGGGAGACAGGCGGGGTGGGGCAGGGAGTGGCTTGCAAGATTGATGAATCGGAGGGGCCTTCCTCTTTCCCTTTCCGCTTCCCCCTTCCCCGCCCCCTCGCCCCCACCTCCACCCTCACCCTCACCCACACCCGCCCCCACCCCCTCCCCCCTCCACCACCCACCATGCTGATGAGCGGCACGGGCACGCGCTTGTTGCCGTTGTCGAACAGGCGCTCGTTGATGAGCGTGAGCAGCGTGTTCAGGATGGCGCTGTTGGCCTGCATAGGGGGTGGGGTGGGGCGTGTGGTGGTAAGCAGGTGTGGAGAGGCGGCGTGGAGAGCACGACGGGCAACGGGCAACGGGCGGCTTGTGCTCTCCTGCACGTCCGCCCACGGCCCCTGCCCCCCCCCCCCCCGGCCCCCCCCCCTGAACTTAACCCCCCCCACGGTTGATTTGGGAATTGGAAGAAACGACACCCCGCCCACACACACCGGCCCCCCACCTTGAAGATCTCATCGATGAACGCCACCTCGGCGGTGGGCAGGTAGCCGTCCACCTACGCACGTGCATGTGTGCGTGCGTGTCGGCACGTCATTCGTATACGGTCGTACAGGGTACAGTGTACGATAGCCGCCAGCCGCTGCGCCGGTACACCCTCCGCCGGCGCAACCCCCCCTGCAGCGCGCCGGCCCCCACTAAGCCCCCGTCACCCGACCCCCAACAAGCTTGGGAAACCCTTCCCCCCCCCGCCCCTTCAGTGCATCCTGCACCGCTTTTCCAAACCTCCTTGCAACCCCCCCACCCCCACCCCCACGCCCTGCCCCTGCCCCCCCCCACCTGGCGGATGTATTGGTCCTCCTCCAGCGCGCGCATTGACAGCGGCCCGAACAGCTCCTGCGGGCGGGTGTGTGTGTTTGGGGGGAGGTGGGTGTGTGGGTGTGTGTGGGTGGTGTGGGGTTGTGCTGGGGAGTTGCAAGGATTGGCTGGCGAAATGGCAGAGTTACCCCATGAAAACCACATGGACAGCTATCCCCCCCCTGCACTTGCCTGTCCCTTGTCTAGGCAAGCTTGGTTTAGATTGGGCTGGAATTCACACACGCCCCCCCCCACACACACACCTCGGGCACGGAGAAGCGCGTGAGCAGGCGCTCGAAGTAGGTGCCGTCGATGAGCGCGTTGAGGCGGCGTCCCACCTCGGACTTGGCGGTGCCGGGCGGCCCGATCAACAGGATGTGCTCGCCCGCCATGGCCGCCAGCAGCAGCAACCGCACCTGGCGCAGAGGGGCGGGGGTTACGGCGGCGGGTTACATTCATCATTAGTTGAGGAGGGGGGGGGGGTTACATCCATAATTGGGGTAGCCAGGAACAGCCATGCAGCGGCGCGGGCAGGGTTAAGCAGGGGGCGGGGGATTCGGGTCGCCGTTGTGCGTGGCGCCGGTGCCGCTGTTGCTGCTGCTGCCGGCGGTGGCGGCGGCGGGTCGCCCCGGCGCACCCCCAGCCGGCCCGCCGCTCCCCAGTGCCGCTCCCCCCCAGGCAGCGCCTCGGTCGCAGGCGCCCCGGACTGCACCGCCCCGGACTGCACCGCCCCGGACTGCACCGCCCCGGCCCGGACTGCACCGCCCCGGACTGCACCGCCCCGGACTGTTGTCGCCTGACCTCGAAGCCCCTGGGATGTCCACACCTGCCGCTGTGGCCGCCCGCCCAACGGTAGCGGGTGGCGGTGGCGCTGCCCCACCGGAGGAATCACCCCCCCCCGCGTGTCTCATCAAAAGCACATTTTCACACACACGCGCACGCACATCACCTCCCGCCCTCTCCCCTGCCATCCCCCAGCTCCAAGCGCTGCACCCACCTTCCCCATCCGACCCTTACTCAGCCGACCCTCCCCTTCTTACCATCATTGCAGCCCACTTTCAACCCCTTCCCCTGCCACCCCTGCGCCCCCCCCCCCACACCAGCCCTCACCTCGGCGTCCCTCTCCACCAGGCCCTCCTGCATCACCCCAATGGCGTTGCGCAGCTTCTCCTTGAGCCGCGCCAGCACCGCGCCCGCCGCCGCGTCGCGGCCGCCGCCGCCGCCGCCCGCGCCGCCGGCCGGGCCGGTGGCGGCGTCCTGCAGGCCGCTCATGAGGCGCTGCAGCGTAGCACGCACCTCATCGCGCACCGCGTTGACCTGGTCAACGGTCACGGGTTCAGGGATTCAGGGGTCAGGGGTCAGGGCGCCAGTGGGGGATGGCAGGGCGGGGGGAGGATGGCAAGGGGGCGTGCGGTCGGTCGGGAGTGCGGGGTATTGTGGCGTGGCGTGTCAACGGGGGTTGCGTGGACGCAGGCAGGGAGGCTAGCGTGCCGTAGATACCCAGCGTGCATGGGCGGTGCGGGCCCTTGCGAGGCGCCGTGCCGCGCCATGCCGCCGGGGGCTCCGAGGCTGTAGCGGGCGGCGCAGCTGCTGATGTACCTGCCGCGGCGGCGCTGCCAGCGCCACACATGCGCCGTCCCGCCGGCATGCTAAGGGATGCAGGCACACGCGCCTGCGAGCTGTGTAGGTACGCGGCATGCGTCACAACGGTCCCTTTGTTCGGACGGCCCCTCCTTGTATCTTTAAGTCACATGAACCTCGCATGGGAGATGTGACGTGGGGAGTTCACGCGGCGGTGACATGACCCGCCAACCCCCGTCCTTGACCGCTGACCTGCGCGGCGCCTGACCGCCCCCCCCCCGCCAGCCCTGGCGTCTGCAGGCTATCCGCTTGACCAAACGCAACGCCACCACGAGCTGCGGGCCACCGAATGCCCTTCCCTGGGGACTTGACTCGTTGCGCAAGCCCAAAGCCCGAGAGCGAGGGGGCAGCCCCGCTCCACGCTGCTGCGGTGGCCCACCACGCAAGCCGGACCCGCCAAAACGGATTGCAGCCCCAGTCGACCGGGAACTCACGTCCGCATTCGTCTTGCGCTCCCGCTCCAGGAAGTTCGAGTCGTAGTTCGCTGCGGGAAAGAGAGAGAGGTGCGTGCAGGAAAACAGGTGGATGACAAGACCGTTTATCACGGTCGACGAGCCCAAATGATCCCTTAGACATGCAAGCATCACTTCCAAGCCATGTACATAAAGGATCGAGTCACAGAAGAAGCGACAACGCACCCGCGCGAACAACCCTCGAGCCCCGCTGCTGCGACTCCGACTGCTTGGCGATCCGCGAGGGAGCGACGCGAGAGCGAGGGGCTTGAGAACAAGATGCCAGCGGGTGCGTTAGCTGCCGGGCCTCGTTCGCGCGAGCGACGACTCCAGCGGCCGTGGGATGGCTGGCGAGGAGCATAGCGGCAGAGTTCTCAAGTGCGTAAAGGGTACAAGTGGTGGAAAATGGTGTGCAAGAAGGGTGGGGGCTTAAACCTATCAGCGGCTCGGGTTTACATGGCGGAGGGCCTCATCCGGCTGCACGCCCGGTCGGGACACGACCGTGCGGCCCTGCTCGGTCACCGCGCATCCGCCTTCCCCCATTCCATCCTGGCGCCGCGTCGTACGCAACCCAGGCCTGTGTCAGCCCACTCCATAAGAGTAATGTGCGCCTCTGCCGGCGAGTGTGGGCGAGGGATCCTCGGGCGCACATGGTCACAAGAATGCCGAAGTGATGTTCGGGTCCGGTGAAGACACCTCGACCGCACACATGGTCACATGCTTGGGGTTTTGGGGTTACCAACGCCTGTTGCCAAGGCCTGCTGTCCAAGGCGCTTCCCTGGATCCTGACAGCTGCCGGGGCGGAGGGGACAGCTAGGGCCTCCGGTGGCGTCGAATGGCGCAGTTACTGCTTTGGTGGTCGCAGTAGGATTGCTCACAAGGGCAGGTGGTGCACGGCGACGCCCCCCCCACACAGCTGCTACACACAGTTCCCAAGGTCCTGTCCCCACCCTGGGGGCTAGGCGACCCTGAAGCCCGGGACGCGGGGACAGCAGGTGGCGAGGTGGCGGCCACAGCTGGCCATAGCGTGCGGCAGCACGAACCTATACATCAACGTTATAGCTACAGGCGGAGTACGGGGACGAGGGGCCCGCGGAGGTGAACTGGCTGTGGGACGTTAGCTAGTGGACATATATTGATGGATGGTGGGGGGTGGAGGATGGTGGGGGGTGGAGGATGGTGGAGGGTGGAGGAGGGTGGAGGATGGTGGAGGGTGGAGGATGGATGGTGGCCATACTGCCGTAAGAAGGCGGTGAAAACTGCCTTGTCGAGGACAATGGACGATGGATGATGGACAATGGACAATGAGCGCTGACAGTCAGGGAGAACCTGTAATGGACAATAAGATTGGCGCGTCAGCTCATGCGGAGGTGAACTTCCATTGTCCCAAACCCCAGCGCGCCTCAGGTGCCGCAACCGCTAGCTCAGCGATGGACAATGGACAATGGACAATGGTGGGATGTGGATGATGGAGGTTGGAGGATGGGCTAGGCTGGGTGTGGATGATGGATGATGGGCTAGGGCAGCGTCCAGCTGGAGCCTAGAATATCGGGCAATGCCGTACAGCCTGCAGACCTACCCAGACCTACCCAGACCTACCCAACAACCTACCCAACAACCTACCCAACAACAACCCTGATTCAAGGTGATTGCGCACAAAGCAGCGCTACAGGCACGCTCGTATTCGGACCAGGGCTGTGCCGGACAATGGTGCCGAGTGGAGACAGGGGAACCGAACGAAGACGAGGGGGCACGTACGAGCCATCCTCGTGCCCAGGCCTGCGTCTTGGGCGCTTTACCTGCTTGTTGACGGAGCGACACTCAACGCTGACAACCTAAGCAACACTGCAGCACTGGTGCCAGGTGCGCTGACTTCCGGCTGGGGGCGCTGTGCCTGGGGACAGGCCAGGACGCTGGGGGCAGCCCGAGGACCCGTGGGCGACCGGCTGCGAAAATCGCCCGTTGCACACGGACGTCTTCCCATCTTCTCGCCAGCGCGTTTTGGCGCATTACATCTACTGTGAAATTCTCAGGTGCGCGGCGCGTGTGGCAGCTCGGGCGGTGCGGTGGCTGCAGTTCAAACAGTCTGCGCGCCAATTCCGATGCAGCTCGGCTCTTAAGCCCCGCGCCTGTCCACTTACATAAGTTACATAGCTACCAGACCTGTGACCCCGTTCCCCCGATCTACCGTTATCTTCAGGTAGAGAGCCACATACTCGCGCGTGCGTTGCGGGAGAGCCTCGCTTCAGCGCCTCGCTTCTGTTGCAGCGCCCTTGCTGCTGCAGCCACAGTCAATGGATATGTTTTTGCCATGCGCGAGCTCAGACAAATGTGGCCTTTGCCGAGGTGGCGCAGTCCTCCGATCACTGTCGCTCTCGCTCTCGCGGACTTGACACGCAGGATTCAAAATGGCTGACGAGGGCGAGGTTTCTGCTCTGGTGTGCGACAATGGTTCGGGCATGGTGAAGGTGAGCAGGTGTTAACGGCGCGTCGCCGCGACGAAGCGGGAAGGTGGCCGGACTCTTTCGCTGGAAGGTTTAGCCGAGTGGGCGCGCACGCAGCTAAAATGCGATCTGAGCGTTGGAATGGCCACAGCTACACGGACCGGCGCACACAGCGCTATTCAATTTGGGCGTTGGGCCCGGCGTGGGCCCCGCGCTGCAGCAGCGATGGTCGAGCAACCTGACGCTGGCGATCGCTGTCACGCCATGACCGCAGGCTGGCTTCGCCGGCGATGATGCCCCTCGCGCCGTGTTCCCGTCCATCGTGGGCCGGCCCCGCCACACCGGTGTGATGGTCGGGATGGGCCAGAAGGTGCGCTTCGCTTTTCTTTTGGCTCTAGCATGCTTGCAGGCAGTGGAGGCATGTAAGACGGCGTGTTGAGCGCACTTGCGAATTTGACGCTGCAGGACTCGTACGTTGGCGACGAGGCGCAGTCCAAGCGCGGTATCCTCACTCTGCGCTACCCCATCGAGCACGGTATTGTGACCAACTGGGACGACATGGAGAAGATCTGGCACCACACCTTCTTCAACGAGCTGCGCGTGGCGCCGGAGGTGGGCAGTCGGCACGCACACATGTCGCGGTGCACATCGACGCGCTGCACGCATCGTGCTCACAACCACTCGCCCCTCGTGTCTACCCCCCTCAGGAGCACCCCGTGCTGCTGACTGAGGCCCCTCTGAACCCCAAGGCCAACCGCGAGAAGATGACCCAGGTGCGGGCGCTCGTTTCTATGGCCATGCCTGGACCGCTTTGCAGATCTTCCGTTCCCTCCAACACGCCCCGCCGCCCCAACCGCAGCATCCAACCTTCCCTTCCCTCCTCCTCTTGCAATGCACAGATCATGTTCGAGACCTTCAACGTGCCGGCCATGTACGTGGCCATTCAGGTAGGCGAGGAAGCGGAGCGCCCTGCGGCCGCCCCGGTCAGCTCCCCTCCCCCGCATCACACTGCAGCGGTTGTCTCTCTGGCGTGCAGCGCAGCCGCTGCCTGTGCACTCACACGTGCACAGCGGAGGCTCCATCCACCACAGCCCCCGAACTTCCCCGAAGCCTAACTCCAACGCTCCTGCACCCTGCCCACCCTACCCCTACCACCCCACCGCCAGGCCGTGCTGTCGCTGTACGCCAGCGGCCGCACCACCGGTATCGTGCTGGACTCCGGCGACGGCGTGACGCACACGGTGCCCATCTACGAGGGCTACGCGCTGCCGCACGCCATCCTGCGCCTGGACCTGGCCGGCCGCGACCTGACCGACTACCTGATGAAGATCCTCATGGGTGAGTCACAAAGGCCTAAACAGTTCTAAAGGCTAGAGTTCTAAAGTGTACTAACCCTTCGTCGAGTCAAGAGTGAGCGGCTAGGGGTGGCGGGAAGGGCATATGCCGCGTGCGGCAGCATGCGGGAAGGCAGCAAGGACGTGGTCAGGGAGCGGGAGCAATGCATGGAGTAGGGCCGCCGGCGGAATGCAACGTAAGGGCAAGGCGGAGCGGGGCTGCCTGTCGAGGACGTTCCGTGCAGAGTGACAGGTCACCAAGCGGAGGGGCACAATCGTGGCTGGGGGTGGAAGGTGCAGGGTCGCGTGAGGATTCGGAACGCCCCGCCATATAGAAACTTGCATCAGGATGAGGGACTTGCCGGGGGGTGCAGCGTGAAACAGAGAAGAGGTGTTCAAAATGCGAAAGCGGTGAAGGGGTTATGATGTTGCCGGGAGGGCGTCTTGAGGGCGGGATGTGTGGGGAATTCGGAGCCTGCAGCACATGCGCGGCCAGCAGGATGTGTGCGTGCGCTCCGAGCACCGGGCACCAGGCCGCAAAGGCCGCGCATCATCCCCGGTCCTCGCGCCAGTCAAGCAGCCGCTGGCGGCAAACGCACGGCCCCACCACTACCCCCTCCACCGCCACCAACACCTCCCCCGCGCTCACCACCCGAACGCGCAGAGCGCGGCTACTCGTTCACCACCACCGCCGAGCGCGAAATCGTGCGCGACATCAAGGAGAAGCTCTGCTACGTGGCGCTGGACTTTGAGCAGGAGATGGCCACCGCGCTGTCCAGCAGCGCGCTGGAGAAGACCTACGAGCTGCCCGACGGCCAGGTGCGGCGGGAGGCGGCAGGAGGGCTGGGGGCGGGGAGGGAGAGAGCGTGTGTGATTGGAGTTGGAGGGAGATCGCCGTCCGTGGTGTGGGGCGAACAAGGGCGCCGCGTTGGGTGCATGAGGGGCGGCGAGAGGACAAGTATCAGAAAGGATGCGGGAGACAAGCCAAGGGCACGGCGGATTCGTTGAAGGCCGAAAACCAGGGGTGGAGTTTGCGCAGTACCAGCAGCGCGGAGTTTGTCAGCCGCACTCGCACTCCGCCCGCATGCCCTTCACGCACCCTGCACACAAACACACCCTGCACACACACGCACCCTACCCCCCCCGCAGATGATCACCATCGGCAACGAGCGCTTCCGCTGCCCCGAGGTGCTGTTCAACCCCAACATGATCGGCATGGAGGCGGTGGGCATCCACGACACCACCTTCAACTCCATCATGAAGTGCGATGTGGACATCCGCAAGGACCTCTACAACAACATCGTGCTGTCGGGCGGCACCACCATGTTCCCCGGTGAGGGCGCAAAAGGGAGGAGGGAGGTGGGGAGAGTGAAGGAGAGGAGAGCGAGAGGAATGGGGTTAGGGAGTGGGATGAAGAGAGGGGAGGGGTAGCAGGTGCAGTGGTGGTGCAACCTGGCCTTGTGCTGCGACTGGGCGCGTGGTATCACCTCGCTTCGTGCCTCACCATCACCACGACCCCCGCACACACACACAGGCATCGCCGACCGCATGAGCAAGGAGATCACGGCCCTGGCCCCCAGCGCCATGAAGATCAAGGTGGTCGCGCCCCCCGAGCGCAAGTACTCGGTCTGGATCGGTGGCTCCATCCTGGCCTCGCTGTCCACCTTCCAGCAAATGTGGATCGCCAAGTCCGAGTACGACGAGTCCGGCCCCTCGATTGTGCACCGGAAGTGCTTCTAAGCGCCCCGCTTGGGTGCTATCACTATCGGCGTGGGTGCCGTCCGCGGCCTCAGCGGCGGCGGAGGCAGCATAGCGGCAGTGGCGCTCGGGCTGCCTGGGCGGCTCGAGGGCTGAGTGTTGTTGTCACGTACGGTACGGTATGCAGCAGTGTTGCGCGCTCGGAACCCGGTTGGGGCGTGCATACATGAAACTAGCAAGAGGAGGAGGCATAGAGTTGTGGGTTGACGCGGCCACGTGTGATGCCACGGATGCGATGATTGACGCGGTGGCGGGCCGAGTGGTTTGTTGGCGTGTGAGGACGGAGGCCTGACGGGAGCCGGGCTTGGCGCGCACACACGATGACGTGTTTTTTGCGGAGGCGGAGGCGAGTTGGCGCAGCGTAGGGCGCTGGCGTTGATGGGAAACACGCTGACGATGGATGATGGGGCGACAGAGAGGAGGGCGGGTCATAGGTACATAGCTTTCGTCTCGATAGACGTGCAGGTGGATGCAGGGCTGTTCATTCCGCGCCAAAGCGCTGGGGTTTGGGGGTTGTTTGACGATCGTGAGGTGCAGACCTCCCCCACAAAACCTGCTCGGACCAAGTGTGTAACATTCTTATACGAGAAAACTATGCTGGCTTGCGAGTTTGGGGGAGGGGGGCCAAATAATGTGGCAAGGGGGCGGCTCCACACACCTAGTCAGAGAACTGACCACGGTCAGCGGCCAATCGCAGCCACGCTGACAGCCCAAACACGTCCTCGCGCTGAAACCCTTCAAGTTGGTATCGTTACTTGCAAGCCAGCAAAATGAGCGCAATCACGTAGGTTGCTGGGCTGACGCGACAAGGAAAAGGCTGGCGATGGAACTTTCAGCAGTTTCGCCTCGCTGGCCCGTTTCGTGGCGTAGGGCGCCCAGTAAATGCTGCTTTGATAGAGCTATTACGGACCGCTCGCGGCTATCGCGTCGGCTCGTGACGTGCCCCAGCCCTCCGCTTCCGACGCTAACTGCAACTCGGCGTGTCGAGCAACATGCCGCGGCCTCGCCGTCGGCGGGTGGGCCCATTCGACGAAAGCTGGAGGAGGTGGCGACGGTGAGCGGGCGCGCGTCATCGGGCGCCGACTGTTGAACCGCTGCGCCGGGCCATTCCACACGTGAAGAATTTCTGTCCGAAACACCCGCACACCTGTAAGCCCAGCCGCCAGCAGCTGCGCGGGGCTTATGTAAAGGCTGTCGCCTAACTTATGGCCTGGTTCCGTCAGCCCAAGTCCGGTTTCTGACCAGGGTTTTGCTCTCGGGGACCGGTCGCCGACCGCCCGCCCTACACCAGCAGCCCACCTGGGCCCTCCCGCACCGCCCGCGCCCTTGCCAGCGCTCGGCGCCGCCGCCATGCACCTCCCCAACCCCTGGCCCGCTCCGCTCCACATGCATCCCACCCACGCCGCGCACGTGGCAGCAGCACACAGCGCAACAGCAACTCTGCGGCTGCCCCATGCGCTGCTCGGTCCCCGCCGCCCCCCCTCCGCCCTGCAGGCGGTGGATGAGCAGATGGCCAAGCTGAGGGGCGCCTCGTGGCAGGGCGTGGAGCTCCGGCTGCTGCTGCAGGTGTGCGTGTGTGGGGGGGGATTGCGAGTGGGTGGAGGGGCATGGAGTGGAGTACCGGTATAGGAGTGGAGTGGAGTACCGCCCCCCCCCACCGCCACCACACATCCTGCCCCCCAACCCCCCTTGCCCCTCCCCCCCCCCAGGTGGGCCAGATGGCTGCCAGCCTGGCCTTTGTGGGGCTGTACATCTGGAGCACCTACGCCGCCGCGCCACGCGGCTCCTGGCGCCACGCCGCCGACCTGGCGCTGAGCGCGCTGTTCGCGGCGGACCTGGTGGCGCGGCTGCGGGTGAGGGGCTGGGGTGGGGGGTGGGGGTGGGGGTTGTAAACACCAGCCCAATCTAAACCCAAGCGAAACTAGACAAGGGACAGGCAGGTGCAGTTTGCGACAAGGCTGGGGGGCGGAGGGGGGTTGGGGTGGGGATATGGGGGCTGGGGGGTGGGATGGGGGTGTGGTGGGAGTGGGGGGGAAGTGGGGGGTGGGGGGTGGGGGCGGGGGGCGGGGGGTTGAATACCAGCCCATGCTAAACCAACCGAACTAGACAGGGGGGTTGGGAGGGGGGAGGCAAGGGGAAGGGCTGTATAAGGAGCAAGGGCAGGGGCAGTCATGCCGGGCCGAGCGGGTCCCCCAACCAATTGCATGGGTGAATTCATGTAGGCACATGGCGAAAGGGGGTTCAGGGCAGGGCGCGGCCTAGTCCACCGCCCACCACCCACTTCCCGTGCCTACCCAGTCCCACCTGTTCCTATACTCCTATAACCCAACCCTATACTCACCCGCCCACCCCACCCACCCCACTCCAGGCCGCCGGCTCCGCCTGGTCGCGGGTGCTGTGCACGCCGCTGAGCGCCCTGGACGCGCTGTCCTTCGCGCCCGGCGTGCTGGAGCTGGCGGGAATGGCCGCGAGCACCCTGGGCGCCGCGGCGCTGGCGGGGCAGGCGGCGGCGGCGGGCGCGGCGGCGGCGGCGGCCGGCAGCGCGGCCGGCGGCGCGGCGGGCGCGGGCGGCGGCGCGGCGGCGGCGGCGGCTGGGCTGCTGGGCTGGCTGGGCGCGGGCGGGCTGAGCGGCGCGGGCGGGCTGCTGGGGGCGGGGGGCGTGGACCTGCGCTGGTTCCGCATCTTCAGGTGTGTGGGGGTTGGGGTTGGGGTTATGAGTATGTGTAGGCGGGAGGGGTTGCAGGGATGGTTGGAAAGAAGCGGTACTGGATGCACTGAAGGCCAGCAGCAGGGGGTGGCAGTCGTCCACCGGCCGCCGCGTGTGTCGCCGCATGCCGCCACATGACCCCCTTGACCGCCTCGACCGCCCACACACACAGCGCACGCAGTGCACATGCACACACACTTGCCTAACTAACGCACACGCCCCACGCCTTGACCCACCTTGACCCCCTCGCTAACACCGGTCCCAGGGCGCTGCGGCTGCTGCGGCTGGTGCTGCTGACGGGCAACGTGCCGCTCATGAAGCTGTCCAGCGGCGCGCTGCTGAGCGGCGCGGTCAACGTGCGCCTGATGCAGGTGTGGGCGTGTGGGCGTGTGGGCGTGTGGGCGTGTATGTTTTGAGGGTGGGGGCGGACGGGTGGGAAGGGGGGATGGGTGTTGGGGGTGGGAAGAGAGGACAACCCAAGGGGAAGGACAGGGGAGAGGAAGGCGAGGGCGGAAGGCAACCCTCGCTTCGACTACCACACCGGACCCTAACACCTCCACCCCCACCCCCAAAACTTCGCTGTACGCCCCTTGCAACCCCACCCCACCCCACCCCAGTGCATCCTGTACCGCTTTCCCATATCTTTGCTATCCCCCACTCCCCTATCTCCCACCCACCCACCCGCCCAACCCACCCACCCCCACTACCCCCACCACCCACCCAGCTGGTGGCCAGCGTGTTGGCGCTGCTGTTCACGGCCGCCAGCCTGGTGCACGCGGTGGAGCGGCTGCCGTGGCACGATGCGCTGTACTTCGTGACCACCACCCTCACCACCGTGGGCTACGGCGACGTGGTCATGAAGACCACCGCGGGTGAGGGGTGGATGGGGTGGGGGCGGTGGGGGAGGGGGTGGGGGAGGGGGGGCCTGGGGGGTGGGGGTTTGGGCGTGGGCGGGTGGGTGGGGGCTGGGGGGGGGGGGTCGCGAACACCAGCCCAATCTAAACCTAGCTAAACTAGACAAGGGACAAGCAAATGCAAGTGCAGCAACACAGTGCACGTGCAGAAGCGCGAAAAGGACCGTGCGCGTGGACGGCCAACTGCCCAAACCCTCTCTGTAACCCCACGCACGTCTCACAACTCTGCCCCCAACCCCAACCCCACCCCACCCCACCACCCAACCCACCACCCCCCAGGCCGCTTCATCGTGCTGGTCTTCATCGCGGTGGGGGTGGTGGTCATCCCCGTGCGCACCAGCCAGCTGTGGGGCCAGCTGGCCAGCCGCCGCCTGACCGCCGGCACACTCAACCCGGGCCGCCCCACGGTGCTGCTCAGCACGCGGCTGAGTGAGGTGCGCGGCTTCGCCGACCTCACAGACGAGTTCTTCCACCAGGTGAGCGCCAGGGGGTGCGAGCGGGGTGCACGGGGTGCGAGATTGGGGGGTGCGAGAGGGGGGGGGTCCGGGGGGTGCTGCGTTCTGTGTTGTGTCCAGGCCAGGCGTTGGAATCCGGAATCTGGGTTGGGACAGGTTGGTGTTGGTGGGCTGTGGGCGTTTGGTTTGCATGCGCCCGGGGGGCGACGGAAGGCCTCAGCTGCCACCGCGGCCAAGCAGCTCACGCACCGCCCTGACACACCCGCAATCCCCCTTACCTGCAATCCCACACACACACACACACACACACCCACACCCACACCCACACACACACACACACACACACCCTCACACACACGCTCACACATGCCCACACGCCCACACCCCCACCACAGGTGCGGCACCAGCAGTTTGTGCCGCAGGACGTGCATCTCATGGTCATCGGCAACAAGCCCTCGGAGCAGTTCACGGCGTTCCAGGTGCGTGGCTGTGGGCGTGTGGGTGTGCGGGTGCGGGTGTGTGGGTGTGGATGTGTGGCAGGCATGCTGTACTGCACTGTTGGTGATGCGGTAATGCGCATGAGCCGCGGGCGTGTGTGTCGTGGCGCCACCTGTCTAACCCTCATAACTTCCCTCTTCCCCCAAACCAACCTCCCAAACACAACATCCCAACCCCCCACCAACCTTCCAAACCAAACCAAACCACCCCACACCCACACCCGCCCAGGAGCTGCACGACCAGCGCATCACGCTGGTGGAGGGCAGTGTGCTGTCCGCCGCTGACCTAGTGCGCACGCGGGCGGAGCGAGCCGCCACCGTGCTGGTGCTGGGGGACCGGTGAGGCGCTTGGGGGGGGGGAGCGTGGGGGGCAGGGGGGAGGGGGGCCGGGGGCCTTGGGAGGGGGGGGGCTGTGGGAGTGGGTGTGGGGCTTGGGGATGGGGCTCTGGGCGCGGGGAGGGGGCTGGGACTGGAGTGGAGCTGGGAGTGCCGCCGCTAGGCCACGCCCGCCCCACCCCCACTTTTCGTTTACCTCAAACTGTCCCCCGCCCCTCCCCACCCCCCACCCCCACCCGACCCCACCCCACCCAGCTTCACGCACGACGCGGCGGCCGAGGACCTGGACGTGCTATTCCGCGTGTGGGCCATCAAGTCCTACACCAAGTGCGTGCCGCTCACCGTACAGGTACGGCGGCAGGCAGGGGGGGCGGGTCTGGCGGCGGGGGAGGGGAGGGGAGGGGAGGGGAGGGGGGAGAGGTTGGAGAGGGGATCAGCCACTTGGGTGCCGGCTTGTGGCCTGCGGTGGTGTTTGCAACCCTACCACTCATGCCGGCTCATGCCGCCTGCAGGTGCTCCGCGCCACGGCGCTGGCCAAGGTGGTGCCCTTCCTAGACCCCCACCAGGTGCGGGCGTGTGTGCGGGCGTGTGGTGCGTTGAAAATAAGTCGGAAAACGTATGTTGGTGTGGTTTTTTTTTGTATCCCGCGCATTCCTTGTGTATAGCAGCTTCTTCGACCCCCTCCCTCCTCTACGTCACTGCACTTCTCTTACCATCCTTGCCACCCCCCACCCGCCCACCCCACGCCCCTCTCCCCCTTACCCCGCCCGCCCCCCAGGATGTGGTGATGTCTGTGGAGCAGATGCGGCACCGGCTGCTGGCGCTGTCGGCGCTGTGCCCCGGCGCCTCCACGCTGCTGGGCAACCTGCTGCACGTGGCGGGGCCCAGCCGGCAGCTGAGGGTGAGATGGGGGCGAGGCAGG
The DNA here is from genome assembly GCA_016834605.1 of Chlamydomonas incerta. NCBI lineage: Eukaryota > Viridiplantae > Chlorophyta > Chlorophyceae > Chlamydomonadales > Chlamydomonadaceae > Chlamydomonas > Chlamydomonas incerta. The sequence continues at coordinate 281,030 of JAEHOC010000041.1, forward strand.
GGCGGGGGGCAGGGTGTGGGAGCGGGGGGAGCGGGGGTGGGGGCAAGGGCCAAGGGGGTGGGGCGTGTGGTGGGGGCGGGGCTGGTGAGGGGGGTTCTTGGGTTGGGGAGGGGAACGTTGAAAACGGAGGACAAGGGAAAGGGAAAGGAAGTGGGATAGTGGAGGAGGTTGATGTGTTTCCACGGGGCAGGAGGATCCTCCAACACCAACTTCCTCACCTGGCAAAGCCCCAATTTGGTTTGGATCTGGCTTATTAGACTGGGCGTGTGCTCAAAACCTCCCCCACCAACTACCCCACACACGCAGGAGAGCTCGATGCGCCCCGCCGGCGCGCCCGCGCCCAAGCTGGCGGGCCGCTCCTGGTTCGCCGAGTACGTGCGCGGCTGCGGCCACGACCTGCACGTGGTGCCCGTGACCGACACCAGCGCCGCGGCTGTAGCAGCAGCTGCAGCCGCTGCGGCCGCAGCGGCAGGGGCTGTAGCAGCCGCAGCGGCGGCGGCGGCGGCGGCGGCGGCAGGTGGTGGTCGTGGTGGAGGAGGCGGCGGTGGTCGTGGTGGTGCCGGAGGAGGTGGTGGAGGCGGCACGAACGGTGTGGGCGGCGGCGCGGGCACTCTGGTGGGCTGCTCCTTCGGCGCGGTGGTGCGAGAGGCGTTCCGACAGCAGCACCTGCTGGTCATCGGTAAGCGCCGCTGCTGGGCGGGGCCGGGGCGGGGCCTATTGGGGCTGGGCGGGTGCTGTGCTGCTGTGCGGGTGTTGAACGGACAACGCACAACCGTTTGCATGGACTAACCCACCCACAACCGCACGCCACCACGCGCCACGCCGCAGGCATCCTCACCGGCTATGGCCTGCCCGAGGGGCGCGTCATGCTCAACCCGCCCCACCACCGCCCGCTGCTGCCCACCGACCAGCTGCTGGTCATAGCACACACCGAGCAGCACGCCACGGCCGCGCTAAGGGACCCGAGGGTAGTGGCCGCCGCCGCCGCCGCCACCGCCGCCGCCGAGGCGCGCGTGGCGGAGGCGGAGGCGTCCGAGGCGGAGACGGCGGCGGTGGTGGCCGCCGCGACGGCGGCGGTGGCGGCGCGCACGATGCTGGCGGCGGCGGCGGGGGGCGACGGCGGCAGCGAGGAGGGCAGCGGCGGCAGCGGCAGCGCCAGTGACGACGGCGGCGTGAGCGATGACGAGCTGAACGGCGGCGGCGCCGGCGGCGCAGCGGCGGCGGCGACGGTGGGGTCCGGCGGCGGCAGCCCCGGCCGGATCGCCGCTGGCGGCAGCAGCAGCAACAGCGGCAGCAAGGGCAGCAGTAGCGCTGGTGGCGGTAGCGGCAGCCGGCGGCGGCCACGGCGCGTGAAGCGCTACTTGCCGTCGCTGGCGTCCTGGGACGAGGAGGATGATTACTACACGGAAAAGGAGGGCTCGTTCTTTGCGGCGGTGCGGGAGGTGGACCGAATAAAGGCGCAGAAGGAGCGGCAGGCGGCGCGCGACGCGCGCTCGCGCGGCGCGGAGGAGGACTGGGCGTCCGAGCTGGCGGCGGCGTCGGAGCTGGCGGCGGAGGCCAAGGTGCAGCAGCGGCGGCGCGAGGCCGTGGCGGGCGCGCGGCAGCAGCAGGAGCGGGAGGAGCAGGAGCGGGAGGGGCTGGGGCGGCGGCAGGAGGGTGCGGCGGAGGAGGAAGGGGAGGCGGTGGCGGCGGCGGCAGGGGGCGAAGGCCCGGCGCAGGCGGGGGTGCAGGTGGAAGCGGCGAGCGGCAGCGGCAGTAGCAGTGACGCTGATGTCGCGGCTGTGGCGGCGGCGGCGGCCTCGGCGGCGGCGTCTACAGCTGCCGAATCCCCATCCTCGCTAACACCAGAGGTGATGAGCTCTGAAAGTGAGCCAGACGAGGGGGCGGCAGTGCCCGCCTTTGCTACAGCCGCCGCCCCCGCCGCCCACCATCTGCGCATGCCGCGACCGCCCCTGGACGCAGCGGCAGTAGCAGCAGCCCTGGGCGCAGCCACGGAAGCAATGGAGGTGGCGGAGGCGGCGGAGCGCTCACCGGCAGTAGCAGGCGCAGCTGCAACCCTGGCGCTTTCAGATGCCCCTGCTACAGCCGCTGGCGGTGCCGCTGCACCCACTGGCAGTAACAGCAGCAGTAGCAGCCTGGTGGCGAACGCGGCGGCTCAGAACCGGCTGGTGGCCGCGAGCTCCCACGTGGTCAGCTTCAGCAGCGGCAGTAGCGGCAGTAGCGGCTGGCGCAGCGGCGCGGGTGCTACAGCCAGTAGCACCAGCAACTCTGGGGGCGGCAGCAGCAGCAGCAGCGGCGCGGGCGGGGCCGGGACCGGCAGTAGCACCGGCAGCGGCAGTAGCAGGCAGTCGTTCTCGACGTCCTTCAACGTCGCCTCCTTCATCAGCCCCGGCGGCACGCCCAACAGCGCTGCCGGCAGCCCGGTCAGCTCCCTGGACGTGCCGCCGCCACCGCCGCCGCCGCCGCCGCCTCCCCACGTGGGCGAAGCGCATGGCCACGTCGACGCGGCGCACGCCGCCGCCTCCTCCGAGCTGGGTCTGAACTACGGCGCTGTGGCGGCGCCGCCCCACCACCGGCAGCCGCCGCCGCCGCCGCAGCAGCCGGCGCCGGGAGTGAAGGGCGGCAGCATCGGTGCCATCGCTGCCGCTGCGGCGCCACCGGCGAGCGCAGTGAGCCGGGGTGATTTGAAAATCCACATCAACCCGGTGACGCCGCCGCCAGCGGCGGCTGCAACGACGGCGGCGGCGCCCCGAGTGCCGTCCGCCGCCGCAGCCGCAGCGGCGGCAGCAGCAGCCGCAGCGGGCGGCGGCGCCAGTTGGCTGGCGGCGGCGCCGTCGGCCGCCGGAGTGGCGGCGGCGGCGGCGGCGGCCGCCAGGCGCTCGGTGCCGTATTCCGTCGCGGTGAGTCCAATTTGCTTCCTGGTTCGTCGCTTGCAAAATGCTGCACAATCCCAAATACAACCCAACCGCGTGCAACCCAATCCCATGCAGGACGCGCCGTGGCGGCAGCCGGAGCCGGGGGCGGCGGCCGCGGCTGTGGCGGCGGGCGATGGCGGCGGCGGCGGCGGGCGGGGTCACGTGATTCTGGCGGGCGCACTGGATAGCTTTGTGGAGTTTGCGCGCGTGCTGCACAGCTGCGCCGGCAGCAAGGGTGAGTGGGCTGCCGGGAATTTGGGGCGGGTGGAGGGAGCCGCGGGGGCGCGCGCGGAGGGCAGGGCTGTGCATTTTGTGCACACGGGCCCGGGTCAGCCGCACGTCGGGCTAGCGTGCCTGCCTGGCTGGTCGCGCACGGCAAACCGTCAGCCGTCCACATCCCTTCACACCACCCCTCCACTCAACTGCTTAATCCTGCACGTCCTCCCCACACACACCCTTTAAAACGATCATGCATGGAACCCTCCCCCCGTGCACGCGCCCTCCACACACACGCACCCCGCCACACACCCCGCCAGACCCCGACAGCGGCATGTCGGGCCTGGAGGTGGTGGTGCTGCACCCCAACCCGCCCGAGGGCCTGGTGCTGGCGCTGGGCGCCATGGGGCCCACCCGCGTGGTGCGCGGCAGCCCCGCAGACCCCAAGGCGCTGCAGGCGGCGGGCGCGCCCTTGGCACGGTGAGGGATTTAGGGTGGGGTGTGTCAGAGAGTAAAAGGGAAAACGACAAGCAAGCAAGAGATTGTGCGTGCGGTGCGGCAGAACACTAGCCAAACCTGACCCAAAAACTGTTGGGTCGCGTTTTGGGAGGTGGAGTTGGGACGCTGGGGTCTGGAGCTATCGGTATTCCTAACCCCCCCCCCCTCGCTTGCAACCCCCCGCCCCTGCTTCGCCCCCTCGGCCCCGCAGCTGTCTGGTGTACCTGGGTCACAGCGAGCGGCCCGGCGGCGGCCGCTCCAGTGCCGAGGCGGCGGCGGCGGCCGACGGCTCCAACCCCAACGACTACGGCACCACTAGTCGGGCGGGCGTGCAGGTGCGGAGGGGATAGGGAGGGGAGAGGTGGTTGCCTAAAGAGTCGGCCCCCAAGCCAGATCACTCGTTCATTTGCGCAAACTGGGTTGTGCACACCAGTTGCCATGTGTGTCGGCTTGTGGCAAGCGGTGCCCATCCCGGCGAGCCGCCACTTCTTCAGCACCGCCAAACCACAAACTGCAGCCCCCACCAAACCCTCTGCCCAACAAACCCTCTGGCCACCAAACCCTCTGGCCACCTGACAACACTCACACCGCCGCCGCCCACCAACATGGGTACTGTCAAATTCACGGAGGGAATATCAGCTGCACGGAGGCACAGCGAGCTGGACCGCGGCCGCCCGGACGGCTGCTCCCATCGGTAACGTACCAAACCGAACTTCAAGACGCAGTCTTCAGTGCATCCTGTACCGCTTTTCCATATCCTTGCAACCCACCAACATCAACCACCTAAAACCGCCGCCACATCACCAAACTTTCTCACCACCGACCCCTCGGTCCACCACTGACGCCATCAACCCCTCTGGCGACCACCAACCACCTAAAACCGCCACGCCACACCACCCTGCACTTGCACTTGCCTGTCCCCTGTCTAGTGTAGCTTGGTTCAGCTTGGGATGGTATTCACAACCAACCCCCCCCCCCCAGGCCGACGCCGAGGCGCTGCTCACCTGTTACGGCGTGGGCGAGGACGTGGCGCTGTCCATGCCGCCCTCGCACGGCGGCGCCGGCGGCGGCTACGGCGACACAGACGGCTTCAGCAGCAGCGGCGAGGACTCGGAGCGCCCTCACGCCGGCGGAGGCCACTCGCACTCGCAGTCCGCGTTCCACTCCGCCCTGCACGCCAGCCGGGCCCCGGGGGCCGCCGCCGCCAGCAGTGGCGGCCGCATGCCGTACGTGGGGGCCTCGTACGACGGCGGCATGAGCAGCGGCGGCGGCGGCGGCGGCGGCTCGCAGCAGGGTGCCGCAGCGGGCCAGGGGGGCCAGGGCGGCGGCTCCGCCCGCTCGTACGGCAGCGGCGGCATGCGCGGGCACAGTGTGGTGGAGCTCAGCTTCACCAGCTCGGTGCGCTTCCTGCAGCCGGGCCTGCTGCTGCAGGTGCGGGGGGTGGGGTGGGGTGCAAGGATGGTACAACGAAGTGTGGCCAGCTGTGGAACAACAAGCTCGCCGCCCGCTTTGGCAGGACGGTCATAAGCTCCGCGCGCCGGCCCCGACACCCCCGCACCCTGCCCCCTATGTCGTGGCCCCGACTCCGGCGGGCACATCCTGGGCGGGTGCCACAACGCCCAACTCCGAGCCATGTATATCAAACGGCATAACATCGCCGTGCAGACCATAGCGAGAACCATATCCCGCGGTACCAACGGTGGCTGCTACACGGTCATGGACGCCACCTCCAAACAGGACCTGCCTGACTACGTAGCCGACAACCGCCTCCCCCCTTGGCTCCTCCCCGACACGGAGGGCAAGCCAACAGGCAGGCACCTGCACTACCGACCCGACATCCTGCTCATCCCCTCTATCACACACGCCGCCACCGCTGCGCCCGACTTCACCATCACCCCCAGCACGCAGCACACCGTCCACATCATTGAAGCCGGGTACTCCGCTGACACCAACCACGCCGGCAAGCAACACGAAAAAGCGCAGCAACACCAAGCCCTTGCAGCCGAACTGACAGAAGCCGGCTGGAAAGTCCAGTACACCACACAGAACGCCATCAGCCTGGGGTTCGCCGGCACCATCCACAAGGACCTGCATCCCCTCCTCACCTCACTGGGGGTCACGCCCCACCACGCCCGCAGCTGCTGTGACGCCCTGCACGACCACGCCGTCACCACGCTCAACCACATAGTCCTTGCACGGAGACGCCTAGAACGGGGCCAGCCACCTTGCGACCCCGGAGGAGCGTAACACAGGGGCGGGGCGTGGGCACAGCCCGCGCGCCCGCCTTTCCCCCTCCGGTGGTGGGGGCGTACAGGTTACGGGCCGAGCCCGTCTCCTCATCTCCCCCCACCCCCTTAACTTACACCACCTGTCTTTTGGCGGGGTGTCATTATTTCTATTTCTATTTCGAAGTGTGGCAACGTAGGGGGCGGGTGGGTGTGAATACCAGCCTTAGCTAACTCAAACCCGTTCGTGTGCGTGAGTGCATGTGTATAGGAATGAGCAAGGAGGAGAGCGGGGCGGCGCGGAGGAGAATCCCGGGGGGTGACATCGAAATACATGCAATGTCTGCATGCCGAGCCCCAAGTGAAGTAACACCGCCGCCCCACGTGTTGTACGCCGCGCCACCCACCCGCCGCCCCGCAGGGCACCAGCGTGTGGGATGAGTCGTGCGCCATCGGCGGCGCCGCCGCCAAGCCGCGGCGCAGCTGGCGGCAGCGGCGCGAGGCGGAGGAGGCGGCGGCCGCCAACGGGCTGGTGCAGTGGCAGACCAACATCTACTACGGCGCGGGGCGGGTGGTGGTGCCGGCGCTGGTTGACACGTTCACCATACAGGCCTTCGCCAAGCGGGTGGGTGGCGGCGGCGCGGCGGCGCGGGTGTGGCCCCGGCGTCATTTTGCGGATTGCGGATTGCGGATTGCCGGTAACCTCGCACTGACGTGCTCGCTGGCCCTCGAACGTGCATACCGTACCCAAGCTGAACCGATTGCATGATGGCTGGTCCCGCCACCTCGCGTAGGGTTTGGGTTGGGGCTAATGCCCCGGTCGGTCATCCGCACGCTCGCCTCCACGCTTGCCTCCACGCCTTCTTATACCGGGACCGGATCCTTGCGACCCCAAAGTAGTGCACTGTCGCTGTCTTGCCTGCCCTGATTCCGACTAGGCAGACGTGTTTGAGCTTGGTACCGGTATGCACATCTGCCTTACAACCCCCCGAACACGACCGTACTCCAATTCTTAACCTGGCAATCCCCCGAATTCTGAACCGTGCAACCCCGCCGCCACCCGCCCCGCCAGAACCTGCTGCTGGACGTGATGAGTGAGCTGTGCGGCGACGACCCCGGCGCGCGGCCGGGCGGCACGCTGCTGCGCCTGGTGCCGGTGCCGCGCGAGTGCGGCGGGCGGCCCTACCGGGAGCTGTTCGAGCACGTGGTGGCGACCACGAGTGCGTGTGTTGGGGGGCAATGGGGCTGGGGGGGTGTGTGGATGTGGCGGGTAGTCGTATCATTTTCAGTTCCCGAAATCAACCCTGGGGGATGGATGTGGGTGTGGGTGTGGGTGTGGGTGTGGGTGTGGCTGTGGCTGTGGCCGTGGCCGTGGCTGTGGCTGTGGGTGTGGGTGTGGGTGTGGGTGTACACCACATCGCACGCCGCCGCACGCCGCCACATCACACCGCACACCTCCACACCACACCTCCACACCGCACCGGACACACCCACCCCCCCGCTCCTGCCAGGCGCCGTGCCTCTGGGCCTGTACCGCTCCAAGCCCGAGAACCCCGCCTGGCGGCTGCACTTCGTGAGCACCAACCCCGCCTGGGAGGACGTGGTCAGCGAGGACGACCGCGTGTTCGTGCTGCGGCCCAGCGCCGACTAGGGCGGCGGGCGGGTGGGCGGGGCGCTGGGCTGAGGCGGGCTGGCTGGCGGCAGTGGAGTGGCCGGCGGCAGTGGCTGGTGGCCTGAGCGCTGGCGGCAGTGACTGGGCTGGTGACTCAGGCTGGGCTGACTGAATGGTTCACTGAGGCAGCACTGGCGGGCGGACATCGGCGACACTGACGGCCTGGGACCGGATTGACGCGCGGGATGGCGTGACTGACAGGCTCACTGGCGGGGCTGGGTTGCAGCCGCTGAGGGGAGAGAGGGATGGGTGAGGGTTGCGGGTACCAGCCCAAGCTTTTCCGAGTCCGGCACGCCGGCCGGTGAGACGCCGTGCAGTGCATGTGACACAATGTCGATCGGTCGGTCGCATGCGAGAGCGAAACGCGGGTTGCGCGCGCGCTCGCGAAACACAGTGCGGTTTTCGAACTGGCGGGTGGGGACTGGGGAAGCCGTGGGGTGCTGCGGAAGAGAGGAGAAGATGACATTCCTGTATGGTATTGCGGAATCGCGGCCGCCGGTCAGCACCGGGGCCTTTCGACACGATAACTAATGGCGTGCGCTCGTGCGGCGTGTGCGGCCCATAGTACGAACATTTCGTGGTGTGGTCCCAGTCTGCGGGTCCCCGAGAAGAGGACTACGGATGAACTGACAAGTGACAGAGTCGAGTGAAGTCGGCTGGCGGGCAGGGGTGGTCCGACAGGCAACTGTGTCGCGTGATGCCCCCAGTGCAGTAGCGGCGGGCCGCGTCAGGGCTGAGCCTGGGGACAAAGCAGGACACGGTGCACACGTGGACGGGCGGCGGACCCCGCACCCCACGCAATGCACCTGTATGCAATTGATTACTCCAGAGTTATCATGGCCAACGATATGGTCATCGGATTGTGCGCAGGATGTTGGTTAGCACTTGGCAGCGTCGCTGCGTTGGTGCAGGTGCGGTGTGGCGCACACAAACCGCCAGTGCCCCAGGGCCCGAGGGCGATCGATCAGGGCGCTGCCGCCTCGCGGCCTCGGCCTTGACGGCAGCACTCGCATTGCTAAAGCCGTGGTCACACGCAAGCCCCCATGTACGTGTGAACGAAAATCACAAGATATGCCACAAATATGCCACAAATACCAGGGTGGTGTAGGGGTGGCGGTACGTCCCTGCGCCGTATCTACCCTGTCCGTGTCAATCCTGCCATTCCGTAGAGTTTGTGTCAATCCTGACCTGTTGAATCCTGACCCGCCGGTCAACCCCAACCACCTCCCAACCACCTCCCAACCACGGGTTGACCTGGTCATCTAGGCCTGATCGTCCCCCCGTGGGCGACATAGCGAATGAACAAGGATCTGGTGTCGTTACATCAGGCATCAGGACAATGAGGGCATGGGGCTGAACTGAACTGAACTGCGCTGAACTTTTAAAAGTTAGCTGACAGTTCCGGTGGCGTTGCTTTTGCCAATCTTCACTAAACAGAATCTTCACTACAGAGCACTGGCAGCCATGCCCACTGATTCCGACAACATCGCTAAAGATGTGTTGAAATGTGGCGGAATTTTTTCGCTATTCACAGCTACCGCGATGACGGCATTCTCCGCGGGCATGTTCATCAACCAGAAGCTGATGTCGGCTGCTCAAGACGTCGCTATGGAGGAAGCGAATCGCATCTCGAGTGATGCACAAGAGAAGGCCGCGCGTGCCCAGCTGGAAGCACACGTCGAGCGTCGATTCGTCGATATGCTTATTCACTCCAACTACGATGCCTGGCGCACGAAGGTCGCCGAGCGAAGGTCGCCGAGCGAACAAGGACAAGTGAGTGCGCGCATGGGTGGATCAGCTGTGGTAGGCTGCCCAGCGCCCAGGACGCGAATGACGCTTCTGGGACGGACGGGGGCTGCGGACGGTGCTGCTGGGGGCCTGGGCCTCAAGGCCGAGGTCAGAATAGCAGCCTCCAGTCCTAGCCCCTGCTGTCGACCGGGTGGAACACCGGGCTGAGACCCCTAAAGCACCACCTCCGTGGCTGAGTTTGCAGTTTTGCCCAACGACTATCGCACGCCTATTGCACGCGAATAGGTGGCAATTCATTCCGTGGAAAATTGACTGTCGAGACGTAGTCAAGGAGGCCCCATCACCCGTTGCCGCCTCCAATACATGCACTGCGTACGCAGGTGAGGTGATGGTGGAGACGCGCGGCCTGGCCCTTGCACGGCGCCACAAGCTGACGTGCCTGGTGGCGTCCAGTGGCGTGCTCACCTGCATGCGTTGCGGTAGGTGTGTGCAGCCCACTCGCGTCACCCGCGCGGAACGCGTCCAAACCCCATAAATTTTTGCGTTTCCAGCGTCAGATGAGCGGCCCAAGGATCGTATGAGAGCTTGCTGCACACGTTTGTATGGGGACAGAGCGTGCGCTGTACTTCAGAAAGTCTGGCTCGATACCGTAGATGGGAATGCGTTGGATACTGAAAGGGTGCGGAAGCTGTGTCAACTAACTAAATCGAGATGCGTCTTACAGCGGAAGTCTTGCGTGAACGGGCTGAACTGCGTGGCAAGAGAAGGCCACGCCAGAGAAAAGGGGGACAGGGAGAAGGGTGGTGCCGAATCGGGGCACACGCACACAGCCAGCGGGGGCACTTGGCTCGCTCACTGCTGTCTTCGCTCGCCGTGCTGGGAGCGGGCACTAGATGGCAGCTGACGTGGTTGCAGCTGCAGGGGCGCGGACTGCTCTTGGTCCGGTGGGCTGGTTCCTGCAGGGTCTTAGGCTCAGAGCTGCCCTGTTGCAGACGGCTGGCCAGCTGCCGTGGGGGCGCACACAGCGCAGGAAAGGGGCCCCAACTAGTTGGGGCAGGGGAGTGCGGGCAGGTTCATCAACACACAGATTACAAGGGCCGGAGGCCCGTTAGGGCAAGTTCGAGCAGCCAAGTGCGAGCTTGGGTGCACAATAGTACGTGTTGGAAAGTATTGAAAGCGTTCACCAGTCAACCAAGTGTTGCGCACCGCTCTGTAACCACACACACACCAAAGTGTTCGCCGTCGTGTAGGCGCGGCGTGGCTCTGGGTCTGCTAACCGCCGGAAAGGGTCGGCCTTTTATACTGCCGGTAGGCCCGCCCCGTACACTGCTGTCGAAGTTCCCAGGTAACCCCGCCCGACGGGGGCTGCGGCTACGAACCAAACTTCGACTCAGTTGCTGGCTTCGACCCGCCGCCGCTAACGCAGGAACGCTAGCAACGCTTGCACGCGGCAAGCGCACCCACAAGCGCGCCCAATTTTCACAAGCATAAACAATACATCTGTAGAACATTATAATTTATTGAATTCTTTGCGGCCTCGCGCGGGCCAACCGCCGTGATCGCTGAGGCACGCGCGCCGCTCGCCGACACCCACCATCCACTCGCCACGGGCACACCCCGCGCCCTCATACCCCCAGTTTGGTCGGCTCGCGAGCACGGCCTGATCTTTTGCGGTCTTTTAGGAATGCCTTATTACTGTTGTGCGGTGGGAACAATTTGCATCCAAACACGTTTCGGGCGGTGACCTGATCCTCCTGGACAGCTGTGCAGCCTCGGGGTGTGTGAATCGCCTGGTCCCCTCAGGCGCCCTCAGCGCCCGAAACGGTGAACCAAAGGAGCTACATTCAGGATCTGGTCGTGCAGTTGCGCAGCTCCTGTTGAATTGTCAGCGGTCGTGGGTCTCCAGTAGTACGGCGTGCGTGGCCAGGGTGGGAGCAGCTTGGTGGTGGCGTAGAGTAGCTTGGGGATGGAGTGCTGGATGCCGCTACTTCGTATGATGAGCTGTGCAGCCCACTCGCGTCACCCCGCCACTATGGCATGAGGGATAAAAGCGCATAAAGACTCCCCAGGTTGGTAAGCGGAAGTGCAGGCGATTAAGTGCGCGATTCCGCGTGTGGCACGCCCGGGGGTGTCAGCTGTCGGCGGAGTCGTGGCAGTCGTGGTCCGCGGGTCCGGATCTGTCTTTCCGAAGTCCCTTGCGCACAGAGTCCTTTGCGCACACAAATGTGACATGTTTTATCGTAATGCCTGGATAAAGAGTCGTGTACGAGTCAGCAAGCAAAAACGCCGGATTGAAATATGGATTTGCTTTCAGGGCTCAGACCGGTAACCCCGCGTTCAAATATATAAATGACTCCATTTATCACGTTGTGCCATCCTGGTGTCAAGCAGACAAGACGTCTCTGCGTTTCTCGGCATAATAGCAGTTGTTGGCGTAGCGATGCGCGTCGGTATCGTTTTTCATCTAATTGGATGTTTGTAACACAGCCTAAATTTGTAGTGTTAGTGGCATCATCGCTGGCGTTCCGCTGGGGCCTCTGCTGGAATTGCGACAGCGGCCTTTCCTTGCGTGGCTTGCTGGTACCAGCCCTTTGACATCTTGACCTCTTGCGTAAGTTGAGTGGGCGTGCAATAACTCGCTTGAGTTGGGTGGTCTGCATCGGGACAAGTAACGCCTCGCGGGCTTGTGACTGGGTTTGCTGACATAAGCCCCGTATAAATATCAATAGGAGGGCCGCAAGGGCCTCAGGGTGTGTGAGACCGAAAACCGGGCGAACATGTTGCTTCGAAACACTTCCATGACAGAAATTTGGGTGCCGGGTCACGCTGTCCCTGCAGATGAATATCCTGGAGAGGCTGAGGTCAACTGCTGGTGATAATCCGTGTCGCTATCGGCACTCTCGGGGGTTACGCGGTGCCGATGGCCCTTCCAGTTCCCGTTGCTCAGGTAGATAGCTTCATCGATCGCGTCCCGGAGGCATAATGGACACGGCATGCGTGGCTGCGGGGTGGCGAACAGCCCTGCCCGCTCCTCACGCGCATGCTGCGGCCAGCGGGCGGCCCCTGCACCATCGCGCGCTTGAAGCGCCCTGATGGCTGCGTGACCACGGACGCGATCGCCATGGGTACCGTTATGGCACAATACTGGCGAGACGTGAGTGCGGTGCCGCCGCCGGCCCCTGCCGCACGCGCGCAGGTGTTAGGCGCCATGCAGCAGCACGGGCGGCGGTGCACCGACGCAGAAGCAGAGCAGCTTGGTCAGCTGGCAGTCACGGCGGCGGAGGTGCGCGCGGCGTTAGCTGCCGCGCCGCCGGGGCGCTCCCCCGGCCCGGATGGTATACCCGTTGAACTGTACCAACATTACGAATCTGAGTTTGCGCCGGTGTTAGCCGATGTGTTTACTGCGGTCGGGCAAGGTGTGGGCGTGCCCGGTGGCTTTCTTGATGGTGTGTGGACGTTTTTCTATAAAGGCGGGGATGCGTCTGAGCCCTCCAACTACCGCCCGATCACTTTGACTGACACGGATTACCGCACTCTTGCACGTGTCCTGTGCCGGCGTTTACAACCGGTGTTTGGACGCATCATCGACCCGGAACAAACTGCCTTTTTGTCAGAGCGCCGCATTGCCGATAACGTCATGCTGCTGCAGCTGACTCCTGGTTTGCTGAAAGCGGCAGGGCAGTCCCCGGGTGTGGCCGCCTTCTTGGATTTCTATAAAGCGTATGACACGGTGGACCGGTCTTTCCTTCTCGCCTGTTTAGAGCAGCTTGGCGTGGGGCCCGGCTTTGTGGCGTGGGTGTCCCGGCTGCTGTCTGATACGCGGGGTGCGGCCTTGGTTAACGGCCACGTCTCGGGGTGGGTGCCCCTAGCGGCGGGCGTGCGGCAGGGGTGCCCGCTCGCGCCCTTGCTGTACCTCGCCGTGGCACAGGCTCTGTTGGCGTGGCTGCGCAGCCGGGGCCATGGTGTGCTGGCGGGTATTGCGTCCGTACTGGCATCGCAGTATGCGGACGACTGTACGCCCCTGTTAGCGGGGGTGCAGGCGGTGCCAGCGTTTCTAGCGGACATGGATGTGTTTCGGTATGCGTCTGGCCAACGTTTGAACATGAGTAAAGTAGAATTGCTGGTGATGGGTGCGTCCGCTGGGACCGGGGTTGTGGCGGCCGCGGTCAGTGGGCCGCCGCTGCCGCCTGGGTGGCGCGTGGTGAAACAAGCCAAATCCTTGGGTGTCCATTTTGGCGACTGGCGTGCTGACACCCCCCCGGTTGATTTTGCGGGCGTGGTTACGGTCCTGGGCAAAATTGCACGCATGCCTGTGTCCATGTTTGGCCGGGCGTCCGCGGCCTCCGCGTACGCATTGGGCAAATGTCTGTACCACTTGGAGTTTGCGGGCTTCCCCACCCCTGTGCGTTTGGTCCATGAGTTACTCGCGAAGGTAGCAGCGGTGGTGGACCGGCGCCTGTCGCCTGCGCAGTACGCGGACCGGCCCCACGCTCGGCCTACCGGGGTGTCGCTAGAGATTATGCAGCTGCCGCCTGTGTGTGGGGGCTGCTGCCTCTGGTGCCCCATATCCGCGCCCGGCATGCGGGGTTGGCTGTGCGTTGTGTGCTGGGCGCGTGTGGTCTCCTGTCGTACGTACCGCCGTGGGTGACGGTGGTGGCGGCGTGGCTGCGCCGGCGCCATCCCGCGGCCACGGTGCTGTGTGTCTTGTGCCCTGGGGGTGGCTCGCGTGTGCTGGACAAGCCTGTGGCCCCTGCCTCCCGGCCGCTTATCCGGCTGCTTGGGGCGGTGTCAGAATTGCCTCCAATTGCTTTGGTAGCACCGCCGGCGCCCGGCGCCTGGGTATACAACGTGCCCTTGTGGGGCAACCCGGCGCTTCGGGACGGCGCGCGCACTTTTTATGACGCTTTTCCTGATTTGTTTGCCCTGCCGGGGTTGCTGTGTGTGGGCGTACTGGTGGCGGTGCATGATGGCCTGACCCGTGTGCGCGACATGTACGCCTGCCCGGGCGGGGGCTGCCCGAACGTTGCTAGTGAGTGTACGCGGGTGTACGTTGACGAGGTGTGGCGTCGGGTGTTAGGGTGGCCACCGCGGCGGCCCCTGCCTGCCCCCCTCCCGGGCCCGGCCTCTGCCCATCTTGCAGCGGCGCGGGTGGCCGCCGCCGTGGCCCTACTGCCCGGGGGGTGGGAGGCCGCCGCGCGTACCGTCCGCTCGGATCCCGGTGGCGTTGCTGCGGCTCCACCGCCAGATGCGTCGGTGCAGCATGTCGTGCGAGGGCTTGGTTGGGTTCCAGTGGCGGGGCCGCCCGTGCTGTTACTGGAGTATACGGTCAAGATTGGTACGCTTATGCAGCTGGCGCCACAGCTTGAGCGGTTGGGCGCGAAGCACTTAGAGTATGTTCGTGAGGCCGGTGTCATTGGCGTGCCTGACGCGGACCAGCTGTTGGCCGCGGGTGCGTTCCGTGCCACACTGGCGCGCTTGTGGGCCTTGAAGTGGGAGAATCGGCATAAAGAGGCTTTGTGGCGTTTGTCCGCCAATGCGTGTTGGGCGTTCCCTAAACGTGCCAGTGAGCGGGCTGCGGGCGTAGTGCATGTTTGTCAGGCTTGTGGCGAGGGGATGGCGCACGGGGATCGCCGGCACTACTTCTGGGATTGCGTGGTGGCACGGGCGCTGCGTGAAGCTATCGGTATGGCTATGGGAGCGTTACCCTGTGACTCTTTGGATGCCCTTGCCCGGTCGGAGTTGTGGCTGGTCCAGCCGCCGGTTGGGCTGTGTCAGCCGGTGTGGGATGTTGTGTGTCTTGCTGCGTTGTCGGCCATGGACTTGGGGCGGCAACGGGTGGTTATGGCTGGCCACGGTTTGCCTGTGTCCGCAACCCTCCCGTCCGCGCGTGTGTTAGCTATTGGTGTTGCTGTCATTACGGATTTCTGGGGGCGCCTGCCGGCCTTCTCTAGTTTGGGTGTCAGGCCTGGTGGGTGGGATGCGGTCCCCTCTGGCCACCCCTTCCTGGCGCGCGGGTCGGGTGGTGGTGTGGCATTGGTTCCGCCGTGGGATGATGCGTCTCCGCCGCCGTCTCCATGAGGTTGGTGTTGTGCGTTTGTGGGAGTGTTTGGGCGTGCCCACCTGTTTCGCCGCCCTAGCTTGCGTCTGCTGGCGCTAGATTCCGCGTTTTCGTGTAGTCTGTCTGCTTGGCTGTTGCTCAGATTTGCGGTGCCTTATGAGCCGCGTGCTTTGTGATGCTGCTGTTTGGTGTGGCTTTGGCGGGCTGCGGCTTAGCTTCGACGCACCTACGCAGCTGTGAGTTGGGTTGGCAGCCAAGCGGGGGTTGCGGTTTGCTGCGTTCTTCGGAATGGTGGCTTCCCTCGTAGCCGTGATGGTGTTTACACTGTCCCCTTCTTGTAACCTCGCAATCATAATGGGTGGGACTTGTAGACCTTACGGGCCAGACGTGGGCGCAAGCCTCCCAGGAAGTGAATCAGGTGCTGGGTGCCAGAGTTGCCGTCGATGCCCAGCAGCGCCAGCAGGTGCCAGTACCGGTCTGCATACGACTGCACTGTTTCCCCCTTCTCCTGCACACAGGCCGCAAGGCTCGCGTGCAGCTCCTGGATGCTTGCCGCAAAGCGCTTGAGGAATGCTTGCTTGAACGAATCCCACGTCTCAAAGCCACCCTCTCCTGACTCCCATTTCTGTGCCTCCTCAGCCCCCAGGCGGCATCGTGCAACACTTAACTTGTTTGATTCGGTCCAGTGCAGGGCTTCGCCGTATCTTTCGAAATTGGAGAGCCATGTACGGGCGTTGTGCTTCTCCGGGTAGAACAGGGGAACCACGTGCAAGCTGGCGGCCGTAAGACCAGCCGTGTGGGAGGGATCCATTTTCGACTAGATGGCTTGAAGACTAGGAGGAGACGGGCTCTCAAACCCGTCTCGATACCACACTCGCGTCACCCGCGCGGAACGCGTCCAAACCCCATAAATTTTTGCGTTTCCAGCGTCAGATGAGCGGCCCAAGGATCGTATGAGAGCTTGCTGCACACGTTTGTATGGGGACAGAGCGTGCGCTGTACTTCAGAAAGTCTGGCTCGATACCGTAGATGGGAATGCGTTGGATACTGAAAGGGTGCGGAAGCTGTGTCAACTAACTAAATCGAGATGCGTCTTACAGCGGAAGTCTTGCGTGAACGGGCTGAACTGCGTGGCAAGAGAAGGCCACGCCAGAGAAAAGGGGGACAGGGAGAAGGGTGGTGCCGAATCGGGGCACACGCACACAGCCAGCGGGGGCACTTGGCTCGCTCACTGCTGTCTTCGCTCGCCGTGCTGGGAGCGGGCACTAGATGGCAGCTGACGTGGTTGCAGCTGCAGGGGCGCGGACTGCTCTTGGTCCGGTGGGCTGGTTCCTGCAGGGTCTTAGGCTCAGAGCTGCCCTGTTGCAGACGGCTGGCCAGCTGCCGTGGGGGCGCACACAGCGCAGGAAAGGGGCCCCAACTAGTTGGGGCAGGGGAGTGCGGGCAGGTTCATCAACACACAGATTACAAGGGCCGGAGGCCCGTTAGGGCAAGTTCGAGCAGCCAAGTGCGAGCTTGGGTGCACAATAGTACGTGTTGGAAAGTATTGAAAGCGTTCACCAGTCAACCAAGTGTTCGCCGTCGTGTAGGCGCGGCGTGGCTCTGGGTCTGCTAACCGCCGGAAAGGGTCGGCCTTTTATACTGCCGGTAGGCCCGCCCCGTACACTGCTGTCGAAGTTCCCAGGTAACCCCGCCCGACGGGGGCTGCGGCTACGAACCAAACTTCGACTCAGTTGCTGGCTTCGACCCGCCGCCGCTAACGCAGGAACGCTAGCAACGCTTGCACGCGGCAAGCGCACCCACAAGCGCGCCCAATTTTCACAAGCATAAACAATACATCTGTAGCACATTATAATTTATTGAATTCTTTGCGGCCTCGCGCGGGCCAACCGCCGTGATCGCTGAGGCACGCGCGCCGCTCGCCGACACCCACCATCCACTCGCCACGGGCACACCCCGCGCCCTCATACCCCCAGTTTGGTCGGCTCGCGAGCACGGCCTGATCTTTTGCGGTCTTTTAGGAATGCCTTATTACTGTTGTGCGGTGGGAACAATTTGCATCCAAACACGTTTCGGGCGGTGACCTGATCCTCCTGGACAGGTGGCGGCCGCGGATTGCAGCGTGCCGCTGGATGGAGGCGCTGCTGGCGGGCACTTCGACAAGGGCAGCTGCAGCAGTGGGGCTGGGCCCAGGGCATGAAGACTTGGATTGCTCCTACCTTTATTCAGCAGTAGTCCCACCGCGAGTGCGTATCCACTGGAGGAGGGCCGCCTCCCCTATCGGAGGATGTCGTCACAATCGTCAGATTTATGTTCTTAAAGGAAGCAACAGCGAAAGATCTTCAGGCACAACGATAGCGCCGCCCCTCCCTCCCCTCGCGTTGAGATTACACTGGCTAGTTTTGGGGTTTGGGCTGGTTCTGGGTCACCCCCCAAGCAATAAGCTCCCAACTACCACCTTGTTCAATGTTTTTATGCTTTACTCCGCAACCCTGCAACCCCTCCAATCCCCCGCCACAACCACTGCCACCTGCCGCCACATGTTACCACCCGCCCACCTGCTCGCCACCTTCCGCCACCTTCCGTCACCCGCCACAGCCACTGCCACCTGCCGCCAGAACCTGCTGCTGGGCGTGATGAGTGAGCTGTGAGGCGACGACCCGGGCGCGCGGCCGGGCGGCACGGCGCTGCGCCTGGTGCCGGTGCCGCGCGAGTGCGGCGGGCGGCCCTACCGACAGCTGTTCGAGCACGTGGTGGCGACCACGGGTGCGTGTGTTGGGGGGCAGTGGGGCTGGGGGGGTGGAGTGGATGTGGCGGGTAGTCGTATCATTTTCAGTTCCCGAAATCAACCATGGGGTGTGGATGTGGGTGTGGGTGTGGCTGTGGGTGTGGGGGTGGATGTGGATGTGGGTGTACACAGCGCACGACATCGCGCTACACCACCATCACGCCGCGCCGCGCCACACCGTGCCCGACCCCGGCACGCCACCTCCACGCCGCGCCCCCTCCCCACCCACCCACCCACCCACCCACCCCGCCTGCCAGGCGCCGTGCCTCTGGGCCTGTACCGCTCCAAGCCCGAGAACCCCGCCTGGCGGCTGCACTTCGTGAGCACCAACCCCGCCTGGGAGGACGTGGTCAGCGAGGCCGACCGCGTGTTCGTGCTGCGGCCCGGCGCCGACTAGGGCGGCGGGCGGCGCGGCGGGGCGCCGGGGCGGCGCCGACTAGGGCGCTGGGCGGGGCGGCGGGAAGGCGCCGACTAGGGCCCTGGGCGGGGGCGGGGCAGAGGCGGGGCTGAGGCGGCTGGCTGGCGGCACTGGCTGGCGGCACTGGCTGGCGGCACTGGCTGGCTGCCTGAGCGCTGGCGGCACTGGCTGGCGGCCTGAGCGCTGGCGGCAGTGGCTGGGCTCGTGGTGACACAGGCTGGGCTGACCGAATGGTTGACTGAGGCAGCACTGGCTGGCGGGCGGCCCGAGGCGACCCAGCAGTGACTGAGGCAGCACTGGCTGGCGGGCTGCGCGGCACTGGCTGGCGGACTTGGGTCATCGGGTGGCACTGACGAACTCGGGGTGGACTGAAGCGCGGGCTGACTGACGGGTGCACCGGCGGGGCTGGGTTGCAGCCGCTGAGGCAGGAGAGGGTGGATGGGGAGGGACTGTGAACACACGGCTTAGCCCAAGCTAAACCGAGTCTTAACCAGACGGAGGTGTGAAGGCACGGCGGTACGGCATGCCGGCCGGTGACACACCGTTCGGTGCATGTGACACAATGTCGGTTGGTCGGTCGCAAGCGAGATCGAGACGCGGGGTGCGCGCGCGCTCGCGAACCACAGTGCGGTTTTCGAAGTGGCGGGTGGGGACTGGGGACAGGGGGTTGGGGAATGCTGCGGACGAGAAGAGAAGATGGCATTCCTGTACGATATTGCGGCATCGCGGCTGCCAGTTAACACCTGGGCCTTTCGACACGATAACTAATGGCGTGCGCTCGTGCGGCGTGTGCGGCCCATAGTACGAACATTTCGTGGTGTGGTCCCAGTTCGCGGGCCCCCGAGGAGAGGACTACGCATGAACTGACAAGTGACAGAGTCGAGTGAAGTCGGCTGAAGTCGGCTGGCGGGCAGGAGTGGTCCGACAGGCAACTGTGTCGCGTGATGCCCCCTGTGCAGTAGCGGCGGGCCGCGTCAGGGCTGAGCCTGCCTGCCTGCGGACAAAGCAGTGCAGGGGGGCCCCTTGGGGTTATCCCGCCCCCCCCATCCCTTGTCTAGTTCAGCTTGGTTTAGCTTGGGATGGTATTCACAACCCCCCCCCCCCCCCCCGCAATACACCTGTAAGGGGCTCGGGCTCGCTCCATTGCAGTGCCAACGCCGCGATTGTGCGTATGCTGTGGTACAGCTGGCAGCGTCATTGTGTTGGTGCAGGTGCAGGTGGCAGCGTCATTGTGTTGGTGCAGGTGCAGGTGGCAGCGTCATTGTGTTGGTGCAGGTGCAGGTGGCAGCGTCATTGTGTTGGTGCAGGTGCAGGTGGCAGCGTCATTGTGTTTGTGCAGGTGCAGGTGGCAGCGTCATTGTGTTTGTGCAGGTGCAGGTGGCAGCGTCATTGTGTTTGTGCAGGTGCAGGTGGCAGCGTCATTGTGTTGGTGCAGGTGCAGGTGGCAGCGTCATTGTGTTTGTGCAGGTGCAGGTGGCAGCGTCATTGTGTTTGTGCAGGTGCAGGTGGCAGCGTCATTGTGTTTGTGCAGGTGCAGGTGGCAGCGTCATTGTGTTGGTGCAGGTGCAGGTGGCAGCGCCATTGTGTTTGTGCAGGTGCAGGTGGCAGCGTCATTGTGTTTGTGGGTACAGCTGGCAGCGTCATTGTGTTTGTGGGTACAGCTGGCAGCGTCATTGTGTTTGTGGGTACAGCTGGCAGCGTCATTGTGTTTGTGGGTACAGCTGGCAGCGTCATTGTGTTTGTGGGTACAGCTGGCAGCGTCATTGTGTTTGTGCAGGTGCAGGTGGCAGCGTCATTGTGTTGGTGGGTACAGCTGGCAGCGTCATTGTGTTGGTGGGTACAGCTGGCAGCGTCATTGTGTTTGTGGGTACAGCTGGCAGCGTCATTGTGTTGGTGGGTACAGCTGGCAGCGTCATTGTGTTGGTGGGTACAGCTGGCAGCGTCATTGTGTTGGTGCAGGTACAGCTGGCAGCGTCATTGTGTTGGTGGGTACAGCTGGCAGCGTCATTGTGTTTGTGGGTACAGCTGGCAGCGTCATTGTGTTTGTGGGTACAGCTGGCAGCGTCATTGTGTTTGTGCAGGTGCAGGTGGCAGCGTCATTGTGTTTGTGGGTACAGCTGGCAGCGTCATTGTGTTTGTGGGTACAGCTGGCAGCGTCATTGTGTTGGTGGGTACAGCTGGCAGCGTCATTGTGTTTGTGGGTACAGCTGGCAGCGTCATTGTGTTTGTGGGTACAGCTGGCAGCGTCATTGTGTTGGTGGGTACAGCTGGCAGCGTCATTGTGTTTGTGGGTACAGCTGGCAGCGTCATTGTGTTGGTGGGTACAGCTGGCAGCGTCATTGTGTTTGTGGGTACAGCTGGCAGCGTCATTGTGTTTGTGGGTACAGCTGGCAGCGTCATTGTGTTGGTGGGTACAGCTGGCAGCGTCATTGTGTTTGTGGGTACAGCTGGCAGCGTCATTGTGTTTGTGGGTACAGCTGGCCGCGTCATTGTGTTTGTGGGTACAGCTGGCAGCGTCATTGTGTTTGTGGGTACAGCTGGCAGCGTCATTGTGTTGGTGCAGGTACCGCTGGCAGCGTCATTGTGTTGGTGGGTACAGCTGGCAGCGTCATTGTGTTGGTGCAGGTACAGCTGGCAGCGTCATTGTGTTGGTGCAGGTGCAGCTGGCAGCGTCATTGTGTTGGTGGGTACAGCTGGCAGCGTCATTGTGTTGGTGGGTACAGCTGGCAGCGTCATTGTGTTTGTGGGTACAGCTGGCAGCGTCATTGTGTTGGTGGGTACAGCTGGCAGCGTCATTGTGTTTGTGGGTACAGCTGGCAGCGTCATTGTGTTGGTGGGTACAGCTGGCAGCGTCATTGTGTTGGTGGGTACAGCTGGCAGCGTCATTGTGTTGGTGGGTACAGCTGGCAGCGTCATTGTGTTTGTGGGTACAGCTGGCAGCGTCATTGTGTTTGTGGGTACAGCTGGCAGCGTCATTGTGTTTGTGGGTACAGCTGGCAGCGTCATTGTGTTTGTGGGTACAGCTGGCAGCGTCATTGTGTTGGTGGGTACAGCTGGCAGCGTCATTGTGTTGGTGCAGGTACCGCTGGCAGCGTCATTGTGTTGGTGGGTACAGCTGGCAGCGTCATTGTGTTGGTGCAGGTACAGCTGGCAGCGTCATTGTGTTGGTGGGTACAGCTGGCAGCGTCATTGTGTTTGTGGGTACAGCTGGCAGCGTCATTGTGTTTGTGGGTACAGCTGGCAGCGTCATTGTGTTGGTGGGTACAGCTGGCAGCGTCATTGTGTTTGTGGGTACAGCTGGCAGCGTCATTGTGTTGGTGCAGGTACAGCTGGCAGCGTCATTGTGTTGGTGGGTACAGCTGGCAGCGTCATTGTGTTTGTGGGTACAGCTGGCAGCGTCATTGTGTTTGTGGGTACAGCTGGCAGCGTCATTGTGTTTGTGGGTACAGCTGGCAGCGTCATTGTGTTGGTGGGTACAGCTGGCAGCGTCATTGTGTTGGTGGGTACAGCTGGCAGCGTCATTGTGTTGGTGGGTACAGCTGGCAGCGTCATTGTGTTGGTGGGTACAGCTGGCAGCGTCATTGTGTTGGTGGGTACAGCTGGCAGCGTCATTGTGTTTGTGGGTACAGCTGGCAGCGTCATTGTGTTGGTGCAGGTACAGCTGGCAGCGTCATTGTGTTGGTGCAGGTGCAGGTGGCCGGGCGCGCACAAAACCGCCAGCGCCGCGCTGCCCTGCCTGTGTTGGTGGGGGCTGGGACGCTGGGGCGTGGCCATTCTTCGGAGCTCAAGACGGCGTCTTGCATTCGCATTCACTAGCAAGCACTTCGGCATTCATGTCATTCTGTCGCTTGGCCCGGGGAGGCGGGGACACAGCCGCGTGCACCATGCTCGTGCCAGGCAGGTGTGCGGTGTGTGCACTAGTGTCACAGGTCGTGGCAGCAGGCATCTCGCGCAATGGAACTGAAAGGGCCGGGCGCCCATGATTGGGGGGATTGCAAAGATGGTGCATGGAAGATGGTACGCCCTAGATTCGGGGGGGGGGGGGGCATGGCGCCGATGATCCGCGTGGGTGGGTGCACAACCACACGTGCTTGAGGGCACGTGGCATGCGCGTTGGCTGCTTGCCAGGCATCAGGCCGGCGGCACGCGGCCCTCCGGCGTGGCCAGCGCGGGCCGCCACATGCTGGCGGCGGAGGCGTTGCTCGGGTGCTGCAGCCTGTGACGATGCCACGATGGGCTCCCGCGCTGCCCCGTCTGCCATCGTCCCGCTGCTTGGGCTGGTTTTCGCAACGCCCCGCCCAGCTGTGCGACGTGCGGTACCGGTGATCTGCCCTTGCCGGCCTGCCCTCCGCAGTCCAGGCACGTGAGACGCCCACCTCGCTCCGGGGTTACACCCGCGCCCGCCCTCCTCGCACACGGGCCCTCGCACCGGCACATGTGGCGCCCCTGGTGACCCTCTCGACCACAGCGAACCATGGCCAGCTCGGCGATACGGAGTCCACCACACGCTTACTTTCTGCAAAGCACGCAGGCGGCCCGCGTAAGCTTCCATACACATCCTCCTCTGCTCGCTCGCCTTAGCCAGCTGCCGACCTCGCAGCCAGGGCTTTGCGCCGCATCCCGCCTGCACGCCAAGACCGTTCTTCAGCCACACCAAGCCTCGCGTGCATGTATCCTGCGCACGCGATGCCCGCGGCGGCCGCATGCACGCCCACCCCGCCGCACAAATACTGTCAGTGCTAGCACGCCACTAGTGCTACCCGCCGCCGTGCATCACTGTTTCCACCCGCCTTGCTGGGGCCAGTTAGCCTTCCACACCAGCAGGCACCGCGCCACGGCTGAGGCGCACCCGGCACACCAGGTGGCAGGGCTAACGACCATTCCACGCCGTGTTCCCCCCACACCCTATGCACAGGGCGGCAGCCGTGCCCTGCCCAGCCTCCTCCTTTCCATGTCTGCGACCCAACCCATCGCCAGCGGACGTCCCTGGTTTCGGCTCGGGGCAAGAAAAAAGCCCGACTGCACCACAGGACCAGCACAACCGCCAAGCTGTACACTAGGCCTCTAGGGGCGCGGCCTGGCGAATCAAAACATACACATACACAAAACGCATACACAAACATCCCGCGACCTCGCGCCCGCCTTGTTTGGAGGAACGGACCGACCGACCGCCGCGACCAGAGACCCGCTCTAGTACTTCGGCGCCCGTCGGTCCCCCCGCCAGGCCGGGCATGCAGCTGCCTTTTGGGTCACGCTGCCGGCGCACGCACGGCCCCACACCTGCAGGCAGGCAGGCACCGGCACTGCACGCCTCCTCAGCTCCACGCCTTCGCTATCGGCCCCGCTTTGGCTGCGTAGCCATGCCACTGCCTCCATCCGGGCACCCAGCAGCGTCACCGCCGCCCAACCTGCTGCCGCTCCGCTTGCTGACCGCGAGCTTCCTCCTCGCTCCGTAAGGACTCCGTCCGCCCCTGCTGGGGCCTGCTCCCCATGCGTCCAGCTCTGCCCGGACTGCTCTCAGCCGCGCACGCATCCCCGTAGCCTGTTGCTGCTCGCCGCGCCTCTGATTATCCGCGCGCTGACAGCCGCTCTGGGGCCCCGCCCGCATCCGCCGAGCACCCGCCGCCGCCGTTTACTTGGCGGCGGCCGCCGCCGCGGCCTGGTCGCGTAGCTTCTTGCGCAGGCGCTTCTTCTGCGACTTAGTCATGCCGCCGCCCGCGTCATCGTCGCCGTCCTCGCTGTCAGACTCCTGGATTTTCATGGCCGCAGCCTTCTGCGCCGCAAGGGCCACAGCTGCCGCCTGCGCCTGGGCAGCCGCCTGCGCCTTCGCGGCGGCCTGCAACTGAGCGGCCGAGGGCGCCGCGGAAGCCGGACGGGCAGCCGGCTGGTGGGCCGCCGGCGCGGGCGCGGGCGCCGCTGGCCGCGGCGGGGGCGCGGCCGAGGCCGGGCGAGGGGCCGCGTGCGGCGGCGGGCCGGCGGGGCGGGGGCCGGCGTGCGGCGGGGCGCCCGGGCGCGGCGCGTTGTGCGCGGGCGCGTGGTGGGCCGGGGCGTGGTGCGCGGGGCCGTTCTGGCCCGGACGGGGGCCGTGGTGCGCGGGCACCTGGTGAGGGGCACCGTGGTGCGCGGGGGCGTGGTGAGCCGGGCCGTGTCCGTGAGGAGCGCCGTGGGGAGCGCCGGCCGGGCGCGCGCCGTATTGCTGCGGCGGCGGCACGTGCCGCCCCGGCGGGGGGCCCTGGGGCGGGCGCAGAGGTGCACCCTGCATGCAGAGACAGGATCGCGACACCGGGAGTCTGGTTAGGGCCCAACCCAAATGACAGCTGTCCGTTGAACGAAGACCGCGTCTATCATGCCTGTCATGCCCGTCAAGCAAGCACGAATACCCGGTCATGGCTGGCCCCTGGTGTGTGAACTCCGCACGTGTGGACGTCGTGCAGCACGACATGTCTTACAGCAGCATTCAAGCTAGATCGCACCTGGGGCGCCGGGGCGCGTGCGCCGGGCGGCGGGTGGTAGCCACCCTGGTGAGGCGGCCGGTGCGGCTGCTGGTGCGGCGGCGGCGCGTGGGCCGGCGGGCGCACACCGTGCGGGGCCGGTGCCGGTCCCTGCGTCCGCGACCGGAAGCAACTCCGTGAAACCCTGGTCTGCCAACTCACGGGAACAGCCTACCACAGAGCTGCACCCGCAGCTGGACGCCGTAGCGTAAGGCACAAGCTTCCCCTTGCTGACAAGTCCCAGGCCCTGGCAGGTGGGGCCCTGCTTCCCACTAGCCTCAGTACCCACCGGAGGGCGCACTCCGGGCGCAGCAGCGGCAGCAGGTGCACCCGCGGGGCCCGGCACAGGCGGCTTCGCAACGCCGTTAGCAGCGGGAGGCGCGGTGCCAGTCTGCTTGATATAGTCCTGGTACTCGCTGGGGAACTCCAGGTGCTGCAGGCAGAGCGCACGAACAATTTGTGCATGGGGGTCTTTGGGCGCTCTGCCACCGCTTCCTCGCCCGCTCTGCTTACCGCGACCGTCGGCGGCTGGAACACAACCGGCTTCTCGAACGGCTTCTGGGGCGGGAACGAGATGAAGCCCGAGCCCACGACGTTCGGGTTCTGCGCGGAATGCAAGCGTGAGATCAGCGAGAAGCCAACACACAGCTCTTGACACGGCAGCACCCAAAGCTCCACAGATACGTAGCACCCTCGAAAAGGGCACCGAAAGGCTCAGGAGCTCCTTCACCCGCCCAGGCAGCTTGCCTCCAACTAGCTCTGCTCACCGTGATTGCCATCGTAAGATGGTCAATCCGATCCTGCTCCGTTCGATAAGCGTTCGAAGTCATGGTTGCTGCTGGCGCCTTCTGAACAAGCCCTGCTCCCGAGTCAAGATGCACGCCCCGTCCCGGCCTTCTCAATCTTAGGGACGGTGGCGAATAGTCCTTGGTATTAATACTACTACAAACCCGGAGTCTTGCTCGCTCGAGGCCACGGACCCGGATTCAGTCGCTTTTTCGTGCTCCATGCACTCGATTACCTCTTGCGCTGCGATGGCCTGCGCTGGCCCTGCTACCTTTTCGAATTTAAGGCGACTGAAGAAGGATCTACGCGCGTCCTCGTCTAACTGCACTGGTATCCAAACCCTGGTGCCATCCTTCGAGACGATTCTGCGCATGTTAAGTCTGCGCCGGGCGTGGACCCGACATGTATGGTGCACGCATTGAACAGCTGACGCCTGCGCTATGTGTGGAGGAAGCCTGAAGGTTGAGCGGTGACGGGTCCGGTGTGTGGGCGTATTGACACGCGCCGCGAGCATGTGATGATGACGGGGTGGGAGGTGCGCTTGCTGGTTGGTCCGGGGATCGGAGGGCCCAAGAGAACTATCCAGCGTGGATAGGGTCAGCCCGCAAGCCGGCGCCCAACCAATCTGCGCCCCCGGCACGTCCGGTTGGCCGGTTGCATCAGGGGAGGTTGCATCCTTGGTTGCATCGTCGCGCCGAAACTCGGAGTGCACTGGGCAAGGGCTGTCTAGTGGAACACCCATGCCGCACAACCCGCTGCTGGCGGAGAGCAAGTGTCTGAGTGTTTCGGGGAGGAACAGTCGAAGAGATTGACATTGGCGTGGGCGTGTGCAGACGTGCCGTTCCCCGTCCCGCTCAGGCTTCGCTGTGATGCACCCCTGCTGTGATGCGCGTGCGAGTTGGAGGCCGTCTGTGTCGCACGCGTAACATAACAGCTCCGGTGTGTGTGCCGTCGGCACTGGTGCACCGCCCCCATCGGTGACCGGGCCGGCGCGGGGCGATTTTACTCGGAGTGCGTGCTTGTGTTGTTTACGCTCTTGCGGTTTGACCTGACTCCGACATACAAACACTCGTGCTGGGCCGGCCTGCTGCCGCTGCCTGCGCGGCTGAGCCTTGACTCCTGCTTGACTCCCTAATTGCCCTTGAGCTCTTCCTTTGGAACGTGTGCGTGGCGGGTGCAACACAACCCGCACCGCGGCAAGCACGCCTAGCCCAACACCAACAGGACCAGACACAGGCCACCTCAACACCAACACGGCCAATCAATTCTGATCGCTCACAGCAACGACGCCAACCACAATGGATAAGGTCTGAGCTGGCTGGCGCCAGAGCTCGGCACTCCGCCGCAACGTCTACCGCTCGGCACTGCCTGACCTCACCCACGCTAGCCGGACTGCACCCGCCTACACACACAACCCTGCTGCCGCGTTCGTGCTCTGCGTTCCTCCCCCTGCCTACTCCCCGCTCCTGCCCCTCATACGGATGCCCTGCTGCTGCTCCTACGTGCTCCTACGTGCTCCTGCTGCTGCTCCTGCGTGCTCCTGCAACCCCTGCCGCCCCTCGCCCTCAAATCCTGCTGCTCCTCCCCCAGCTGTCGCCTCGCACTCCTTTCTCTTGTGCTCTGCTGCATCCTCGCCCTGCAGCTGGTGCTAGTGCTACTGCTCAATGCTACTGCTACTGCGGCTGCTCGTCCTTCCCTTCCTCCTGTTGCCGCTCCGCTGGGCGCTCCCCCTGCTGCTCCTCCTCGTTTCCAGCCAGCGCCTCCGCCTCCCGCTGCCGCTGCTGCTGGCCTGCCGGGTTCCTGCGCACCAGCCGCAGGTTGCCCAGCCGGCAGTCGCTGGCGCCGCGGGGGCCATAGCCGATGCGCCAGGCGGCGGCCCGCGGCCCACCCCGCTGGCACTGGTAGCCAGGCCGCAGCCCCAGCCGCACCATAACCTCATCGGGACTGAGGCCGAGGCCGCGCCCGCCGCCGCCGCCGCTGCCGCCGCCGCCGCCGCCGCCGCCGCCGCCGCCGCCGCCACCGCCGCCACCGGCACTGCTGCCGAGCCCCGCGATGCCCGGGCCGAGCCCCGCAGCCGCGGCCCCGCTGCCCTCCAAGGCGGCGGCGCCGTCGCGCCTGCTGCCAGCGCCGGCAGCGCCTCCGGCCCTGCGGTCGTCGGCGCCCTCGGCCTCGGCCTCGACCCCGCCCCCGTCTTCGACCTCCAGCTCCGCCGCGAACGTGACTGCGACCAGCCGCGCCAGCGGCACCTGCCATGGCGGCAGGGCAGCACCCGGGGGCAGCATTTACTGACACACGTCCTGGGCGCAGCACCTGCTCTTGCTTTTGCTGGATGGGTGGATGGACGGTTCGGTCAGAGCAGGCAGGTCGCAGTCCTTCATTCAGGGCTGACGGGGCTCGGCAACCACCACCAGCGCCATTACAGCCACAAGCGACGAGGACCTGCCATCCGCCACCCACCTCACGCCGCCCGCGCCGGCTCGCGCCGCCGCCGCCGCCGCCACCACCACCACCACCTGCCCCTGCCGCTGCTCCTTCGTCGCCGGTGCCGTCCCTGCTGCCCCGCGCGCCCAGGTCTACCAGCAGCCAGTCGTGTGTGTAGCTGCCGGGCCGGGCCCGCGTGGGCAGCGCCCGCCTCGTGGCTGTCAGGCGCACCGCGCCGGCGCGGCTGACCTCGTAGCCAGGCAGGCGGTGCACCGGCACGAACTGCAGGTGCGTGTTGAAGGCGTTGGGGGGGGGGCGTAAACACCAGCCGAATCTAAACCCAAGCGAAAGCGGGGGGGGCGGGGATGGTGATGGGGTGGTGGGGGCGGGGATGGGGTGGTGGGAATGGCGATGGGGATGAGGAAGCAGCCGTCCGTGCGAGCGGTGTGTGGAACGGTGGTGGTGGTGGTGGTGGTGGTGGTGGTGGTGGTGGTGGTGGTGGTGGTGGTGGTGGTGGTGGTGGTGGGGTGGGGGCCCCGGCATGATCAGTTGAGATATGGACACGATGGTCCAAATGGGTGGGTGGGTGGCTCGATGAGTCGTGAAGGGAAGGAGGGGTGGGCGGTCGAGTCCCGAGCCGCCGTAGGCTATCCGCACCCGCTCGGCCGCCCCTGCTGCCCCCCGCCTCCAGCACGGAGCTCACACCTGCTCGTCCGTCGACGCAGACGCAATCGCGCCGACCGCCTGGTCGCACGGCGCTGCCACCCCGGCTGCAGCAGCTCCCGCACCACCAGCTCCAGCTCCAGCGCCGGCAGAGCCACAAGCCGGCCGACCGCCGCAACTGGCCTCCTGAGTCATCCCTTCGCCACCACCCGTCGCGTGACCAGTTGCCGTCAAGAGGGAGCCGACCGAGCCGCTGTTGCCACTTCCGCTGCTGTTGCCGCTGCTGCCGCGCTGCGGCGCTGTGGCTGCTGCTGCACCAGGCGCCTCCGAGCGCCGGGGGGCCGTGCCACCGCTGTTGTCAGCGACAGTAGCCGCAGCAGCAGCGGCAATAGCGGCTGTAGTGGCGCGTGCCGCGGTGACGCCGGCCACTGCGCCGCCGCTGAACACCAGAAAGCGGCGGCGGGGCAGACCAGCCCTGGATGCCCCGGCGGCGCCGCGGGCTGCAGCGACCCCTGCTGCGCGCGCTGCCATGCTCAGTTGGGGCGGCAGCGCGGCCGCCGCACCAGCAGCAGCCGTGCGCGGTGGTGGCACAGGCGCTGTGCTGGCACGGCCGCCTGCACCTGCAGTTGTGCCTGGGCCGTCTGGTGCATCTGCTACTGCTGCTGCACCTGCGGCTGCGGCTGCAGCAGTGGCGGCGCTTGTAGCGGCGGCTGCGTTGCAGGCACCGCCGACGACCCCCGAACCTGCTACCCCCTGCCCTGGCGCCGCTGTTTGCGCTGCCACCTCCTTGTCCGCAGCCGCAAGTCGCTGATTTGCCCCTGGCCGTCCACAGCCTAAGGCTGGATCTGCCGGCGGCGGCGGCGGCGGCGGCGGCTGCAGCAGCTGCCAGCCGCCGGCCGCCGCCACCAGCTCCGACTTCACAGCAGGAGCCCTTACGCCACCCATTGAAGCGTCAGCGACAATGGCAGCCGTGGCAAAAGCCGTTGTTGCGGCTGCCATGTAATCATCTGACACGGCACCACCTTCAACACGGGCCAGGCCGCCGCCGCAGCCGCTCCCGCGGGTGCCGACACCGCCACCGCCGGTCACAGCGCCCCCAGCTTCGCCGCTGGGAGCGCTATACAAGGCAGGGGCTGCGATGGGGCCGGCTGCAGCCGCAGCAGCACAGCTGCCAGGCGCGGCGCAGCGCGGCGCGACTGTGGCACCCGGGCCATTGCCGGTCCCACTGCCGCACGCCTCTCCAGCTGCACTCACAAGCCCCCGATCGCCGCTGCCGTCATCTGCCACGGCGGCCGAGCTCGCAGCGCGGCGGCGCCACTGCCCATTTCCCGGCCCCGCTGCCGCAGGCGGACGCGAGGCCGCGGCAGAGGGCGCTGCCGCCACTGCGGGCTCCAGCTTCAGCCGCAGGTGCGGCGGCAGCAGCTGCTGCAGGTGCGGCCGCGGCGGCCGCAGGTGTGGCGGCAGGTAACCGTACGGCTCCTCCTTAGCCTCCTCCTCCTCAGGCGCCGCCGCAGCATTTGGTTGCTGCTGCTGTTGGGGATGCTGCAATTGCTCCTGGCCAAGGCTGCTTCCCTGAGGCAGGTCCAGCGCCGGCCGCTGACACCCGCCGCGGCCGCGGCCAGAAGGCGGGGTGGGTGGGTGCGGCGGCGGCAACGGCAGCGGCAACGGCGGTTGGAGCAGCGCCAGCCCGCTGCTGCTGGCACTCTTATCTGCTGCAGCGCCTGCGACACCGTGTCGTGGCTGCCAAGGCGGCGGCAGCGGCAGTGGCTGCGGGTGCGGGTGCGCGCAGGCGGCGGCCGCGAGAAACCCAGCCCTGTCAGTGGCGGTGTGCAGGTGGATTGCGTCCCGCCGCACCGCCGCTGCAGCGCCCAGCGGTTGCGGCCCCCATATCGGCTCTGCCTTCACGGCCGCTGGCGCGCCACCGCCGCCGGGGCCGGTGCCGCCACCGCCGGGGCAGGCGCCGCCGGCGCCACTGCCGCCGCAACCGAGGCCACTGACGCCGCCTCGGCCTGGCGCGTAGTCTGTTACGGCGCCAGCCCCGGTGTGCCTGGGCACTTGGGCCCGCCCGCCCTGCTGGACCGACACCATGCAGCCTGCAGCTACGGCCAGCTGCGGCCGCGGGGCCGGCGGTGCGGGCCAGGCGCCTGCAGCAGCTGGGGCCCCCAGCTCCGCCGCACCGAGCAGTGCAGGGAAAGCCATAGCCACGGCGCCCCCGGCGCCCGCGGCGCCCGCTGCACCCGCCTGGGCCGGCGGCGTGTGGGCGCTGACGCGCGCGCGTTTGGCGGGCCGCGCGCTGACGTGGTCCCAGAACTGCGACTGGATGAGGCGCTTGAGCGCGAGGCAGGGCACCAGCTGCTGCGCCGTGAGGGGCAGGCCTGTGCGCGGCGGCGAGTGAGGGCGCGCAGGCAGGCAGGCGGCGCGGCCGCCACGGGGGCCATCCTCTTTAAGCTCACCACAACGCTTCTGAGCCTCATAGCTGCATACCATCGCCCACCTCAGCACAAGGCCAGTCCAAGGGCCTCCCCGGGTGCCCTCACCACCCTACCCACGCCCCCCCCCCCGGAAGTCCACGGGTGCGTGTGCTACCCCCCGACGTGAGCCCTTTCCCCGAGCGCGTGTGCTACCTGTGAAGGGGCTGCAGCCCGACTCTGCGAGGTGCTCCTCCAGCACGGCCCTCTCGCAGGTGTTCTCCGGGCTGGTAGGGTCGATGACAGGCTCCTGCATCACTGCCATGCTCAGCGCGCACAGGAACTCGAGCTCCAGGCGGCTTCGGGCGGCTCCAGGCCGCTCCAGGCGGCTGCAGGTGGCGTCCATAATTACAATTTTATCAATGCATCAATGCAAGGTCACAGGCAGCGCGGCAGCGGGCGCTCGAGGCAGTTGATGCTCAAAGGCTTGGGCTGCCAGGCTCTCCCAGGCTCGATGCATATCTCAAAAGGACTTTTAAATATATGTGTTGGGGCACGCTTGATCGGGGGCCAAGGTCGGCGTCCAAGGACCTCGTCAACAAGTCGCAGATGGGCGCAGCTTGCCTCGGAGCAACCCGTGCGCGGCCTCAGTGCGTAACGCCCCCACTCTCGCATCCACTGAGGCCCCACTCCGCCACCAGGGGCGCCACGACTTCCAGTGCGAGCAGCTAGCTAGCAACTGGCCATGGCAGTACTAGTATGACTCCGTCCGGGGGGGGGCACTGCTCACGGACGCCGTCCTTCCCCCCACCGGCCCACCCTACCTAACGGGGGCGTTCCGTCCCCTGCTACCTAGATCATCGTCACATCGCCATGGCGCCCTACCCGCCGAACTGTGCCACACCCGCCGCTTGCGCCCGGCGGCGGTCCTGCAAGCCTTGCCGCCCCCAGAGAATGCGTTTCGGAGGCACTCCATCAGAATGGACCCCCCCTGGAGGCTGAAGGGCCGAAAGCCGGAGCAGGCGCCAACGCGGAACGAGTGGAGGCACACGGTCGCTTGGCAGCGCTTTCCCCGCCTGAAATCCCCTGGAATCAAGGAACGTGGCCAGCCCGCGTCTAAAAGCGGTAACAGCAGCTCACGCGCTGAGCCCTGCCATTCAGCAGCCGGCCCGGGGCCAGCCCATACCGCTCCTCACGCCGCCTCCTGTCTTCGGTTCCCCTATTGAGTCCTGCCCCACCTCACCACCACGGCACCACACCACCCGCCTCCTGCACCCGCCCCCCTGCACCGCACGCACCACGACACCGCCCGCCGCGCCGCCGTGACCCACCTCGCCGCTTCCGGTAGCCGCAGGCGGCAGACGGCAGGCAGGCAAGCAAGCAACAAGCAGCTCACAACACGGCTAGCTCTGCACCTGTGTTCCCACATGCATCACGGCCACCCGCCCCTTCACTACCAGTCGCAGCAGCAGGCTGCAAGCAGGCAAGCGCACGGAGCGCCCAGCCGCACCTACGGAGCGCCGAGGCGTCGACACTCCAGCGCCCATCTATTACAACGGCACTCCCTAGTTGTCCTCCCTATGATTGATGGCCCTTCGCCCTGCTCCTGTGCAGCTTCCTCCCAATCCTCCCCCCTTACTTGCCCTACGTCTGTCCCTTGCTGACCCAATACACTCCGCACTGAACTCACTGATCCGGGCGCGTCCGCCGGTGTCCAGGCAGCACCGCCAGCCCCCTGACTCCCGCCTTTGCAATCACGTCCGCCCGCCCCTCCCCCACTCCTACACACCCGCTCGCTCGAAGCACACACTCTCCGCAGCAGCCTTCACAGGTTCCCACGCCAGACGGTCAGGCTCGCTGTCACAATCAGTCACAACCTGCCGGGCCTCCGCCCAAGAACCCTTGGGCCTCCGCCCAAAGGCCTTCGGCCACCGCATTGGTGCCAGCTGCCGCACTTTCGCAGCAGCTACGCACAGGCAGCATACATACATAACTGCTGCCTGTCAGTCTGCATGTGCGCTCGAGATGGGCCGCAACCCCTGGGACTACCACTACACGCCATCCACTCAGCACACGCCGCCCACACCATCCACACCATCCACCTCCATCCGCCCATTTGCCCGTCAACCGTCAACCGACCCAACCAACCGACCCGGATCAGTTGCTGAGCGGCTCCAGCTTGGACTGGTAGAACTGGTCGAACACGAAGGGCTCGATGTTGAGCTCCAGCGCCGACACCGGGTAGGGCAGCTCAAAGGCCGTCAGCACCTGGGTTGGCGGGCGGCGGTTGGGCGGTTGGCGGTGTGGGTGGGCGTGTGTGGCGTTGTGGGTTGCAATGACGGTTGGAAAAGCGGTGTGAGTGGGGCGTGTGGATGGGGCGTGTGGGGCTGTCGGCCAGTGTACGGGACGCAGAGTCCGGGTGCAGCCTTGGGTGCATGGCTGACGTGTGATGTTTGGCGATGTACCGTGGGACAATCGACCTACGGAGCCGAGCCACGGCGGGAGCGGAATGCCCGCCCCTGCCCCTCCTCCACACAAGCCCTCGAGCAGCCCCCACAGCCTCACAGACCCCGGCCCCCCCACACACGCGCGGCGCGCGCACCTCGGGGTGCACGATGCCGAACACGCCCACGGGCTTGTCGGCGGGGCAGGTGGAGGCGTACACCGCCGCCTGGCGCCCGGGGAACAGCGCGGGGTCGGAGGAGGGCGCCCAGTGGTACGACACCGGCGCGGCGGCGGCGCCCGGCTCGTCTGGCGGGCGGCAGGGCGGCAGCGGCAGGGGCGGCAGGGGCGGCGGCAGAAGGGGGGAGAGCAGTGAGGCGGTGCCAGATGTGCCGTAAGCGATGAGGTGTGTTGACTCCTTCCGCAGCCCTCCTTCAATTCCCCCAGCACTCCTTCCGCCGTCCCCTCCCACCCCCTCCACACCTCCCTCCTCCCTCCCTCGCCTGCCCCTCCCACCACCGCCCCGCCTCACCCTTGTACGGCACGCCCAGCACCTCCATCACGCGGTTCAGCAGGCCGTGCACCACCTCGAAGCCCGACTCCTTGGCGCAGTACACCGCCACCAGCCGCCGCTCATTGCGCGCGCCCACCTGCGAGCGGCGGAAGCGGGAGCGGTGGAAGCGGGGGGAGGGGAGTTCCATTAATAATGAAGGTGTTGTTGACAGGTTGTTGAAGCGGAACAGAATTGGCGGGGGCGGGCAATGCACTGCATACCGGTACTACCAAGGGTACTACCAAGGGTACCACCAAGAGGGGATCAAAACAAGGAACGAGCGGGAACGGGCGTGTGCGGGTCGAAGTGGCGGGTGGGTGGGGGCCGTGCATTCTCCTCAGCAGGTGTGGTTGTGTCGCTCACTGTTTGGTCAGTGCCATTTTTGGTTTTTTTCCTGAGCATCACAGGAGATGGGCGTGATGCCGCTGCGCGATGCGCCCGGCGCCATGCCTTGACGCGGACAGCCACAACCCCTGCACCTCTGCCCCACTCTGCCCGTCTGCTTCCACCCAACCCGCCTCCCCCAACGCCCTACCCCCGCGCTCGCTCACCGCCGCGGCGCTGTCCAGCAGGATGGCGTCGCTGACCTCGAACAGCTTGATGGGCAGCGCGTTCTCCTTGTTGGCCGCCAGCGTCTTGAGCGCGCTGCTCAGCAGGCTGGAGCGGCACACCTGGGGGGGAGGAGGGGCGGGTGGGTGGGGTCGGGGGTGTAGGGTGGGGTGCGGGTGGGGGTGGGGGTGTAATGATGGTTGGAAAAGCGGGTGTGTGCGGTCGCCAGCCCAAGCTGAGCCACAGCCAAACTAACCGATGGGGAAGGGCGGGACATAGGCGGGTGGTGAGGGGGAGATAGGGGAGAGCTCGGGCCGGACACCTGCCCATGCCGACACACACACGAACAAATCCCCGCCCACACCGCCACGCCCATCGCAACCAACCCCACCTCGAACTCGGCGGTGGCGGGGTTGCCGATCTCCACCGCCGTGTTGCCGTCGTCCGGCCGCCGCAGGTGGTCGAAGTTCTCGGCGCGGGACACCAGCGCCCTGCGGCGTGCCATATCGTATGGGGCAAGGCAAGGCAGGCAGGCAGGTCAGCGCGCAGGGGGAGAGGCGGCGATGTTGTGCCGGGGCAGTGAGCGGCGGCGGTGGGATGTGGGCCGCCATGGTGGGATGTGGGCGTTGCCGTACGTGCTCCTCCAGAACCCATGGCAATCGTGCGAGGCCCGCAGGACCTCCCGCCCGCTTCCCTCGACCGCTCGCCCGCACACCAGCCACACAGCCAACCATGGCCACGGCCTCACGCCCCCAGCGCCCCCACGCCCTCACGCACGCACCAGGTGAGCACCTCGGTGAAGCCCGCCATGGCCAGCTCGGAGCGCAGCAGCTCCGTCACCTGCAGGGGGGGGGACAGGGGCCGATGGGCAGGGCGGGGGGCAGGGGTGTGGGCGGGCTTGGGGTTTGCAAGGAAGGTTGGGAAAGCGGCGGTCCAGGGCGCGGCAGCGTGCTGCCGAGGGGCAGTCGTACCGCGACGTCGCTGACGAGCAATCGCAACAGCCCGCACCAACGCACCGACACACAAGCACACAAGCGTACGCAAACAAACACAAACAGAAATGCATGCACACCTGGTTGAGCGGCAGCTCGCGGCCCTGGGTGGCGGTGGGCGGGATCTGCGGGGGAGGCGAGGAGTGTGGGGGGTGGGTGAGCGGAGATGAGGGGGGGTGCGTGATGAAAGGGGATGCACGTGGACGGGGGCCGCGGGTTTCCAGGGCCGGCAGGAGCCGCTGGTAGCTGCCGCGCCACGTGCGGGGGTTCGTCTGGGTGTGGCGTGTGGGTTCCATCCATGCTTGAACATGTCTAGACGTGGTGCAAGGCAATGGCGCGAGCGTGCGTGTGCCTGGGTGGGCATGGATTCTCCTCAGCAGGTGTGGTTGTGTCGCTCACTGTTTGGTCAGTGCCATTTTTGGTTTTTTCCTGAGCATCACAGGAGATGGGCGTGATGCCGCTGCGCGATGCGCCCGGTGCCATGCCGTTCCAACCATCCTAGCAAACCCCCCAAGATCCCCCTATCCCGCCAGCTCCGGCGGGCCAACATGCTGGAGCCAACGGTATTGCGCATTGCCTCGGTGCCCACTGTGCCTCTGGACATCGGGCACTTCACATTGTTGACAAGAAAAAGCCGTGGATGGACGGCCACATCCACACACCCACCAAGGGGTGGCGCAAGGTCTCTTGTTGTCGTTTTTCCTTGTGCTCGCTAACCCCCCCCCACGCCGCCACCCCCGCCCGCCACCCCCTCACCCGCGTGGCGATGTTGTTGTAGCCGTGCGCAATGGCCACATCCTCCGCCACGTCGCACGCGTGCAGCACGTCCGAGCGCGTGGGCGGCACCGACACGCTCAGCGCCTTGCCGTCCGGCCCCAGGCTGGCGGTCACCTGCGGGGGGATGGGGGGTGCGGGATGCGGGGATGCGGGGGTGCCGGGCGAGGGTTTTCTGAGAACCAGATCAAGCGTAAGGTCGAGGTTAAACTGCGGGGTCCATTCATATGGTTACGTACGGCGAGATGATCAAAAAAAGGTAATGGTTTTCAAGACGACACCATACCAATCTCGCGATCCCCTCCACCCCCCACCACCGCACCCTCGCAATCCCCACCCCACCACCCATGCACCCCACCCACCCCCACCCCACCCCACCCCACCCCACCCCCACCCCACCCCACCCCACCCCCACCCCCACCCCACCCCACCCCACCCCACCCCACCCCCACCCCACCCCACCCCACCCCACCCCACCCCACCCCACCCCACCCCACCCCACCCCACCCCACCCGCCGCGCACCTGCATCTTGTTGAGCAGCGTGGCGATGTCGGGCCCAGGCAGGTTCACGCCCAGCAGGCTGTTGACGTAGTCGGTGGTCAGGTCCATGTGGCGGCAGGACAGGTCCGGGTACACTGCGGGCGCGCGCGTGACGGCGTGTCGTGTGTGTTGTGTATGGGTGGGTGTGGGATAGGTGAGGGTGGGTGGGCGTGGGGCGCGTGCGTGTGTAGGTGCAGGGAACGGTGCGCCGGAGGGAAGCCCGGTTGGAGATGACAGGGTCAGGAGGAGGGGCGCAACACGTGTGCGCGCATCGTGTGGTCAGGTGCAGTGCTGGCGGTGGGACGGGACGGAGGACGGAACGCCGGGGGGCAGGCACGGACCCCGCGAGCGCCCCTACGCCGCCGCCCGCTCCTACACACACGCGCTACCAGCTCCGCCCGCGCTGCCAGCCCTGCCCGCGCTGCCAGCTCAGCCAGCTCTGCCCGCGCTGCCAGCCCTGCCAGCCCTGCCAGCTGCCAGCTCTGCCCCCTCACCCGTCTTGTTGCCGAAGGCGTCCGTGACCTCCACCGGCTCCACCACGAAGGGCTGCGAGCAGTACTCGCTGAACATGGTGACCACCGTGTTGAGCACCACCTGGCGGCGGGTTGGGGGGGTTTGTTTGGGGGGGGGGGGGGTGTAAACACCAGCCCAATCTAAACCCAAGCGAACTACTGGGGGTCCATGCATGATTGATTAAGATAAGATGATGTTGACAGGTCGTTGCAGCAGATCAGTGGGGGGGGGGTTACATTCATCATTAGTTAAGGAAGTGGTAGACGGTAGAGACGGGGGGGGGGAGGGGGGGCGTGTGTGTGGGAGGTTGCGAGATTGAATAGTTGAACCCCATGAAACAGAAAGCTTGCAAACACATACCCTACACAACCAATACACACCTACATCACACGTCCTGCACGCACCCAGCCCGGCCCGACATCGGCCATCGGTAGGCGCGCTCCGCCACCAGCTGTCTACGCCGCTACACTTCTTTGCACCATCCTTGCAAACCCCCCTCCGCACGCCCGCACCTTGGCCTTGGTGAGGTCGGTGGCGGTGCACTCGATGAACACGTCCTTGGTGTCTAGCGAGATCTGTGGCGGGGCAGAGGGTTCAGGGAATGTTAATGGGCGAGGGTTGAGGTGTTGACTTGTGGTGTCTGCTGACGCGCATGCGTGTGTGCTCAGCCGCATTCATGCGCGTACTGGATGTGAGCTCACGGCTGGCCCGCTGCACTCCACGCCCCCGGCGCGCGCCACTCCACCGCCACGCTACAGCCTTACTTCCCGGCTGACCCAATGCCCGCCCCCGTAATCCCCGTGACTTCCCCCTGCAGTCATGGCTTAGGGCCGCTGCGCCGCCTCCAGTCCGCCCTCCCCGCCTTGCACCTTGCACCACGGCCCCGGTCGCACTACTTGGTCCGATGATACTCGGAAGTCCCCCCTTTCAGCAGCAATTGTATTATTTTGGTTTGGCATCAATAATCCCCAACCACCAACCAACCAATCAAGGGACCTATCCCGCTCCCGTTCCCCAGTGACAGCGATGTGTTCAGCTTAATTAATCATGCATGGAACCGCACCACCCTCCCCTTCCCCCTCCCCTCCCCAGAGAAAATCCCCGCCCCCCGCCCCCACCGCGGAGTGCTGGCCGTTGATGATGGGCGGCAGCGACAGCACGGTGCGGTTGGCGTCGTAGATGACGGGGTACACCACCGCGCTGTGGATGATGGGCACGAACTTCTTCAGCTTCTGGTCGTGGTCCAGGTAGTACTGCGGGGGGGGGGGGGGGAGCGGATGAGCGGGTGCGGGGTTACAATCATCATTATTTAAGATAATGATGTTGACAGGTCGTTGCATCGGGGTGCAGGGTGGGGTGTGGGGGTTACTGTAAACCAGTCCCCGTGGGGTGTGGGGGTGCAGGGTGGGGGTGGGGGGGGGTGCGGGTGAGTTGGGATGGGTTGGGTTGTGGATACCAACTGTGCGGGTGCGGGTCCCTTAGGCCTCTATTTCACAAACTCTTACACCCTACAAATCCTACACACACACACATACACACACACACACACACACACACACACACACACACACACACACACACACACACACACACACACACACGCCCTACCTGCATCAGCTCCTTGGCGTTGAACTCGCGGGTCTGCTTGAGCGGCGTGAACTTGATCTCCTCCGGCGGCAGCGCCTCGTAGGTGAAGGGGCCCTGGGGGTGGGGGGTGCAAGGATGGTACAAAGAAGTGTAACAGGGTTGACATCAGGAGCGCGCGTAATGATGACCGATGGGGGCCCAGGGGTGGGTGCCACGTCACCAAGCGGTTGTTGGGGTATGGCAAAGCCCAGGCTAGTACGTGTCGCTGCCGCGCCGCTGCGCGCGGAATCCATTCACCCCCCCCCCCCCCGCTGGATCCATTTCCCCCCGGGCCCACCTGGATCTTGGCCAGGTCGTGTGTGCCGATGGCCACCAGGGTGCGCTGCCTGCACAGGTTCTGGTGCAGCTTGTCCTGCGGGGGGTAGCCGTCCATGAGACGGTGTTTTGCAAATAATTTGAAGTGCCGATGGGGGGGGATTGAATGGGGTTGCGGGGGGTTGCGGGGAGTTGGGCGGGTGAGGTCAGAGGTGTCAGGGATGCGTGGCCGGGTGCCCCGGCAATGTACACAGCCCCACAGCCCTCCGCCGAGCTCCGGCCCCAACCCACTCCACACACGCCTCCCCCCTATCTGCATTTCTCATACCACCCCCTCTCCCCCCTACCCCCCACCCCTGCCCCGCCCCGCCCCGCCCACCTGCAGGTCGATGAAGCTGTTGTAGCGCGCCGCGTCAAAGGTGACGCCGCGAAGCACCGCGCACACCACGAAGGGCCGCACCAGCGCCGTCTCCGGCTTCACGGTCATCTGCTGCAGCGGCTTGCCTGTTGGGGGGCCGGCGGGGCGCGGGCGGGTGGGTGTTTGTGAGAGATGTTGAGGTATGGCCTATCGGGCATCCATGGCGCGAAGTGAAAGAAGCAATGTGTGTGCGTACATGCGTGCGGCATGGCAGCTCGCCCGTGCCCGTGCCCGCCACCCCTCACTGCCCCGCCCTCCCACATCGACTTGCCGCACCCTCCACCACTCACCGCACCCCTCCCCACCCCCGCCCCCGTCACCGGTCCCCCCTCTCCGCCCACCCGCCACCCAACCACCCACCCATCCGTCACAGGCTCTGTCCGCCAGGCGGTCACCCCGCCGCTTTCCAAACATCTTTGCAATCCATCTGT
The DNA here is from genome assembly GCA_016834605.1 of Chlamydomonas incerta. Lineage (NCBI taxonomy): Eukaryota > Viridiplantae > Chlorophyta > Chlorophyceae > Chlamydomonadales > Chlamydomonadaceae > Chlamydomonas > Chlamydomonas incerta. Next base: position 321,453 of record JAEHOC010000041.1, read on the forward strand.
CTTCAGTGCAACCATCCTTCCCGTCCCCACCCCGGCCCCCCTCACCCACCCACCCCTCACCACCCCTCACCGGCCATGTCCGCCAGGCGGTACTCGGGCGCCGGCTGCGTGCCGCGGAAGATGTTGAGCGCGCGCGCAATGCCCTGCACGGCGGAAAGTGGCGGGCGGGCGGGAGTGGCGGCGTCAGTGGCGTTGGGGGTGGGGTTCCAATCAATCCTGACGGCGTGGGGTGTGGGGCTGTGGGCGCGGCCGGGCCGCAGGGGGCTATGGAGTGGCCGCATGGGAGGCAGCCGCTCGCGTCAGATAGACCACCCCTGGCTGCGGCTGCAAGTGCGCGCTGTGCGGCCGCAGCACGCGCCGCCGCCGCCGACGCTCCAGTGCCCTGCCAGTGCTACCCCCCGGGCGCCCTGTCACCCGCTGCGGGCCCACAGCGCATGGCCACCGCACACCTCCACACCTCCACATCTCACATCGCACACCTCCACACCCGCCACACCTCCACACCTCACACCTCACACCTCCACACCCGCCACACCTCCACACCCTGCCCGCCCGCCCGCCTCACCTCCACGCACAGCATGTCGTAGCGGTTGGCGGGGATGTCAATCTTGTAGATGACCTCCTCGCTGGCGGCCGCCGCCTCCGCCGCCAGCCGGTTGTCGCCGCCCTTGGCCACCGCGCTGGCCAGCTCCTTGCGCAGCATCTCCTTCTCCGAGGTCTGGCGGCGGCAGGAGGGTTGTAAGGGGGATTGTGAATACCATCCCAAGCTAAACCAAGCTGAACTAGGGGGACTTGGGGGTCCATTCATGGCTAGCTACGACCAGACGACGTTGATAAGGTGTTGAGGCAGGGAAGTTGGGGGGTTCGTGGCAGTAGCGTAGCAAAGCGAATCCGCTAAAATGGCGCTAATGCGTTGCGCGCGTGTGACAGCAAGCATCGGTCCAGCCGCGTATGGCCAAGACGCGCACTGGTGCGGCGGCCACACAGCAAGCAGCGGTCCTGCCAGCGCACAGCCTAGGCGGCGACCCCACCCCCCGGCCCCGCCTGCCGCGTGCGTCCCCGCCCGCCACGCTTCAATGCGCTCGCGGCTGCAGCTGTGCGCCGACCCCGCACACGCGCCAGGCCCCTGATGCAGTGCGCGTGCCCCAATGCCCCGCCCCTGCCCCCGCTGTCCATCCGCCGGAGCGGCGGCGGCGCGCAGCCGCACGTGCGCACGCGCAGCCGGGCTGGCTGATGCTGCCGCCACCGCCCGCCGGCTATGGCAGAGCAGAGCAATGACGGCCGCTGCCGAACCCCCCGAGCCGTGCTGCTGCCGCTGCCACTGCCGCTGACGCGGCTGATGCCGACGCTGGTGCCGCTGCCGGCTGCCGCAACACCGCACACGGGCAGCAGCAGAGGCAGCTGCGGCGGCTGACTCCCATGCCTCGCTAATCGCTCCGTCCCCCGTCTGGTTCTGTTGGTTTAGCTTGGGCTGGTATTCGCCTTTCCCCCCCTCCTCTCAGCATGCGGCTGCGCCTGCGGCTGCACCCTACGCCCAGCTGGGCTCCGGCCCTCCGCACACGCCCGAGGTTTGTACCCTCCAGGAGCCCGGCCCTGAGGCCTATGCCCGGCGGTGTGGACCCACTCGGCGCAAGCCGCATGTGCCCCAGACCGCCTGTCGCGCTGCTGTGGGGTGCCCCCCCCCGCCCCCGCCCCTGCACACGCCCCTGCACACGCCCCTGCACACGCAAGCGCTCCCGCCCCTGCGCACGCCCACGCGCACGCGCACGCAGCCGCATACGCAGCCGCAGCCGCACACGCGCGACGGCGGTGTGCGCCAGTGCCCCAACCAACCATGGGGCGCGCTGCCCGCAGCCTCTGACGCCGTTGCCACAAGGCGTCTATGGCCGCCGCGGTGGCAGCGGCGGGCTCCCCCCCGTGCCACGTGCGTGGCCCCTCGCGCCGCTCCCCGCCCCTCCTCCTGACCCTCGTGTGCTGTGAAGCCCTGACTGCACTGCGGCTGCTGGGTCCTCTGGAAACCGGGGCTCCACATCTGGTTTTTAGCATGTCCCGGCGAAGGCCTGGCCCTCCGCGGTGAAGAAGCCATGGTGCGGGAGGCCATGGGTTTGGGCCTGGCCCTCGCCGCGCTCCGCGAGCAGCGTGGCGAGGGCCAGGGCACCCCCGAGCGGCCCCGACGCGGATCTACCGCCCCCTGAGTTGATCTGGCCAGCCCCGCGCCTCTCCCAACCCACCACATCGTCCAGTTCAATTCCATACTCGAAGCACAGCTGGTCGAACTCCTCATCGGCTGCGGATTCGGCACGAAAGGCAGGGTCAGCCTCGCTGCTCGCACAACCCAGTCAGCCCAGGGCTGCCAGATCAACTGCATTTATCCGTTGCAGGAATTGCCAGAGCTCTACAGCGCGGCAAGAGCGAGAGCCGCCGCATACTCACTGTAGACCCTGCCCAGCTTCTCGAATAGCTTATCGCGGTTAACTCCGACGGTCGGCATTTGTAATGCTGGGCTCGAAAAGAATGTTCTGTATGGAGTCGCTGCAGAAGGAGCAAGAGCCGGCCTGGAAGTCGCGAGTTGGTGGAGGCCTGCGCTCTCAGCTACGGTTCGCACGCTACGTCGTAATGCAAGTGACGCAAGCTGGAATATCATCGGCCAGCAACCCGATTTGGAAAAAGTGCTGGGCACATTGTTTTGGGCGGAACTTGCACTTGCCCATTCGCCGAGGCCCCTGCATCGCGCGAGGTCTTCGCTGCTCACAACTCTAAAACAACAAATACACACATATCGCGATCCCGGCGATAGATCAAGCGACCGGGCAGGCGCACTCGCACGCGCGTCGGTTGTGATTCTTCCTTTCCCTCGGCGCTTGCGTCCTCACGAGTCACGCGCCATACTAGTGCGCTAAGTTGGGCATCTGTAAACATCAGCCGTGTCCGCAGCTGACACTCGCAACCCCAGTGCGGGGCCCGGCACGCCGCGGGGACCCCGACTGGGACCCGGGCGGGGGCCGGGCGGCTCCTGCGGCCACGGCGGTGGATGTGCGTAGGGGAGGCCAGCCCCGCGTGCGCCCCCCGCATGCTGGAGGGGGCGCTACGACATTACATTTCAATGTTTGAGAACCGCGTCTTCGCGCACATGGCGCTGCGCGAGCCCAAGTACCAGCAGGCGCTGGCCGCGGGTGCTGAACCCTGCCGGACGGCGGCCGATGTTGTGCGCATGCTCGCGTCAATGAGCTTTGCAGAGGAGGAAGGCGACGAGGATTCGGCAGCGGTTCACCTTACGAGCACCAACCTCCTCATCAGGGCGGCCTGGCACGATGCCGTGACGGCCAAGGGCCTGACGCCGGAGGAGTACGACGCCCTGTGCGCCTTCCGGGCCGGCGCGGGCCGCAGCCCCCACCCGCCGTGCCCCCCAGCGGAGGCGCTGCGGCTGCTCGCCACGTCCCCGGGCCTGCCGCAGGAGTACACCCCATTCAAGCAGCCGCTCATGAAGCTGCTGCGTTTGCTGACAGGGGCCTGAAGCTCAGTGAGCATCAGTGTGTACGGCTGGCGCGTGGGGACTTTCCACACGACTGGTGCCAGGCGTGCGCAGCGCTTCGTACGCGACTCGTGCCTGGCATGCACCGTGGGTGGATGACATTGGGATTTGGGATGGACCCGTAAAGTCGAGTGCTGCAGGGCTGATTTTGCGCTGATGTTACCTGTGGACACGGGGGTCTGCAGCAAAGATATGGAGAAGGCTGCGGGAGGCTATGTGCATGAGTGCAGATGCAAGCGCACGTGCACACATCAACTCTCATGCACACCGCGGTGCCCCGCAGGTCTGCTCAACGCACGGTGGATTGGGCACGTGGACGGGGAGGGCGGGGTGCCAGGTGCAGGGCGCCGGGCATGTGGAACTGCCGGCCTCACATGTGGAGCCGCGCCCCCCGGAGTACGGAGAGTATGTGCGGCGACGCAGCTCCTTCCACCTACCGGAGCGCACGCACGCCTGGGCGCGGCTGGCGGGCGGGTGCCATGTGGTGCGGAGAATGTGCGGCCAAGGCAGGGGGGCGCTGTGGTTGCACGTGTTGGGACCTCAGTGAGGCTGCGTGATGCGATTGAGCCTTGGAGTGCGGTTGAGGCTCCGGCAGACTCGGACCAAGCCTCGCATTAGCGGCTATCGGCTGCGGTTAGTAAGACAGCAGGGAGCGGAAGAGGCATAGTTTGCGCAGCCCTGCAGTACAACGCGCGCACATGAGTGTCCGTGCGGCATGCGTTGAAGGCGCACGTCACGTGGTCTGCGCAGGGGATGAACGCAGCGAGTCAGTGTCGGGGTAGGTTTCTCAGCTTTGCGTCAGGGGGTGGTCGTGCTTTGCAGGCGACGCGTAGGTGGCGCGCAGGGCCGTTCAGAGAACAGCTTGCGAATGCGGCCGTGAGCACGAGGCCAGGCAGTCAGGCACATGTGGCCGCGGCTGCCAACTCATCACTTCAAGCCTGATGCTGCGATAGACAGAGGCGCCTGACATGGCTGCCATTGGAATGCTCCACATTCGCCCGAGTCGTGAGCGGCCCTGCGGATTCCGCCGTCCGCGACTCAATGAACGCCAGGGCCCCGTTCGGGAGCATGAACCGTGCATAATTTGTAAGGGGAGCTGGACAGCGTGTGTGCAGCGCCCAGGAGACCCCCTTCTGCAGGTGTACGGGCGGGAGGATTCTGAGCGAACAACAGGGCCGTGTTACAGCAGCTCGTGGGGTTCTGACGTGTCCGCCCGACTCTGGGCATTCCTTGTGCCCTTCATCAATCCTAGCGCATCCCACGTCCACACCCAGCGGGCGCACCGGGCACCCGGCACGGCCACGGTAAGCCCGCCCGCTAGGCAGGCCCTTCAGTAGGCCGCTAGGCTCGAGCACTTCGTCCGCCCGCCACCAGGGCGCCGCCTACACCTGCCGCTGGCCGCCCCTGCACCCCGCATACCTCACCCAAGCCTCACCACTCCTATGCTCCAATCGTCATTCCCGTGGCGCCATTGACACTGTGCTGCGCACCGCGCCTCCAGCATGACCAAATGCCAAATCACGCCTCTCTCTCCCTTCGTAACGGGAAGCAGTCGTGCAGGCGGCGCCTCTCTCGCACTGCCCCCGAGCACGGCGTCCGTTCGTCCGATACCTAACCCAGCAGGTCTGCGACGCTACTGTGCCCTATGCCACGGTGCCTCACGCGTCGCGCGCAGCAGCACTTTGCTCCGGTCCTGCACGCCACACCAAGCACCACGCCACATGCTGGTAGCCTCGCACACGGTTCCCTGTCGCACCAGCCTTGCGTGTTTGCGCACCTCAGCCGCACTTGAACGGCATGCGCACACCACACGTGCACACACATTCCACGCCATCCCGAACTCTCAGCGTTCATGGCTTCTTCAGCCGTAGACTTGTTACCGTACCTGGGCGCAGCAATCACCCAATGCAGCAACCACTGCTGTCACACCATCACCTGTTAGCGAAGTCACCTATCTAGAATCTATCTGGGCGCTGCCACCATGCACCTCGTCACAACGCCTCATCATCACGCCGCGCCGCACCACGACCCGCCGCATCACGATCACGACAGCGTCATGTTGAACCTCAGCTCCTTGGCCAGGAAGGTCATCTCGTTGGGCTTGGCCTTGGGCTTGGTGGGCAGCTTGACGATGGCGTCCAGCAGCGCCATGTCGTCGATCTTGCCCCTGGGTGTGTGTGTGGGGGGGGGGGGGTGGCAGGAAGGTCAGGCATTTAGCAATTCATTGAGAGGGCGGTGGGTAGGTCAGGACAGGCCGGCGGGCGGTTCAGTGGGGAGGAGGAGGAGCTCAGGCGATTGGCGCGGTATAGGAATGCCATTGGAGCGTCATTGGAGAGTCACGTCAGTCGAGTCATTCGAGCGTCAGGGCGCGGCATCACGTGTGGTAGGGGTAAGGTCGCGGGGCTCGCTGGTGCGCGACGCGCGCGGGCGCGTGTGTGCGGGGACGGCATGCTCCACGGCCTGCGGCTGCGGTGTTGGATGCGTGCAGGCGCAGCGCGGTGGGCGTGCACGAACCCCACATCTTGGGCCGGCGCCGTCACCCCCGCACCCGGACCGCAGCCTCTACCCAGCAGCTTAAGCGCATGCAGTACCCGACACGCACGCACGAACGCATGCACGCACCAGCACAGGTGGTCGTCTCCGAACCCGGACTGGTCGATGAGGTTGACAAACCTGCGGACGGCAGGCAGCGGCGCGGACCCCCAAATCCGCGTGTCACAGGTGCGGTCTCCACCGCGCGCCGAAGTGCTGACAACGGACTGCAGCGCATCAGCACGGCAACGCCGCCGCAGCCCACTGTCCCGTTGGATTACTCCCCCTCGTCCCGCTCCCACGCGCTCTGATTACCCCCGCTGCTGGCCCCAGTACCCAACCTCCACCCCCACCCCTGCCCGCCCGCCCCTGCCGCCCGCCCCCGCAGCACGCACCAGTCCGGTCCGCCCATGCCGCCCGCCCAGCAGGCCAGCCCGCGCTGCATCATCTTCTTCTGCGGCGGGTTGGGCCGCCGCGGCGTGGCCACGTAGGCGCCTGCGGGAGTGGGGTGGCGGTGGGGTGGGGAGGGCGGCACGGGCGAGGTGCACTCGGCGGGGGAGCGGAGGGGGACACAGACACATGCACGGCCGGGTTGCGTATACGGCGATTTCCTTGTGCGCTCCCACCCACACAGCCACAGCCACACCCACACCCGCCCTCGCTCCCACACCCCGCCCACGCACCCGGGTGCCGAATGACGCCCTGCACCAGGAAGTTGACCTCCGAGCGGTACAGCTTGCAGCCGTCGCAGCCCGTGCCTGTGGGGCGGAGGTGGCAGTAGTAGCGTGGCAGTAGCTGTAGCAATAGGAGAGGAAAAAAACGCACCGCACACACCTACACAGACCGCAGCAGCGGCCGCCCGGCACGCACCCGCCCTCCCGGCATACCAGCCTCCGGGCACATCTGCCTTCCAGGCACTCCCCTTCTCCCGAGATCCGACACACACACCCTTCCGGCACGTACCCACCCACCCACCCACCCACCCACCCACCCACCCACCCACCCACCCACCCACCCACCCACCCACCCACCACGAATTGGTTTGGTTTGGTTGGATTTACTTTGGGATGGTGTTCATAACCATCCTACCTTGAGATGGTGTTCATAACCATCCACCCACCCGCCACTCCCACCCACCCACCCACCCTCGAGCGCCAGCAGCGCCGCCATGCGCCGCAGCTCGCGCACCGAGGCCGGCGCCAGCTCCGGCAGCAGCTTCACCACCACATCGCCCAGCTCAAAGTGCAGCGTCAGCGTCGTGCGGCCGTCGTACTGCTTCAGCCAGTCGCCGTCGCTGCCGTACACCACCCCCGAGGTCCACATGCTGTTGCCGTTGGCGCCCGAGGCGGCGGCGCGCGCCTCGGGCGGCGGGATCTCCTTCTGGTGCTTGAGCCAGCACTCGCGGTAGTGCTGGCCGCAGCGGTCGGGGTCGCCGCAGTACACCCTGTCGCGGTGTTGCGGCATTGCGGCATTGCGACAACATTGCGGCATTGCGGTATTGCCGCGAGCGGAATATGGCTCTGTCATTTTTAACGCGCTGGACGAATCCGTCTCTGCCAGCACGGCAGTTCTTCGGCCTCAGCCCCAGCCCCCAGCCCCCAGCCCCCCCGCGCTCTGACACTGCCGCGGTACACACCGTAACATTCACACGCATACGCACCGCACACCCCCTCCACCCCACGTGCACCCCACATGATCCGCTGCTCTCAACACCAGTCCATGCCCCGCCTCAGTCGGCAACCCCCATCCCCGCCTCCGCCCCCTAGCCTCCGGCCCCCAGCCCCCGCCCCCTAGCCCCCGGTCCCCAGCTCCCATCCCCTAGCTACCAGCCCCCGGCCCCCAGCCCCCGGCCCCCGGCCCCCAGCCCCCAGGCCCCCGCACCAGGTGTTGCAGGTGGTGCTGTTGGGCCCGGCGTCCAGCCCGCCGCGCGCCGCCGCCAGCGCGTGCGCGTGGCAGGCGGCGCAGCACTCGGCGGCGTCGGGCGTGTGGTGCTCCGGGCCCCACACCACCGGCTCACCCTGCGCGTGAGGCGGGGGCCGGCGGCATGTTGTGGTTAGCGCGGGGTGCGGACCCGGTTGTGTTGCATTGTGCTGTGTTGTGTTGACGGGGCGGGGAGGGTTGTGAACACCATCCCAAGCTAAACCAAGCTGAACTAGACAGGAGGGGTGGCACGGCCTGCAATGCCACGCCGCAAAACAAGCACAGACGCGCATCTGCAGGGGCGCTGCCTCGCTGCCGGCACCCTCTCTTACCCCGGCCGACTGCGGGAGGCACATGGTGCCTGCGATGCGACCCTGGGTGCCCACCGCCCGTGCCCACCGGCAGTGCACTGGAGACAGCACCCTCCCGCGTGCAGTTGCCCGCACACGCACCCAGAACTCGGAGCTCTGGGATACAAAGCACTGCGTGCCGCCCACCGCCAGCGCCCGCAGGCTGCCCTTCTCCACGGCTGCCGACGAGGAGGCGGCAGGGACGGCCACCGGCGGGGGTGGCGATGTCGATTTCGACACCAGCAAGGACTCCAGCTCTGTCGTTACCCTCCTTAGACCCGCTTGTGCCGGGTGGTCCGCGTTCTGTGCTTCCCACGTTTGCAGCGTTATGAGCAGGCTCCGCAAGTCGCTGATGTTGGTCACCAGTGGGTCTTGACAGTTCGCTTTTCTGTGCACTACTACCATGAGCATCATCGACAGCACGCCGATCATGATAGCCAGCAGCGGCACGAGAAATGCTGGCTGTCGACTGCCCGTTTTGATTGCCATTTCTGCAAGTGTGTTTCAGCAGCGACGATCGACGATTACATATAATTATCGTGAGCTGGCGCCATGTTTTATCAGGGCTCAAGTGGCTTAGCGACACTTCACTCGGTGCCGGGATGCAACAGTCGCCACGGTCGCGAGTAATACCCTGCGCACGACCCCGCGTGCCCGCGGGGCTCCCGAGCATGCTACTTGGGTGCCGCACGGGGACCAGCTTGAGACCGTCACAAAATCACCTGTTGTTAGGGGCAGCACGAAGTTCCAGGGAAGCGGGCCACTATCAGGGACCCCAGCATCCTGCGATGCCACATGGACACCAATTCGACGCGGGACACCTGACTCTGCGTTTTAATCTGCCAGAGTGCCAGGTGTTGCCTCAGTGCACAGAAGGCACCAGTCTAGGCTTGGCAATGGCAAGCAGAGTGCCTGCCGCAACACCAGTGCAGCTGCCGCACGGCGACGACCGCACCAGCAACCAGCGCGGCGGACGAGTGGCACAGCGGCCCCGCGACCGCCGGAATGCGCCCCGGGAACTCACGGCTGGGCCCGAGGTGCTCTGGTTTAAGTGCAACATTTGGCCGGGCTGCCTGTTGGGAGTTGGGCCCGATCCGCGACTCAGGACTTTCTTTTTGACGTCCCCACCTTTCCGTAGCCTAAGACAATGTTTGCAGAGGTGATGTCACACCAAATTTTATACACATTCTCATCGTTGCCCGCCCATCGTTGCGACGGCACAGTATGAGACCACGTATGACCAGGACCTGCTCACGGCGCCATTTCACATATCGAGGTCCAGGTTATCCATCATAACATCAGTTCGTCTGTATAGATAACGCGAGGCGCGATAAGTATGAGTCTGCCGTGCGCGGCGGTGGCGCCTGAGCTGTGGCAGCGGGTGGTGCTATGGGCGCTGCTCCTGCCCGCCCTGGCCTGGGCGCGAACTCTCGCACAGACCCCGGGTGCGGCCTCCGGAGGCTCGAGCGCGCTTGTCAGGACCGGCAAGGACTTTGTGGACGCATTCCGGAATCCAAACATCACGACCGTCAGGTGACCGCGGCGTCATGCAGGGGCATCAGTAGTAACGGGGGCTTTGACCACGCGTGCCGCCAAGTGGTTCTGACTAACGTGTGGGTTTTCCACCCCGCCGACTGCGCGCCTCGCAACTCTCCTGCATGCCAGCATCCTGTCGGACATATACCTTGAAGATGCGGAGCTGCCGCCGGTGGGGCAGGAGATTGCGGTGCGGCGGGACCTGTTGGTTACTGGCGAGAGCGCGGCCGCGCCGCTGCCGGTCATCTCCATGAACCTGGGCGGCCGGGTGAGCGGGACCTGGCTTCACGCGATGGGGCACCTTAAGGCGTGTGTGTACCAGCCCAAGCTAAACCAACCTAACCAGACAGGGGGCAGGCAAATGCAATAGGGGGGCCTGATGCATGCGGCCAACTGTTTCCAGGGGAAATTATTCTAGGGTGGGCGAGGGAGCGGGTGAGGGCGGCAGCGGTGGGGACGGCGGCTTGACTACGGTGTTGGGCCGCGCAGGCAGGCGGACGGGCGGCCAATCGTGCTAGCAGCAGCGGGATGACCCACCAACAAACGGCAGCAGCAGTTGCGACAGAGGCAGGGGGGCAGGCAGGAGGACGGGCAGGCAGGAGGATGGGCAGACAGGAGAGCGGGCAGGCAGGCGCGGACGGCGTCAGTCTAGATCACGCTGTGCGTAATGCCGTGTGGCCTTGGCCGTGACCTTCCCGGCGGCCGTGACCGTCCCCGACACACCATCCTGGTCCTTGGCCCCCACCTTGCCCACACACGCCCCCGATCGACGTTCGCGCCCCGCCCACTTGGCCCCACGCGCCTCGAACCATGCTGGCCTCCCCGCACCATGCTGATGGCGCGCCCACATCCACAAACCTCCCTTCCGTTTGAGACACACCCGCTACCCACCAAACCAGCTTGGCCCCCATCGCAAGCCCTGTTGCCCAATGAAATCAAGCACGCCACACCGCGCCACGCCGCGCCGCGCCCCACGTGCCACGCACAGGCCTTCATGCGGCTGGCGCACCGCGTGACGCTCACGGCGCGCGGCGTGCTGTGGACCCAGAACCGGCGCGGGCTGGGCACGATGAGCCCGGGGCTGGACATGCTGGCGCCGCTGCGGCCCAACGAGACGGCGCTGGTGGTGGTGCAGCGCTGCGTGCTGATGCATGGTGCGTGGCTGGCTGGGCGGGTGGCTGGCTGGCTGGCTTGCCGCACGGTGGACAGGGGGCTGTGACTACCAGCCCAAGCTTGGGGTGGCTTGGGTGTATGAGTGCGTGGCTGGGTGGGTGGGTGGCTGGCTGGCTGGGAGGAGGGGAAGGCAGAGGGGGCCGGGGCGCCGGGGGTGATGGGTGCAAGAGTGCGGGGACGGGTGCGTGTGCGTGGACGGATGGACATACACCCACACATGTTTCCCTGCTCTCGTTCCAACTTGCAATCCACCTTGGGCTGGTGTTTACAACCACCCCCCCGCCCCCCGCCCTGCCCTCCCTGCCCTCCCCGCCGCTGTCACGCTATCCCGTGTGCTGGCGTGCTCCCCGCGTGCCGCGACTGGACTGGTCCGATGTGTGTTCAACACAAAACCAAAACGTACGGAACAAATGTGTCTGCGCGCGCAGCGGTGTGCATGCCGCGGCCGGCGCAGGTGGCGCTGCTGTCAAACAGCTCGCTGCGGCCGGCGCTGCTGCCGGGGCCGCAGAAGGTCGGGGTGGTGCTGCCGCAGGCCGGCTGCGTCAACAGCACCTCAGGTAGGTGGGAGCGGCGGCGGCGGCGGCGGCGGGCGTGTCGGGTCGGTTGCGGCGTGGGACAGGGCATCCCGATGTGGGCGGACACCCGGGGTGGATGGTGGGTGGATGGGATGGGCGGCACGGGCCTGCGACACACGCGCCCACCACTTGCGGGACTCTCATGCCCGGCCCTACTCCGCGGGCCCCGACACGAGCCCTGCGCCGCCTCCTCCTTCCCTAGCTCCCCCACACATCCCCGCAGCACATTGCCTGTCCCTTGTCTGGTTTAGCTTGGCTTAGCTTAGGCTGGTATTCACATCCCCGCCACACCTGCCATAATCGGCTGCCGTGCGCCGCACTGCATATGCCCCATTCCATACGCCCCAACACGCCCCAATACGCCCCGCTCCCCCCCCCCCCACACACACACCCACCACGTCACGGCCGGGCCGCACAGCCCCGCTGCTGTCGCGCTGCTGGCCGCGGCGGGGGCTGTACGAGGACCTGGCGCTGCCGGGCATGGACGCCAACGAGACGGGCGCGCTGCGGCCCACCGGCTACCTGCTGCACGTGATGGTGAGTGCAGAGGGGGGGCGGGTGGGGCGCGGGGGAGGGGGCGGGGAAAGGGCGCGGGGGAGGGGGCGGGGAAAGGGCGCGGGGGAGGGGGGCGGGGGAGGGGGCGGGGGAGGGCGCGGGGGAGGGGGCGGGGAAAGGGGGAGGGGGCGGGGGGTTGTGGTTGTACCAGCCCCATCCGCCCATTCTTGGTTGCTGCCGCCGGGCGCCCCACCCCGTGCATGCACGTGGCTTGAGGGTGTGGGCCGATCCGCACCTGTACGGCACCCGCCGCCGCGTGACCTGCCGCACCCGCCGCCGCGTGACCTGCCGCACCCGCCGCCGCGTGACCTGCCGCACCCGCCGCCGCGTGACCTGCCGCACCCGCCACCGCGTGACCTGCCGCACCCGCCGCCGCGTGACCTGCCGCACCCGCCGCCGCGTGACCTGCCGCACCCGCCGCCGCGTGACCTGCCGCACCCGCCGCCGCGTGACCTGCCGCACCCGCCGCCGCGTGACCTGCCGCACCCGCCGCCGCGTGACCTGCCGCACCCGCCGCCGCGTGACCTGCCGCACCCGCCGCCGCGTGACCTGCCGCACCTGCCGCCGCGTGACCTGCCGCACCCGCCGCCGCGTGACCTGCCGCACCTGCCGCCGCGTGACCTGCCGCACCTGCCGCCGCGTGACCTGCCGGCACCTGCCGCCGCGTGACCTGCCGCACCTGCCGCCGCGTGACCTGCCGCACCCGCCGCCGCGTGACCTGCCGCACCCGCCGCCGCGTGACCTGCCGCACCCGCCGCCGCGTGACCTGCCGCACCCGCCGCCGCGTGACCTGCCGCACCCGCCACCGCGTGACCTGCCGCACCCGCCGCCGCGTGACCTGCCGCACCCGCCGCCGCGTGACCTGCCGCACCCGCCGCCGCGTGACCTGCCGCACCCGCCGCCGCGTGACCTGCCGCACCCGCCGCCGCGTGACCCTGCCGCACCCGCCGCCGCGTGACCTGCCGCACCCGCCGCCGCGTGACCTGCCGCACCCGCCGCCGCGTGACCTGCCGCACCCGCCGCCGCGTGACCTGCCGCACCCGCCGCCGCGTGACCTGCCGCACCCGCCGCCGCGTGACCTGCCGCACCTGCCGCCGCGTGACCTGCCGCACCCGCCGCCGCGTGACCTGCCGCACCCGCCGCCGCGTGACCTGCCGCACCTGCCGCCGCGTGACCTGCCGCACCTGCCGCCGCGTGACCTGCCGCACCTGCCGCCGCGTGACCTGCCGCACCCTGCCGCCGCGTGACCTGCCGCACCCTGCCGCCGCGTGACCTGCCGCACCTGCCGCCGCGTGACCTGCCGCACCCGCCGCCGCGTGACCTGCCGCACCCGCCGCCGCGTGACCTGCCGCACCCGCCGCCGCGTGACCTGCCGCACCCGCCGCCGCGTGACCTGCCGCACCCGCCGCCGCGTGACCTGCCGCACCCGCCGCCGCGTGACCTGCCGCACCTGCCGCCGCGTGACCTGCCGCACCCGCCGCCGCGTGACCTGCCGCACCCGCCGCCGCGTGACCTGCCGCACCTGCCGCCGCGTGACCTGCCGCACCCTGCCGCCGCGTGACCTGCCGCACCCGCCGCCGCGTGACCTGCCGCACCTGCCGCCGCGTGACCTGCCGCACCCGCCGCCGCGTGACCTGCCGCACCCGCCGCCGCGTGACCTGCCGCACCTGCCGCCGCGTGACCTGCCGCACCTGCCGCCGCGTGACCTGCCGCACCCGCCGCCGCGTGACCTGCCGCACCCGCCGCCGCGTGACCTGCCGCACCCGCCGCCGCGTGACCTGCCGCACCCGCCGCCGCGTGACCTGCCGCACCCTGCCGCCGCGTGACCTGCCGCACCCGCCGCCGCGTGACCTGCCGCACCCGCCGCCGCGTGACCTGCCGCACCTGCCGCCGCGTGACCTGCCGCACCTGCCGCCGCGTGACCTGCCGCACCCGCCGCCGCGTGACCTGCCGCACCCTGCCGCCGCGTGACCTGCCGCACCTGCCGCCGCGTGACCTGCCGCACCCGCCGCCGCGTGACCTGCCGCACCCGCCGCCGCGTGACCTGCCGCACCCGCCGCCGCGTGACCTGCCGCACCCGCCGCCGCGTGACCCTGCCGCACCCGCCGCCGCGTGACCTGCCGCACCCGCCGCCGCGTGACCTGCCGCACCCGCCGCCGCGTGACCTGCCGCACCCGCCGCCGCGTGACCTGCCGCACCCGCCGCCGCGTGACCTGCCGCACCCGCCGCCGCGTGACCTGCCGCACCCGCCGCCGCGTGACCTGCCGCACCCGCCGCCGCGTGACCTGCCGCACCCGCCGCCGCGTGACCTGCCGCACCCGCCGCCGCGTGACCTGCCGCACCCGCCGCCGCGTGACCTGCCGCACCCTGCCGCCGCGTGACCTGCCGCACCTGCCGCCGCGTGACCTGCCGCACCTGCCGCCGCGTGACCTGCCGCACCCGCCCCGCGTGACCTGCCGCACCTGCCGCCGCGTGACCTGCCGCACCCGCCGCCGCGTGACCTGCCGCACCCGCCGCCGCGTGACCTGCCGCACCCGCCGCCGCGTGACCTGCCGCACCCGCCGCCGCGTGACCTGCCGCACCCGCCGCCGCGTGACCTGCCGCACCCGCCGCCGCGTGACCTGCCGCACCCGCCGCCGCGTGACCTGCCGCACCCTGCCGCCGCGTGACCTGCCGCACCTGCCGCCGCGTGACCTGCCGCACCTGCCGCCGCGTGACCTGCCGCACCCGCCGCCGCGTGACCCCTGCCGCACCTGCCGCCGCGTGACCTGCCGCACCTGCCGCCGCGTGACCTGCCGCACCCGCCGCCGCGTGACCTGCCGCACCCGCCGCCGCGTGACCTGCCGCACCTGCCGCCGCGTGACCTGCCGCACCTGCCGCCGCGTGACCTGCCGCACCTGCCGCCGCGTGACCTGCCGCACCTGCCGCCGCGTGACCTGCCGCACCCGCCGCCGCGTGACGTGCCGCACCCGCCGCCGCGTGACCTGCCGCACCTGCCGCCGCGTGACCTGCCGCACCCGCCGCCGCGTGACCTGCCGCACCCGCCGCCGCGTGACCTGCCGCACCCGCCGCCGCGTGACCTGCCGCACCCGCCGCCGCGTGACCTGCCGCACCCGCCGCCGCGTGACCTGCCGCACCCGCCGCCGCGTGACCTGCCGCACCCGCCGCCGCGTGACCTGCCGCACCCGCCGCCGCGTGACCTGCCGCACCCGCCGCCGCGTGACCTGCCGCACCCGCCGCCGCGTGACCTGCCGCACCCGCCGCCGCGTGACCTGCCGCACCTGCCGCCGCGTGACCTGCCGCACCTGCCGCCGCGTGACCTGCCGCACCCGCCGCCGCGTGACCTGCCGCACCCGCCGCCGCGTGACCTGCCGCACCCGCCGCCGCGTGACCTGCCGCACCTGCCGCCGCGTGACCTGCCGCACCCGCCGCCGCGTGACCTGCCGCACCCGCCGCCGCGTGACCTGCCGCACCCGCCGCCGCGTGACCTGCCGCACCCGCCGCCGCGTGACCTGCCGCACCCGCCGCCGCGTGACCTGCCGCACCCGCCGCCGCGTGACCTGCCGCACCCGCCGCCGCGTGACCTGCCGCACCCGCCGCCGCGTGACCTGCCGCACCCGCCGCCGCGTGACCTGCCGCACCTGCCGCCGCGTGACCTGCCGCACCGCCGCCGCGTGACCTGCCGCACCCGCCGCCGCGTGACCTGCCGCACCTGCCGCCGCGTGACCTGCCGCACCTGCCGCCGCGTGACCTGCCGCACCCGCCGCCGCGTGACCTGCCGCACCTGCCGCCGCGTGACCTGCCGCACCCGCCGCCGCGTGACCTGCCGCACCCGCCGCCGCGTGACCTGCCGCACCCGCCGCCGCGTGACCTGCCGCACCCGCCGCCGCGTGACCTGCCGCACCCGCCGCCGCGTGACCTGCCGCACCCGCCGCCGCGTGACCTGCCGCACCCGCCGCCGCGTGACCTGCCGCACCCGCCGCCGCGTGACCTGCCGCACCTGCCGCCGCGTGACCTGCCGCACCTGCCGCCGCGTGACCTGCCGCACCCGCCGCCGCGTGACCTGCCGCACCCGCCGCCGCGTGACCTGCCGCACCTGCCGCCGCGTGACCTGCCGCACCTGCCGCCGCGTGACCTGCCGCACCTGCCGCCGCGTGACCTGCCGCACCTGCCGCCGCGTGACCTGCCGCACCCGCCGCCGCGTGACGTGCCGCACCCGCCGCCGCGTGACCTGCCGCACCTGCCGCCGCGTGACCTGCCGCACCCGCCGCCGCGTGACCTGCCGCACCCGCCGCCGCGTGACCTGCCGCACCCGCCGCCGCGTGACCTGCCGCACCCGCCGCCGCGTGACCTGCCGCACCCGCCGCCGCGTGACCTGCCGCACCCGCCGCCGCGTGACCTGCCGCACCCGCCGCCGCGTGACCTGCCGCACCCGCCGCCGCGTGACCTGCCGCACCCGCCGCCGCGTGACCTGCCGCACCCGCCGCCGCGTGACCTGCCGCACCTGCCGCCGCGTGACCTGCCGCACCTGCCGCCGCGTGACCTGCCGCACCCGCCGCCGCGTGACCTGCCGCACCCGCCGCCGCGTGACCTGCCGCACCCGCCGCCGCGTGACCTGCCGCACCTGCCGCCGCGTGACCTGCCGCACCCGCCGCCGCGTGACCTGCCGCACCCGCCGCCGCGTGACCTGCCGCACCCGCCGCCGCGTGACCTGCCGCACCCGCCGCCGCCCCCTACGCACCTGCCGCCGCAGGACACCCAGTTTATTTGCGAGGTGGTGATGACGGAAGCATGCATCCAGGTGCGTGTGTGGGGCGTGTGTTAAAACAATACAGACGGACAAAAAAGTGGTGTGTGGGGTTGTGGTGTGTGGGGTTGTGGTGTGTGGGGTTGTGGTCTGGAGGGCTCATGTGGACTCAGCCGTACATGTACCAGCGACACTGCTGGGCGGGTGGGTGGGTGCGGGGCAAGTGCACGTGCACGTGCCGTGGCCCCCGGTACGTGGTCCACGGCTGTCACACGTGATCCGCGGCGGTGGCGGCGGCCGCTACAGGAGGAAGTGCGTGCCGCTACCCCGCGTGCCGTGCGTGTCAACCACCGTCACCGGCTGCACCGGGCTCCCGCTACTCAAGCTTCCCCAACCCGCCCAACCCGCCACGCACCGACTGCAGAACCTGGGACCCACTGGCTGCTTCCTGTTTCTAATGCCGCCACGCACCGTGCCGGCCGCGGCCTCCGCCGCGCCTGCGCCCGGCACCGGCGCCGGCGCCGGTGCCGGTGCCGGTGCCGGCGAGCAGCAGACGGCGGCTGCAGATGGCGGCGGCGGCAGCGGAGGCACTAGCACCGGCACCATTCTGGCGATTGTGCTGCCCTGTGTGCTCGGCGGTGAGTGAGCAAGGCGGCATAGGGAAAGGAGAGTGAATGTGGAGATGGAGATAGAGCGGGGCGCGTGAGTGAGCCCGTGTTGTGATGGTGGCGATGGAGATTAGGATGGGAAGAGGTGTTAGTTTGCAGATGTTCACTGTTCTTTGCAGCAGCATGGGTTCCTCGCTCGATTCGCGCGCCCCGCTGTCCTACTCCTGCCTGCCTGAGGCTGTCAGTCGGTCGCCTCCCGCACTACGCCCTGGCCCCGGGCTGCTGCGCCGAGTTGGCGTGCGGCTGGCATGACATGAGTACATGATTACTGCGCTAGCTGGTATGGTCCCCGCTGCTGCTACTGCCGCCACTGCCGCCACTGCCGCCACTGCCGCCACTGCCGCCACTGCCGCCCACGCACGCAGGGCTGCTGCTGCTTGGGTTGATTGTCGCCGCGGCCCTGTGGCGGCAGCGGAGGAACCAGCGGCAGCTACAGCAGAAGCAGAAGCAGCAGACGCAGCCGCGCGACAAACGCCCCGAGCCATCATCACCGGTGTTGGGCAAGATGTCGGCGGCGGGCGCAAACACCACCCAGGCCGCCGCCGCCGCCGTCGCAGGCTACGCCTGTGCCAGCAGCAGTCAGGACCAGGAGGCCCACGGCGGCGGCGCTGACTTGTCAGCCGCAGCGCCTGCTGCTGCTGCTGCTGCTGCTGCGACGCCGCCGCCGCCGACAGCCCTCGCCGCCCTCACAGCAGACGGCGGCGGCGGCACGGTCACGGTCACGGCGGCGGCGGGCGCAGTGGCGGCGCCGCCGTCGAATTGGCTCGCGATCGAGGCACTGCTGCGGCGGGTGTCAGCCCAGAGCGGCAACGCAGCCGCCGCCGCCGCCGGGGCCGCAGCCGTGAGCAGCAGCGCTGCCACCACTGCCACCAGCGGCGGCGCTGCCAGCGGCAGGGTGGGCTTGCATTCGGCGGCCTCGGCGGCGGCGCCGTCCGGCGGCAGCAGCAGCGGTGTCGCCACAACGGCGGCGCAGGGCGGCAGCCGCGGCGCGACCGGCGGCGCTGTGGGCGGCGAGGTCGCGAGTGATGAACTGAAGAGCCTAGGCGTGATGGCGGCGGCAGGTGCGTGTTGGTCAGGTTGCGGACGCGCAGCCTTTGTGGCTCATCGGCTCACATGTTTGCGTGTGTCCTATAAGATGTTGGAACTCGAGCAATGCGCTGCTTCTATGCCAAACTACGGTAGTATTCGGCAACTACCTGCCCACCGAGCTCGACCCAACGTCGTGTGCGTGCTCTGCCCCTTGACAGCTGCGGCTGCGGCGCCGCCGCCGCCGCCGGCGGTGGCGGTGGCGGCGCTCGCCGCCAACCCGCCGCCGCCCAGTGTGGTGGTGACACCGTTCACACCGCACCGGTCGGGTCTCAAGCTAGACCTGCAGGTGTGTACGTGCGTAGTTGCGGTGCTGCTGTTACTGGCGTTACTGGCGGAGGGTGTTTGGGGTGTGGAGTGGGCAGCAGCAGGTTTGGGGTAGGGGTTGTCGTGCCGCGACCCACCCGCCCCATGGCTATGGACATGTTGATGCCGCATGTGCTGCGTGTACCGTATGTGCCTGCTGTCTGGTTGGGTGCCCCGTTTTTGCCTTGGTTCTACCGGCCCACACTGCACCCCGGTCATGTCCCCCTCCCCACGCACGGGTTGTTAGTTTGTGGCTCCCACGTGCCGCGCGGCCTCGTGGTGCCATGTGCGTGTGCCGTGCAGACGGACGCCGAGGTGGAGCTGCTGCCGGTGGTGCGGGGCCAGGGGTGAGCTCTGGTGCGGGGCCAGGAGTGAGCTCGGCCGCTCGGTCCCAGCAGCAAACTGAGAAGCAGCAGCGGACAGGGGGCGCGCGCGGGATCACGGGCGGGCCCCCTACGGGGATAGGATGCGGGGCGGGTGCCGCCGCCGGAATGACACGGACTGCTGGGGAACTTTTGGGGGCTTGTCGATGCAACATCCCACAATTCGGTCAGCTGTGCAATATCCTCGACCCACCGCTGCAGAAGTCTTGCATGCCCACCTGCTTGCCCTCAACCCCCTTCCGACCCAGCCAGCTGCCCACGCCAATGCGGCCACCGTTTCCACCTGCTCGCCCCCTTACCCCTCTCACTCTCTCGCTCTCTCACACAGCAACTTCGGCCGGGTGGTGGAGGGGCTGTGGGCGGGCCGCCCCGTGGCGGTGAAGCTGATGCCGGACGTGGCGGCCTGGAGCGGCGCGCCCAAGAATGCCATGCAGAGCTTCGTGCAGGAGGTCGAGGTGGGCAGGGGGCAGTAGCAGGGGGCCAGTAGCAGGGGGGCAGGCAGTAGCAGGCAGGCAGGGGGCAGCTCCGCCGCTGGACCCTGCAGCGCCCATTGGCACATTGGCTCAAATCTCGTTTTGTCGGGCATGTTTGGACAAGACTGCCTCGCAATGCAGCGCACACTGCCGACGCATGCACGCACGCGCTTGCTTCTGTGCTGCTGCTGCAGGTGCTGGGGCGCGTGGAGCACCCATGCATCGTGCAGCTGCTGGCGGCATGCGTGACGCCGCCGCGGCTGTGCCTGGTCATGGTGAGTGGCCTCTAGCTCGCCAGCTGGTCCGGGGGAGTGCTGGCGGCGGGGAGAGCCGTGGGCTGCCGCATGCATTAATGGCTCCTGTCACACACCGTCTTGAACCCAATGCAGGCGGGCCAACACCCAACTGAACACAGCTTGCACGCACGTTAACTGGCTGCTGTGCTATCACATGCGGTTGTGGATGCCGTGTGCCCGCCCAAAATCCTTATTACGCACAGGAGCTGATGGAGACCAGCCTGGACAAAGTGATCCACAACCCGGACAAACAGCTGGTGCCACTGGAAAAGGTGCTGCACATTGGTGAGCCCGGCATGCTGCTGCTGCTGCTGCTGCTGCTGCTGCTGCTGCTGCTGCTGCTGCTGCTGCTGCTGCTGCTGCTGCTGCTGCTGCTGTGCAACACCCCCTGCCAAAACACACGGGCATGCATGCGCGCGCAAACGCACGCACACACACTCTAGGGCTTTGTTTTATTTTTGACACACCCGCACATGTACGCGCACGTGTGCGCACGCGCGCAGGCATTGAGGTGGCTCGAGCACTGGTGCGTGGCGGCGGCACGGGGCGGGCGGTTCGATCAGGAAGTGAAGGGCCGTTTGCATCGGGGGCTTCAGCGGGGTGGGAATCGGAGAACATTATGTGTGTGCCACAGCGTGCTGTGTTTCGCAGTGTGCACTGTGCAGCGCATCCTGCATCGCGTTTCCAGCCATCCTTGCAACCCAACCCCGTCCCCTTCCCCAACCCCATTACACACATGCCGAGATGCGCCGTGTGCTGCCCCGCCCCTACCTCTATCACTGGCGCTGCAGGAGTACCTGCACCCTACCATCGTCCACCGTGACCTGGTGCGTGCGGCCTGCCGGCGGGCGCACTGATCCACATGACCTCCCTGGACCCCTTCCTGCCCGCCTGTCTGTCTGCTACTGCCTGATACTGCTTGCCTTCTTGCCCCGGCTCTCCGGCTTGCTTGCTGCTGACGCCTGCCCGCCCTGCCTCTCCCGGTGCCCTCACCCATCCGCCGGCCTCCGCCTTGTCACCTGCCACCTGCCCACCGCCCCCAGAAGGTGCGCACCTGCAATCACCAGACCTGGCAGACCTCGGGGCTGGGGGCGGGGACGTCTGGGGAGGGCGGGTGGTCGCGCGGGCCTGCGCTGCCTGCAATCAACACGTGCCGTGCTGACGCTTTATTACTCCCACCGCCGACGCCATCTCGGCTCCCCCGCAGCCCGGCAACGTGCTCCTCAATCACCCCGAGTCGCCACGGCCAGTCGTCAAGCTGACGGTGAGGGGGCTGGCGCGAGTTTATGGGGATGATGGCTCCGTCACACATACAGCATCAAGTTGCGTGTGCGTCCGGACCTTGACGATGCATGGCTGCTGGCCATTGCCCATCCCGCCCCCGGCGGCTCTTGCTGCCGGCGCAGGACTTCGGCCTCTCGCGGCTGCGCAGCACGGTGCAAGTGACACGCCACCCCGAGGCGGGCACGGTGAGCCGGCGGCTTGCTGGGGGGGAGGGGGAGGGAGGCGGCCGTGCGCGCGGCTGCTGGGGAAAGGTTTGCCCATCCACCTGTGATGAGAGGCATGGCGCAGTGCCGCCGCCACCGCTACACCGCTGCCGCCGGCAGTATTCTTGGTCACCTTGGCCTGATGGGATGCGGCCGCGCGCGGGTGGCGGTGCAGCGCGAGTTCGCGCCGTGTCCCAGCCAGCAGCCGCTGCCTCGTGCCGACGTGCCTTCGTGCGTGCGCCCGCCTTGCTTGGTTTCCGCCGGCGCGCCCAGCTGCTGTTCCTGCCCTCCGGCACCAAGCCAGGCCCCTTCCCAGCCAACTTTTCCCCAACTTACCTGTTGCCGCCGCTGCCGACATTCCCGACACCCGCCACCCTCCGCCACCCTCCGCCCGCCGACCCGCCCGCCCCTCCCGCTGCCGACATCCACCACCCTCCGCCCCGCCCCGCCTGCCCGCCCCCCCCCGAAACAGCCCGCCTACATGGCCCCCGAGCTGTACGACATCCACAACAACGTGGTCACGGACAAGAGCGATGTCTACTCGCTGGGTGAGTACCTACGTACCTACTCGCGTGGCACACTGCACGGCTGAGTCGGCATGCATGGCGTGGTTCGGTCGGGGCTGCCTTGAACCGCTACCGGGATGTACCAGACCACGTCTCCGTGTTGCGCAACCACGAAACGGTGTCGGGTCACCCTGTGTCCTTGAACCGATGCGCGCGTGTTACACCCAAGGTTGCACCCTGCTTTCGGGCCACCACAGGGCCTAGCCAGGTGTTGGGTCCGTGTGACTGCTGCGCCGGGAACACCGGCAAAAAGGCTGCCATAGGGCGTGTGCGTTACCTTGGCTTGCGTGTTACATGACTTGTCTGCACGCACATCTAAATATCCATCATGCCTTACTTTCCCCGGTCCGTCCATCGCGCCACTCGTCCCGCCAGGCGTGCTGCTGTGGGAGCTGCTGAGCGGGCTGGCGCCCTGGCACGGCTGCGAAGCGCTGGTGGTCGCGTGTGAGTGTGCGGAACGGATCATTTCGCCGTGCGTATGTACGGCGTCATAGGTGATAGGTAGAAGCACACGCACCGCCGCCGTGTGGATGATATGCAGTACGCCCTGCGCCCATGCGAGACATGAATGCACCTAGGGGCGGGAGCTCAGCAGTCGCCCGCCATGAGCCGGGTTCGTCCGTCCGTGCGCCGCCGTCACGTACGCACACGCGCACGTATATATGCATGTGCAACCCCCCGCCTTGGCTCATCAACCCCTTCCGGTCGAGTATGTGCATGGTCGGCTGCTGCGCCCGGGCCCCCCGCAGACGCCATCACCATCCAGCGCACGCGGCTGTCCCTGGCGGCCATCTCGGCCGACCGGCTGCCTCAGAAGCTGCACCGCCTGATCAGCGCGTGCTGGGTGAGAACCGGGTCGGCGGCGGGCGCGTGCGTGTGCAGCGCGTGCGGGCGCATGGGTTCATCCGCGTGTGTGAGGACCGCAGCAGGCCGCTTGGTTGCCATCCACACGGGGGGGGGGTGTCCGTCAAGGGCGAGTCGCTGCCCGCCCGGCCACATCCCAAGGGCGCGTGAGACCGGCCCGGAGGGCGGGGTCTTGGGCCGTTGGCAGTATGTAGTAGTGCGAGGTAGGGGGCGGTGGCAACCGTGGACAGCGGCAGCGCGGGAGCGGAAATGGTACCCAACTCATATCACAAGTGAAGCTTGCCTTGATTGTTTTTGTGTGTGCGACACCACCACACAACGCAGGAGCATGACCCGCTGCGGCGCCCCGCGGCCGCCGAGATCCACAAGCAGCTGCTGCTGGTGCTGCAGGACCTGCAGCGGCAGCAGCAGCAGCAGCAGCAGCAGCACGGCGGGGGAGGCGCGGTGGCGGCTGTAGCAGCAGGGGCTGGATCGGCAGGAGCAGGGGCGGCTGGGCCGCCGCCCAAGTGGCCTGCAGCAGCGCTGTGGGTACCTTCGAAAACTGCTGCGGCAGCGGCGACAGCACCGGACGCCTCACACGCGCCGCTCCCGACATCCGAGGTCCGCATTGACCTAGGGTTGTAATGCGTTAAATGCTGCAGTCCAGCCCAATATTTTTCATGCGCATGCATGCATGCTCGCTGCACAATGGAATTCAATCCACTTACTTTCGGAAGCAATATGATTCCTACGTGATGCATGGGTTGATGCATTGCTGGCAGGGCGAGCAAGGTGCTTTGCTGATACCAGGAAATAAAGATGAAGTTCTTTTGAAGTGATCCAGGGCTGTCCAGGGGTGGGCCAGTCAGCAAAGTTGTGGCTATCACGTGCACTGTCATGAGTGTGTGCAGTTTACACGCATGCGGAGGTAGGCGAGCATACAGGCACAAACGCAGCTTCACATCTTGAGGCGCATCTCACGCAGCAGATAGAGGTAGCGGCGGGGCACATGTGGCGCGTGTGCTTGTGAGGACTCAAACGCCTCATCGATTGGGGTTCCCAATGATGTGATCGCACGCAATGCGGTGCACTTGATCCGAAGTACCGGTACTGTTTTGGGGCGGGTGGGGCGCGGCGCCTGGACGAAGGGGAGCCTGCTGAGGACCCGGTTAACCCCGAGACCAGGGGAAGATGTGAAGGCCGCGGTCCTGTAACTTCGGTTTCCGCGCACGGAAGTCTCGTCAACAAGTGCTCGGGTCGACCAGCGACAGCAATACGCATCAGACCACGCCAGTGGGCTCAGCAAGGCAACTGCTGGTACGGCATGACGGCACAGGGGCCCAGCGGCCCGCGGGCGAGTCAAGCCATGAACTCATCGACTCGTGTGACAGGGGGGTAAGCGGGGCTGCGGGGCTGCGGGGCTGCGGGGCTGCGGGGCTGCGGGGCTGCGGGGCTGCGGGGCTGCGGGGCTGCGGGGCTGCGGGGCTGCGGGGCTGCGGGGCTGCGGGCTGCGGGGCTGCGGGGCTGCGGGGCTGCGGGGCTGCGGGGCTGCGGGGCTGCGGGGCTGCGGGGCTGCGTCTTGGGATCCCGCGCGCAGAGCGCCCATGCTGGCTGCATGCAGAGCCCGCCTTCCACTGTTCCACAATCTCGGCCAGGGCTGCGCTGGCCGCTAGGCCACCTCCCCTGACCTCAACCTCCACGGCTCCATCTAATCTTGCAACTACGGATCTACCCAGCACTCGATGCCAGGTAGAGCAGGGGCGAGTGAGACCAGGGGCAACCACAATCGCGTCTTGGCCGCAGGCCGCTGGGCCGCAGGCCGCTGGGCCGCAGGCCGCTGGGCCGCAGGCCGCTGGGCCGCCCCGCGCCGTGCTGCCTGACTTGCTGCGACAAACCCCGCGCGCGGCCCGTTTGCTCGGTACCATCGAACCCAATCGCCCTGCAGGAGTCGGGCGGCAGGAGCCTCGCCACCCTGAATTCCCGGCAGAACCTCTCTGCCCGCCCTCAAACACCTGGCGCTGGTGATTGGTGACAGGTGAACCTGCGCCTCCGTGACCCATGCCCTCGCGGCCACGCCACGAAGTGTGAATCATGTGTAAAGCAGATCACGCGCAGCCGCAACCCATGAGAGGCCACACATGTGTGCTGCAATGGGGCGGGTCAAAGGACGCAGAGGACGCGAGGGAAGGAGACATTGAAACCGCGTGCGTGGTTACCAGGGGTGCCCCTGGTGGTTACGGATTGGTGACGTGTACGGGCGACCTCTAATCGCACCACGCACCCGTAATTGTCAGTCCTGCAGACGGAGCATTGGACTCATATCCTAAGACCTAGCGAACCCATCACAGCGCTCTATTATTTAGTTCGGGGAGGGTACTCTGGATTCAGCGCGTTGTAATGCATACTACTCAGCGCGTTGCCAGCGCGTATTCCCCGTGAGCATCCTCAGTGTTACAAGCATCTGACGCTGCTTTAATCGTTGAGGCAGGCCTTGACGTGAAACACAGGAGATTGAGACATAAACTCATCGACGCCGGAACAGCAGCAGCTCTGCGAGTTGTTTCACGAACCGAGGGTGCTCTGGCTTGATCATGTGCGACATTGCTCAGGTAAGCGAGCGCTCAAGCGCTCGCTGGCAGCTGGAGCAGACTTCCGCGAACTGGTTTTTGTGGGATGTTTCGGCATCCCGATGCCTAATTTGAGAACCCTTTCTGAAATCTCGCTTGCATTGACAAACTTGCGTGTAGGAGCCGTGGGCGCGGGGGAGCGATACAGACATGGTGGCCGCGACTTCGGCCGACTACGCGGGGACAGGGCGGCAGCCACAGCCCAGATTACAGCACATACTTGATGTAAACAGCTCGTGCACAGAAGGTATGGTCCCGCTCCCTGGCGGAGGCCCTGAAGCGCGCGCTTTTGCAGGGCTCCGCCTGCGCGCATTCTTTTGGTCGCAAACGATGTTCGTACTGGAACTTATACGTTTGACTGGCTGGCGCGGGAGTGGAGGGACGTTTTACACCCGTTTCCATGCGCATGGTTTCGGCGACGTTTCACGCGCGGTCGCTTTCTTGACTTGCCTCCTCCTGCTGTCTACTGCAGGGCATTGCGTATTGCCGCGCATCCAGGAGGTTGCGGGTGGCTTTCGTGCCCAGCGCGCTCTCCGTGCCCTGATTTTGGATGGGGCCCGTCGTCCTCGCGGCCAGTCGTGCGGCAGGCGTTCCGGCGCAGGGCCGCCTGCAGCTTACAGCGGCTATTTCTCCTCAATCGCAGCACATTCAGCGGGCGATGACCTCAGTGACCGCCTGCAGCTGCTGCACCGCTCAGTGGACTGGCAGTCATCCGTGCTCGTCGGCGGTGGCAGGTCGCTCGGCTGTCCGGCACCTGACCAGGATTCCTCACGGCAGGCGGGGCCGAGCCACCCAGCCGCGATGAAAGCCAGCCAGGAGCGGGCAGCCGGCTCCAGCGCCACCGCCGCCGTCGTACGGCTAAGCAGCCCGCGGGCCCGGCAGACGCGCTCGGGCCACCTGCTGGCGCCAGGTGGCAGCGGCGCCGGCGCCAGCGCTGCTGCCGGCGCCGGTGGCAACAACCTTTTCAGCGGCGGCGGCGGTCACGGCCAGCTTAAGCTGCGCGCCTATGTAGCCGCTGCCGCAGCCGCAGCCGCCGCCAGATCCGCCCGTGACAGCGGCAGCGGCAGCGGCAGCCCCGGCATACAAAGCGCGGCGGCCGCAGTGTCGTCGCCGGGCGCCCCTTTCACAGACCGCGGCCGTGACAATGACAAGAGCGCGGCGAAGGACACGAGCGGCCATGACGTGAGCGGCCATGGCGCCGCGAGCTGCCATGGCGCTGCGAGCAGCGCGCCGGCAGCGGCGGCTCTTGTCGCTCACCTGGCCGCTGGCTGTATGGGTGCGGCTCCGCCCGCCCCTGTTGCGGCTGCGGCTGCGGCTGCTGCGGGCGACGCAGATGATGATTCGGCCGTGGCAAGCGCCCCCGGCGACACGTGGCGGGGCTGGCGCAGCGGCGCGGCCCGCGGCGGCAGCGATGGGGCCGGCGGCGGCGGCGTGGACAGCAGCGGGGCACATGAGGTGTTCAGCTGCAGTGTGAATGTGCCCAACGCCGCGCCGCGCGCGCCGCTGTGCGCACCGCCGGTCACCGCCACAGCAGCAGCCGCGGCCACCGCTGCTGCCGCGGCGCAAGCAGTGCCCGTGCCCTACGCCTTCTTCGGCTGCGGAACCGCTGCCGGCGGACGCGACGACCGCCACCCGTACCAGCACGAAGCCTGGCTCGACAGGGGCGCGCGAGGCGGCCGCTGCGAGGTCGCCTGCAGCGACAATGATACCGACAGCGACAACGACAGGGGCGCATTGTTCTGGATCAGTCCCGAGTCCACGCGCCAGCTGGCGCCCGCCGCCGGCGGCGCCGCTGCTGCGACGGCTGCTGTGGCAAGGGCGGTTGGCAACGGCCTGGGCGGCGGCATCGGCGACGCTGCCGGCCGCGTCCCGCCACCGCCTTCACCCTGTGGTTTTGCCGCCGCCGCCGCCGCCGCGGCGTGGTCGGCCGAGGCAGAGGCCGCGGCGAACGCCGCCGCCGCCGCCGAGGCTGAGGCCGCCGGTGCCGACATGCTCACGCTCATGGGCTGCGGCGCGGACGACCGCGCCGGCAGCAGCGGGGCGGTGTGGGTCGAGCCTGTTGACGTGTGCTACATGATGCGCGCGCTGGAGCCGTGGGTGTGCGCCACGCCGGGCGGTGTGCTGGTGGCGCCCGCCGACTCGGGCCAGAACCTGCCGTACTGCAGCTACCCGTACATGCAGCCACCGCCGCCGCCGCCGTACTACGGCGTTGCTCCAGTGTGGCACGACGTCATCGGCGTTGGCGGCGGCGTTGGCGTTGGCGTTGGCGGCCGTGCGGTGGAGCTGTTGACGGCGCACGCCAGCGCCGTTGAGGACGACGCGACCGGTGGCGACGCCGGTAGCGCAGCTCAGCGCCAGTTCGCCTGGGCAGAGCTCTTCACATCGCCGTTACCGGCATCGACTGCCGGCAGTCCGGTTGCCGCTGCCGGCGCGGAGGCTGCGCTGGGGGAGCTCAACGCCGCTGTCGGCATGGGCGTGCTGGGCGAGGGCGGGAGCTGCATCGGTGCTGCCGGCACCGGGACTGGCGACGTCGCCGCCAGTGGCGGTGGCGGTGGCAGTGGCGGCGGTGGCGCCGCGCTTTCGGCCGCGCTGACAGGCGGCGAGGTGGCGCTGCGGGTGCAGCCCGTCGACATCCTGCTGCTGTCCCTGCACTCCACCAACGACCCCTTCGCCGCCGCGGGCGGCAAGTTCGGCGGCGGCGGCACCGCGCCCGGCGCGCGCAAGCTGGCCGCCGCGCCTGCAGCGGCGCCCGCGGCGACGCCCGCGGCGGCCGCGGCCCGCCAGCGCCGCCGCCGCCGCCGCCGCCGCCGCCGCCGCCGCTGCCGCACCCGGACATGTGGGTAACGGACGCGGCCGTGTACGTCGGCGGCTCCGGCGACCTGCGCCGCCTGCTGGTGGACCGGTGCGCGACCGGCGGCCTCGGCAGCAGCTGCCAGCAGGAGCGCGCACCGGGGGTGGCGGAGGTCGAGTCCACACCATTGCCGCAGCAGCAGCCGCGGCTGGAGCAGCCGGCGCCCCAGCCGGCGCCAGGTCCGAGCAGCAGGTCACGGACCTGCTGCGCGTCGCCCTTCACGCCTGCTGCTGGCGCCGTGGCCGCCCCAGGTGCGCTGGCATTGGCGGCGCCGCCAGCGGCCCACAGCGTCACTGGCCCTCCAACCGATGCCAGCGGCTCCGCCGCCGCCGCCGCCGCCGCCGCCACTGCTGCTGCGGACGCGGCAGGTGCTGACAAGACCGCCTGTGAGCCCCACAACCGCACCCACCCGGAGCGCGGGCACTGGCAGCCACACGGCGCTTCGCTGCCCGACCGTGACCGTGTGCACTTGGCCGGCCACAGCCACAGCCACCACGCACACCGACACCACCACGCAAGTCGCTACAGCGCCGGTGATATGCAGCCTCGCGGTGGCGGTGAGCGGCACGGCGGTCAGGGCGACGGCGATGACGATGAAATTCTTCGCCGCACCACACAGGGTGGCGAAAGCAGTAGCGCCTGCGGCGGCGCCGCCACCGCCACCGCCACCGCCACTGGCACTGGCACCGTCACCGGCGGCTTCGTGTTCGCATGGAGCCCCTTGGGCCGCCGGCAGGGCGCCATGAGCGGCGCGCAGCACACACACACCACGCCATCCCTGTGCACCCTGACACCCGGCACCGCCACCCGCACCGCCGCCAGCACACCCGCCAGCACGCAGACGGGCGCGACGTCGGTCGGGCGCTCGGCGCGCCCCGCCGCCGCCGACTCCGCCGCGGCCATCGTTGCCGCCGCCGCCGCCGCCGCGTTAGGGCCGTTGACGGCGGCCGTGCAGCCGCGCGCGGGCTCCGCCGCCGCTGTGGCCGTTGTCGGCGCAGGCGATGGCGACCGGGGCGGCAGAGGCGGCTCCGCCAGGCGGCGGCCGTCGACTGCGGTGGCGTTTGGCCGCAAGCTGCAGGAGGGCCTGGAGGCGGCGCTTGCGAGGCTTGGCGCGGTGGGCAGCCGGCGGCACTCGGCCGGCGACGACAGCCAGCGCTAGGGCTGTGGCAGTGCCGCCGCCTTACACGCACACACATGCGTTAGGTGCGTGGCGGCACGGCGGGGCGAGCGGGCGCTGTGGACGGACATGCTGCGGAGTGCTTGCGACGCCGCTTGCTGTTTGTCCCTGCATATGCCGGCGCCAGCTGCGCCATACGAATCACACCTAGCTGCTTGACTACATGTCAAAATACATCGCCGCTAAATTATTCATGAAATGATTCGACAACCGTTTCCGTGTGCGGACAGCTGACGTTTGGTGTGATTGTTGGCAGCGTGACGATACGACAGCGATTGTGTTAATGTGTGAGAAGGGTGCGAGAGGCGGTGTTTGTCTTTCTGTGCGAGTGTGTTTACGCATGCTTGGCGCTGGTTTGTGCGTTGTGAAGTTGCTTCCGTTAGATTGCCGGTAGCCTCAGCTGTATCACAGGCACACGCACGCACATGTCCAGGCGAGGATGATGCATGACGCGCCCGACGGCCATTTTTAATGTGTATGCGCGCATTTGGAATGACATAACTGAAGTGGATTGCATTGACGTAAGGCGAAGAGACATTATACTGGCAGGATCAAGGCAGGGTCGCGGCGTGAGCAAAACCACGATCTGAAACCGACGGTCAACGCGGCCGCACAGCAAATAGGCCGCAACATGCTACGGTGGTGCGGGAGCAGTCGGTACGGGAGTGCGGAAGGCGCGGGGAGATTGCATTAGTAGCACACGCGAGCGCCACGCGCGGGAGTCACACGGGAACTGCGGCCGCTGCGGGTATGTGGACTCCCAGCGGTCGTCAGCATATGGCCCGTGCCGGGCTTGTAGCGTAGCGTAGCGAGGGAGGGAGGGTCCATGCAGGATTGATAATGGGGGGGAGGCGGAATCCGGGGATCTGTGGAGAGACGACGCAACACGAAGACGTTCCGGGCGGGCAGAAACCGTTGGCGAGAGGCTCCGGTCTTTGGGTGCATGCGAGGTTGAGGCTGTCGAGCCGCTGCGTGATGATGTTCATGCTGGGAGGGGGGGGGAGGGGATGAACCTAATTAGCTCGCGCTGCAGCCGAGCACAGTGAAGGAGATTGGATGTGTCCTAACACACTGCAACAAAAGACGGATGCTATGGATTCATGGTTCATTCATGGCGCCGGCCCTCTGCTGTCGATTCGGCCAAGTCCCTTTGCCCATGATGGTTACCGAATAATGTGATGCGCCATGTACGAACTGCTTTTAATTTTACCATGTATTTTTGCTTTGCGTGGCTGGTACGCGGCCGGCACATCCCCAATGCTACGGAAGAGCAACAGCTTCCCTGGGGTTGGGTGGGACGTTGGTTGTTCTTGCAAACCAGTTTGTTTAGGTGGGACCATGGGAAGTTGGGAGTGCGGTCACGATGTGCAGCGTCTCACTAGCTGAGGGCCCCGCTGCATGGCACGGTCGCGTGTGCCCCTGTGGCCGTGCGTGCGGTGTCTGCAGCGGGACACCTTGGAGGTACGATATGGCTTGTCGCCAGAGCGTGTGCTTGTTTAGCACAGTTTGAAGCACTGACTTGGGGCAGTGCAGCGGAGATAACGAGGGGCCCGCTGTTTGGGGCTGTGAGACATGGGCCGCGGCGCTATGGGACTTGCTCACCTAAACATTTGGCATGAGGGGCAGGGGCGCGTGCCCGGCCACGTGGATGTGAAGAATGACGAATAAGAGAGGTGGCTTTGCCACACTGATAGCAGTCGCGCGGGAGTTGGGTCTTGAGAGTCGAGAGGGTATGCCTCAGCGCTACTGATTCTGGTTGAGCATGTGTTGCGGACGGCTACGCGCAGGCACAGCTTGTCTGCCCGAGCCATGGTTGCAAGTGCCTGCACATTGTTTATGTGCTGCGAAACGGATACCGCATTTTGCAGGACTGGTGGCTGCCTTGGGTTGGCGGAGCTGTTGCTTTGCGTCTGGCGGTTCGGGACCGGCGGGAACGGGCCCATGTACCCATGTACCGTATATCAGGGCGAGCGAAGGAAAGGTGCGGGCGGCCCTCACCCGCCCCTGTTTGATTCGAGTTGGGGGGTGTAAGAAGTTACAGCCCTATGTATGCGGTTCTGGAGCTTCGGGGCCGTCAGTGTGCAATCTGTGCATCCCCGTGATCCTCTCCACCGGAAATGTTGTGCACAGGGGGAGGGTGGGCAAGGCTGGAAGTGGGTAATCGCTGACCCAAAACGACTGATTGTCAGGGGAGGACATAACCCATGTCGTGACAAGTGTGTTGGGGTGGCCGAAACTGTGAGTTGGAAGGGTTTGAGCGCTACTCAATGGAGCGCACGGGATGCCGCAACGCTGGGGGCATATCTGTGTACGTAAGAACGGCAGTTAACTCTGCCTGCAAGTTGGTTAGGCGGCGCAATATTGGCGGAGGCGAAGTGATATGGCTTCGCCTCACAGCACGTGATGAGGCGACGCCCGCCTTACTGCTAGGTGCCTGCTACTTGGCGCCCGAGGGTTCTAAATTTCATCAAGGCGCGGGGGAAGAATGCCGCACGGGCAGCCAAATTGCTACGGACCTTTTTGCTGCCATTCAGGCTGAGCTTGCGTCTGTACGAATGGGTGACGAGGAGGTCTTGTTAGCGGGCGACTTCAACGCTCGGCTCTCTAGTAGAAAGGAGGAAGCCGGCGCTGAAGGCCGTAGAAGCTGGAGGGGTCTGAGTGACGTCGCTTCGAGCAACCTGGGAGACGGGCTGCTTGAATACCTAGACATGCCGGGTTTCGTGCGATCTGCTGCGTGTTTCCCAGAAGCGCGCGCTTGCGAGGATGATAGCACTAATAATTTTGGAGCAGCCTTGGCAGCCCTGTGCCGCGATGAGGGGGTGGGCGTTCTCAATGGCAGAGTCAGAGGAGATCTGACGGGTAAGGTGACTTTCCCGACAGAGAACGGTGGGGGTAGCACTATAGACTTATACGTATGTTCCTCGGGTCTGCTGGACAGATGCCAACACATGCAGGTGTGGGACCTCCCACACAGGATGAGCGGTGCTAGAGTCACCGACCACAAGCCGGTCACACTGGTACTATCCCCGTACATCATCGGGACGGGCGAAGGGGAGGCCCTCAATCTGAGAGAAGGAGAATCGAATTCAATAAGCGCATGACTGACTGCTATGCTGATCTGTTTGCGGAAGGAACGCATGTCCGTAATGAACTAGCAGGATTGGAAAATGAGCTTGCCGATCACACGAGTGGCATCAGCACCACGCAAGGGGTTGAGCGGCTAGCGCAGCTACTACGTAGATGCATGATGAAGGCTTGGAGAAATTCCGGGCAAAGCCGGCCGCCATGTGGAGGCGGGCAAGACGCCCCATGGTGGAGCGCGGCATGCGGGGAGCATAGGCGTGGCGTGTTGGAGTTGACAGCGACTGCCAAGGGCAAAAGTAGGGACGGGCCAGAATACGCTGCCCTAAGGGAGGCGAGGCGTGTTTACAACAGAGTAAAGCGCGAGGCCAAGGCTAGTTACGAGCATCAGGCGCTGCGCGGACATGCTGAGGCATGCCGCACAAACCCCCGCAAGCTCTGGCAGCTGTTGAAGGGTGGGCAGGCAGGCGAGTGTCCGCTTGAGGATGTTGAAGAGTGGAGTACTTATTTCGATGGCCTTTATAATGCAGGCTTACACGAGCGCACCAGCGACGCGGAGGCCAGGGTAGTAGAAATCTTGAGCTACGTAAACGGTATTGGCAGGCAGGGATCAACGCAGACGCTTCTAGGCTGTGCTGCCGTCGCAGAACGTACACGGCAGGCTGACGAGGTGCTTAATGCTAGCTTTACGCAAGACGAGGTGCACTATGCGGTTGGCCAAATGGGCAACAATAAGTCGTGTGGGCCAGAAGAGGCGCCCAGTGAATGCTACAAGAAATGCACCTACCGCACGGAGGGGGAAAACCCCACCACGGTCAACGCCATTATACCAGCCCTTACGGCTTTGATGGAGCGCATTAGGATGCTAGGTGATTACCCTGCGCAGTTTGAGGAATCACACCTCACGCCGGTGTACAAGAAGAAGGGAGAAGCTGGGGATCGTACGAACTACCGAGGCATAGCAGTGGGAGGCACGCTGGCTAAGTGCTACGCCGCCCTCAACCAGGCACGGCTCGCACAGTTTGGCGACGTTACGGAGGGAAGGCATCGCTGTCAGGCGGCTTTCAGGGCTGGGTACAGCACAGCCCACCATCTGTTCGCGCTGCGGCACATTACGCATAAGCACAGTGCTATCGGGGCAAAACCGCTGTTTGTTTGTCAGATTGATTTTGAGAAGGCGTTCGACAAAGTGCCTAGATGGGTGCTTTGGCAACGACTGGCTGAGCGAGGGGTGAGCGGGCACATGTTGACGGTGCTAGAGAGATGCTATCAGAAGGTCTGCCTACGGGTGAAAGTGAACGGCAAGTTAAGCAGCCTGTTTGCATCACTGCAGGGGGTTAAGCAAGGATGCCCTAAAAGCACGGACCTGTTTGGGATCTTCATTGAAGCCCTGGCCGATTACATAGATGCATGGGATAGGCACGAACTACCCAGTCGCACGTGGAGTAATGAGGCACCTGAGATTGGCGGCAAGCTTGTGGCCTGCCTGCTGTACGCTGACGATCTGACGTTCTGTGCGCTGTCCATCCATCGCATGCAGTTCCTGCTAAACAGGTTGCATGAGTTCTGTGAGGCCTTCGGGATGCGTGTGAATATAGGCAAGTGTGAGATCATGGTTTTTGCTGGCACCTCAGTAGAGAGGCAACTGTCTGCGGTGCGAGCTACTGCCCTTAGGTACGGAGGCGTGCGAATCCCTGTGAAGGGGCGCGCGCGGTACCTAGGCCTTTACTACGGGCCAGCCACGACGTTCGATTCCTGCTACCAGAAGCTGATTGCCGCGGGTAAAAGAGCTGCTCTCGGTTTGATAGCTGCGCTAGACAAGAGGGGCTGTTTGGCACCTGACGTTATGCACACCTGTTTTGATGTGCAAGTGAGATCGGTATTGTCCTATGGTGTAGAGATATGGGGGCCGGACGCGTTTTACTCTCTCTTCGAGGGGGTCAGCTACGGTGGCTATGATCGCGCACAGGAAGGGGCCATACGTGGCAAATGGCGGAAGGCCAGCACGCTGTTCGAGAAGGCCTTGGTTGACCCAATGGTTGCGCTGCAGACGTCTTTCCTTGCGAGAGCGGCTGGGGTGCGTAAGCCAACACACAGGCTGCTTTATGCTGAATTCGCGGCGTACCCAATGCATCTGCATTGGGCGCGTCTGGTCTTTAGTTTTTGGAACCGCATAGTCAAGCAAGAAAAGTCACTCGCGCACACGTTCTTGGAGGATGCTGTGAACACGGCAGTAGCAAGTGCTTTCCAGGGGATGTGCTGGGTAAGCAAGCTGTATAAGGTATGTAGGAAGCTAGGTTACGACTGGTCCGAAAAAGGACCGCAAGGCCAGGCTGCGCTGGGTGCATGGTTGCTTCGAACTGAGCTGCCGGTTGGGACGCTCCTAGCTGAGCTTTCCAGCAAACTTATGCACGAATGGGACGCTGCTAGTCTTCACACTGACCCGCGATTGTTTGCTGAAAGTGGGGGGCGGCGCTCTGTGGGCGGCGCGCCAGGGGTGAAAATGTGCAGGTATCTGCAGTGGATGGGAGTGCCACTAAAAGATGCATCGATTGAGCAAGGCAGACTAGCCCATATGAGGCAGTACGTGGCGCATAAGCATTTGATAGCCCTAATGCGCTTTCGTTTGGGCTGCTGGGACCTGGAAGTGAACCGCCCCCAGGCGGGGGGACAGTACCGGGCTAGGGCGCAACGGGTGTGTAGGCTGTGCGGGAATGGAGGCGTGGAAGACGAAAAGCACGTCTTGCTGGAATGCACGAAGTACGCGAGCTTGAGGGAAGCAGTGGGTATTACAGGTAGTGATATGAAAAGAGCTATGCTTGGCACGGACGTTCAAAAGCTAGCTGCTTACTTGCACGCGGTGACAACGCTTCGGTCTAGTGAATTGCGCAACCGCTAGCTGATTCCCCTTTGTTTAGTTATCATCGCGCCTCCGGACTCAAAGGAGTTAGTGGGGCCGCATGGACTTCAAGCCATGTAACATGCTCATGCTCATGCTCGTGTTGGGGTGGCCAGCATGAGCCCAGGTCGTCAGCGGTCTTAGCCTACGCCCTACGGTCTGCAGACCGCATCACGATGCACATCACCTGGGCTAAGGACCGCTTCGCCGGATGGCAGGGATGCCGTGACCCCTGCCCATGGCAGCCCGCCTGCCTGCCCCTGCCCGACACGACGGCTGATCGGTCCACGACGTCCAGTCTACGTACATTCCTTGAGTATTTTTATTCTTATCAACATAATCATATGCTGCAGAATGCAGGAGTAGCTTGCGCTTTGCTTATAGTGATACGCGCCGGTGTCGCGCGCGGTTAGAGGCTGTGGCCCGCCGGCAGCCTTCACCGGTGAGTTGGCAGCGGGCATGCTCGCATGACGTGTTGATGGCGTGCAATGCGCGTGAATACTGGGCATTTCGACTTGAGAAATGGGCGCGGTCTACCAAATCGTTATAGCATGACGCGCAAAACGACGCTGTAGTCTGGAGCGTCGTGTGATTGCAGTACTTGTCCATGTATGCAGATGATTACAACACAAGGAAGCTCGGAAACGGTGCTGTTCGAAACGCAGCGGCAATACGAGCATCCTGGTCAGCGGGCCTTTTTACGATAGCTTAAACTGGGAAGTGGGCCAACGCGATGGGCGATCTGCATGTTGTTAGGCTCAGTGATCTCGTTGCACGGCGTCATAGCGACGCGCGGAGCACGCTGGACCAGTCGACCAGCGTGGCGATTGCCGAGAGCGGCACAGTCCTAATGCGCGAGGACTCCGCGGCCAGCGCCACCCAGCAGCGCCACAGCAGCTACGCCACAGCCGGTGCACCACGACAGCGGTGGGACCCCGAGGCTGCGGCAGCGGCGGCCAGTGCTGCTGCACTCGCATCCCCCCGCGACCAGGGGTGCGGACACGACTGCCGGCGGTGTCGTCGTCAATGCGCCCGCAGCGGCCGCCCCTTGAAGCGGTACGGCTCGTGTGTGGCTGAGGTCACCAACCGCACCGGCACCGGCACCACCGCCGCCACCACCGCCGACGGCATCATGCCTGCTGCGTCCGACGGCGGCGGCGGCCACTGCTGCTGCTGCAGCCTGAGCCGCATGAGCCGCCGCTTGCTGCATGACCGCGACGACGCCGACGACGCCGGCAGCAGCGGCAGTTGCCAAGGCGAGCAGCAGGATGACCTGCGGGTGGCGTGCGGCGGCAGCGCGGGCGCTACCCATGGCGGCCGCCAGCAGGAGCGGCAGCAGCGGCGTGGCGTGCGGCTCAATGCGTCGGTGGGGGCGGCGGCACCATCCGGCGTGCAGCAGCGGCGGCTGGTCGGACTGGGATGCTCCCGCACCACGGGCGGCACGATGAACGACGTTGCCGGCGGGAGCAGCAGCAGCATGCTACCGCCGGCGCACTTGCAGCAGCTGCCGCTCGGTGGCCCCGCTGCTGGCGGCCGCAGCAGCGGCGTGCTGCAACCTGCCGCCGCCGCCGCAGACGAAGACGGGCTCCATCATTCGCCATCGCCGCCCACGGTGGGTGACACAGCGTGTACAGCAGGCGCCGCCGCCACCTTCGCTGGCGTCGCGGGTCCCGCGCTGGCCACATGCATTCATAGCGGCGGCGCAGTCGGCGGCGACGCCCGCCGCGGCGCGCTGTCCTTCCGTGGCCCAAGCCTGGTGGCCGCAGCGGCTGCCGCCGCCGCTGCCGCCGCCCCCACCGCCGCTGGCGGTTCTGCTGTCTCTGCGGCCGTTCTTACGGCTTCTATGCTCCCGGCTGCTGCCAACGCCATCGCCTGCTGTGTGGACTGTGTTGCGCCAACACAGCACGGCGCCGGCCAGCCACGGGCGGCCGCCGCCGGTGCTGCTAGCGCCACCGAAACAGCCGGCGTCGGTGGCGGCGGCTGCGGCGGTGACGCTGCAATGCCTGCTGCTGGCGCCTGCGGTGCCGAAGGCGCCGCCGGGCCTGCTGCTGTGGCTGCTATTGCCGCTGCTAGCGTTGGCAACGCCGACGGCTGCCGCGCGGTGTCATGGATAGAGCCGATGGACGTCCGGGATCTGGCGTCATTGGGGTGGCCAAAGCAGCAGCGGCAGCCGCTGCTGGGTCGTGCGCTTGCTGCGGCGGAGGCGGAGGAGGTTGGGCATTACTACGGCTGCTGCGGCGGCGGCGGCGCGATAGGAGCAGCAGGGGCAGGCGGCGGCGAGTGTTCCTCCTGGGCGTCCGCCCTGATGGTATCACACCTCGCCCTTGGCGCGTCCTCAGGGGTGGCCGCGGTCGCGGCCGCCGCCGGGGCCCACCAGCCGCCGGCGACGGCGGTGGCCTCGGCCCTCGGCGTGTCTGATGACGTACCCGCCGCATTCATGCGCGCACCCGCTCCTGCAGCGGCGGCGGTGGCGGCCGTGCCCGTGACGTTCGCAGCAGCAGGTTATCATTACGGCAACAGCACTTTCAACCACAGCACTAACCAGCAGCAGCAGCGGCAGCAGCAGCCGCGCCTACCCCTGCCACTGCTGGCGCATGAGTACGATTTCCTGCTGCTGGATGGCGGCGGCGGCGGTGGCGGTGACGACAGCAGCCTGCTGATAATCTGCGAGGACAGCAACATTGGAAGCTTGGGCAATCACGGCGGCGGATATGGAGATGCGGCGGAGGCGGATGAATGCTTCAGCAGCTACGGCGGCCGCTGCGACATGAGCTCTGCTGCGGGGGAGGCAAGCAGCTACTGCCGCATTCCGTTCCTGTCGGCCGGCACGACAGAGATCGAGGCTGTAGCAGCCGCCGCGGACGCCGCAGACGCGGATGCCGTAGCCGCAGCACGGCCCGCCGTGCCAGCCATTACTGCGGCGGCGGGGGCACCCGTTACTGCTGACGGTAGCAGCCGTGCCGCCGCCAGTTGCGGCGGTGCGTGGCGTGCGCCAGGCAGCAGGCCTGCAGGTACTGCTAGCGCCTCAGGCGCAGGTGCAGGCGCAGGCGCAGGTGCAGGCCATGGTGCTGCACGGCACGCAGAGGCGGCGCGGCTGCCGCGGGCAGTGGGAGCAGCAGAAGGACCGCCGGCGGCCGGGTGGCCGGACGGCGGTGGCGGTGACGGTGACGTAGACACAAGCGGCCTGTGGCGGCCGTGGGTGCCGTCGGTGCGGGCCCGCCCCCAGTACATCACCAGCGTCGGTGCCGGTATCGCCGGTATCGCGGGTGCTGCCATGCCGCACGGCGGCGCCTCCGCTGCCCTAGCAGCTGCGGCGTCATGTGCGCCAGGCGGCGCCACGCTGCCGCGCACGCCCGCTGTGGTGGAGGCCGTTGACTTGGCGAGGCTCCTGTCCCTCCACTCGCCGCGCTCGCGGCAGCCGCGCCACCCCCAGCAGCAGCCAGAGCAGCAGCCTCAGCCGGCTGAAGTTTCGGCGACGTACACTCGCGAGTACTCGCATGTCGCCGAGGGCTGCTGGCTGCCGGGCGGCCCAATCGAAGCAACCGTATGCCCTGCGGCTGCTGCCGGCTCCCGTCCGACGGCTGCTGCGGACCTGGTGGCGGCGGCGGCGGGATGCTGGGCTTGGCAGCAGCAGCACAGCACCGGCGGCGGCGGCGGCGGCAGTGGCGGCGGCGCCGGTGCACGTGGCGTCGTGGGCCGTGACGGCGCCAGACGCGTGGGCGGCGGCTCTGCTGGCGCAGCTAGTGCTACTGCTTGGGCAAGTGCAGCTGCAGAGCAGCAGCGGGCTGGTTGCAGTAGTTCAATCCGCTTCCGCGGCGGCGGCAGCTGCCCCATCCTGGCTGTAGCAGTAGCAGCCGGCTCTCCTGCCGCTGCGGCGGTTGCGCAGCGCTTTCCTGCGAACGGCTCTGCTGCTGCTGCGACGGCAGCTGCTACTGCGGGTGACGCTGCAGCGGGTGCAGGCCAGCATGCCGACGGGGATGAGGTCCCAATCCTCCTGAGCGAGGATGCGCGCACGCGCACCCTCTTCAGCCACTCATGGGATGAGGGGGTGGATGCCGCGCTGGCAGTCCTGGTGATGCCGCCGTGAACGCAAGTGGGCGGGAGCAAGGAGCGAGAAGTTTCCGCAGGCAGAGCCCCAATTGACGTGGGGGCTGGCTGCTTGCAGCAGTGATTGATGTGTGTGGGTACTCCGCTGCTGCTTGATGTGTGTGTGTGTGAAGTACCATGTGTTTAATATTGTACCTGCTATGAAGCTTCCAGCTGTTGTGATTAGGTCGCATGACGATGCATGGAGAACTGTTTACGAAATGCCTGGTTCATACGGATACTTTTCACCGC
Organism: Chlamydomonas incerta; assembly: GCA_016834605.1. NCBI lineage: Eukaryota > Viridiplantae > Chlorophyta > Chlorophyceae > Chlamydomonadales > Chlamydomonadaceae > Chlamydomonas > Chlamydomonas incerta. Next base: position 361,454 of record JAEHOC010000041.1, read on the forward strand.
GCGTGTTGTCAGCCTCAAAAGCCTCAAGGCAGTCAGGCGCCTCACATGCCTTGCTGCGCGTGCACGTTTCGACGCAACGGCCATGAGCCACGCGTTTTTCAGGCTGAGAGTTTTGGATGGTGATTGACGGGCGGCGCTTGGAGGGCCGCCCTGACTCACCGTCGCCGAATAAGGATTGGCGGATTGGGAGAGAACTATGAGGAGACCAGAATGGTTGCCGCATGAGAGGAAGTTTTTCCACATGAGAAGTAACAAGTACGGTACAGTGCGTCAAGTTCGACATAAAGTCCTGTTACTCTTGCCATGAGTACGCTGAATGTGAATAAATTATTCGGGGGATTACTACCTAAGATCACTACTGTTTTTACGCGTGAGATGATGAAGTGCAGCAGGCCGAAGCCATGACGTTTGATGAGTAGGGTTGCTGGTTGGTTTGAGAGACGGGACGGCTTGCATATGGGCAGCCGCCAGTGGGCGGTAAGGGCTGCTTCACATCGCACACGCAACTTGCAACAAACCTCGCATTCAATGTGCGCACGGCGCACGTGAGGCGCAGGTGTGCGTGGGTGTGTGAGCTGTGTGTGGTCCTGTGTTACCGGCGTGTGAGGGCTATGCCAGCTAGCTTGCAAGTGAAGCCCGGTGCATGGAAAGCCTTCGTTCGTCAATGCAGCACGTCTGGGCGCGCTTTGGGAGTAATTGAACAAAGTTATGCTATGCATGCTAATCAAGTGGTGGATTACGTTTGTGAACTGATCAGATTTGCCTTACTTAAGACGGTGGCAGAGCCAGAACGGCGGCTCCAGAACTACTTGCGGGGCCAGATTAACCAGCATGCGCTTCAGTGTGTGAGCGGTGGGGCGGGGCGGGGGGTGAGACAGGCCCGGTAAATGCGGCCTATCGCCTGGCGCGCAATCCTCTCTTCATGCGGTGGGTGAATAAACCAGATTGTTGGCGCATGTTGAGATAAAGCATTCGGGCTGAAATCGGCAATCCCGTCAGATGGGGCACAATAAGACGCGCATAGCGGTGTCAGGAAGCAGCACCAAGCTGGGGCGGGGTCGGTCCTGCGCTGTGGAAGGGCGCTGTGCCCCTAGCACCTGCACCTCCACCTGCACCTGCACCTAGCACCTAGAACCTGTTGACCTGCACCTATCGGGTCAGCAGGTGCTGGATGCAGGTGCAGGTGCTAGGGGCAGGGGCAGGGGCAGGTTGGCAGGGGCAGCTGTTTGTGTGGTGTTCGGTTTTGAGAGGTGCCGGGGTGGAGGAGGCCTGAGATAGTTGGCGGGGTTGGCATCAATGCATGCGTGCGATGCTGTGGACCGATGGTAAGGGAAGAAGGCAGGGGCGGCATGTTAGCGCCTTCGCGGCAAGGCGGTGGACTGCAGGAGGCTGCCAAGCAATTGGCGCCAACAACGGTGGCGCCACGTTGAGAAGCGCCGGAAAGTAAAGGCGACGGGGTGTGGGTTGAGGCGGGCGGTCACCAGGCCATGGCACTGTGGCCGTGGCTGTTTCGTGTGTATTGATGCACGTACCGTTTTTGGCGAGTTGGCGGCCGCACGAACGTCGTGACGGCTTGCGGTGGCGTGTCGTGTCGTGTCATGTCGTATGGTATTCCTCAGCTAGCGCCTTGCCCTGGGCTAGATTGCGTTGGTTACAGGGAACCAAGCAGGGACCTGCTGCCCCCTGCTGCTGACGACGACGCGGCTCACGAGCCAGCGGGCACACACCTGCATACACTGTGGTACGGTAGGATACTTGGGTTGTTGCACGGTTACCGGTGTGCGCGTGAAGCACAGCGTAGCTGGATTGTGGACCGTGTGGCTGGCATCCGGATGGTGCTGCTACAGTGCTACACACGCACCGGTACCCAGGTCGTCCAGCTGGCTTGTAATGCCTCCGTACGCACGCAGGCGTGCAGGCATGTGCCCTTCATGACCTTGCTACCGGTATGCTGCTGAGTACCGTTCTCAAGGATAGGCCCAGCCGCGCAACGGCAAGAGCATAGGGCGGGTGCGTGCCGGAGATGCAAGCGCCCACCGTTGTCTGTAGGCAAGGCACCTGCTGGTGAATGCTGTGAGCAGGGGATGGGCCACACGACCTCCTAGACCTGCGCACGACGTAACACTGCATTGGGAATCAACCGAAGCTAGATGCCCACGGCACGGACGGACGTGCTGGGAGGAGCGCAAGCTTTGGGCTTGGGTCTTGGGCAGGGTCTAGGGGTTGGGTACGGCTCGCACGGTTGGCACGGGTACGCACCCAGTAAGCACCGACGACAGTAATGATCTCGTTTACAGATATATCGTCGGTACTCGGGCGAGAAAGCCGAAAGAAGCGTGAATCGAATACGCATGCATCCGTGTCGGTCAGACACGGACGCCCCATGACCCCGGACGCGCCTTCGTAGACCCGCGCGCGGTGGACTATTACGCGTAGATTTCCGCAGTCTGTATCACAATTGGTATTGATATGCTGTTGCGACATTCACAAGCTGCAAAACGTGTTGACTTGAAGCACATGAATTCAAGCGAATGTGCAACTTGAGCGCGCAGAAGCGCTGCTGGCTTGGCTTGCACGTCCCAGATACTTGCTGTAGTTGCAAAACTTGATTCACAGAGGAATTCGTTTTCTGTGCGGGCCAGATAAAAATGCCCCGTCAAGCACGGTTTGCGACCCCACCTAGCGGACACCTATGTACATATGAATTGGTCTACATTGCGCTGCTGGTGAGCAGTAGCGAAATTTAGTGAAACCGATGCTCGCCGGGTTGCGACCCCGGCAAAGGACCCACGCCGGGGCTTTGTGCATGCATTGAACGGAAGTATGCCTCGATTTAAGGGACGTGGACAGAACTGGCGACTGGTTTATGGCGCGCGGGGCCGTGGCGAACGCCCCGACCCCGCGCCCCAAGCCTGTTGCCCCCCCCCCCCTCCCCGCGCCTCACCTGTTCCCCACTCGCACCCATATCCTCTGACCTTCATCGGCATCACTCACACAGGTCGCGGCGCTGCTGGCGCACGCGGCCCGCGCCGGCACGCGCGACCGGCCGTGGTGCGAGGGCGGGGCTGCGGTTTGCCGCGGCTCCACCACCGCCGAGTCCCGCTACGAGCACGTGTCGCTCACCAGCGGCAACGGCCTGGTGCGTTGGGGCCGCAGTACACACGGTGCACCCCCCCGTACGGCACACTGACGTAGGCGGGCGGGGTGGCGGGGCGTCTGGGCATGCCGGTACCGTATGCGGGCCTCCCGCGCAGTGGCTGCTACAGCTGCTGGGGCGGTGCAGCGGCGGGAGCGGGGGGTGGCGGCACGGGATGGTGCCGTGGCGCGGCTAGGGCGGGGGCCGCGGGCGCGGCTAGGGCGGAGGCCGATGCGGGGTCTGCACACAACACCAGGGGGAAGCAAGGAGGAACAAAGCGGGGTATGTGGTGCGGCACACCTGCGTGTCATGCAGCCAGTTGGCGTGTGCCGCCCTTGTCATCGCGCTCCGCCCCCCCCCCCTGCAACCCCACGCTGCAACCCCCGGACGTGCCAGCCCCTACCAACCACGCGCCCGCCACCTCCACCTCCACCACCATCACCACCATCACCACCACCACCACCACCACCACCACCACCACCACCACCATCACCACCACCACCACCACCACCACCACCACCACCACCACCACCACCACCACCACCACCACCACCACCACCACCACCACCACCACCACCACCACCACCACGTCCACCGCAACGCAGGTGTACACGTTCGGCGGGCGCAAGGGCGCCTGGCCGGCCGACATCGCGCCCAGCTCCACGCTGGAGGAGGTGGACATGCGCAGCCTGTCGCTGCGCAGCCAGGCCATCAGCGGCTGGCAGGTGCGGGCCTGGGGGGTGGGCTGGTGGGTGGTGGTTGGTTGGTGGGGGCGTTGTTTTGGGGGAGGGGGGTGAGTACCAGCCCAAAAACCAAACTAAGTCGACAGGGGACAGGCAAATGCAAGGTGGGGCTGGTGAGAGCTGACACAGGGCGCCGGGGGCTGGGGAGGGGGGCGGGACTGAGGTTTGCGGGGCTGGCAGCGGACTGGGGAGGGACTGCGGAGGCTGCGGGGCGTGACAGGGGGCTGGCGCGAGGCGGCGGCGACAGGGAGGGGGGTGGGGGAGCCCAGGCAGGGTGGTGAAGCGCCCTGGATGGGGCCATCGGGGACCGCACACGCCGCCCAGCGGCCGCCGCATACGCATGCCGTACGCATGCCAGTTGTGGGCGCTTGCCGCCACTCGGAAACCGTGCTATCTCTCGGGGCATGTTTGCACACCCCCGCAACCCACACGGAGCCACCATAAAACCGCCACTCTGCGTCACCAACCGCTGCTCGGGCCGCGCCCTCCGCCATCACCGCGCCCCACCCACCCCCCTGCCCGCCCTTCGCCGCCGCAGAACGTGTCCGGCCGCGCCGGCCACACAATGATTGAGTACCAGGACGCTGCCGGGCGCCGGCACCTTGTGGTGTTCGGCGGTGTCATGTACGATGCAGCCTCCGCATCCTCCTCCTCGTCGTCGTCGTCGTCCTCTTCCTCATCTGGGTCGGACACGAGCGGCGGCGGCGGTGGCAGCAGCACCACAACCGTCAGCAGCGCCAACCCGGCCGCCAATGAGACGCTGCTGAACGACGTGGCCAGCGTGGGGCTGCAGGACTTTGCGTGGGTGGCGCACAGGCCCACAGGTCGGTTGCGGCCGGGGGCGCGTGTAGGGGATGCCGGGACGGGGTGGGGGCGCGGGCGTTTCTACCGGCACGTGCGAGGGAGCGTGGCTTGTGTGGCTTGGAGCTGCGGAAGGGTCCCTATTCGCCTACGTGAAGGCGTAGACAAATTGCGGCGTGCCGTGCCTCCAGGCAGCGGCGGGGCGGTGTGCAGGGCAAACGGAAATGCCCCATGCGCGTGTCGATCGCCCATACATTGGCTTGGCCGTTAAGTTGCCGCGCCACGTCACCAAACAACTCACAGGGACGGCGCCCAGACCTCGCAAGCACGCGTCGGCCGCGCTGTGGGGCACCGAGGTGAGGGAGCGGCGGCTTGGCTCGCTCGGGCGGCGGCAGGGACTTGCAAGGGTGGCGGCTGGGGCCAGGGCGTGCAGGCGTCCGCGTGCAATCACACTCACTACCGCCACATTCGCGATCACCGCGATCACCGTCGCGATCGCCGCGCGGCCCCCTACACCCCCGACACACATCACCGCTGGTCTTCCGCGCCTGCTGTACCGCATTTCCAACTTTCCCCTGCACCCCCTCCCACACGCACTTCTTTGCACCATCTCCTTCACACACACACACACACAACGTCGCACCGCACGCACAGTCTCTTGCTTGTCGTTTTCCCTTGTACTCTCTAACACACACACACACACACACACACACACACACACACACACACACACACACACACACACACACACACACACACACACACACACACACACACACACACACACACACACACACACACACACACGCACACCATCACTACCCCCCTCATCCACCCCAAACCGCCACCACCGCCACCATCACTAACCCCACCGCCCCCTCCGCCCCCGCCGCCAGGTGATGCTGGTGTACGGCGGCGTGCTGGCGGACGGCTCCACCTCCTCCGAGCTGTGGGCCTACAACATCACCGGCCGCAGGTGAGCGTGGGCGCGTGCGTGCGTGTTGGGTGCAGGGGGGTGGAGGGGCTGACACGTTGGGTATGGTCACCTGAGGCGCCGCGGGACCCCGCGCAACACGGCAAGCCACGCCTCCACGACACGATCTAACGCCTCCCCCCTCGCCTTCCACCCTCTCCCCTCCTCCCTTCCCGCGCCGCCATCCCCACACCGGTACCGTTGCCGTACGCACGTACGTACACACACAGCTGGCTGGGCCAGGTCACGCCGCAGACCACCTCGTACGGCGACTCGCCGCCCGCGCTGCGCTCCGCCGCACTCGCCGTGTCCGGCAGTACACTGATCGTGTACGGCGGTTACAAAACCACCGTACTAACGGTCTACGCGCCGTCACCGCCGTCACCGCCGCCGAGCCCGCCCACGATGACGGGCGGGGGGCCCACTGGGAACGGCATGGGCGGCTCCACTGGGAACGCCACGGGCGGCTCCACTGGCCCGACCGGCGGCTCCACTGGGGGAACGGGGGGAACGGGCACCGGCGGCGCAACAGGGCGGCGGCGCGGGCTGGCGGCTGCGGACTCGCCGCCGCCGTCGCCCGCGCCGCCGTCGCCCGCGCCGCCCTCGCCGCGGCCGCCCAGCCCGCCACGGCCGCCGCCGACTGTGTCGCGTGAGTGCGTGTCGCCGCGCCCTTCGTTGCCTGGCCCACGATTGCTTGTCCCCCGTCGCCGCACGTTCCCTCCTGCACCGCATCCGCATCCATCCTCTCTCTGCAACCCCAACCCCACCCACCCCACCCACGCCAGCTATCCAACATCGCTGTTGCCTCCCGTCGCCCGCTCTCGCTGCTCTCACCGCCCTCACCGCCCTCGCCTGCGCCCTCGTTGCTCCACGCTACTGCCACTGCCGCCCCCTGCCCGCCCACACGCGCAGTGTCCCAGTTCCAGCTCAGCCGGGCGCTGTGGGCTGTGGACATCCGGCTGGCGCCCTGGTCGCCACCCGCCTACGTGGCCACCTGGGTGCGAGCCGCCGTCAGCATGGTAAGTCATGGGCCCTGCGGCGCTGCGGCCCTGGGTGCCCGCATGTGTGCTGGGGTGGGGTGGGGTGGGGGCGTGGTGGTGGCAGTGGCCGCCAGTAGCCCGGCCTACAGGCTGGCAGTCCGCCAATCCTCCATACAGCAGGAGAAGCGGGGACCCCACCCGGTCATTTCTCTTACCATCCTTGCAACGCCCACCCTCGCTGCGCACCCCCGCACGCAGTCCTCGCCGCAGCCCGACGGCAGCTCCGCCGCCGACGCCTCCGACGACCCGCTGTTGGCCGGCTTCGACGCCTCGCTGTCGCTGACCGAGCAGCCGCACGGCCTGGTCGTATACGCGGCGGGCGGCTGCAAGGCGTGAGTGGCACTGGCGGGAGGGGATTGCAAATGTAGTACATCTTGGTGTGGGGAGGGGGGTCGGGTGGGTGGGAAAGTGGGGCTGGGAAGTGGGGCCAGTTGGGCTGTGCTGGCTGCTCTGACGCGCACGCGCCGCACCGCATGGGGGCGGGCGGCGCGTTTGTTTGGCACACGCGCGCGCGTGTCTGGGGGAAGGGAGGGCAGCACGCCGGGTTGGCGCGAAGAAACGGCGCAACTTGAGTTGAGGAGTCATGTTTGAGGAGTCATGTTTGGCACTGCCATCAGGGCGGGTGCCGGTATCCTTCCAGCCCCCGCCAAGCATGGCTGATTTGGGGGTTTTGTGGCGAACTGCCGGTACCCCCGGCCCGCCCCCGTGCCTCCCTCTAACGTGTGTGTGTAACTGCGTTCGTCTCTGTCCGCGCGCAGCTCCGGCCTGGAGACGCAGGGCACGTGGCGCTCCTGGTACGCGCGCTACGCCTCCACCTCGGACTCCAACCTCACCTCCGCCCTCGCCGCCTTCACGCAGCAAGTCACCGCCGCCGGCGCCGCCGCCAAGGCTGGCACCGCCGTGCCCGCCCTGGCCCTCTCGCTCACCCTCTCCCGCTCCCGCCTCTTCGCCCACCCCGACCTGACGACCAGCACCGGCGGCGGGGGCGGCGGCACCACGTGGGTGAACGCGGACGGCAGCAGCGTCGACCTGACCAGCGGCGCCGTGTCGGCGCTGCCGGGCAGCCTCAGCCCGTCGTTCGTGCGGTCGCAGGCGTGGGTCATCATCCAGGATGGCTCGGGCGTGGTCACGGGCGGCTATCGAGACGCAGACGCCGGGACCGACGTCGTGGTGGGTGCCGGGGCCCGGAATTCGTTTGTGTGCGCGTGCGCGTGCGCGTGCGCGTGTGCGTGTGCGTGTGCGTGTGCGTGTGCGTGTGTGTGTGTGTGTGTGTGTGTGCGTGTGCGTGTGCGTGCGTGTGCGCGTGCGCGTGCGCGTGTGCGTGTGCGTGTGCGTGTGCGTGTGCGTGTGCGTGTGCGTGTGCGCGTGTGCGGAGGTGTTTTCGTTGGTGCCTGTGGGTTGCCACGTGCGTGCATGCGTACAATATGCCCACCGGCGCTCACGCACGGCTGTGTGCTGCCGGCGTGCGGCAGGTGACCAGCCGCCGCCTGCAGCTCAAGTGGCGCACCGGCGGCACCTGGCTGCCCGACGGCGCCAGCCTCAAGCACACCTACTTCGAGAGCAGCAGCGCCACCACCGTCATGAACAGCATGCTGGGCCTGGCGCTGCCGGAGCAGCCCGTCACCTACGACGCCGGCGGCAGCGGCAGTAGCGGCGGCAGCGGCAGTAGCGGCGGCAGTGGCAGTAGCGGTGGCAGTAGCGGCGGCGGCAGTAGCAAGACCAAGACGGGGCTGATCTACATGGGCCGCTACGACACCACCTCATGTGAGCGCGGCCATGCAGCCGCACGCGGGCAGCGCGGGCAGCAGCACGAATGCACGATGGGGGAGCCGGGAAGTTTACTTGTATTGCTACCGTAGTAGCGTGGGCGTATGGTCGTGTGGCTGTTGTGCTGCATGCATCCCCATGCCGCACCATAACTTACTCCCTCGCCTCCCTGCCATCCCCATGCCCTCCTCAACCCCTGCCCCCACCCCTGACCCCACCCCTGCCACACCCCCCCCCCCACCACCATCCCTCCGCCTCCTCCTCGCGCTCACCGGACCGCCCCCCACCCCACCCACCCACACACGCAGCCGACCAGCCCGAGGTGTCGGTGGGCCTAGTGGCCGACACCTCCTCCTACGCCCTCACCTCGGTGTGTTCGCCCGACCCCGCCGCCGCCTGCACCTCCGTCTCCGCCGCCTTCACCGGTCCGCTGCGCCCGCCGCGCCGCGAGTGGTACGCCGCCGCGCCGTTGTACGCAACCTTCAACGGCAGCGTGTACGACGGATCCGGATCCGGATCTGGATCCGGCAATTCGTACAGCATCTCTGTGCCACTGGTGCTGGTGTACGGAGGCGTGGCGGTGGTCGGCGGCCCGCCGCCGGGCAAGCGGCCAGGTGGGTGGGGGGGGGGTCAGCGAGTGGGGGTTGGGGTCAGGGTTGGGGTAGCGTCGGCGCGTGCCGCTGGGTGCGTGTATGGGCTGGTCGGGGCTGCTGCGACGTGCGGAGGGCGTAGCGCAATGTCTGGTCCGAGGAGTGTGTACATGCGGCATGCGTGTGTGTGCGTGCGGGCGACGGCGGCGACATACGTAACGATGCCTTCCCGCCTTTACTCCATGTGCGCAGAGCTGAGCTCGGGCGGCGGCTCCTCCCTCCTGCGCACCGCCCTGGTCGGCTGCGACACGCGCGGCCAGGTGCGTGCGTGTCTCATGGTCGCGCGGAGGGGGAGGTTGTGAATACCATCCCAAGCTAATAAGGGGGGGGGGGTTGTGACCGAACTAGACATGGGACAAGCAAATACGGTACTCGGGGGGCTGCGCCCCTAAGTGGGTTGATGCTGTGGTGTGTGTAGCGTTGTGTGCGCTGATGGGGCGGTGGGCCGTAGCCGTCAAGGCCGCTAGACATGTGGGTACACAGTCTCACATTCAACTTGCGAAAACGTACTTGAACCAACGGGCAGCCGCCCACCATCCTTACAACTGACTAACCATCCAAACGTCAACTGCCAACCGCCAACCGCCGCAGGTGCCCGCCAACGACTGGACCTCTTACAGCTCGTGCGCCTGGACCAAGATCTCTCCCTCCGTCACCCTCAAGACCGCCTCCTCATCCCCCACCGGCGCCACCGGCTCCACCTCCCCCACCTCCAGTGGGAGCGGCACGGGCGGCACCTCCGGGCCCACCGCGACGGCGGGCCGCCGGCGGCAGCTGCTGGCGCCGAGCGGCACCAGCTCGACTGCGCTGGAGGCGGCGGAGGCGGAGCGGGTAAGCGCAGCGCGGCGCTGCTGCGCTGCTCTCGCATGTGCCATTCTTAGCCATCTATCTGCCTACCCTCCTCAAAGCCCTCCACACAGCACGCCCTTAATGTAAAACCCTCGCCCTGCATGCTCGCAGCTGGCGGCGGCGGCTGATGCCGTGCTGGCGGCCGGCGCGGCCGACGCCAACTCGGCGCGGGCGGTCTCGCAGCAGCTTGACGTGGCTATGCAAGCCGACGACGGCGGCAGCGCCGTCGCGGCCAGTGCCGACGTCAACGACGACTACGCCGATGACGACACCGAGTCGCGCGAGCGCGACACGTGCAGCTGCGCAATCTGCAATGGCGAGAATGGCGGCGGCGGTGGCGGCGGCCGTGCCCAGTGGCGGCGGGCGGTGCGGCGGGTGCTGCAGACCTCCAGCGCCACCCGCACCTACTACGACTCGGCAACGGTCATCGCCTACCAGCTCGACAGCTCGCTGCCGCTGGCGGTGCGCGCCAAGCGTGAGTGTGCCTGGCTGCCTGAGCATGGGCATGGGCATGGGCATGGGCATGGGCATGGGCATGGGCATGGGCATGGGCATGGGCATGGGCATGGGCATGGGCATGGGCATGGGCATGGGCATGGGCATGGGCATGGGCATGGGCATGGGCATGGGCATGGGCATGGGCATGGGCATGGGCATGGGCATGGCCGGGTGGCGCAGGTGCTGAAGCGGCTGCTGAGGCCGGGTGGCGCGTTGGCACATCGCAGCGTTGGACGTGCGTGGCTGGTTCGGCGTATGGTTGACTCTGTGCGGCGCACCTACCTTGAATGAAACCCCCGTGCCAAACCCCACCGTGCCAAACCCAATCCCTGACCCATCCCGCGCCCCCCCAGGCGGCAGCTCCTCCCTGGTGTACGACGACCTCCTCAACCTGCGCACCGGCGGCACCGCCCACTCCCCCGGGCCGCGCGTGGGTGCCAGCCTGTCGCTGCTGGCCGGCGGCGACGGCCGCTCGGCGCTGCTGTTCGGCGGCGCCACCGTCAACACCACCGCCGCGATGGCGAACGACAACGCCGTCACCACAGGTGCGGGCGGCGCAGAAAACATGGCTGGCTGGCGGCGCGGGTTGCGTGCAGCCTAGCACGGTAGTTACGCAGCACGGTAATGGCACGGTAGTTACACAGCACAAGAAAACGGAAAACGAGGAAGTGGAATATGAGCTGGCTGCCCCCTACGCCCGTGCACTATGCCCCTGTTCCCCTCTCGGCATTTCATAAAATGAACCAAACATGGACGGCTATCCCCTGCGACTCCAATGGAGCTCCCCAACATTATGCATTTCCTCTCCCGCCCCCCCCCCCCCCCGCCGCGCAGACGAGCTGACGCTGGGCTCCGACGTACACTTCCTGCGCTACTACGCCGGCGGCGACCCGGTGCAGCCGCTGCCGGCGTCCGGCGTGCGCGACTGCCCGCAGGACTACCCGCCGCCCGCGCCCGGCAGCGGCAGCAACGGCAGCGCGTGCGTGAGCGCGGCGCCGTTCGTGTGGAGCTTCGGCGGCGCCGCGCTGCCCGCCACCGCGCCCGTCGCCATCCCCACCAGTGAGCAGTGGGGAGGAGTTTTCACAATGTTTGCCAGCGGCTGGCTAGACCGCAGGTGGTCCTGATCCGGAAGATTGGGTTTAGTGGTAATGATCACGGAGCGTTTGGGGTTGGGGCTTTGCATCGCGGCCATGGCTGGCCTGCCGTACGGCGGCCGCGACTGCGCACCATCCGTGACACGCCCGTGGTTCCGCCTCGCCCCCTGCAGTCCCCGACCTGCCGACCTCGCTCACCACCACCTTCTCCTGCTCCTCGAGCCGGGTGGTGCGGGTGGAGGTGGTGGCCAGCAGCAGCCCGATGGTGGGTGGGCGAGCGCATGGGCGGGTGGCCGGGTTGTGTGGGTCCGTGCGTGTGGGTCTGGTACGTTTATTGGTGTTCACAGGTTGTCAGGTCTGAACTTCCTATTGCTTCCACCATCCGTTCTCGTGCCCGCCGCGGTAACGTCGATCCAACGCAGGCCAAGGCCCAGTAGTTGTTGGCCCGACCCTCAACCCCACCCATGCCCAAATGCCCGTGCCGCCACAGGGCTCCGGCCAGGCGGGCGTGCGGCTCACCACCTGGAGCGGCGCCGTGCTGCTGCAGGCGGACGGGTTCAGCAGCAACAGCAGTGAGTACGGCGGTATGGTAATGATAACGTGCTGCGACCAGGCTTCCCCTACCGTAGCTCCGCAGGCTCGCACCCCACCGGCCCGCTTCCCCATCTTCCCATCTCCCACCGCCCGCCGCCACACTTGGCCCCCCCATATTTCCATATCTTTGCAACTCCCCCACACACACATTGATTTGGGAATTGGAGAAAACTACCCCCCCCACACACACACACAACACGCACACCGCAGTGCCGGGCAGCCCGCCCTCGCCGCCCGGCACCGTGACGGTGGTGGGCACCGTGGAGCTGCCGACGGGGATCATCCAGGTGCGGTGCGGCGCGGCGCCGTGGGTGCGGCGCGGTGCGATGGGCAGGGCGGCAGGCAAGCAGATTTCTGGAAGGCAACTGGGGTACTGGGCGCAGGCGCAGGCGCGTGCCGTGCGCTAGCTGAATGCCGTGCCCCGGCGGGCCCGCTGGGCTGTGCTGCGACTGCGCCGTTCCGTGACTGTGCAGGTGTGGATGACGGCCGCGGACGGGCTGGGCTGGACGCGTGACGAGGACGGCATGGGCCCGACCGGCGCCTGCTGCGGCGCCAACAACAAGACCTGCTGCCCGCAGGTGCGGTGGGGAGCGCTCGGCGGGCGGGGAGGGGGAGGGCTGTGGTACGTGCCTCAGCTTTCACGCACCCGCCTCGCTCAACCCGGTCCATCCGCCTGACACGCCGCACGGCCCACACCCACACGCCCGCCCGCCTGCCTACCTGCCTGCCTGCCCGCCCGCCCGCCCGCCCGCCCGCCCGCCCGCCTGCACCACCCGCCCGCCCGCACCGCCCGCAGCTGCGGCTGTTCTCGGTGGGCTGCAATGCCTACCTCACCGGCTTCGGGTCGGGCGAGGCGATATGGGGTGAGCGCTTGCTTGCTTCACAGCCGTACACACATGCATGCATGGTGCCACACACCTGGTCACACGCATGTCCAGGCTCGTGCGTGTGTGTGACACTGTGTGCGACACTGGCATAGTGGCAGCTGCCGGTCGCCGCACCCTTCCTTTCATTGCAAAACCAATCTTACACGACCGCACGCGCACGCACCCGCACACACCCTTGCACACACCTGTATGTCAGACGTGGGCTCCGCCAACCGCCGCTCGCCGGACTACGGCGTATTCCGCAAGCTGTTCGCCATCGCCGTTAGCCCCACCTCCGCCACCCTGCCCTCCGGCGCCAGCGCCAGGTGATTGTCTGTGCTGTGTGTGTGTGTGTGTGTGTGCGTGTGTGTGTGTGTGCGTGTGCGTGTGTGTGTGTGTGTGTGCGTGTGCGTGTGCGTGTGCGTGTGCGTGTGCGTGTGCGTGTGCGTGTGCGTGTGCGTGTGCGTGTGCGTGTGCGTGTGCGTGTGCGTGTGCGTGTGCGTGTGCGTGTGCGTGTGCGTGTGCGTGTGCGTGTGCGTGTGCGTGTGCGTGTGCGTGTGCGTGTGCGTGTGCGTGTGCGTGTGCGTGTGCGTGTGCGTGTGCGTGTGCGTGTGCGTGTGCGTGTGCGTGTGCGTGTGCGTGTGCGTGTGCGTGTGCGTGTGCGTGTGCGTGTGCGTGTGCGTGTGCGTGTGCGTGTGCGTGTGCGTGTGCGTGTGCGTGTGCGTGTGCGTGTGCGTGTGCGTGTGCGTGTGCGTGTGCGTGTGCGTGTGCGTGTGCGTGTGCGTGTGCGTGTGCGTGTGCGTGTGCGTGTGCGTGTGCGTGTGCGTGTGCGTGTGCGTGTGCGTGTGCGTGTGCGTGTGCGTGTGCGTGTGCGTGTGCGTGTGCGTGTGCGTGTGCGTGTGCGCGTGCGCGTGCGTGTGCGTGTGCGTGTGTGTGCGTGTGCGTGTGCGTGTGCGTGTGCGTGTGCGTGTGCGTGTGCGTGTGCGTGTGCGTGTGCGTGTGCGTGTGCGTGTGCGTGTGCGTGTGCGTGTGCGTGTGCGTGTGCGTGTGCGTGTGCGTGTGCGTGTGCGTGTGCGTGCGTGCGCGCGTGCGTGTGCGCGTGCGTGTGTGTGTGCGTGTGCGTGTGCGTGTGCGTGTGCGTGTGCGTGTGCGTGTGCGTGTGCGTGTGCGTGTGTGGAGATGCGGCTGATATGCTGGTGGAGCCCTGAAAGGAGCGAGGGGGGCGCCTGCTGTGCGGGCCTGAGCCAAGCGTTGACGACTCACACCCTGTTGGCTTGGGAATGCATAATCCCACAGCTACTGCCATGCCTAAAACGTTGCACACCTTGCGTTTCGCCATGTGCCAACACATACAGCTACCTGCAGTATCCCTTCGCCCAGCGCGGCTCCTACCTTCACTCCTTCGAGCTCAGGCCGGCGGCCGGCTCGCCGCTGCCGCCGCCGCGGCACAGGTGGGCGGCGGGGTGGCGTGGGGGCGGTCGGAATTACGAAACTTTGTCGGACTGCTGGTGTGGAGTCTAGTCGGTGTTGCTCGGGCCACGTCACAGTGCCCTGCGGTGCCTCCATCGCCACATAGTTACTGCTCCACTGCAGATCTCCCGCCACGGCACGCATCCGTCCCGCCACCCAATTCCACCCCAGACCCCGCCGGCACGTGCATATCACACACCCGCAAACACACCCGCAAACGCACACACACGAACACGCAGGCACGCCGCGGTGTTCGTGAACGACTCCTCCCTCGCCACCAATTTCGGCGCCCTGGGCGTGCTGCTGGTGTACGGCGGCTCCAGCTCCTACACGGCCACGTCCGACCCCGGCAGCCGCCTGTCCGACACCTGGGCCTTCTGCCTGTCCAACAACAGCTGGGTGCAGCTGCGGCCCGCCGGCAGCCCGCCGCCGGGGCTGGTGGACGCGGCCATTGTGGCCGTGGAGAGCCAGGTGCGGGCGGGGGCGCGAGAGAGAGAGCGTGGGGGTGTGGTTGCAAGGATGGTTGGGAAAGCGGTACCGGATGCAGGTGTGAGGTGTGGGTGCGGGTCGGGTTGGGTGTTGCGTGCATAGCCATGCTACAACCTTCCGCCGCCACCAACCACCAACCGCCACCCACCGCCACCCACCGCCACCCGCCGCCAGGTGTTCCTGGGCGGCGGCGAGTACTACGCCTCCGCCTCGGGCACGTGGCAGCAGGACAGCGCCGTGTACCAGCTGGACCTGGGGCTGGGCGCCTTCTACTGGCGCAGGTGGGCGTGTGTGTGTGTGTGTGTGTGGGGGGGGGGGGTTGTAAACACCAGCCCAATCTAAACCCAAGCGAAACTAGACAAGTGACTGGCAGTTTTTTCCAATTCCCAAATCAACCATTGCCAACCCAAAACCCATGTGGGTAGGAGAGCGGGGGGTGCAGGGCGGGCACATGCATACCTTATGTTTTTGGGCCCTGTCATCCATGCTCTGGATGGTTTGGGGGCCCTGGGAAGGGGAGGGAGGGTGCGGGGAGGCGAGCGAGGAATTGTGGGAACGGGAGTTGAATAATTGCGGCTGCCGCGATGCAGGGTGGGTGGGTTTCAGGCCAGACCTGCAGGGAGCAGTTTTATTCCAATTATCAAATCAACCATTGGGGGGCGGCAGGGCGTTCCTGCTGCTGTGTTCGCTATCCACACATGCAAGGTTTGGGGCCACTGTCAAGAGTGCTCATCATGTAAGTGATTGCCCACCGTTCCGTCTTCCTCCCGCAACCCCCTCCCGCAGGCTGACGGGCGGCGCCAACATCTACAACACCTCCTCCTCCAGCCACGGCGCCTACTCCATGGTCTACGTCAAGGAGACGAACCAGGTCGCCTTCTCCACGCCCACGGTACGGCGGTGTAATGAACGGCTTGGTCTTAGCATTGGTGTCACACACGATGCCCTTTCACCCTTTCCCTCGACAGCCGCAGCTGCATGCCGTTGTGGTTGCCTCGGCCATGATGCTGGTACCATTCCACCGCCTTTTCTTACACATACACACAGACATTCACTCGCACACAATCATCCACTCGCTCACCCACACCCACACGCACACGCAGGACCTGCTCATGATCCCCATCACCGTCCGGAGCATGGTGGACAACGGGGCCGGCGGCAGTAGCGCCAGCGGCGGCAGTAGCAGCACCGACACCGCCAACGCGCAGCTGGCGGGCATGGCCAGCGTCACCACCAAGAGCCTGAGCCCGCTGCTGTCGTCCATGTACGACGGTGACACAGCGCTGCTGACCAGCATTGACCTGGTCAACGTGACGTACAACCAGCCCGTGCTGATCACCTCCGCCATCCTGGTGCAGGTGGGCGAGGGGGTTGGCGGTTTTGGTTTTGGTTTCGGTTTTTTTTTGCGGAATTGGAATTAGTTCAATGTGTTGGTTGCGGATGTGTGAGTCGTGCACGGCGGCGGCGGCAGGGGACAGGTTGCGGGAGTTCGCAAGTGGCGGGATGCTCATGCATGAGCTCCCGCATGGCCTGCTTGCGCACACAGGGCCGTTTCACCAAGCCCGCCAAGGCGTCAACAAAGTCCGCACGCCTGGGCGCTCGGCTGCTTCGGGAGCTCGGGCACGCCGCCATCCTGGGCGTCCGCGCAGACGACACCGACAGCGGCGGCGACGGCGACGACGCTGACGAGAATCTGCTGCCGGGCCAATCAGTGTCTACATCAGTCGGCCGCGATGGCGATGGGCAGCATGCGGAGCAGGCAGTTGGCGTGGGCGGCCGGCGGCGGTTGGCCCTGGTGTACGACGGAGACATGGACGACTTCACGTTGCACCACGAGGAGGCGTCAACCGCCGAGACCGTTGACGAGGTCGCCCGTGGCGGCGCTGGCGGCCGCCGGCTGCAGCAGACAGACCCGCTGCCGCCGTCGCCCGCGCCACCTCCGTCGCCGCCCGCAAACCCCTCGCCGCCGCCGTCACCCTCGCCGCTGCCGCCGCCCGCGCCGCCGCCGTCGCCCGCGCCGCCGTCGCCCAGCCCGCCGCCGCCGCCGCTGGTGACTCTGACGCCGTGGGCGGCGGCCACGGCGGCGGCGGCGTGGGGCGCCGCCAGCAACGAGCAGCTTCTGGCCACCTACCTGGAGGGCATTGCGCTGACGGTTGTGGACTGCGGCGGCAACGACAACGCCATGGTCGTGCAGTGAGTGGCGCCAGCCAGGGCGGGGGAGGTGCTTACCGTATCTTGCGGCTCTCTCTTGTGCAGGGGCCCGGTGTCACTGGGTGGGCAACACACGCACATGACGGCAGTCCCAGATGCAAGCCATACGGTGCTTGAATTCGCAGCCTCACACGCTCATGGCGTCTGATTACCCTTTTTCTGATACAACCCACAGGCAGGCGGGGGCGGTGTTTCAGAACCTGCTGTTCCGCAACTGCGCCGCCACGGCCGTGGTGGTGGACACGGGCAGCAGCGCCACCACCGTGCGCTTCGCCAACTGCGTCTTCCTCAACAACAAGGGTGGGGGCATACGGGGCGATGTGTGCGCAGCGCGCTGTCGCGCTCCGTCAGCCACGCGCTTCCCTGCTACGCACGGCACCTGCTCATGCCTAGTCGCGCCGCCCTGCATGCTACCCGCTGCCTTGACCACCCCCACCCCCACCCCCACCCCCACCGCCTAAACCCGCCCCCGCGCCGCCTACTAACCACCCGATCTGACTTGACCACCTGCATCGCCTCCCCTTGCTACTCCTCGTTAGTGCGGCGGATGGGTCCCGGACCGCGCACCCCGACTAACGCCCGCTACTGATACGCCCGCCTGCTCGCCAGTCACGCCGCTGCCTACCCTTATAGCCTCGGCCGGCTCCTCGCCAGCCCTCTCTCTTCACCCGGGCTCGCGCGCGCTAGTAATAGGACTAGGACTTAGCTTTCGACGCGCCTCTGAACTACACTTACACAACTCTGCCCGCCCTTCCGCTCCCGCGCATGTGCATTCGCCACCGCTGCCTCGCGCTCGCGACGTTGCGCCGGTGCTGCCCTGGTCTCAAGCAGGTGAGTATAGCGCGAGTGCTGCGACTAGCTTTAGTTTCTGGGTGGGTTCACACGCGCGCGAGCCTGGGTGCCATCGATGGCCTACCGACGAAACCGACGACAAGACTGAAGATTCAAGGCTCAAGGGCGCCCGAGACACACAGGTTAAAGCCACACCTCCTCCTTGCTCTGGGCGGGACTGGTTGGTTTGGGTTCACTCGGTCGGTTGCTTTGGGTTCTGGAATGAACTACCCCACCGCCACCCCACCACGCCAGGCACGCGCGGCGGCGCGCTGCGTGTGGCCGCCGGCTCCAACGTGACGCTGGTGGACAGCTTCTTCCTGGGCAACGAGGCCGCCTACGGTGAGAGCGTCACCGAAGGGTCCGGGCCAAAAGGGCATGGGGCTGCAGCCAAGCAATGCGGTGCAAGCCCCTCTGATCATGTGCTACTGGTCTCCGTGGCATGGTGTCTGCCGCCCGCTGACCTCCTCCTCCTCCTGCTGCTGCTACTGCCGGCTACTGCCCCTGCGCCTCAGGTGGCGCTGTGTACGTGGAGGCGGGCGCTGTGCTGGCGGCGGTGAACGGCGTGCTGCTCATGCGCAACGGCAACGGGTGGGTCCTTACTTCGGGGCTGCAGGGCCAGGAGCACGGGAGCAGATGGAGGGGTGCGGTTGCGGTTGCGGTGGGCAGGAGCCACAGCCAACCCCGTTCCCTGACCTACCTGCCGCTTGACGGGCGGCAAGCACACATTGCCGGCGACCCGCCTTGCACACAATCACACACCTACCCACACACGCATACTGGGCTGCTGCTGCGGCGGGCGGCGGGGACAGGCGTCGACGGAGCATGGAAGCAGGCGGCGGGGGTGTGGTTGCGGTTGCGGCGGGCAGGAGCCACAGCCATTCCCGTTTCCGAACCTACCTGTCGCTTGACGGCCGGCAGGCACGTGCGCCCCTTGATGCTGTGAGCGCCGCACTTCGTCCCAAACGCCGCCCGCCTCCTTGTGACCGCTAATGCAAAGTGCCGGCGACCCGCCTTGCACCCCCCACCACACAAACAGGCCCACCAGCCAGGCCGGCGGCGCGCTGTACGCGGCGTCCGGCAGCTGCGTCACCTCGCTGTACGGCAGCGCCTTTGACGGCAACGGCAACATCCGCGGCCTGGCCAACGGCACCGGCACCGCCAACGGCGGCGGCCTGATGCTGCAGCAGCCGGCGTGCGCCACCGCCATCAGCCGCTGCGCCTTCGCGCGGAACGCCGCGGGCACGGGCGCCGGCGTGTCGGTGGGTTCGGGCTTTGCAGTTGTGTGGTTTGGGGCTGCACGCTCGCTGGGCTGGGCTAGTTGGTGTGCCCCGGGCTCTCTCGCTTGCGGTTCCGAACCAAGCACGGGGCCGAGGGCGCGGAGCGCTGCAAGGCTGCGCTTCACCCTGGTTGCGTGCTGCTGCTGACACGTGCACATGCGCCCCCGCCGCGCCACCTCTTATCTCCCCGCTCTCAGATCGCCAACGTGGACTCGACCCTCACGCTCTCCATCTCGCGGTCCATCTTCGGAAGCAACAACGTGCGTGGGTAGCGCCTGTGTCGCCGCTTTATCGCAATCGTTCGTTGCATTCCCCGCTCCGCACACAGCCGCCAAACTGTCTCTCCGCCACCTGCCATTGACACACACCGCGCTTCCCGCCCAACGCTCCGACGCCACGCCACACCGCACCGCACCAGACCCCACCACGCCACGCCACGCCATCCCCTTCCCCCCACGCAGGCCACCAGCTACGGCGGCGGCGGCCTGGCGCTGCAGGTCATCTACGGCGCCGTGGGGTTGGCCAGCGTCACCTTTGACGACAACGCCGCGGCCAAGCGCGGCGGCGGCGTGTTCAGCTCCAACGTGCGGCAGCTCAACGCCTCCGACTGCGCGTTCACGAGGAACGGCGTGCGGCTCGGCACCGGCGGCGGCTGGTGGGTGCCCGGGCCGCGTGCCGCGCGCATGCGTACGCGTGTGTGTGCATTTGCGTGTGCGTGTGCGAGTACCGGCAGTGTCGCGCGCTGCGGAGAGGCTCTGTGGGGGTGCGGCGCTGAGGGTGGAGGAAAGGCTGTGGCTGGCTAGCTGGGCCGCGGGTGGGTGCGGTACACGGCGTCGTTTGACAAGTAGGCCGATGGTGCAGCGCACTGACCTGTACTGTGACTGTACTGCACTGTACTGCAGGTGCGCCGAGAAGGAGGGCGCCATCCGCATCGACCGCGCGTCTGTCCAGGCCAACGGCGCGCTGTACGGCGGCGGTTTCAGTTTCAGCCGCGACCTAAGCGTCAACCTAACCGACTCGGTTTTCGCGGACAACATGGCCAACCATGGCGGCGCGCTGGAGGCCTCCGCCTGCACCTGGCTGCAGTTGGACCGTTGCAGGTTGGTTGGTTGGTTGGTTGGCAGCAGTTGGTGTGTACGGGAGGGTGGTAGTTCATTCCAATTCCGGTGGTACGCGGGCTGCTGCTGACTTGCTGCATGCCCGCCCTTGGGCTCGCAGTCCTCCCCAGTGGGCCGCAAAGCTCATCATTATCATCAACCCGCACATTCAAATCCACTCCCTCCCCATTCCCCAGTGCCCATTCTCCCACCATCCCTGCACCCCCAACCCACCCCAACCCCACCCCTCCCCAGCTTCCACAACAACTCGGCGCTCTCGGCGGGCGGCGTGTCCATCATGCAGACCAGCTCTGGCGTGAGGCTCAACAACTGCACGTGAGTGGGTGCCGCCGCAGCACGCAACGGGATGCATGTTTGCGAAGCATAGCTTCCGGCTGGCCTTCTCGTTGCTAGCACGGACGGGCGACTCTTTGCTTGCACACACGTTTCCCAACACGTTCGGCGCACACCCGCCTTGGGAGTAATCCAGGGGTTACCCCTAGAGTAATCTGCCGCCCGCTTGTGCACACCACGCGCCCGCGCCCGCAGGTTCACTGCCAACACGCTGCTCAACTCCTCAACTGGCGTCTCGGCCGGCGAGACGTGCGGTGAGGCGGGCGGAGGGCGCAACGTGGGGCGGTGCTGGTGGGCAGTGCTGGGAGGGCAGCACGCGGAGCAGCGCTGAGGGCACTGCTGAGAGCACTGCTGAGAGAGTTGGCAGCTATGGAGCAGCTGCACAGCGCGTGGCTCTTCCCGCTGATCCTTGTGAGCGGATGGCACAGTCCCGGCGCCGCCCGCCAGCTGCGCACCACCGACCTGCTGATGCTCTGCGTTTACCAACCGCCCACCACCAACCTTCAGGCCGGCACGGCGTGGGCGGCGGTGGCGGCGCCTGCTTTGACGTGGCGGCGGACGTGGTGGTCAGCGGCGGCGCTTGGGAGAACAACACGGCCACAAATGGTGGGGAGGGGCAGAGATGGGAGTTTCTTGCTTGGCCGTTGCTTGGCCAAGTCTGCCATGCCGGCACCGGATGTTGCTTTCCTCGCACAAACTCGGCGTTGCGCTCCGGACTCGGCTGAGTTCCTCAGCTTGGGTTTGGCTCTTATGCCCCCGCCTCCGCACCCCACCCACCCGCTCCCAGGCGGCGCGATGTGGGTCGCCCAGAAGTGCAACCCGCTCGTGGACGACTCGTGCGGCTACGTGCGGCTGTACGGCGTGGCGATGCGCAACAACCTGGCCGACGGCGGCGGCGGCGGCGGCGCCTTCCTGTACGAGGCCGACGACCTGCTGGCCGCCTGCGACCTCTTCCCCAACTCCACCGCCCCCGCCGACCTGGCGACCGCCAGCGACATCTTCGCGCTGGCGGTCCCCGCCGCCGTGCCCGCGGCTTCTGACCTGCTGCCGAGCAGCACTAACAGCAGCAGCGGCGGCAGCAACAGCAGTAGCAGCGGCAGTAGCGGCGGCAGAAACAACGCGACGGTGACCACCGTGTGCGGCGGCGCCTGGTCCGGCAACCGGGCGCAGTACGGCGCGCTGCTCGCGACCACGGCGGCGGCGGTGCGGGTGGTGGAGCCGGCAGGCGGCTTCAAGAGCAGCTACCGCAGGTGGGGGAGGGTGGTGAGTGGGCGCAGCGGTGGCATGCGCGTCCACGTACTCGAGTGGGCGGAAAGGGATAGGGAAGGGCGGTGGATTTGTCCGCAGCGTTTTCACCCCTTTTTTTGACACACGCCGCTTGCATGGACAGCCTCCACCCCACGCCACGACACCGCCACACACGCACATCCATCCACTGAGACACACCTCCCTCCCTTGCTTCCGAACCCGCCCGCCCGCCACTTGCAGCAACGACCTGCTGCCGGTGCTGGTGGAGGTGGTCGACGCCTTCGGGCAGCGCATCACGGGTGGGTGGGCTGGGTGGGAGGGTGGGAGGGTGGGATTGAGTTGCAAAGAGGGTACAATGAAGTGTAGCAAGGTAGACAGCAGGCGTCGGTGGACTGGTGAGGGGATTGGTGTGGTGGTGGGCTGCAGACGGCCTAGGTGCGCACTGCTGACACCACACCCGCTCTCCACCGCATCACTCTCCGCCGCCTGCTGTCTATCCTTCCAATCCCCCATACCGAACCCATCAATCGCCCTCCCCCCCCTCCGCGCCCGGCCCTCATTGTGTGCACCCAACGATCGCGCAGGCGGCTCCACGGAGGCCGCCGCCACGCTGGCCGCCGTGGCCGTGTCCACGCAGCCGCTGGGCGTCAACACGCAGTCCGCCACCTCGGGCCTGGCCGCCTTCGCCTCGCTGCGCGTGCGGGAGGTGCCGGGCAACTACACCTTCAACATATGTAAGCCGCTGCTACTGCCGGCTGCTGCTGCTGCTGCTGCCGGCTGCTGCCTTGGCATGTGGGGTGTGGGGTGTGGGGCTAGCGCGGGCTGTGGGGTGGAGGGTGCGTGTTAGCAGCAACATGCGGGCGCAGGCTGGCACACAATCAAGCCACCATGTGTGTGCCCGCACACCACGTTCCACCCCCCGCAGCCGTGTCCGGCAGCTTCCACGCGCTGGCGCCGGACCCGCTGGCGGTGGAGGTGCGGCGCTGCTGGGTGGGCGAGGTGAAGAAGGAGGAGGACCTGTGCGTGCCCTGCGCCACCGGCACCTTCTCCTTCGCCACCGGCAACGCCACCTGCGACGCCTGCCCGAGGAACGCCCAGTGCGCGCCCAACAGCACCGTGGCGGATTCGGGCTTCATCGTGCTGCACGTGAGCATCGCCGGCTGCGCGTGTGCGCGCGTGTGTGTTTTGTTATGGACGGCCAGCCATGTGACGTACTCTGGGTGCCTCGTGTGCGGCAGCAGCAGCCGGAACGGCCGGAGCCGCCGGCATCGCACGGCGGCTGGCTGGCTGCGCTGGGTGCGCTGGGATCCAAACCCGCTTGCCATCTCGCCCCCCGCCCGCGTTCACCGCCTGCACCCCCGTCGTCCGCACGCGCACGCCCGTCCGCTTTTTTTGGTGCTGTCCACCGCACCAGGGTTTGGGTTTTCGTAACTCTTTCCCATAAATTGAACTCTCGCACACCTCCACCTCCACGCACCCCCCCCCCAAGAACCTGTCATCATCTTCTCGTCTTAATTACTCATGCATGGAACCCCCCCACCCCACCCCACCCCCCCGCAGAACGACGGCTTCTGGCGCAGCAGTCCCTTCAGCCCCCAGGTCCTGGAGTGCCCCAACGACGACGCCTGTACCTATGACGGCAACAGCAGCGTCGCCGCCGTGCCCTGGGTCAACGGCTCGCGGCAGGTGCGTGCCGTACGTGTGCCGTACATGCGCGCGTGCGTGCCTGCGATGAAAGCGAAACATGCGGCACGCGTGGCAGCCCGCTACCGCTGCTGCAACCTGGATTGGGTTGCAACTGGAAACGTTCTACAGGCGGACGCAAGCGATGTGCAGCCCTGTGTGGACGAGTTTGTACGCCTCCCGACGACGGGCCTGCACGCGCGCCGACGTGCCCCCGCCCGCACCCGCATCCGCACCCGCGCAGGAGGTGCTGCTGGCGGCGCTGCGACAGATCAACGCGCGCGGGCCCGCCGCCGTGGCGCCCAACGCCTCGGCCGGCGCGCTGCAGCTGTGGCGCGCCGTGCAGTGCAGCGAGGGCTACACCGGCAACGTGTGCGGCGGCTGCATGGCCGGGTACGGCAACACGGGCGACGCCACCTGCTCCAAATGCCCCAACAAGTGAGTGCCGTGCCGTACTACTGCGGTGCGGTTGCACGGTGGCGTGGGGTGGGGTGGGGTGTGGGGACTCTGCTGGGCAGGGAGCGGGGGCCGGGCTGGCAGGCGGTGAGGCTGGGTTGCTCCACCGGTGCTGCGGAAGCGGGGGGTGGGGGCGGGGGCTTGGATACGGTAGTCGTGCGGGTATGGCAGGGCGCACCTCTTCGGTCCGTGCGGCTTCATGTGGCATACTGACATGCGGGTATCTCCCAAACTGCTACCCGGCTGCCACCGTACGTGTGTGTGTGGCGCGCAGATCGCTCAACAGCCTGTACTTCTTCCTGGTGTCGCTGATCAACGTGTTCATGATCATGATCACCGTGAGCGGTAGCTGCTTGGGGGCTGGTTGGGGGCTGATTGAGGGGCGGCGTGGGGGCTTGGGGGCTGCTTGCGAGCTGTTTTGAGGGCTGCTCGAGGGCTGCTTAGCGCTAGCTTTAGCGCTCTGCTCCCAGGCCGGGCGGTAGGGGCTGGGGCCTGCTGTCTTGGAGGCGGCCTTGCTCTCCCTGTTTGCTGGCCTGAGTCTATGACTGCGGGCGTCATCGCTTTTCCTTTGAGCTTCCGGAGGCCTTTCATGTTGCAGCCCACCCCATACTGTACGCATGCCGGCTGCTCCTCCACCGCGCCCCCTCTCCTCTCCCCCTGCCGGGCCCAAACAGATCCGCGCCCAGCTGGTGCGCAGCGGCGACGAGAAGGCGGCGCGAGCCAAGGCCAAGGCCGAGTCGCGCGCCGCCTCCATGACCGTGGCGGCGGCGTCCAAGCAGCAGCAGGGGCTGGTGCAGCAGGTGCAGCGGCGCTTGGGCGACCACGCAAACGCACAAGTGGACTATGACGATGACGACAGCGTTGGCAGGGACGGCAAGGCCGGCGGCCCGCCCACGCGGAAGGAGGACTCGGTGATGCCGATGACGGCGGCCGCAGCCGCGGCCGCCGCGGCCACCGTGGCCGAGCGCGGGCCGGTCGCCGAGGGCATACAGGAGGAGGCGGAGGGCGAGGCGCCGCACAAGGGGACGGTGGGCTTTGCGGCGGACACGCATGCCGGCGGCGATGGCGGCGGCAGCGGCAGCAGCAAGCCGGCGGCGGACGTGTTGCCTGAGGAGCCGGTGCGGGATGAGGAGCTGATGGATGGCACCCACTCCATCGTCATCAAGGTGCGTGGGCGGCTGGATGCCGCGCAGGGCCCTCACAGGGCCGCAGGGCCAGTTGCAAGGCTGCACGGCTGGAGCTGTGGCTGCTCCGCACGGCACCAGCCGCTGCCACTGCCGCTGCCGCAGCCGGGGCTATGCTGGTGCTTGACGCCGCTCGCGCCCTTGCCGTTGCCATTGCACCTGGCCACTGCTCCGCGGCGTGCTGTCGCCCATCAGTCAATACCCCACTCCTGCTCCTCACTTCCCGACCGCCCACCTTGGAAGCTGCCGCATCGCGGTCACTACTCATTTTTGCGTCGTAACAACCGCTGTCTTGCTCCTCCTCCCCCTTCCCCTGCTCCCCCTCACCATCCCCCCCTCCCCCCTCCCCTCCCCCTCCGCGCGCAGATCCTGGTGTCGTACCTGCAGGTGGCGGCCATCGTGAAGGATGTGGCGGTGGTGTGGCCCTCGCCCGTGGCCTGGCTGCTCAACCTGGGCAACCAGGTGGGGCCCGGGGGGCCCACGTGGGGGCGCGTGCGTGTGTGTTGCAAAACAGGGCGTGCGTGTGTTTGTGTCATTGCACCGCTGTGCGCACAGCAGGCGCCATCAGGCGCCCATGTCGCCGTCACGCCACGGGTCCCGCCGCGCAGCCAACACCCCACGCCTATCGGCCCCTATCATCACCCCCTATCACCCCTGCCTATCACCCGCCACACCCTGCCTATCACCCCTGCCTGTCACTCCACCCCTATCACCCTCATCACCACCCCCGCAGGTCAGCAGCGGCGTGACCACCATGGTGTCTCTGGACTGTTCGCTGCCCGACAACGCCGTGCCCAAGAGCGTGCAGAAGGTGGGCGGCGGCAGCAGCAGTAGCA
Organism: Chlamydomonas incerta; assembly: GCA_016834605.1. Taxonomy (NCBI): domain Eukaryota; kingdom Viridiplantae; phylum Chlorophyta; class Chlorophyceae; order Chlamydomonadales; family Chlamydomonadaceae; genus Chlamydomonas; species Chlamydomonas incerta. The sequence goes on from JAEHOC010000041.1 coordinate 387,604, forward strand.
GCGGCGGCGGCAGTAGCAGTGGCAGTAGCAGTGTCGGATGGGGGGGCTGTGCACGTGTGGATGTGTGCATGTGTGCATGGGCGGAATAGGTGGTTTGGGGGGTGCTGGGCGGGGTAGGGCGGGATTCCAAACGCCGCATCATCTCCACCCCGCGCCCCTTCCTCTCGTCATCACGGCCCTTGTCACGGCCCTGTGGCCCTCGGTGCGGTGAGGGGTAGCACGGCGAGAAGGTGGCTGAAAGGCCGCATCCCCCCCCCCCCGTGCCCGATGCATGGCTCCCCGGCCGGTGTGTCTATCGGTCCTCGAATCCTCTCGCCCGTGCCATATCCTCTCGTCACGCCCCTCGTCACGCCCCCCCCCCCACCCCAGGTCCTCATCACCTGCTTCGTGCCCTTCATCCTCCTGGCGCTGTCCGTGCCTACCTGGTTCGCCATCTACGGGTGAGCCCGGCCCCGGCCTGGTCGGCAACTAGCGCGAGCCGACCTACGCCTTAATCCAGTAAACACCCCCGCTCATCGGCCCGGCCCCTTCACATCCCATCCCGCTGTTCCTGCCACACCGTCCCGCCGCCCAAGCCCAACACCAACACCCCCTCTGCCCTTCCCCCCGCCGCTGTGGCTGCGCGCAATGCCCCCACCCGCAGCTGGAAGGCTCAGCGCAAGCAGCGGCAGGGCGCGGCGCCGCCGCCGGCGCAGTCCTACCTGCGCACGCGGCTGATCGTGACGGCCATCACCATCGTCTTCTTCACATACCCCGACGTCACGGACGCGCTGCTGGGCATATTCGCCTGCCCGCTGGTGCGTGCTGGGTCGATGCATGCGTGCGTGTGTGCGTGCGTGCGTGGGCGGGCGGGCGGGCGGGCGGTCGTGTGTGTGTGCACTCATGTTTGTGCCCGTGTGGTTGGGCAGGGCTGCCCCTCACAACGGGTTATTCATGCACGCTTTATCCCCTTCCCCTTCCCCTTCCCGTCCCCTCCCCTCCACCCTTCCCCCCGCAGCTGGACGACGACCCCTCCGGCGGCACCCCCTACGCCGACCAGCTGCTGGCGGCGGGCCGCTTCTGGAGCAGCGACTACAACCTGCAGGTAGCTGGCGGCAGCTGGCAGCTGGTAGCTGGTAGCTGGTGGCAGCTGGCGGCAGCTGGTAGCTGGTAGCTGGTAGCTGGTAGCTGGTAGCTGGTAGCCTAGTGGCCTATCTGTGTAGGAGCTTGTCGGCCAGTCGGGGCTGGATGGGCTGCTGGGGTGCGCGTGGGGGATGCGGGCCAATGCTCGCATCGCTGGGTGGGTTGTGACGGGTGGGGGCGCGCGTGTATGCGAAGCGCGTGGTTTTGGATTTTGGGGACGGTACGCTGCGGTCTGTGCTGCGCATGCAGTGGTCCATTGACCTTTATATGCTGGCGACCCCGGCCCCACCGTGACGCTCGCTCGCCCGCCCGCCCCCACACGCTCGCCCCCACACGCCCGCCCCCACACGCCCGCCCCCACACGCCCGCCCCCACACTCCCGCCCCCCAACACCCGCCCCCCACCCCTGCCCCCCAACACCCGCCGCCCCCCAACCCGCCTGCCCCAGTGCTACACCGGGCCGCACCTGCTGCTGCTGCTGGTGTTCGGTCTGCCGGGCGTGCTGCTGTTCAGCTGCGGCGTGCCGGCCTTCAGCGCCTGGTTCCTGCGCCGCAACACCGCACAGCTGCGGGACAGGTGGGTGTCAGGGGGGGGGGCGGTGGCGGCCTTGATTGGCTGAGGAGGTGGTGGGCAGGGGCTGGGGTGCGTGGCGGAGGGAGCGGCAGGCGCCTGGGCGCGTGTGTGCGTGTGGACGGTGGCAGCGCGCACTCATCAGGCGGCAGCAGTTGGCGTCACCGTCCTGCGAGCTCCAATCCAATACCACGCCATGCAACACACCCGCCCGCCGCCCCCCGCCCCCTCGCAGGAAGTTCTACCGCGCCTACGGCTTCCTGTACACCGACTACGAGGACCGCTGCTACTACTGGTGGGCAGGGTGGGGGGCGGGGCCGGGCGGGGCTGTGATTGCCAGCCCAAGCTAAACGGGTGCGGGGGGCCGGGGAGGGTGCGGGGCCGCGTACGTGTGCGGGTTGCTGGCCAGAGTGGCGTGTGGGCCGGAGAAGCCGCGTGGCCGATGTGCTGCGCTGTGCTGCGCTGTGCTGTGCTGTGCTGTGCTGTGCTGTGCTGTGCTGCGCTGGGCATAACGCGGCGCCTGCTGTTCACCGGGCACCTGCTGGCACACATGGATGGCGCACGCGGTGCCCTCCCTACCTCCTCTGCGGCGGCATGCATGCTGGCCGCCCTGCCTCACGCTCCTCCCCTCCGCTGACCCATCCTACCTCCCCTGCGTACCCTGGCCCGCGTGCGCCCCACCCCGCCATACAAACAAACACACGCGCAGGGAGAGCGTGGTGATGCTGCGCAAGCTGTGCATGGTCATCGTGGTGGTGTTCCTGGGGGTCATATCCGTGCAGGTGCGTGCGTGTGTCGTGGCGTGGCGCGGCCGCGCATGCGCTTGGGCTGCTGGAGGGCGGCTGAAGGCATATGGCATTGGAGTTCCCCATCCAGGCTGTGCCGCCAGCCCGCCTGTCACTGCCCCCAATCGTTGCCCCTGCGTGTATTGCCCAACCTCCCTCACCTCTTCCCCCTCACCTCGAACCTCCGCACACCCACACTCACGCAGGTCCAGCTGCTGGTGTCTCTGGGGATCATCCTCACGGCGCTGGGGCTGCAGGTGCGTGCGGCGCGTCGTTGCGGGGGTGGGGGTTGCAACCGGCTGCTTTGTCAGCTCTTGCCATACAGTTGTGAATGCTAATAACTGCAAACCGCCAACTGCGAACTGCCATTGACGTACGGCAGGTGGCGTACGACCCGTACCGCTGCCCGCGCATGGACCTGCTGGAGCGGCTCAGCCTGGTGAGGGGGCGGGGCTGATCATGATGGTAGTAGCAACCCAAGCAAAGTAACTGTACACCCGTTCCATCCCCCAAGCACACACCCACACACCGCCCCCCCCCCGCCCCCACCAGATCGGCACCACGCTCATCATCTACGTGGCGCTGTTCTTCCTGCTGGACATCTCCCACACCACCTCCGTGGCGCTGTCGCTGGCGCTGGTCACCATCAACGGCCTCATCCTGGCCTGGTGCGGGGGATGGGGGCCGCTGGCCGGGGTGGGGGACTGGGGGCGTGGCGTGTGGTGTATGCTGTGGGGTTTTGGCTGCATGCATGCGCATGCATGCATGGAGGCCTGCCGCTTTTGGGAAGGCGGCGGGGCGTGGGAGATGTAAGCCCTCCACCAGCCACCTCGCCACCCTCACCACCCTCTCGCCCTATGCACACGCACACGCACACGCACAGGTTCATCCTGATCCTGGTCCGCGAGTACGCGCACGGGATCATGCACGGCCTGGACGCGGACGGCGACGGCGTGCTCAGTGCGGCCGACATGGGCAGGGTGCGTGCGTTCGGGCGGGGGGCGGGCGGGCGTGGATCGATCATGTGCATGTGCACCAGCCCTCCCCCTCAGATTGCACCAAATACCGCACCCGTGCACGTCTCACCCTTCACCCCACGCCTCCTCCTCCCCACGCACCCTGCTGCGCCGCCGCAGTCTCTGGACGACCTGGCCGCCCGGCAGCCCTGGCTGGCGGCGCGGCTGGTGCGCCTGGACGCCGCGCTGCGCAGCCGCCGCCGCCTGGCGTCGGTCATCAGCCGGGCCTACCCCTACGGCGAGCCTGGCGACCCCTGGGTCCGCCGCCACATTGCGTCTGAGGACTATGACGTGGACGAGCGCGCGGAGGAGGAGGAGGAGCGGCAGCTGCAGCCGGGCGACAAGGAGGGTGGGGAGAAGGGGGGCTGGGGCAAGGGCGGCGGCGGCGGCAGCGGCAACGGAGGCGGGTACGGGGGCCAGCTGCACACGCTGCACTCCTGGTCCACGATCCAGAGCCAAGCGCCGCATGAGCAGCAGCAGCAGCAGGTTGTGGGAGTGCGTGAGGCGGCGGCACTGGGCAGCGGCGGGCTCAGCGGCGGCTTCCCGGCGGCGGCGGCGGCGGCTGCTTCGCCGCCGCCGGCTGCCGCAGGCGCCACAGCTGCGGTGGCGTCGGCATCGGCGGTGGCGCCGGCGCGCGGGTCCATGGAACGCCCCATGCGTGCCAGCTCCAGCAGCCGCTCGCGTGTGGCACCCGAGCCCATGCATGTCACCCCCGCTCCAGCCGCCGACGGCGGCGGCGGCGGCGGCGGCGGCGGCGGCGGCGCCAGCCGCCCATTCAGCGGCGGCGCCGCCGCCGCCAGCAGCGGCCGTCGCTCGTCGGCTTGGGAGCATGGCGACCTCGGTGGCGGCGGCGCCGCCACTGCCGCCGCCGCTGTCGTCGGCGCTCCTGCCGCCGCGGACGGCTCCTCGCCGCCGACGTCCCGCGTCGCCAGCGCCCGCATCATGTCACCGCCGCTGCCTGCCGCCAGCACTGCTGGCGCTGCTGGCGGGCTGGGCAGCAGCACCAGCGGCGCCGCCAGCAGCCGGCCTGGCGCCGGACGCACGGCCTCCATCATCACCGGCGGCGGCGGTGGTGACGTCCTTGTGCCGCCCATGCCGCCGCCGCCGGCAGCGCCTCGCGCCAGCAGCGGCAGCGTTCGCGTCGGCAGCAGCGCCAGCGGCGGCGCTGCCGTCAACGGGGGCGGCGGGGTCAGCCGTCCCATGTCGCGACAGCGGCTGGCGGATGGCACGACGGCAGCTGCTGGATCCAACGCGGCGGTTCCGTTTGGATCTGCGGGTTCGTACACGGCGGCGGCACTTCCAGGATTGGATCTGGATTCCGACCTGCCCGCTGAGCCTCTGGGGCCGGCCATGAGCCCCAGGCAGGAAGAATGAGGTTGTGGCAAGAGGATTAATTGATCCGTTTCCCACCATTGTGACGTGAGGCCTGGATTGAAATCTCGCTGGTGTGGAATGGAACATGCCCTTACATCTTATTTGTCACGGTTTGCCTCGAGGCAGCCGCATCAATCAGTCGACGTGCATGGCGTACGAAGGCGTACGCGGTTTATCACTTGAATCACTTCCAGAGACGAAATGCTTACGGTACTTGCCTGGTGCAGCAATGCTCCGGCACTCTGATTCGGGCCTCGCTGCCTTTCCTGATTGCGGGCGGGTAGCCAGAAGGCCGGCCCTTCATTCCGCAGCACGCGTGTGGTCGTGCGGGTCAAGCACCTGCCTGCTGGCCCAATCCGGTATTGGGGACATGCTTCGAATGCTGATGCCTGCAGCACTGGTGGGGGTGGTGGGGCGGGCTGCTGCTGATCGCGAGCGTGGTCAGCCGTTGAGTCTGTCTGGCTACTCGCACAGCACGCGCACGTGCGAGTAGCGGCTGCTGTGCCTGGGGCACGGCGGTGGCCTGCATTGCATGCGGCACATACGCATGCGGGTGGTTGCCCTGCAGCATGCCTCGCCAGCTTCAGCGACGCAGCGCATGCCGATGGAATGCGTAGAATGCGTGTGGGTAGCTAGGGGGATATGTGGGGTTGTGAACGCCCTACTTGCGCCTTTGTTGCTGTGGGTGTGCGTATCGGCCACTGCGCAGCAGGGGGACGAGTCACCTCGTTAGAACTGGTTGGTTGGGCTCGCTCATTATGTTTTGGATCCTCCTGGCGAGAACTGTGGTCGTGATATCTTCGTGTCCGTCAATTGAGCGTACGGTATGCATGATGTCCATAACATGCGTGCAGACTGCATTGAAAACATTGCGCACTGTGTGGCATACGCATCCCCTCTGCCCCGGCCTTCATTCCCCCAGCAGGAATACCCGCGCATGCTGGCCATCGCGTGTGCGCTGGTATGCATGCGCTTCCTGAACGTGCGTGAGCAGGCATGTTTATTTTGAAAGACGGGGCTTACGGCATTCTATGCGTGCATGGTCTGGGCATGGCACGGGCTGGTAGCTGGAAAACTGGATGGCACCAGCAGCAACGCATTACCCTCGCGGTGTGCGCTCACATACATCATACATGTCGCGCTCTGAACTGCATCACCGCCGTGAGGTGATCACTGAAATGGCAGGGCGCGGGGCGGCGCCCAGCTGGCCATCTGCTGGTTACCTCTGAAATAGGCAGGTGGCTGGCGGAGCTGGCGGGGAGCTGGAGCTGTGTGCTGTGCTGTTTTGAGATGGGTTTACGTGCTTGTGTTTTGGGGCGCCTGCGTCTGACCGCCTGAGATTCGTGGATCACCGTTGTCAGGTTGAGGCCTGTTAGCGAAGTGCTTTCGAAACGCGAACGCGAATATGTGTGATCATGTGTCGTTGTAGTCGCTAGCACGCATAGAAAGCCGGTGAGCAAGACTCAGACACAGCAGGCATGTTACCTCGTCCAAACGGTAAGCTCCACGGGCGAGGCCTATCATGCAGGCGCATGTCAAGGCGTGTGTCCAACTCGCTAAGGCAGGTTGCGCATGGAGCGGCGGTGCTTAGTTAGCGATGTGAGTTACATGTGGGACGACAGCCGTGGACAAGCCAGGGCTCCAAAAACGTGCGAAACACGCACGCTCACTCGAAGCACAAACCCCGAATGACCCCCATGCGCCTCGCCTCACTAAGGACCCCCGAGCCAGGCTCACTGCAAACGCAAGCGCCGCTAACCTAAGCCGCGGGTCGGCGTCAAAACGACTACCTCTTGCGAGTCCCTAAGCAGACGACAAGCTAGGGTGAGGCCGGTGGCGAGTCCGCCGCTGGGCCCACAAAGATAACCCCTCCCACATCGTCCGACGCTAGGAATGGGTGCTGGTTTGGGACTAAGTCCCAGCGGCGCGGAGGCCGGCGGAGAATCACGAACGCAGCAAGCCGCGACCAGAAGTCAGCCACCACCTCCACACCGATGCTTCGCACAACAGTAACCCCTACGGTCCCACCCGAATCTATCACTCCGGCCAGCGTAGAGGCGCTGTCGGCCGTACTCCATGGCAGCCACAGCAGCTAAGCAAACGATGTCCCACACCGCCCGCGCCGGCCCTGGAGGCGCCTGTACTAACCACAACTGGTGCCGCGCAACGTCCAAGCCCGCATGCTCTTGCAACACATCACGCATAGCCCCCGCCACGTCACAGCTCCAGAAGTGGTGTGCTCTAGCCCCATCAGTCATCTGCACACCGCAGGGGCACTTATCAGCATTCCCCGCGGCTGCCCGAGCTTTATGCATCCCAAAGCCCGAGAAACCATTGAGTGCCAGGCGCCAGAGGGGTTCCTTGTGTCGCGGCTCCCAGACCAGCGCCCATAGCCGGGCCAACGCCGCCCGCAGTGCATGAACTGCCTCCGCCGGCGGGTTGGCACCACTGTAGGCCTCTTGGACAAAAGCCATGTGGCGCGCACGAAGCGCGTCGTACGTAGGCACTAACTGCAGAAGGGTCGCCTGCTTAACGGTGAGGGTCAGCAGCGGCACCTCCCCCGCGCCGAGGCGCCACCCCAGGCTCTGCGCGAGAAGCAGCCACACCTGAGGGGCGGGAGGCGCAGTGCCGCCGCCGCCAGGCGCGCGCAGCGTCGCGGAGGCCGCCGCCTTCCACATCGCCGGCACGCGTGCCAGCAAAGAATCCAGCTGGAGAGCGGCGGCGGCACCCGACTGCAGCGCCAGCGGAATATCAGCCAGATCGGTGACGCCCAGGATAGGGCGCAGGACCGCGCGCTTATACAGGTGCAGCGCCGGGCAATGCGGGGGCTTAGCGCACCATAGGGCTGCGATGCCAGCACCCGACGCACGTCGGACAGCGCCTCCCAGCACCGCACCGCAACGCCAAGCGTCAGCATACCCGGCAGCGCCACCAGGTCCGGAAAGTCGAGCTCCAAGCCGCCAGCCGCCAGACCGGTCGTGCTTGGCAGGACCGGGTTGCCCCACAGCGGCAGTGCGTAGCACCACGGCCCAGAAGTCAGCACGGCCGGCCGCAAGACCGAGATGGGCGGCAGGTAACTGACGAGCGCGCCAAGGAGGCGAGCGAAGGCGGGGCAGGTCGCGGGCGCGGGGTGGCCAAGGATAGCGCACCTCTCGCGGGCGGGACCCACGCCGTCGGCCGCACGCGCCACCGTCAGGATACATAACGGGTGGGCGGCGACGTGCAGCCGCTGCAACAGGGCAGTAGCTGCGGTCGTCCACGGCGGCACATGGCACCAGCGGCAGGGCTGTGCATATGCTGCAGTCAGCGCACGGCCAGAACTGCATGCCGCGCACGCGTGTGCTCCGCCACCGGCAGTAGGCCAAAGCCACCATCGCGCGGCGGAAGGGCGATGCAGTCCGTGGGAAGACCAGGCAGGCGGGCACAGCCCGAGCCCGGCGGTGGCGCATTAAGAATGCGGCGGTCCACGAGCCGGGCCAAGGTGTCTCCGAAGTCCGACAGGGCCGTCTTGGACGGCAGGCCCGAGAACTCCATGTGGTAGAGTACCCGGCTAATTGCGTATGACGAGGCGCAGAAGCCACGGACAAAGGCGGTGAGGGGGAGAGTGGCGAGCGTGCGGAGGGTGGCGATGGCCGGAGCAAGGGAGGGAGCGGATGCCGCCGTGGCTGCGCGAGTAGGAAGGTCGTAGAAGATAACGCCGAGCGTACGGGAGCGTGACACAACCCGCAGTCCGTGCGCTGTCCCGACCGTGTTGGGAGGGGCAGCGGCCGGCGCGGGCGCCGCGCCGCCAGCAGCAGCGGCGTCAGCACCGGCGCCGGCACCGCCCTCGCCGTCGCTGCCATCATCACTCAGGGGTCAGCGGCGCTCGTCCATCGCCCGTGGAGTTTACCGTCTGGACGATGTAACATGCCTGCTGTATCTGAGTCTTGCTCACCGGCCTTCTATGCGTGCTAGCGACTACAACGACACATGATTACGCATATTCGCGTTCGCGTTTCGAAAGCACTTCGCCATCACTGCCACTGCCCGCGTCGCCACCGCCGCCCCCAGCGGCGCCCACCGACGGTGCAGCGGCAGCCCCAGCAGCGACCGCCGGGGCGGCAGATTGCATTGGTTACAGGGGGGACCTGCTGACGCAGCTCACGAGCCAGCGAGCACGTACTAGTACGGACGCCCTGCTCTAGACCTCAGGGGCGCGCCACCTGCAGCGCCGACAGCCTACTCTGCGCCTTGGGCTAGATTGCATTGGTTACAGGAGGGACCTGCTGACGCAGCTCACGAGCCAGCGAGCACGTACTAGTACGGACGCCCTGCTCTAGACCTCAGGGGCGCGCCACCTGCAGCGCCGACAGCCTACTCTGCGCCTTGGGCTAGTAGGCCTTGCTCCCATGGGAGCGCCACCATCTTCTAAACTCAATCTCCTTCCTCTTCAACTGTAATGAAAGTCGGCTTATTGATCCACATACTCCCGTCTTCCCTTCTTTCAATCCAAGGGTGGCCTGGTGGGATTTCGTCCCACCCCCTTGGCTTGATGCCCAGGCTCACATACGTCTTCAAACGCTCCCAAAAGTCTGCTATAACTTGCGTTTTAATCCTGCTAATCGCTGTTTCTTCCAGGGTTGCACAGTACGTACTACGTACTAATACGCGCTAGTACGTGCTACGTACTAGTACGCCGTTCTTGAATGGTAGTACGTGGTAAAGTACGCTGTGCCAGGAACAGGTTGGGACAACCATGGGCATCCCAGGGGATGCTGAGCCGGGATGTTGGACATCAGCACACGCATCCACGCTGGTAACTAGCTGCCTGTCGCACTCAACGGCCTCGTAATAAACTTAACATGTTGTCTGAGTATCAGCAAGTGCGAGAACGGCCCGGAACTGACTCGACATCCCACGCGCGCATCCCAACATCCCGGAATTTGTGGGTTTGGCGCAGCGTACTATGTCAGCGTACTAGCCTTTGCCCGCCAGCGTATTACAAGCGAACTATGGCGTATCGTACTAAGTGAGGAGCGTACTACGTACTAGTACGCGTATTATAAGCTGGGAGGCTAGTACGGTGCAACCATGGTTTCTTCTACCTTGCCTTGTTCCCCTCTGGAGGCAAACAGTAGCCTCCTACCGTACTCCATGGCAGAGATCGCAGCCAGGCATACAACGTCCCAGATAGGTTGCTGGATAGCCTCGTGTGGCGGTATTACTAGCCACAGATTCTTGCGCTCCACTATCAACTCACTTACGTGATCCTCATCACCTATGTCTGTCGCTTCCTGAATATGCAGCCGTAGCGTGCTAGCAATTGTGCACGTGCTGAAATGGTGTGCGCGGTCAGACTGCGCATCCGTCACCCCACGTGGGCATTTATGACCTTGCCCTCTGCATCGAGAAGCCTGGGAATCCATCCACTGCTAACCTCCAGAAGGCTTCTTTCTGCTCTGCTTCCCATTGAATCTTCCACAAGCGTTCAAGCGGCAGCCACGGGAACCACGCCGCCGACCCCGCCGGCGGCCTGCACGTCTGCAGCAGCAGCGGCGGCTGGCGCGCCTGCAGTGGCGGCGGCGGTGGCAGGGCGCCGCCGAGTCTGGCGAGCCGGGGGCGCGCCAACTGGTAGCAGCTCCACCTTGTCCAGGTTGAGCCGCTGACCAGACGCATCGCGGAACGTCTCCATGGCCGCCAGGAAGGCGGGCACGTGGGAGAGCCAGCGCAGGAAGGGCGCTGCGTCGTCCGCGTAGGCCGTGGCGACGAGGCGAATATCTGCCCAGGAGACACCGAAGCCAGCGCGGTCGAGATAGGCCAGCAGGGCTTGAGCCGGCGCCAGGTACAAGGGCGGCGCCAGCGGGCAGCCCTGCCGCACACCCGCCATGATGAGGACAAAGGCGGACAGGTTAGCCATATGCCCTGGAAAGTGTGACGCACCCAGTGCGTTTGCGCTACAGCGCGATTCAGCTCGAACCAACTTGCATGATCGATTATTCGCAGCTTCTTCTATACGTGATCTTCTTTCCAGGCGGCGAGAGCGAGTGCAGCGTATGAACGAAGCCGGTAACTGCGCTTGCTTTGCTTCCTCGAGAATGTGCGCAGCTATAACTTACAGTGCGATGTATTAGCGACACAGTCTGGCCTGCCAAAGCGCGCACTTGCAAGAATTTCAGAGCGCTCGTGCCGATCGGCTGGGATGGAAGCTTAAAAATTCACGATATATGCGAGCAGCTGTATCCGTTGAAATAATCGGTGAGCAAATTCATGCACAGTTGCGATGTGCTGTGAACTTAGCGCGCTCGGCGACCCCAGCTCGGCCCCCCGACCCCTGGCTGGCGGGGGGAGGGAAACCCTCCCCCCTGCACCCCCCTCCCCTTCTTGTGTGTGTGTGGTTACAGAGTAGTGCGCACGATCTCGCGTGCCTTCCTGCTGCGTGTAAACCGGAGGCCCGGGCCGGGGTGACCCTTATAACGCCAGTGCATGATTGTCCAATTTATTGTTCTCCCCTTGCAAGGGGGACTTCCTTACTTCTATGCTCCCAGATGGAGCTGAGTAATGCAGCTAACTTGACAGGCTCAGATTTCAGCATCACTTCGCGCATGCTTAGGCTAAATTCTAGGCCACTGCACGCCCGTAACTCGGTGTAGGCAGCACATTGCATCAGGACGTGGTGCTCATCCTCCACCTCATTGGCCGTACATAGTGGGCACGTCCTCTCCTCCCTAGGCCTCTCCCAGGCACGGTTCGCGGTGATTGGCCAGCAACATAAACGGAATCTCATCAAAAGCTTATGCTGTGCAACCGGTATGAATGCTCTACTATGATTGCGAGGTTACAAGAAGGGGACAGTGTAAACACCATCACGGCTACGAGGGAAGCCACCATTCCGAGGAACGCAGCAAACCGCACCCCCCGCTTGGCTGCCAACCCAACTCACAGCTGCGTAGGCGCGTCGAAGCTAAGCCGCAGCCCGCCAAAGCCACACCAAACAGCAGCATCACAAAGCACGCGGCTCATAAGGCACCGCAAAGTCTTCCACCAAGCCCGAAGGCGCAACACAGGGCAGCGCCCCAAACAGCAAGCTACTATGGTCGTGCATGGTCGGCGGCGCGGACCCTAGTGCGCTTAGCCCCATCCAATGCTTGTGTTTGCACATGTGTATGCCGGGTTGCTTGCCATCTAAAGGGAATGCGTGCGGGTCCGCTACCAGCCTCTCGTGCTCCCACGCCCTCATCAAATGGCCCCTAGCCTGAAGGTAGATAAGATAGGTCCATCGGGTAAGACTGTGCTTGCCCTCCACTCCTCTTTAGACTCGTGTGTGCCCGGCCAATGCCACGCGTCGACACCCTGTGCCGCCACAAAACGGAACAACCGCGCGCACCACCCGTCTCCCATTGGGTTCGCCCATGCCTCCCGTGCCTCGTCAACTAGCGCATCAAAATCCAGACTTCTGTTTTGCGCGGAAATCCTATTGTAAAAACCCAGACATTGTTTGGCTATGAAGAAGTGCAGCGGCAGTTGGGCCAGCTCAGCAAACAGGAGACGATGTGACGGTTTGGCTGCTCCCACCGTCTGTCGCATGTATTGGACCTGTAGCTTTACGGCCTCGTCACGCAGACATGCCTCAAATGCGCCCTGTGCCAGGTTGTTCCTGTCATTCCTCCTGGGTGGCGGTCCTCCGTCTAGCATCTCTACTAGCACATCGGGACCCCATACCTCACATCCGTCACACCTTCTGCGCGCTGCACGACACGCCTGCAGGGGGAGGGAAACCCTCCCCCCTGCACCCCCCTCCCCCAACTTCCTAAGTGACGTGCCTCAGCCTAAGAGAATCGTATGGGAGGGGGGTGCAGGGGGGAGGGTGTCCCTCCCCCCGCTTGAGGGGGGGCGCAGGGGGGGGGGGCACCCCCCGGTAATATGCATATCGATCAGGAGAGCCCCCCCTGATATCGACTACAACACAAACGTCGGTGCAGGCCACGATCAGTCGGCACTGATAGCTGGGCGCAGGGGCTAAGTTACGGCCATGTGGTTCGATGTTGGCTGGCATCTTCCCCACACAAGCTGCGCATGCTGGGGGATGAGGCCCGCGGGATGTGCGCTATCCAAAGCGAGTCAGTCTGGACGCAACACTTTATGCCCCTGTTGCATGCGGGCGATGGTGATTTCCCAATGCATCGTGTACGAGAGGCACTCACGTATATTGACTCGTGTCTGCGGGGGCTGGGCGAGGGCTCGCCCCATGTGCGCAACAGTGCGGTCGCTGCCGACATACTGGATGCCGACATTACGCTTGAAGAAGTGACTGCGGCCCAGCGTCGGCTGCCAAATGGGAAGTCGCCTGGCAATGAGCCAGTGCCTAGTGAATGCTACAAGTATGCGCGCAGGCTTAGGCAGCCGGAAGATGAGCCGGGCACCCCTGAGATCCATCGCCTTGCACCCATCCTTCAGATTTTGATGCAGCATATTTTTTCTACGGGGGAATTCCCGTCACAGTTTACTACCACGCTCGTCACGCCTGTGTTTAAGAAGGGAGACCCTCTGGTGCCTGGTAACTATCGGGGGATCGCTGTCGGAGGTGCCCTAGCCAAGCTCTATGCGTCTGTGCTCTTGCGTCGCCTTATCACTGCATCAGAGAAGCTGGGGCTGCGGCACCCCGCGCAAGCGGGTTTTAGGAACGGTTTTGGCACTGGCCACCACCTCTTCGTGAAGCGGGTTCTGACGGACAAGCATAGGCGAGCGGGTATGCCACCTTTGATTATTGTGCAGATTGATTTTGAAAAAGCTTTTGATCGAGTGCCGAGGGATGTGCTGTGGGCGAGGCTGCGTGAACGAGGTGTCTCTGACAAAATGCTGAACGCCATTCGCCGTGCGTATGACAAAGTCGAGATGCGGGTCAAAATTGATGGTAAATTAGGCGAGCCTTTCCTGTCCTTATTAGGCGTGAAGCAAGGTGATCCACTGAGCACAGAACTTTTTGGGCTCTTTATTGAGACGCTAGGGGACCTGATTGACGCGCACGATGAAGATGACGGCCCAGAGGGGTCAAGACACCGTATGCACGCGCCGCAACTAGATGGCAAGCGGCTGTCGCTTTTGTTTTACGCAGACGACATAAGTTTGCTAGCCACGTCTTTCGAACGCATGCGTGAGCTCCTGCGGTATGTGGATTATTTCTGTGAGGTTTTTGGGATGCGTGCAAATGTCAAAAAATGTGAGCGGCTTGTCTTTGCTGACAGCGAAGAGACAGCTAACAGGATCGCTGCACGGTGTGAGGGCTTGCGGCTGCAGGGGCAGAGCATTCCTGCTGTCAATAAAGCACGCTACCTAGGGCTTACGTACGGGCCCAGCGCACCTTTCAGCGCTTGCCGAGATACCCTGATTGACGCGGCACGGGGAGCCAGCTATAGTCTGCTGTCCCGCACTTCCAAACTACGGATTCTTGCGGCCGACGTTCGCATGCGGCTTTTTGATTCTCAAGTGAGGGCTATTGCCACCTACGGATGTGAGGCCTGGGGTACGGATATGCTACGGGACGTCCTTAACCCAGGGAGAAGCAGTCGCGCTCTAAGCGATGAAGACGGTTATTTTGAGGCCTGTTTTTTTGTGTGTGTGGTTACAGAGTGGTTACAGAGTGGTGCGCACGTTCTTGCGTGCCTTCCTGCTGCGTGTAAACCGGAGGCCCGGGCCGGGGTGACCCTTATAACGCCAGTGCATGATTGTCCTATTTATTGTTCTCCCCTTGCAAGGGGGACTTCCCTACTTCTATGCTCCCAGATGGAGCTGAGTAATGCAGCTAACTTGACAGGCTCAGATTTCAGCATCACTTCGCGCATGTTTAGGCTAAAGTCTAGGCCACTGCACGCTCGTAACTCGGTGTAGGCAGCACATTGCATCAGGACGTGGTGCTCATCCTCCACCTCATTGGCCGTACACAGTGGGCACGTCCTCTCCTCCCTAGGCCTCTCCCAGGCACGGTTCGCGGTGATTGGCCAGCAACATAAACGGAATCTCATCAAAAGCTTATGCTGTGCAACCGGTATGAATGCTCTACTGTGTTCGTGCAGGGTCGGCGGCGCGGACCCTAGTGCGCTTAGCCCCATCCAATGCTTGTGTTTGCACATGTGTATGCCGGGTTGCTTGCCGTCTGAAGGGAATGCGTGCGGGTCCGCTACCAGCCTCTCGTGCTCCCACGCCCTCGTCAAATGGCCCCTGAAGGTAGATAAGATAGGTCCATCGGGTAGGACCGTGCTTGCCCTCCACTCCTCTCTGGACTCGTGTGTGCCTGGCCAATGCCACGCGTCGACACCCTGTGCCGCCACAAAACGGAACAGCCGCGCGCACCACCCGTCTCCCATTGGATTCGCCCATGCCTCCCGCGCCTCGTCGACTAGTGCATCAAAAGCCAGACTTCTGTTTTGCGCGGAAATCCTATTGTAAAAACCCAAACATTGTTTGGCTATGAAAAAGTGCAGCGGCAGTTGGGCCAGCTCCGCAAACAGGAGACGGTGTGACGGTTTGGCTGCTCCCACTGTCTGTCGCATGTATGTTTGAGGGACCCAGCAGTTAAGCTCCAAGTCAGCTATATGCAGCAATGCGCTGGAGCGGCACGACCGGCACAGCGCCTGCTGTTTGCCGAGCTTGCACAGCTACCTATGCAGTATCACGTTTTCAAATTACTTGTGGGTTTTTATAACCGTGTTCAGAAGCAGCCGCATACGTACTGTCACCGTGCCCTAACCGAGGAGCTGGTAGAGGCGGTCATTAGCAGAACCAGGACAGGAGGCGCTAATGCGGCCAGGATAGGCTGGGGACCCGACTTTTTTGCGTATTATCGAAAGCCTCTATGATGTGTGGAAGGATATGCCTGCGTCGCTGCGTAGTCAATGTGCCAGGGAGCAAGTGCTTTGGTTGCTTTCCAAGCCGCTGCCTGATGCTGAGCTCATTAGCGCGTACAGGAAAAGAATGATGGCCTCCTGGGCCCACGACCGTTTGCTTACTCCACCCGAGACGTTTCCATCTGATTCCCTGCACCCCGGGCTGCATATGGCGAAGTACAAGCACTGGATGGGGCTTAGCTTTGAGCGAGCAGCGCCACCCATGCACCCACCCCACGCGCACTGTTTTATCCCTTTTGAAGCACACAGGTGCCTTATGAGATTTCGGCTTTGCTGTTGGCCGATTGCAGCTAATAGAGACCATCATCTACCTAGAAATGCCAGGCTCTGCCCCCTCTGCAACAAAGGAGCAGCGGATGAACGGCATGTTTTACTTGAGTGCGAAGCGTACACGAGTGTCAGATCAACGTACGGTATCAGCTCTGATCCCATGAATCAGGTTATGCAAGGTGCTGACCAGGTTAAGCTGGCTTGCTGCGTGCATGATATCTGGTCGAAGCGCTGTCTTTTGATTAGGCAGTACCAAGACGGTGCATATGGTGGTAGGACCAGGATAAGGGATAAGAATTGGCATGCCCCAGTTGTCCCGTACCCAGCAGGCCTGTGCGCGAGAACAGAGACAGAAGCTGCGGCGGAATCGACGCGATTACTGTACCGAATTGAAGCGCGCTGGAGGCTGTATCATTTGCTGACGCGCAGTCCTCACGCTCCGGGCGCCCGGCCAGGCGATAGCACCACACAGACAGAGCACGACGCCACAAAACGCGTGAAGCTTCCCACCTGCAAGCATGCGACCAGCGTCCACGGATGAGCGCCGTAGACGGAGACCGGTCGTAATGCGAACAGTGTGCAACAAAGCAATGGCCGGGCGCTGAGTGACAAGCAGGGGCCACAACAAGACGCGGCAAGGCAGATAAGGGAGCCCGCGAGTACGACAGTGATGGGCGAAGCGAATGCGGTGCAAACACGCCAACAACACAACACAACCGGAGGCGAGGACGCGCGGCTGACGGGAGAGGAGGCCGGAGCTGATGTTCGGTGCAAGACGGTGCATATGGTGTGCATCACGCCAATGACAATCCAGTATCAGGAGACGAGGGGCCTTTACGGCTCGGTTAGTCTCGTTGCAGGTTTTAGGAATGCACACTTCCAACCCTGTAACACACACACAAGCTCATCGTGCGTAGCCAACACAACCCCCAAACCAAACAGGCACAACCAAACCTGCCCCGAGCCCTGCACCTGCCCCTGGCCCGTCCCAGACGAGGTGGGCGGGTATTGAGCACGCGCTGGAGGTGTGAGCTGTATTGACGTGTCTTTACGCAGGCCGTACAGGCAGGCGGGCGTACGCCCACAGCTCGCAGCGCCACGACCGGCCGGCGGCCGGCGGACGGCGGACGTGGGGGGCGCGGCGACACCCGTGGCCGACACGTCATTGGTCACCGCAGTGCTACGACTATGGCCGCTATTTCGACGATCAACGGTAACCGCCTAGCAACGTAGCAACATTGGGTTATCCAACGTTATCGAACCCGCAAGGGCTTGCGCATTTCACTAAGTTTTCACCTCTTGGGGGTGACACCTCTTCGCACTGATAAGAGCATGATCTGCTTCTTTCTAGCCCAAAAAACGTGGCTGCCTGGCAAAAAACGACAGGTGAATCGATCGACAAGCTCCGGCAGGCCGAGATACTACCCAGCCGTTACTGCACTCGGACATTTTGCAGTGAACAGAGTCTGCCTCTTCTTACCCTACTTCCGCGGCCTCGACGGCTTCGCCTTCAGTAGTCACGGTGCACAAATCGATGTGACCCTCTAGAGGTGTATCAACCGAGCTGCTTACATCTCACTATGCGTTGCTGAAGCCAGGAAGGAACTATGGAGGCCCACAGCGGCTTGGCTTGACAGCCAAACAAAACTTGCGTCCCGCAAATGTTGCGGCTGCGCTTGGTATTCGGATTAGTTGCATTCGCTTTGACGATCGCGTGTCGAGCCACGTCACAAGCGGCGGCCGAGCGTGGCGAAACACGAATGCAAGCTCGGCGCCTGGCTCGTGCTGTCGACAACAGCGGAATTGCGACCGCCGGCACAATAGAGGAGATGGTTGCAGCGATAACGGACGCCGGCGTATCGCAGCTTGTGCTCACGGCCTCGGTGACGTTCACGGATGCGGCCTTTGCCCAGGCAAGTGCGCGCCCGCGACAACACAAACGATGGTCAGCGATGAGCACATTACCTTGCTGGACAAACGGGCGTCCGTGGGGGTTGCCACAAACCCACACAGGTTTCTCCAGCAGTAACCCATCCAAGCCTGTGGGCGGGATAGCACGCCCCTCCCCCGTATCTCGGCCTGCCCTCTGCGCCCAGTCCCGGCCGGAGTTGTAGGGGCCGACATGGCAGCTGCTGCAGCCGCCGCGGCCTAATCACTGGGGGCGAACCCTGATGGCCATTCCTCCGCGCCTTCCGAACGCAGGTGGTGCCAGCGCCGTACCCGCTGACACGGAACCTGACAATCACGGGCGCAGATGTGGACCCGGCCGCTTGGCCGGTGTTTGATGTCAATTTTGTGAAGAACAAGATTGTGATTGGGAGGGGAGTCGCGCTGCGGCTGACGCGCCTGGTCATCTTGCGGATGCGGCAAGTGCTCTACCTGCAGGCCCCTGGCCTGGACTTCATCGCCTCGTCGCCTGACCCGATTCCCAGCACGACCGCCAACCCGGCGGAATGGGGCCATCTGTTTTTGGAGAATGCCTCCCTCGTCACTCGTGAGTAGCTCTAGCTTCATGTCTGCTCGGCGCGTCTTTGTCCCCTGACTGTGCGGGGCGAGGTGCCGGGTGTCAATGCGAGCAACTGGCATTCCGCCGAGCCGTTGCAGCGCACGCACCAAGAGTACATACCGCATGCCCTTGTGTACGTACGTGTGCGTGCAGGGATTTGTCTGAGGCCGGCCGACGGAGCCGACTACCAGACCACCCTCCCGCGCCCCGCCTTCCTGCCCCCCGGGCCGCAGCGATGGACGCCCAACGCCTCGCAGGCCGGCTGCACGCCCCTGCCCGCGCAGCAAGCCGGCAGTAGCGGCAGCAGCAGCAGTGGTGGCAGTAGCACGGCAACGCCCCCGCCCGCATGGCCCTGGTACATGCCGTACGGCATACCATACATGAAGCGCTGCTACCCGCAGGTCACCTATTTCAGTGACGGGGTGAGCGCGCGTGTGGGGACGGGGCCAGGCCAGGTGATGGTTGGATTCATAAACTGCTGCCCTCGCTCGCTCCCGACCTGCTGGACGCGCGCAGGCCCTATTCGCCTACAATGTGCCCGAGGGCAGCATACGGCCGGTGCAGGCCGGCTACGTAGTCTACCTTGTGGACGCCCAGTTCAAGGTAGGTGGGTGCGGCGGCGTGGTGAAATAAAGACGAAATGGTGAGTGCGGTGCGGCGCAGATGGACATCGCCGTGTCCATCGGCGTCGTGCAGCACTGCTGCTAGTTGGCAGCTACCTCGCAGTTGTGCTCGCGTGTTTGCTGCTCTGGCCACGCACAGATCCAGCCATTTGCTGCCCGCTCCGCCACCGCACATGCATGCCTCTCCATCTGCCCACTGCGCCTACAGTGCGAGGCCCTGCTGGATTCCGAGTGCGAGAAGCGGCTGGGTGTGTACGCATGCTTCCAACTCATGTTCGCCAAGTGAGCGGTTGGTGTGGCGCTGCTTGCATGGGTCTCGTCGATGTGAACAGGCATGCTTACGAACATGCATTGTGAGCGAGGATGTGGGAACGGCCGGGAATGGAACCGCGCTGATGCATGTTTGCCAAAATTGTTGCTTGCTTGCTGCATCCACGCACAGGACCAACACGACCAGTGCGCTCACGCCGGTGTCGTCTGGCGGCTCTGCTGTCGCCCCGGGAAACGGCAGTGCCACCAGCGCCTCTGCCAGCAACAGCAGCAGCAGGAGCGGCAGCAGCACCCTGCTGCCAAGCAACCAGCAGCCCTTGGGCACAGCCACCGGCAGTGGGGGCGGCACCTCTGGATCCAGCACCTCGGCCCACCTGGGGGCCATCATCGGCGGCGTGGTCGGAGGTGCGTACCTTGCCAGCCAGCCCCTGCCGCCGTTACTGCCGCTACTGCCGCTACTGCCATGTCCGAGCTTGGGCGTCAACATGCAGCAGCTAGCTTTCATGTCTTTATTACTAGCCCTACTTGCGCATTTGCGTTTGATTTACGTCCACACGCACCGATTGTCCTAATTGCAGGTGTGGTGCTGGTCGCCACGATCGCGGCGGCGGTGGTGGGGCTGCTGAGGCACCGTAGCCGTCGCCTCCGCAGGGATAGCAGCGGCGCGGTCAGCAGCACCAGTAGCGACGGCCTGTCCGCAGCAGGGAAGCCTCAGCCTGCAAGGGACCCCTGCGGCCCTGCCGCTGATGCGGGTGCAGGCCCAAAGCAGCTGACTGGCTGCGGACCGACCGCCGCAGCTGCTGCCGTCGGGCACAAGCCGCAACAGGACGCGCCCGCTTCATCCGGGAGCCCGTGTTGGCGGGATGCGGTCGCGGTGACGATTGCCTCGGACAAGGTTGCGGGCGCAAGCGCCGTCATGTACAGTACGTCGTCCACGGCGGCCATGGGACCCTCGCTGCGCACCTCCGCGCAATTTACTGGTAAGCGCGCCAGCGCGCTCCATCATCATCGTGTGCGTTCCCTTCATGCTGCTCGCTTTTCCTTGCACGTCGCCGCCATGCCGTCCATGCTTTGGCAGCCCATGCCGTATCTTATGCTTTCGTACGTTCACGATGTACGGGCGAACTCCATCTTGCTTTCTGCGCTGCGGCTGCCTGCAGACACGCCAGAGGCGCCATCCGCGCTGCCGACCCCGCAGCCGTTTCAGTCGCACCCGCAGCGGTACGTTGTGACGGCGGGCGCGTCAGAAATGCCCGTGGTGCCCAAGGCGCCCATGCGCCAGGACCTCAATGTGCACGTGGAGGTCCGGGATGCGCTGCAGCCGTCGGCCGCGGCCGTACGCGTGGCGGCGGCCTCCTCGCCACCGGCGGCGCGGCCCGTTGACCCCGCTACGGTTTGTGAGTCCGCGGTCGCGGCCAGTGCCACTGCTGCTCATGAGTCTGCGGTCGCGGCCAGTGCCACTGCTGCTCATGCAGCACTGGCGGTTGCGGGAGGTGTCCCTGCAGCGGGAGGCCAAGCGGCCGGAGGCACGGCGGCGGCTGCATCTGAGCTTCCGCAGCCCTGCTGGGAGGCAGACGCAAGCAGCCAGAGCTCCCAGCGGATGGCTGTTGAAGGGAATGAGTCGCTTGCGGTAGTTGATTCTCGCGGCGCTGCCGGTGCCTCAACGGAAGCTGCGGCGGTGGCTGGAGGTGCGAGACCGGCGGCCGCTGCCCTAGCTACGCCACCGGTGCCGACCCCAGTGGTGGAGCTGCTGCCAAGGGTGCTTGGCAAGGGCGCGGTGAGTCTTCGGTAGCTATCATTGGTAGTGGGCTTGGAAGACGGGTGCCCGCAGTCGTGGATGGCGGGAGACTCGATGTATGCGCCCCGATCCTTCCACACTCTCGAATCACCGCTCCCGGGTCATCTCGTCTCGTGCATCATCACCATCATCATCATCATCAATCCTGTCACCTGCCTGCCTCCATCTATCCACGCACGCAGTTCGGCCGGGTGGTGGAGGGGCGGTACCAGGGCCGCCCCGTGGCGGTGAAGCTGTTGCTGCGGACGCAGCTGTCCGGCCGTGATCCGCAGGCTGCCAGCGGCGCAGCAGGAGGCGGCTATGGCACGTCGGCCGCCCAGTCGGCTACCGCCGGCGATGAAGGCGCCGCCCTGAATGAAGAATACATCAAAGCCTTTGTGCAGGTCCGTACGGGTGTTGCGGCATCCGTCCAACGCCCTGCCGCGTGTGTTATGTGGTGCGCGGATGAACGGGCTTTCATGCGTGGTGCGTGCGCCGTACTGCCATACATAACCGTGTGTACCGCGTTTCCTGCGCGTTCGATGGCCGCCTTTCGATACCTGATTCAAACAGGAGGTCCAGATCTTGGGGCGCGTGGACCACCCCTGCGTGGTCAAGCTGCTGGCGGCGTGCGTGGTGCCCCCGCGCCTGGCGTTGGTGATGGAGATGATGGAGGGCAGCCTGGTGGGTGCCGTCTTACTGGCTTGTGGGCGACCTTGGTTCCAGCCATTGGTTGGATGTTCCGATGCTAAACGTACGTGCGGTATGGTGCCGCCTGGGCTCGCCACCAACAGGAGAAGCTGGTTTTTGAGAGGTCGGCAAGCATGGCGCCGGGGGCACCGCCGCGCCAGCAGCTGATGCCGCTGCCCAAGCTGCTGCACATCGCGATCCAGATCTGCCAGGGCCTGTGAGTCATTCACCATTCAGTTGATTGGGGAATTCAGCAATGTCTCGATGGGCTAGATGGCCACCACCTGCGGCGGCCACAATGCCTGTGGAGTTGGGGATCCTTCATCAAGCCTCATCTTGCGTAGGCGACACTCTCAACACCCAGCGAAATGCCCGATTGTGCCGGCTAAGTCGCTGCCATGGCCCGCCCTCGTTTTCCCCTTGGCCGTGGCCGCACGCATGCGTTTGGCAACGGCGGCACTCAGGGCGTACCTGCACCCAACCGTGATTCACCGAGACCTGGTGCGTCAGTTCCGCCAAGTGGCGTGCGTGCGTGCATGTCCTCACCTTACCCCGTCCTTCCTTGCCTGCCGTGTGCATCCTTAGTAACGTGTGCTGTGTCCATCCTCCCGTCCCGCCATGTTACATCTCCTCCTGCCGCTCCTCCGGCGTATTCCCACCTCGCGCCTTCTGATCATTACAGAAGGTGCGTTCGGGTCGAGTGTGTGCGCGTGTGCGTGAAGAGATGCTGTAGAAATTGTGAGCGTGAAGAGTCGTCTTCATCCCCTTGATTGGGCTAGCTGGTTTTCACATCCCACGCGTTCAGTAACGAATTCGAGACGCAGTCTTTAGTGCATCCTGTGCCGCTTTTGTGTCATGTGTGCGTGTGTTCGTGAGGTTCCCTGCATCCCCTTGGGCTAGATGGTGTTCATCACATCCCCCTTCAAATCTCTGCCACCACATACAGCCCGCCAACGTGCTCCTCAGCGGCGCCCACACCGACTGGCCGGTGGTAAAACTCGCGGTGAGCTAGGGAGCACGGGCATGGGTGGCAACCGCATGTATACCGTATAGAGACAGCGCGTGGAAAGCCCAGCCGCGTACGCATGTTCATCTGATGAGTCGGTCCTGACATGCATGGCCCGCTGCGTCTTCCCGAACTCAGCTGTGATGATAGGCGCCCCCGTGTTGGAACCCCACGCTATCCGGTGTGCATGCATTACACAGGACTTTGGTGAGCAAGACTCACCGGCGGCGGTGTGAGGGCGGCAGCTGGCCGCCATGGTTGCTTGCAGTGGCGGGTCACTTTTGAGTTCAGGAGTCTTAGATCTGTCTTGTCCGGGACGGTGACGCTCCCCTGTGGCGCTTGCTGCTTGCCGAGCACTACTTGATAACTTGATTGTGTGTTAGAAAACACGAGAGAGGAAACACGCAGACTGTGCATTAGTGTGCTTGATAGCGTGTGTGCGTGCTGCTGCTGCTGCTGCTTGCCGCGCAGGCCTGGCTCGGATGCGGCTGCAGACCATGCGCACGGACAACCCAGAGGTCGGCACCCCAGGTGTGCACACGCGATGCAATCTATGCGCGCTTAGCCTACAACATGCGTGCCCGTTCAACACTTCTTGATTTTACTCGTTCCTTCCCGTACCTTGCCCCTGTTTGCCCCCCAGCCTACATGGCGCCTGAGTGAGTGGACGGGCTGCCGTTGTACTTCCGCACGGCATTGGCTGGCGGAGAAGCCTAGGGTTTACAGCAACTTTGGTACAGCCTCCGTGCACCCCGGTTACACGACGTACGCCGGAGTCACAAGGCTATGCGGCATGGCGGCCCGACATCCTCCTTTGGGGAGGGGGGACTTGCCGTCTTGTGATCACCGGTGTATTACTTTACCTATGGTATTATTGCTGAAATGCGCTCTCTCTGCCGGTCAACCTCCGCGCGTAGGCTGTTTGAGTTGGACACGGAGGTTGTGACCCACCACGCGGACATGTACTCCCTCGCGGTGGTGATCTGGGTCATGCTCACCGGCCGCGAGCCCTGGCAGGTGCGTGCGTGCGTGCGTGCGTGCGTGCGTGCGGGCGGGCGGGCGGGCGGGCGTGTGGGTGGGTGCATGCGTGCGTGCATGCGGGCATGCGGGCATGCGGGCATGCGGGCTTGTGGCTGTCTGGTCTCCCCTTTTTGCACATACAGACCGATAGCGTTATACGCGACGTGTATGTCTTACAGGACTGCCAGAACGTGGTGGCCATGGCATACAAGGTGTGCCTGGGCGAGCGGCCGCCACTGGACGCCATCCCGCCCGAGCGCTGCCCACCCAAGCTGCGCAGGCTGATCATCGCCTGCTGGGACAGGGATCCGCGGCGCCGGCCCGCGGTGAGTGCCGTACACGAGCGCCAGGCGCGCGTGCGTGTTGTGCATCTCGGCCACCCGTACGACCGTACATCCCGGACATCCGTCATGCGGGCGCGCAGATATTTATGTTCATTTATTTCCTTCTTTTATTTATTTATACATCCCGGACATGCATGCGTGCTACCCATCTGCAATACCCCGACCCCTGTCCACCTTAACGGCTGGCGGACTCCCCATATTCCCCACACCCTTTTGGGGCACAGGCCGCGGAGACGCTGAAAGAGCTGGTCCTGATCCACAAGCTGGTGAGCCCTTGATTGGCGCCTTGCGGATGGAGGGGCCGCACGTACGCACCCGCATGCAGGAGCATGCATGTGGGGTATGCCTGCGGGCGCTTGGACGCGGCGCTGAACGTCGCTGCACACTTAGCACACCTGCTGGCGAACTTTCACTTGTTCGCCTGCTTCGCGGGTTCGCGGGTACCTCACCTTCGCATAATGTATGGGCTGATGGCATGACGTCTGCTTGATTGTTGTGCCCCTGTGCATGGCAACAGATTACTGCCACTGCACAGCTCTCCGAAGCAAACAAGTTTCAGCGGTCAGTTACTCTCGGCGATATGGGGGGCTGCTGAAGGGCGTCAGCGCCTAGAGGGAAGGCAAGCGGGGTGTGGGGTTCATTGTGGTGAGCAAATAAAGCGGTGGGGCGGGCGCTGGATGGGCGCATGAGCCGATCCCGTACGGTGTCGCCTGCATCCAAATGTCATGGGTCAAAACATGCTCATTGGTCAAAACATGCTGATGCGGCCCGGCCATGCTGTGCGAGCTGGGCCGCTGACTGGTGGTGGGAAGTGCTTTGCCTGGCCTGGTTCATGCGTCCTGTCTAACTGCGAAGCAAATCATTGAGACGTGTGGCGTCGACAAGTCTTGGCTGCATGTGTACTGCTGACTTGCTGGGACTGCGTTCCTACCGTCCTTTGGCAGGTAGGGGAGCCCCTGCCCTGTGGCACTTCGCGCAATTTTACATGCGTGCTTGTTCTTCGGGAGGGCAACGCATGCAGGGAGGGAACACTGGGTGGTGAGAGTCATACGCGCACCGTGCATACTGCTGCATTCCGTCCGCGTGTGGACATCGGAAACATTGCGTGCTCGTATCATACGTATCCGTGATGAGCGGCATGTGCTTACTTGCCACGTCTTAATGATTGGGATTTGGCATCACGATTGGGGATCACGCAATCGACGCATCTAAAACTGCTTGAAAAAGGGGCTCCTCTGGACCCCTCAGCCATTGGGTTCAAATGGGACGCCTGAATTCGGACACGCAATGATGTGGATGTGCGCAAATTTTACCGTTGTTCATGCTTACACCTTCGCTGCCCAGGCATGCGCATGTATGATCATTGCTGAATGTTCTGAATGCCTTACACCGTGGTCGCATACCTGAATGAAGTCCCCTGGCCGCATAAATGTTGTGTATGTGTCATGGCTAGGTGGTCGGTTCGGGGGTGCTTGGTTCGGGGTTTGTTTTGCTGCTCCTGCCGCCACGGCTGTTGGTGGCGGCCGAGTATCTTGGATGGGGCGGGCGCCAGCGTGCCCAGCCAGGCTGGCCAAAGTCGGGCCCCGCGGAGGGATCCTTGCATCCGGTGCGTACAGACGTCGCACCCATGCATGCAGGAGCGCGGGCCGTTCCTGATTGATGGTGCGTGCTGCAGAGCGCGTTGTACCTTACTTGTGCGGCGGCTTCACGCGTTTTTTTGCTGACTCAGTCAGAGGCGCTTTGGTGTCCAAGGTGGTTGTACTATGTGAGCAGATGCTGCCGCCAAGAAGAGTGGAAAGGGTGTTTGCAGCGCGTCTTGGTTGTGAGTGCTGTTCTGTTGTCGGCGCCCGGGCGGTAGGCTGGTAGGCTGCAGGGCCAGGCCGCCAGCAGTGCTTCGGGCCCGGGTCAGCGGTTGACCCACAGCAGCTGTAACACACAGTGCGCTCCGACGTCACACACCTGCCGTGCTACCCAGCCACCCAGCCCTCGACCGTGCAACGTGCAGCTTGCAGCTTACAGCTTGCAGCACCCGCGTCAGCTGCGGCTCCTCACCTCTGGCGTGCCGTTGTCACTGCACACCATCACCATCGCGGTCCCACACACGGCCAGGGCTCGTATCTTAATGATTATAGACTTTAAAGGCCCATTTTGACGGGTTTCTGAGCTTTCCGTTCGACCCCTAAAGCTCAGAATCTAGCATTGTTTTGGGGGGTCTGGGCGGCTTGCCCCCCAGAAAATGTTTTTTTAAAGCTTACCAAAACATGAAGTCCAGCTTTAAGGGACCCGGAAAGTCTAATCCTAGCATGCCCCCCAAAATAAGATACGAGCCCTGCGCTAGTCCGAGGTATTTCGCCTTGCACACCGCAGGTATGCGCTCTCCGCCAAGCACCAGGTTTTCACATTGCGCAGCGGCCATTGATGCACGTTCAGCGCAGTCCGCGAACACCATGCGCTCACACTTTTTTGCGTTGGCACGCATGCCGAAACATGTACAAAACTCATCCACATAACTCAGGAGCTCCCTCATACGTCGAGCTGAGGTGGCCAGGAGGCTAACATCGTCCGCATAGAAGAGAAGAGAGATCTTCCGCGCACCCAGGCTAGGGGCCTCCTCAGAGTATAACGACGTTTCTGACAGATCATTCGCATCAATCAGGTCCCCTAGGGCTTCGATAAACAAGCCAAAAAGCTCAGTGCTTAGGGGATCGCCTTGATTCACCCCCAGTTTGGAAAGGAATGCGTCACCAGTGTGGCCATTAACTTTAACCTTCATCTCAACCTTTTCGTACGCTTTCATGATTGCTGTTAGGAACAGGCCGTGCACGCCACGTTCCTGCAGGCGCAGCCACAACGCTTCACGGGGCACACAGTCAAAGGCTTTTTCAAAGTCAATCTGGATGACAATAAGAGGCACAGCACCTACCCGCCTGTGCTTGTCCGTGAGTACGCGCTTCACAAACAGATGGTGTGTCGTGCCGTACCCAGCTCTGAAGCCAGCTTGGCCCACATGCCTAGTTTGCAACACTTCTCCCATTCTCACCAGCCGATTCAGTAGCACTGACGCGTACAGCTTGGCTAAAGCCCCGCCCACGGCTATGCCCCTGTAGTTGCCAGGGGTAGCCGGATCCCCCTTTTTAAACACCGGGGTAACCAGCGTGGTGGTGAACTGCCTAGGAAAGTCACCCTCATCGAAAATATGTTGGAGCAAGACAAGCAGGATTGGTGCAAGCCGGTTCACCTCCGGCGCCCCAGGCTCATCACCATCTTCTCTAAGCTTACGCACATACTTGTAACACTCTGCTGGCACTGTCTCATTTCCAGGCGACTTTCCGTTAGGTAGCCAGTTAATGGCCGCCGTAACCTCTTGCAGCATGAAACGACTGTTCAGAATGTTGGCAGCCTCTTCCCTCCTCCGGCTTACTTTCTCACAGTTCCTCCACCACTCCGCACTCGTGTCCTTTGCAAGGCTATTTGTTGTATAGCGAGCTTCTACTGAATCGCTACACATCAATCACTCTGTCGCGTAATCTGACAACTATCTGATTCTGACTTTTATACCGTGCCTGGCG
Organism: Chlamydomonas incerta; assembly: GCA_016834605.1. Classification (NCBI taxonomy): domain Eukaryota; kingdom Viridiplantae; phylum Chlorophyta; class Chlorophyceae; order Chlamydomonadales; family Chlamydomonadaceae; genus Chlamydomonas; species Chlamydomonas incerta. The sequence continues at coordinate 415,426 of JAEHOC010000041.1, forward strand.
ATATAACATGTTGGTATCGAGCTTCGTTGTGATCCTGCAAACACCCTGGTTCGATCCTCGCAACTTACGGTCGCAGCCGGCGGTCTGAGGGCTGGTGAGAGGTGGCAGCACCCACACTCAGATAGCGCATGCACGTGAGACGGTATCGGTGACGGTTCTGGTAGGCTTGGGCACCCTACGGCCGGCACTCTGAGCCAATGCATGGAAGGCCTCGGCTGACTTGCACCTGACTGGTCGTTCTGGCGGTCTGTCTATGGCTTGATCACCCATAGAACTGCGGCGATTGGTCTGGGCGCATGGACGCTGCCCATCTAAGTGGGGGGCACTTGTTGTATAGCGAGCTTCTACTGAATCGCTACACATCAATCACTCTGTCGCGTGATCTGACAACTATCTGATTCTGACTTTTATACCGCGCCTGGCGATATAACACTATTGATGAAGCTCAGAGCTTTGTTAGCGCCCTCCAGATTGTGCTCCTGCGAGCCTATGTCTAGCAAGGCCGCAAAATGCCGCGTCCAAACACCCATGTCATTAATACCATACGCCACCCTCCCCTCGTCACGGAGCATGCGCCATAATTGCTTGTGGTCCGCCCTACATGTATTTAGGAAGTTGCGTAGCACACGCTCATCATAAGTCACCCTTGCCAGTTTCTTGGCTTTGTTGTACTGCCGTCGGGCGTCACAAAAGGAGTTCCATTCCTGCCCTTCCCTTGCAGCCCCTGCCAGCTGACAGCACTCAAACATTCTATCTCGGGCCTCTTGGCAATCGTCGTTCCACCATGGACAATCATTTCCTGGCTTGTTACGAGATCCATCGAAAGCCATCACAAGAGCTCGTCCCAGTACTTTACTCAGCTTATCCACTGCCTGCGTGCTGTCTATGCTGTGGTTGGCCAGTTGCTCACACGCCACTTTCACGCTCACCAGACAGTCTGAATCCTCTGGTGTAAAGAGCGCAGCAAACTTTCTCCAATGCGCGGCATCAAAAGCTATCTTCCGCTTGCTCTTCTTGGCCGTATTATAGGCTCGTCACTACGAACATTGCTGTGCAGCACCAAAGAGACAGGCCGGTGGTCACTCACACGCATGGCCGATGGTCCAACCACATCCCACATCAATTCGCCCACCTTCAGCCATTTGCAGGTCTTCACAAACTTCGGAGAGGCTACTATCAGGTAAATTGTACTGCCACCACTATCCAGTGTTGGGAACGTAATGCGCCCATCAGGGTCTCCTGGAACCCTCCCGTTGCAGATCATGATGCCGGCAGAGCGGCACATGTCGGCCAGCCACCTCCCAAAGATGTTGTCGCATTTATCCTGGCATCCGCGCTCCTGCTGTAGACCCTCATAGCTTGTACTATCTAGCACTACTATACCTTGCTCCGCTAATGCCTCCAGCTGTGCAATGTCTGGGACGTCACGTATGTGGCGTCCCCCTATCCGTGCATTCAGGTCTCCCATAATCACGACATCTTCTGATGGTAAACGCAAGCCCTCTAGACCTTGCTGTAGGCACCCGAAAGCAAAATCAGCAGCGCTCTCCCTCTGCTCCACACTGTTGCCGCCGTCTTCATAGACTTTTGAGTCCTCAGGAGCAAGGTAGCATGCGCCAAGCGGGCAGGTGCCAGTTTCCAGCGTCACACGCATCCACACCAACTCAACCCCTGTAACATTCCTGTCATAGTGCAGGAAGCGCACACCTGTTGGAAGCAAAGTGTTGCGGACGTATACGACCACACCACCGAAACCAGCCCTAGCCACTTCTGATCTATCTGCACAGAAAGCAGTGAAACTTGGGATTGCAATAGCGTCATCACTTGTAGTATTTGATAGGTGTGTTTCGCTCAGCACAACAAGGTCATGGGCGGCCAGCAGTCTTTTCGGCAGCCCAGAAGCAAAGATGCCATCAAACTTGAAAACCCGTGCATTCCCCTCCCCGCTAAAAATCCCTCGTATGTTCCAAACAAGCAGTCGAAGCCCTGTGCGACTCGCATCTACCTAGCCGCTAGTCTTGGCGGGTGCCGCCTTGCTGCCGCTGCTGGTACCTGCGGCACCGGCGGCGCCGCTGGTGCCGCCGGCTTTTGTGCCGCCAGCGCTCTTGGCCTTCTGCGCCGCACGACCCTTGGCATTGACATCTTGCCAGCCGCCGCCATCGGCGCTCTGGTCCGTTGCTGCACCTGCCACGCTGCTGCTGTTCTGATCGGTCATGCCGACGTCGCCATCATTGCCACTCCTGAAGCGGGTGCGGCCGTCACTGCCGGACACCTGCTGCCTCAGCCCGGTGCCAGTCTCCTCCGTGGGCCGCTTGTGAGTGTCGCGCTGTGGCGTGGACGTGTCGCTGGTCTGCTGCTGCTGCTGCTGTTGCTGTTGCGCCGACCCCGAGCTCGCATACGCGGGCGGCGGAGGCGGCAGAGGCGGCGGAGGCGGCGGAGGCGGCGGAGGCGGCGTCGTGTGGACGTACGGCTGTGGCTTGGCGCTGCTGTTGGGCTGGTAAAACAGCTCGGCGCCGTTGTGCCACCGCGGCTTCAGGCCCTTACCCTTTAGCTCGCCATAGAGCGGGTGGTGGTAGGACCAGGGCATGGGATGAGAGCGGCATGCCCCAGTGGTGACAGATGAATCCCCGAACCCAACGAGCCCTGGCGCGGTAGCAAGGCAGGAGTTGCGGCTGTGCGACGCGGTTACTGTACCGATGCGCGCTAGCTGGCTGTCGCAGTTTGCTGAAGCGCAGTCCTCACACTCCGGGCGCCCGGCCAGGCTAGAGCACCAGACAGACACATGCGACGCCAAACCGCGGGAGACGCATCGTCGCAGCGCACCTGCGAGCAGGCGACCAGCGTCCACGGATGAGCGCCGTCGACGGACACTAGGAGAATGCGAACAGCGTGCAGCAAAACAGTGGCCGGGCGACAGTGTGACAAGCAGGGGCAAAAACAGGGCGCGGCAAAGCAGAAGAGGGAGCCCGAAGAGTACGACAGTGGTGGGCGTAGCGAATGCGGTGTGAACACGCGAACATCACAACCGGAGGCGAGGACGCGCAGCTGATGGTGTGGTGACCGCACTGATGTTCGGAGGTGGACTGAGCGCGCGCCCTAGGCGAGACGGAAGTTTGCGAGAAGTTAGCTGGAAGCGTGCACTGACGCACGCGGAGGCTGGCAGATTGCATGTGAATAATGAAGTATAGGTAGTGTTTGGCAAAGGCAGTGCAACGTGACGCTGGCGCATCGGGCATGGGCGGGCGCGCTGTGCACGGGTCGGTAGCGCTGGTGCGAGGCCGGAGGACGACCGGCTGCCCTGGAATCGTGGGTACTGGAACTAGCGTCGCTGTAGCGGCCCGGGCTCACGAAGAGCTCCCCGGTGGCACAGAGGCACGCAACCTTAAAAACCAGAGGCCGCCGCACGCACGCCCACACGCCAACCACCCACCCCGACACAGGCCCAAACCCCAGCTAGCCCCACCGGCCGAGAAGCCGAGCACCGAAAAGACGCCTGGCGGCAGACCCGTCGGCAGAGCGCCCACCCGCGCCCACGAACGCTACAGAAGCGCCGCCGCCCACCCGGCCCCACAAACCCCGCCGCCCAACCTGCCCCACAAACCAACACCACAGAAAAAGCCCCGCACCGCCGGGAAATCCACACACACACACGCCCGGTCGTCATAGAGCGGGTTAAGCTCCTGCTGCCGCAGCCGGCCCGCCTTCGTCAGGTCCTCCCGCAGCCGGAGGGTGGTGTCGAACTGCGCCAGGCTGCCGCTCTTCGCCAGGTTCCCCCAGCATTCTAGCACGTCCAGCCGCGCTCCCGACTCCATGCTGATGGTGGCCGCGGTTTTGCCGTTGGGGAGGCGAAACATCTTAGCGCGGGTGGACTAGCGTATGGGCCATCAGTTCCTTTTGCTGATTGTTGACAGGCGCTGCAAGACTCAGCTCGAGGCGCCATGTATGGACTGATTGCTGCGCTCAACAAGAGGAGGATATACGCGCCAGATGTGAGGCTTCGTGCTTTTGATACGCAAGTCCGGGCGATTGCAACGTATGGCTGTGAAGTCTGGGGCACCGATATGCTAGAAGATGCACTCACTGGGGGACCTTTCTGGAATAGGGCGCGCGACAGCCGCAACATGGCAGAGGGGATGTTTGAGGCAGCGCTTAAGGACCCAGTCACCAAGCTGCAAGTCATGTTCATGCGAAGCTGTGTTGGTATGAAACGTCCTGCACATAGACTTTTGTTTGCTGAGATGGCACAACTACCGGTGCACTATTTCGTGTTCTGTCAGCTGATAGGATTTGTCTGTCGTATCCAAAAACAACGTGGCTCACATTGCTGTGCAGCGTTAACCGAGGAATTGATTGAGGGCCGACTCCTGCCTGACGGTGCAGGGTGGGGATCCACGTTCTTCCGTGTGTGCTCGGGCGTGGGCGTGCATGTGTGGGAAGGCAAACCAAGGAGGCTGGCGGCAGCTAAGGATGAGGTAGCCTGGCTCCTCTCCAAGCCCCTACCAGAAGCAGATTTGATACAGGCAATCAGGAAGAAGTTGATGGCTGGTGGGGCAAACGAGCGAATGTCGCTACCAGTGAGTAATTTCCCATCGGATGGCATGCGACCGGGCATACACATGGCCACTCTTGTAACCTCGCATTCATACACATGGCCAAATACAAGCACTGGATGGGTTTGCCGTTTGAGAGCGATGCCCCACCTGTACCTCTTGCGCATATGTCAGCTTGGCGTGGGGCCCGGCTTTGTGGCGTGGGTGTCCCGGCTGCTGTCTGATACGCGGGGTGCGGCCTTGGTTAACGGCCACGTCTCGGGGTGGGTGCCCCTAGCGGCGGGCGTGCGGCAGGGGTGCCCGCTCGCGCCCTTGCTGTACCTCGCCGTGGCACAGGCTCTGTTGGCGTGGCTGCGCAGCCGGGGCCATGGTGTGCTGGCGGGTATTGCGTCCGTACTGGCATCGCAGTATGCGGATGACTGTACGCCCCTGTTAGCGGGGGTGCAGGCGGTGCCAGCGTTTCTAGCGGACATGGATGTTTTTCGGTATGCGTCTGGCCAACGTTTGAACATGAGTAAAGTAGAATTGCTGGTGATGGGTACGTCCGCTGGGACCGGGGTTGTGGCGGCCGCGGTCAGTGGGCCGCCGCTGCCGCCTGGGTGGCGCGTGGTGAAACAAGCCAAATCCTTGGGTGTCCATTTTGGCGACTGGCGTGCTGACACCCCCCCGGTTGATTTTGCGGGCGTGGTTACGGTCCTGGGCAAAATTGCACGCATGCCTGTGTCCATGTTTGGCCGGGCGTCCGCGGCCTCCGCGTACGCATTGGGCAAATGTCTGTGCCACTTGGAGTTTGCGGGCTTCCCCACCCCTGTGCGTTTGGTCCATGAGTTACTCGCGAAGGTAGCAGCGGTGGTGGACCGGCGCCTGTCGCCTGCGCAGTACGCGGACCGGCCCCACGCTCGGCCTACCGGGGTGTCGCTAGAGATTATGCAGCTGCCGCCTGTGTGTGGGGGCCTGGGGCTGCTGCCTCTGGTGCCCCATATCCGCGCCCGGCATGCGGGGTTGGCTGTGCGTTGTGTGCTGGGCGCGTGTGGTCTCCTGTCGTACGTACCGCCGTGGGTGACGGTGGTGGCGGCGTGGCTGCGCCGGCGCCATCCCGCGGCCACGGTGCTGTGTGTCTTGTGCCCTGGGGGTGGCTCGCGTGTGCTGGACAAGCCTGTGGCCCCTGCCTCCCGGCCGCTTATCCGGCTGCTTGGGGCGGTGTCAGAATTGCCTCCAATTGCTTTGGTAGCACCGCCGGCGCCCGGCGCCTGGGTATACAACGTGCCCTTGTGGGGCAACCCGGCGCTTCGGGACGGCGCGCGCACTTTTTATGACGCTTTTCCTGACTTGTTTGCCCTGCCGGGGTTGCTGTGTGTGGGCGTAATGGTGGCGGTGCATGATGGCCTGACCCGTGTGCGCGACATGTACGCCTGCCCGGGCGGGGGCGGCCCGAACGTTGCTAGTGAGTGTACGCGGGTGTACGTTGACGAGGTGTGGCGTCGGGTGTTAGGGTGGCCACCGCGGCGGCCCCTGCCTGCCCCCCTCCCGGGCCCGGCCTCTGCCCATCTCGCAGCGGCGCGGGTGGCCGCCGCCGTGGCCCTACTGCCCGGGGGGTGGGAGGCCGCCGCGCGTACCGCCCGCTCGGATCCCGGTGGCGTTGCTGCGGCTCCACCGCCAGATGCGTCGGTGCAGCATGTCGTGCGAGGGCTTGGTTGGGTTCCAGTGGCGGGGCCGCCCGTGCTGTTGCTGGAGTATACGGTCAAGATTGGTACGCTTATGCAGCTGGCGCCACAGCTTGAGCGGTTGGGCGCGAAGCACTTAGAGTATGTTCGTGAGGCCGGTGTCATTGGCGTGCCTGACGCGGACCAGCTGTTGGCCGCGGGTGCGTTCCGTGCCACACTGGCGCGCTTGTGGGCCTTGAAGTGGGAGAATCGGCATAAAGAGGCTTTGTGGCGTTTGTCCGCCAATGCGTGTTGGGCGTTCCCTAAACGTGCCAGTGAGCAGGCTGCGGGCGTAGTGCATGTTTGTCAGGCTTGTGGCGAGGGGATGGCGCACGGGGATCGCCGGCACTACTTCTGGGATTGCGTGGTGGCACGGGCGCTGCGTGAAGCTATCGGTATGGCTATGGGCGCGTTGCCCTGTGACTCTTTGGATGCCCTTGCCCGGTCGGAGTTGTGGCTGGTCCAGCCGCCGGTTGGGCTGTGTCAGCCGGTGTGGGATGTTGTGTGTCTTGCTGCGTTGTCGGCCATGGACTTGGGGCGGCAACGGGTGGTTATGGCTGGCCACGGTTTGCCTGTGTCCGCAACCCTCCCGTCAGCGCGTGTGTTAGCTATTGGTGTTGCTGTCATTACGGATTTTTGGGGGCGCCTGCAGGCCTTCTCTAGTTTGGGTGTCAGGCCTGGTGGGTGGGATGCGGTCCCCTCTGGCCACCCCTTCCTGGCGCGCGGGTCGGGTGGTGGCGTGGCGTTGGTTCCGCCGTGGGATGATGCGTCTCCGCCGCCGTCTCCATGAGGTTGGTGTTGTGCGTCTGTCGGAGTGTTTGGGCGTGCCCACCTGTTTCGCCGCCCTAGCTTGCGTCTGCTGGCGCTAGATTCCGCGTTTTCGTGTGGTCTGTCTGCTTGGCTGTTGCTCAGATTTGCGGTGCCTTATGAGCCGCGTGCTTTGTGATGCTGCTGTTTGGTGTGGCTTTGGCGGGCTGCGGCTTAGCTTCGACGCACCTACGCAGCTGTGAGTTGGGTTGGCAGCCAAGCGGGGGTTGCGGTTTGCTGCGTTCTTCGGAATGGTGGCTTCCCTCGTAGCCGTGATGGTGTTTACACTGTCCCCTTCTTGTAACCTCGCAATCATATATCAGCCGTGATGGGCGCTGAAGCACATAAGAGGAACACGTTATGTGTCAGTGCACGGCATACGCAGAGATCAGAGCGGAGGAGCATTTGCAGGGAGACATCAAAACCATCATGCAGGGCTGTGACCAGGTCCAGTTAGCACGAGCGTTGCAGAGAATTTGGACCACTCGGTTTCGTACAACATAGACATGTGTCGGCTGCCTAAACGGAAGTGTGCTTGTTGGGCAAACTGACTGCTGAAGTGAGACGATGGGCCTGTGCGGCTCGCTTAGTCTTGTTACGGTGGATAGGGATGCACACTCCCAACCTTGTAACACACAACAACAACAACAACACGGCCTTAACCACCAGAGTCAGGTCACGCACACACACACACAAACCCTAAGCAAAACAAACACCCGCGCCGGTGGACTGCACTGCCGGCATCTTGACTTGACATATCACGCAGCACTGCTGCAGCACGAACTGCCAAGCAATACCCAAAAAGAGGATGAAGCTTATTATCAAACGTTGGGACCACGTCAGTACCCTCTCTGCGCTCTTCCAAGCAACACTAAGCGCGCGCCGACGCGCTCTGCGTACCGCAACATGTTGTACGCCCCCTACCTCCGGCGGCGCCGCGTCCACGCACACAGATGTATGGTAACGTGCTCTTAGCGGCCCAGGGGCCCTAACATGCAATCGACGGGCGGCCATGCTCTCACTGCTGCTCGCAGGTGTACGATAAAGGAGTCTTGGACAGTCATGGCCCCGCACCATCACTCTGCAACCACGCCGATGAAAGGATCACGACACGCACCGCGGAGCCCAGGGAACCCCTGGCGTAACCCGAGCATCCACACAAACATTGCGCGAACTAACTAAACCGCCGATCAACCGCTGGCCAACACACAGGCACTGCTCCATCCGCAAGCAGGGTGAAAGCGATGCGCCATCGCAAGAAATCGAAATGCGAATGTATACCCCACCTATCGCTCATTAATCTCAGTCAGCAAAGTCACCACTTGACGGCATGGTTCACCACAAACACATAACCACGCCGCCAGGGAAAAAAAGGCCTAGCTACAACGAAACCCACTGCATCGCCGCCTTCCCTCGCCGAAAAACGCAAACCGCACCTACGCCGCATTCACGCCGCCGGCGCCGCCCACCGCCGCCGCCGCCGCCGTCGCGGACGCCGCCGCCGCCACCACCGCCGCCGCCGCCCGCCGGCTGTAGGTCGCCACCTCATCCATGCTGTCAAGGCTCAGCCCCGACACGCCGCCCTTACCGCCCGCCGCCACCGCCACCGAATGGGCGCTGCTGCTACTGCTGTTGCCTGCTACCGCCGCCGCCTGGGCCTCCTGCGCCAGCGCCAGCTCTATCTCCGCCTCCGTGTCGGTGACGCCGCCGTCGTCGTGGCCGTCGCCGCCGCCGTCCGCGTTGTCTTCGTCCTCGTCGTGCTGGTTGGCTTGCAGGTTCCACATCGCCGCGTACTCGCCCCTGCGCGCACGTGACACCACACCCCACCATAACACACCACACCAGGCGGCAGCACGGTGTTGGAAGGAGGCACGATCGGGACTGGTTGGGTGCTCGCGGTGCGGCGGCAGGGCGCACGGCGCGGGGTGTGGGAGCGCGGCCCGCCCGCCGCGGTGCGCAGCAGCACGTGGACACCAGCGGCCGGTGTGCAGGCCTCTCGCAATGGCTGTAGTCAAACCAAGGGTGCGTGCCATAGCATGCCCATCCCGCCCTCCCGTCCCGCCCTCGCTCCCAGCCCACCCCTCCTCACAACCCCATCCCGCCTCCGCAGCCCACCCGCCCCCGCCCACCGCCCACCGCCCGCCCCCTTCCCTCACCCGGCCTCCATGAGCTGGTCGTGGCTGCCCTCCTCCAGCACGCGGCCGCCGCGCAGCACCACGATGCGGTCGCAGCCGCGCACCGTGCTCAGCCGGTGCGCAACGAACAGCGCGGAGCGGCCTGTCCGGGGGGTGGCGATGGGGGTCCATTAGTTCCATGCCCTTCGTTAGGTGCAACGAGATGATGGGGTGCGCGTGCGAGAGGGGCATGGCGGGGGCGGGGGTCCGGGGGCGGGGAGAGCGAAGGAGTGGGCGGGAGGAGCGGGGGGGGGGGGTAGCCGTTCATGGAGAACGGAGTGAATAAATCACAGGTTTGAAGTGCCGATGTCCAGTGGGAACAGCGGGTACATACCGTAGGCGCCAGCGTGTAGGCCCGCCGAGGCTGCGTCGTCGCCCGTTTCGACGTCTAAATGTGTTATAGAGGTGCTAACGATGCTAGTACTGTGGACTAGAGTAGTAGGTCGTGTAGTAAGGCTCCCTAAGTATAAGCTGAGTGCATGTGCGAGGCGAACTAGCGCGCGACTATGCTGCGACTTGGAGGGGAACCCGCGGACTCACCTACGCTCAGGTATTGCGAGGCCACGCCCGAGCCGCAAATGCAAGGGAAACACACAAAGAAACGAGGGCGGCGGTCAGGCGCGGCGCATACAAGCAGGAAGTGGCGTTTTGCAAGCAACCTAGGCCGAACAAAAACAATCCCAAATGCGTGTACGGGGAAGTAGTGAGCCAAGAAGTAAGCAATTAGTAAAAAAAGACAAACTTGCAGGCACACGGGACGGCACTGAATACACACGGAAGACACGGGCATGTGGGATGGGTGTCGGGATGCATGGGCACGCATGACCGCGGGGGAAGGGAGCGAGCACAAGACAAGGGAGTGGGACAAGACTAGCAGACGCAGTGGGGCTCGGGGGAGCTCCCACCACTACGTCTACCCACGGAACCCAAAGGGGAGCGCCGTGGGTAACCGGAGTGGGGGAGGAGAACCCTCAGGGAGTGGATGCTAGAATGGTGGTGAATACTTTGTCCACTCGAGCTGCGAGGTCAAGGCCGGCTTTGCGTTGTATGGAGAAAAGTTGGGGCCAGCGTGCAACTTGAGTACGGAGTGGGTCACGAAGTCGGACAGGGCGGTAACCCAAACTGGCAAGAAGGGCCATAATTTCCGCAACTTCAGGAATAAAGTTCTCGGGGTCCAGAATAACACGTTGGAGACGACGGAACTGACCCACAAAGATGGTGCGTTTGGCGGAGTCGTTAACACAAGACGTGGCATGTATGAAACGGGACAGGCGCACCCGGCTAAAAGCTTCCTGGGTAAGGGAGGTGGCCAAAGGTGCGTAGTTGCAGAAGATTTGTAGAACAGTGGGTGCTTTGCGCCAGTGAATGGGTGGGGCGAGGGAGACACCAGGGGGGAGAAGTGCAATGGCGCGGGGGTCCTTAAGGATGCGGTAAAAAATGAAAGGGGGGACCAGCTGTCGGAGATCCGAGGGGAGCCACACGCGCATGTTAAAGTCTGGCAGCCGACGGGGGTAAGCGTGGAGAAGGATACTTTCGGCGCTATTAAGGAACCAGGTCGTGAAATCTGTGGAGAGTCCCAAGGTAGCGGGGGGGGGGGGGTGCAAGGATGTTTGGAAAAGCGGAATAGGTGCACTGAAGACTGCGTCTTGAGTTCAGTACGTTACCGAAGTGAGCGGCCGTCCGGGCGGCCGCGCTCCAGCTCGCTGTGCCTCCGTGAAGCTGATATTCCCGACGTGAAATTGGTAGTACCCAGTTTACTAAGAAATAGCGCGGGCGCATGTGGCGCGTAGTGAGGGGGGGATGCGGGAGCGCGGCCGCGGTCTGTCAAACCCGCCGGGCGCTCCTGGGTCCACACCGAGTGACACGCTACGCCACGCGCCACACGTCATAACACGTCATAACACGTCACAACCAATAATAACGACGCACGCACACGCACCCGTGGCCAGCTCTTTGAGGCTCTCCATGATGGCCGCCTCCGTGGCGCTGTCCAGCGCACTGGTGGCCTCGTCTGTGGGGGTGGGAGGAGTGTAGGGTGTGGGTGGGAGGTGTGTAGGGTGTAGGGTGTGAGTGGGGAGGGTGTTGGGGCGAGGGTGTGGTGTAGGTGCGTGTGGATGTGGGTGGGGTTTAGTTGGCCGCTGGCAACCTCCGCCACGGCCGTGCTCGCTCGGCCGGGTGGTGCATGGGCAGGAGCAGGACACCCCCCGCCCCAGCCCGCCTACATACACACACGCACAACAAATGCGCCCCCCCCGGCCGCACGCACGCTTACCGCAGATGAGCAGACGCGGCGAGCGCAGGAAGGCGCGCGCAATGGCCACCCGCTGCTTCTCGCCGCCGCTCAGCTTCAGGCCGCGCTCGCCCACCTGCATGCGGGCGTCAGGCGCCACAAAGCCGCAGCAGGCGCGGTCAGGACACATGCCCGGTCAGAACACGTCGCACGACACGCCGCCGCCCTGGCAGCCCTGACCCCTCCCACCCGTCAATACCATCCCCCCGCCTCGCTTCCTGCCCTCCACCCCCACTCCCAGATTGCTCCCCTCCACGCCTGCCCACACGTTCTGTCTCCCCCCAAACATCCTTGCAACCCTCCTCCCCCATCCACCACCCACCCCTGCACCCCCTCCCAACCACTACAGGCCACGCACCACTGTGTGGTAGCCCTCCGGCAGGCTGGACACGGTGTCGTGCAGCCGCGCCGCGCGCGCCGCCGCCACCACCTGCTCGTCCGTGGCGTCGGGGCGGCCGTAGCGGATGTTCTCCAGGATGGACTCGTAGTTGAGCGCCGTGTCCTGGTGGGTTGGGTTTGGGTTTGGGTTTGGGTTTGAGTTGGTAGGGTTGGGGGTTGCAAGGACGGGACGTAGTAAGTTTAGCAGCGTAGACAGGAGTCCTGACAGAAACTGATAGGGTGGGTAGGTTGCAAAGCTGGTGAGAGGAGTGTAACTGGCAAAGCACGCGGACAGCAACTGCGCAAGCACGCATCACCATCCCCCCCCCCCCCACCACCATCCCCACCCTGCTACATTTCTCGCGCCGGCCTTGTATCCCCGACCCCCGACCCCCCACGCCGCGCACCTGCGGCACCACCGCGATGGCCGAGCGCAGGTCGCCCAGCCGCAGCTGCCGCACGTCCACACCGTTGATGTACACACCACTGACGCTACTGCCACTTTCAGTGCTGCTACAGCTGCCGCTGGTCGAGGCCTCCGCTCCAGACGCCCCCCTCGCGCCGTCGCTGCTGCTGCTGCTGCCGGCGGCGGCGGGCCCGCACGTAGGGCCCCACACGTCGTACAGGCGCGTGACCAGCTTCAGGATGGTGGACTTGCCGCTGCCGCTGCTGCCCACCACCGCCACCGACTCGCCGGGGGCCACCCGCAGCGACACGCCCTTCAGGATCTGCGTGTGTCAAGGAGCACAAGAGAAAACGATAAGCAAGCAAGAGACTATGTGTGTGTGTGTGTGTGTGTGGCACGAGTGTGGGACACGAGCGCATGCGAGCATGCGAGGAGAATCAAAGACAATGCACCGCCACTACCACGCCGGCACCCCACCCCATCTTTGTCAACCCCCAAACGCCCACACTGCCCACACACACCGCCCACACCGCCCACACTCGCACGCACACGCACAAACCTGCCGCTCCGCCGTGTACCCGAACGACACGTCCACCAGCTCCACCTCCAGGCCGCCCTGGTGCCGCCGCACGTCGCCACCGTCGGACGCGGAGGCCGCCGCCGCCGCCGCCGCCGCCGCCGCCGCCGCCGCAGCCGCCGCCACTGTGTGCGACCCTGCAGGTTCGGCCACTGCGTGCGACGCCAACGCCGATGCCGACGCGGCGGTGGCTGGCGCCGCGCGGGGCAGCGGCGGCGGCGCGGGCGGCAGCGGCTGCGTGCCGTCCACGATATTGGAGCGGGTACGCAGGATGGCGAAGAACTCCTCCATGTCCACCAGCGCTGCGCGCAGCTCCCTGTGGGTTACGTCGTGGTGTTACATTCATCATTAGTTAGGACGTGAAGGCGTAGAGGGGTGAGGGTGTGGTGGTGAGCGGTGGCGAGGGCTGAGGGGTGAGGGGTGAGGGTGTGGTGGTGAGGGGTTGCAAAGATGGCAAGGGAAGTGTGGGGCTTGTGTGGTGTGTGGTTGCGCTTGAGGAGCGAGGGGAGAGGAGTGTGCGGGCAAGGAGGGCACCACGCGTTTTGCGACCCCCCCGCACCCACCTGTCTAGCCCCCCCTTGCCTCATCCTTGCGCCCCCCCTGCCTGTCCCTTGTCTAGTTTAGCTTGGTTTAGATTGGGCTGGTCGCTGGTGTTTACAACCCCCCCCACACACACACACCCACCCCACCCAACCCCACGCCCCCCTCACCCCAGCCACCCCCCACACACCTCCCCACCCCACCCCACCCCACGAACCCCCACCTGTAGAACCAGCCCAGGAACTGCAGCGGCGCCCACAGCTGCATGATGAGGCCGGAGGCCATGACCAGGTCGCCGCCGGTGGCGCCGCCGGGGCTGGAGATGATGGCGGCCAGGATGGCGGCCATGCCCACGGCCAGGATCAGGCCCTGCAGGGGGTGGGAGGGGGTGGGGGTGGGGGTGGGAATTACTGAACCAATCCCGAAGGGAAACAGACCCGCTGCAAGGAGAAACTGAAACTGCGGGGGGTTGGGGTGGGTGGGTGGGGAGTTGGGGGGGAGGTGGGAGGTGGGAGGTGGGCGGCCTGTTCCTCCCCCTGTCCCTCCCGTGCTGCTCTCCGGCACAAACACGCACGCAATACCCAGCACACACGGGCCCGCACGCACCCCACACCCACGGACCCGCACGCCCGCACCCAGCGCCCACCTGGCCAGCGTTGAGCCCGGAGCTGAGCAGCTCTGTGCGGTAGGAGGCGGACTGGAAGTCGCGCAGGTGGCGGTCGTACAGGCCCACCTGGCGGGGACGGTGGGGGTGGGGGCGGGGTGGGGTGGGAGGGCAAGGGGGCCGGGGTGGGTTGATTGGGTGGGGATCAGGTGGGGATTGCAAGGTTGAGGGGTTGGGCAGGGCAGGGAGGGGCGCGTGCCAAGGTGAGCGTGTGTAGCAGATGAAGTGTGTGGGCAGTGGTACGGCAGCCGGCGTCCTACTTGGTACGGCACACGCACCTCCACACGCCCACACACGCCCACACACGCCCACACACGCCCACACACGCCCAAACACAACACGCCCACGCCCACACCTCCAGGTGCTGGTTGTTGAACAGCGTGACGGTCTCCACGTTGAGCAGCGCGTCCACGGCCTTGGAGCTCGTGGCGTTGTCCAGCGCATTCACCTCCTGCGCACAGGGGGGTTGGGGTTGGGGGTGAGCGGGAGGGGGAGGGGGAGGGGGATACATGCATGTTTAATTAAAGACGGAGGGGGAGGGGGAGGGGGAGGGGGAGGGGGAGGGGGAGGGGGAGGGGGAGGGGGAGGGGGAGGGGGAGGGGGAGGGGGAGGGGGAGGGGGAGGGGGAGGGGGAGGGGGAGGGGGAGGGGGAGGGGGAGGGGGAGGGGGAGGGGGAGGGGGAGGGGGGAGGGGGAGGGGGAGGGGGAGGGGGAGGGGGAGGGGGAGGGGGAGGGGGAGGGGGAGGGGGAGGGGGAGGGGAGGGGGAGGGGGAGGGGGAGGGGGAGGGGGAGGGGGAGGGGGAGGGGGAGGGGGAGGGGGAGGGGGAGGGGGGAGGGGGAGGGGGAGGGGGAGGGGGAGGGGGAGGGGGAGGGGAGGGGGAGGGGGAGGGGGAGGGGGAGGGGGAGGGGGAGGGGGAGGGGGAGGGGGAGGGGAGGGGGAGGGGGAGGGGAGGGGGAGGGGGAGGGAGGAGAGTGGCGGGTTGTGAACACCAGCCCAAGCTAAACCGAGTGGCGGGGGGTTACATGCATGTTTAATTAAAGACGGAGGAGTGGCGGGGAGGGGGAGTTGGCGGCAGGGTACTTACCACCCCAAGCTGAACCAACGAACTAGGCAAGGGACTGGCAAAAGGGTGGCGGCCGGGCCGGGGATGGAGTGATGACGTTGGTTGCTCACGCCCGTCTCAAGGCCCGCCCCACCCACACCACCCTCGCCCCGTCCCAAGTCCCGCCCGCGCCATGTGCACACACACCACACCACACACGCACGCCCCACACACGCCCCACACCTTGCGCACGTCCGTGGCCGCCTGCGTCATCGCCACAGTCCACGTCACGTACGCCGCGAAGGTGAGGCCCAGGATGCCTGGGCGCCGTGAGCGTCGCGAAAGTATGGGAGGATGTGTTGAACAAAAACAAACGGAACAAAGCCGCCAATCACATTCGCGCAGTTGTACAAATACCAACGCCCGTTACCGAGCTCCCAGGGTGTGTGTGTTGAAGGGGGGCGGGGGCAGGTTGGGGGATGGGGTCGGCGACTGGCCAGTGGCAGCCGCGCTGAGCGTGCGCTGCCGGCAGTGCACGCTGCCACAGCAGAGGCGACATCCCACCTTCCCATCCCAGCCGAGCACGGCCGGCCGCACAGCCGGCAGATCCGTCACCCGCTCGAGTGGAATGACTACCTTCACCCCACACCCCACACACCCCCACCCGCCCCACACCCACACCCACACCCCACACCCCACGTCTGTCTACATCTCCTCCGTCTTTAATTAAACATGCATGTAACCCCACACCCCACACCCAGCACCGCCACGCCCGCGCCTCACCCGCCAGCGCCGGCCCGAAGCGGCCCGCCAGCAGCACGCCCACCGCCGCCAGCTCCAGGCCGGTGGGCAGGAAGGTGAACACCATGGCGCGGTACAGCACAGCGATGGAGCGGGTGCCTGCGGGCGCGTGGCGTGGCGTGCGTGGCGTGCGTGGCGTGCGTGGCGTGCGTGGCGTGCGTGTGTGTGTGTGTGTGTGTTAGAGAGCACAAGGGAAGATGCGGCTGTGTGTTGTGTCGTGAGTCACGAGACTCGTGAGGCAACGGAGAGGAGCCCGGCGTCCCTCTACGCGCGCTTTTTCCCCCGCCCGCCCGTGCCATTTCCCCGCCCGCCATTGCCCCCTCCCCACCCTCCTGTGTGCCTCCCCGCCCGCCCTTGGCCCCTCCCCCTCCCTTCCCCACCTCTACAGCTCAACGACGGACGACAGTCCCGACTTCCGCTCTGCTCGCAACCGCACTTGCCTCTCAGCGCACTGGAGATACCACTGGCCCCACGGGAAGTTACCTCGGGAGAAACACATGGCCCCTCGCGACACTACACTGGCCCCACGGGAAGTTACCTCGGGAGAAACACATGGCCCCTCGCGACACTACACTGGCCCCACGGGAAATACCATTGGCCCCACGGGAGAGACCACACGCTGGCGCAGCATCATGCTCTGGCCACGGCTCTGGCTCGGCGAGTTCCACGCTCTGGGCTGCTCTGGGCTGCTCTGGGCTGACGGCGGGGGTTCTGACAGCGGGAAAACTGTGTGCCAGCCAGCCACCCAGCCAGCCAACCAAAAGTCAGCACCAGTTGCGGTCGCGCGTTGTGCGTGCGGTGCGCGTGCGGTTTCGGTCCACGTCCGCCCGCTGGGAGGTGTGCCCCTCCCCGCGGGTGGCGTGGTGGTGGGAGCTCGGCCGAGCCCCGCCGCGCCCCCTAGCTCCGCCCCCTGCCCTGCTGCCCATCCCGTCGCTTGCCCTGAGTCGCCCCTTTGCGCTAACGCCCGCTTTATTAGGTGCACATCGCATGTATCCTTGTCGTTTGCTTTGTGTGTTGCTGTGTTGCCCCTTGCGCCACGCCTGACCGCGCCCGCTCTGACATTTTGCCTCGCATGTCCTGCGTGGCTGCGGTGGCGTGGCGTCTGCGCGCTCCGCGCGCAGGTGAGTTTCGGGTGTCAGCCAAAGTATGCAGCCGCAGCTCGCACTTCACCACACGGCCAGACGAACACGGTTTCCTTGCGATGTTCCCGAGCCGTTTCCTCACTACGCGCCACATGCGCCCGCGCCTTTTCTTAGTAAACTGGGTACTACCAACGTCACGGAGGGACTATCAGCTTCACGGAGGCACAGCGAGCTGGAGCCCGGACGGCCGCCCACTTCGGTAACGTACCGAACTCAAGACGCAGTCTTCAGTGCACATGTACCTCTTTTCCAAACATCCTTGCACCCCCCCTCCCCGCCCCCTTCCCGCCCCCCCCCCCACCACACACGCACCCCGCTCCAGGATGCGGCTGACGCGGCCGGTGCGGCGGTCCAGGTGGAAGCGCGTGTCCAGGTCCAGCACGTGCGCAAAGGTGTGGTAGGCCATGCGCCGCGTCACCGCCTGGCTCACCGGCGCGAAGAAGGGCGACTGCGGGGGGTTGCCAGGGGGCGGGGGCGGTGGGTGGGTGGACAGGCGGGTGGTTGGACAGGCTGGTTGGTTGCGGTAGGGGGACACCGGCGAAGAGTATAGGGGCTAGGTATCTGAACCCAATAGCCAAGGCTAGGCATTCCCCGCATCCCCCGCACCACCACCACCCAGCCCGTCCCTGGATTGCATTGCCGCCCAGCTGCCGCAGCTTTAGATTCTCACTACTCCACTCCGCCCCCTGAAGCCCACTCCGCCCCCACATCCCTGCCCATGCCTCCGCACACCTCCCCCGCCCCGCCCCCCCCCCCCCAATTTACAAAAAAACCGTCACATGCACGGCTACCCCCCACCGCCGCCGCCCGGCACCCACCTGGCTCTCCTTGGCCAGCACGCGCACGCAGTCCAGCACGCCGTAGGTCAGCGCCGCCGTCAGCGCCGCGCTCAGAGCCGCCTGGGAGAAGCCCGTGGACTGAGGGCGGGGTGGGTGGGGGGCGTGGGGAGTAGTTCATTCCAGAAACCGAAGCGAGTCGACCAAGAGAACCCAAACCAGCCAGCCCAGTCCAGAGGGGAGTATGGAGGTTGCAAGGAAGGCAAGAGGAACGTAGCAGGGATGCGGTCTGTGCAGTGATGGGTGAAGCAAGAGACACAAGGGCAGCTAACGCGCCCGTGACCCCCCCCCCCATGGGTTTTGGGTTGGCAATGGTTGATTTGGGAATTGGAGAAAACTACCCCCCCACACACACACACACACTTCCATGTACCATCATTGCAACCCCCCACTCACCGCCATCGCATCCACGGCCCCCTTGAAGGCGAGCGGCAGCGAAATGCCTGTATGGGAATGTGGCGGTGTGGGGGTTGTAATGACGCAGCCTGGTGACGCCGTCGTGTCTGATGCTTCGTGCGGCTTTGCGGGGCCAGAGAGGGCCGCCGCCATCCACTGTCACTGCCACTGCCGCTGCCAGCCGCCGCACGCCCCGCCAGCACCCCCTCTCTCCGCCATCACGGAAACTTCCCACACCACCAACCCATAATGCCACAACCCGCACCCAGCCCACCCAGCCCACGCGCGCACGCCCAGGCCACACGGCCACGCCCACACAGCCACGGCCACGGCCACACAGCCACGCCCAGGCCACGCGGCCACGCCCACACGGCCCAGGCACGCACGCGCGCACGCACCCGCCAGCTTGGCCACACACATGCAGCTGAGCGCCGCCGCCAGGCGCCATACCAGGTAGCGTTCCTGCAGCGCCAGCTTCAGCCTGAGGGGTGCGGGGCAGGGGGTGGAGTGGGCGGTTTTTTGCAAGGATGTTTGTACAGGGGGTACAGGGGGTGAGGGGGGCGGCTCCATCACACTGGCACCTCCCTTCCGCTAGCCCCTGTCCCGCAAGCCACCAGTCCAGTGCTCGTATCTTCCATCTACGCTGTAGAAATTTGTCCCAAATCCGCCGAAGGCGGAGAGAATTTTTGGGGTTTGGGGCTGCGCATCTACGGAGCGTAGACGGTTTTGGCGGATTTGGCGGTAATTTAGACAGGGAGCGTAGATGGAATGGGGGTTTTGGGGGCGTGCCCCTAGGAAACTTTTTCCGGGCGTAGATGCCGCGGGAGGGGTCATCTACGCTGTGTAGACGCCGGAGGCCTAAAGCCATCTACGTGATACGGGCACTGGCCACCACGCTGCACGGCAGCCTTGACTCCCTAGCCCCTTGACTCCCAAGTCCCATGGCACTCACAGGTACGGCACGACGTCCGCGAGGTTGGCGGTCGACGGCGGCGACGGCAGCGGCGGCACGGCCGGGTACTGCGCTGCTACAGCCGCAGCCACGGTGTTGTACACGCTCTTGCTGTCGCTACTGCCGTTGATGCCGGTGCCTTTGCCGTTGCTGCTACTGCTGCCGTGGGCATTCGCGCCGTTCCCCGGAGCTGCGCCGTTCTGGCTGCCGCCGTCGCCGCCTGGCTGTAGCGGGATGGAGATGGCGGCAGCGGCGCCGGTGGCGACGGATCTGTTGCCAAGAGTCCCAGGAAGGTTGGGGCCGAGGAGGCGGCGACTGGGGCCGGCTGGGTGGCGGCCGCACATCGCGTGGCAGGCCAGGTGTCGAGGAAGCAGAGAACGTGTGGAAACGCCGCAGCGCGCCAAGGGTTTGGGCGGGCCCGTCGCCATAGTCATCTCTTAGGCTGAGATTGCAGTATTTTAGACCCGTGACAATCAGCTCCGTTTTGTGTGGCTACGTGGGTCAGCGTGCTTGCGCCGATGTGGCCACTCGTCCAGCGAGGCTGTGTGCAGCTTGATAATTGCGACACCCGCTCCAACAATGAGCTGGTTGAGTGGACCCAAATAATTTAGAGCGTCGCGGTGTCGCGGCAAAGGTTGGACCGGTCACGAGAAGCGAGAGCCTCCAACTCAGGTGAGAGCAGGCAACTGAAATCAAGAAAGCACAAGTATATCGCTGAGTAATAAGTAACCTATTGGCTGGGTAGAACCAGCGTAGGACAAAAATCGCGGAAGCCGAATGACCTCATTCCGCTTCTGAGTTTCTGAGCCGGCTGGCGCCCAGGACCTCCACCCGATGCAGCGTGAAGTAAAAACGCTTAAATCCTGTGAAATCATGCACTCGCACAAGAAGGCTTGAGAAAAAATACTGGTTACTGAAATTACCGGCTTTTTGCGGCCGCTGACGTGATTTACAACACCAGCGTCCGCATGCCTGTACACCTGTAGCCTGACCGGAAGGTTTTGCGATCGTGCAAGTGCACCCGCAACAATCAGTCTGCTTGCGCTGGAGACGCGCGCCAGCTGGGGCACTAGATCGGAATGCAGTCTGCATTATTGAATCCACCTGTACACCCAGCATCAGCCGCACTTGTGGGCACAAGCGGCGCCAGGCCGACGGTGCAGTTGCCGGCCGTCAGGGGCTCGCTGCCACGCGTGGCCCACCGTGGCTGCGCAGCCCCTCACCTCCGCGGCTATGGCGGCTCGGCCCCCGCGTCAGCCCCATACTCGGCAGCGCTGTTAGCTGCCTTTGCCGCGGGTGTTGCGTGCGGCGCCGGTGCGCGCTGCCCCGGCGCAGCGGCGACTCCCTGGCCCGCCGCACGTGCCCTGGCCGCCGCCGCCGCTGGGACGTCCCGCAGCTGTGGCCTCGGCCCTCCGTCGCGACCTCACAACAGCAGCGGCTCCGCAGTTTCTTGCAACACACATGGCGCGACTGATGTCAGGCCTCGGCGGGCCGTGGCCGCCGCAGCGGCTGCAGGCGCGGGCGCCAGCGGCGGCGGCGGGGTAACGACCCCTGCAGCCCGGAAGCATGCCCGGGCCGAGTCGGCACAGCACGCGCCGGCTGCTGAGGACGCTGCGGGATCGGCGCCGCCTGCCGCGACCGGTGTTGATTCTGCCACTGAGCTTGTGGCGCCGGCGGCATCGCCGGAGCCGTCGGCTGCTGCTGCTCCGTCCGCAGCTGGTGGGGTTGGGGGTGGCGCTCAGGCCCCAGCTGCGCAACCGCCACAGTCTTCACAACAGTCTTTACAGCAGCAGCAGCAGTCTTCGCAGCAGCAGCCGCAGGTACAGACGGAGTACGTTGAGGAGTACGAGACGGTGTTCGTGACCGAGTCGGAGGCGGAGCCGGAGGGCGGCAGGGCGGCGGCGGCGGCGGCGGCGGTGGGGCCCACCCAGGCCGTCGCGGCGGCCGGGGGCGGCTGGGCGGGCGCGGCCGGCTCCCAGCAGCTGCGGCAGCAGGTGCGGTGCGGGCCTGACGGCTGCGCGCTGCCATGCGCCATGCACATGATGGTTGCAGCGTGTCCATTTCGGGGATGTGTGGGGGTCGTTGGGGGAGTACACATGTTGCACGTGTACCCATGTGTGTACGTGTGAGGAACCTGGAGGCCAGAGGCACCCGCTCTTGTGCTTGTACTCATGCATCCCATGCCCAGCCGCACACTCCCGGCCACACATCACCACCTCCTGCTCCTGCAGGCGGCCGCCGGCCCGGCGCCCCCGCTGGCCTCCTCAACGGCCGCGGTGGTTGGCGGCAGCCTGGCCGGCACGTCGGTTGGCGGTTGGGCGTTGGCGGCGGCGCTGCTGCTGGCGGTGCGGCTGGGGCGAGAGGCGGCGGACGAGGAGCGGACCGACCTGTACGCGCTGCAGGCACGTGGCGTGCGTGGGCTTGCGGGGGGTGGCCTAGGAGGGGCGCGTGTGGCCGTGGCGGCCTGGGGTTAACACTGGACCAGCCCCGTACGGAAACACCAGCGCTGCAAGGAGACGTGGCAGCCTTGGGGAGGGGGGCAAAGCATGGGAAGGCTGCAACAGCGGGGCTGCAGCCGTGTGAGATGGCGAGACCTGGCGCTGATGTTTGTGCGCCCTTTGCACTCCTGTGTGAGGCTTGCGCCACGCCGCACCGCTGGCCCGGGAGTTTACCCCACCTTACCATCAATGCATGCACACAAACACATGCACACATGCACATACGCACATGCACATACGCACATACGCACACAAACACATGCACACACGCACAAACACATGCACACATGCACATACGCACATGCACATACGCACACAAACACATGCACACATGCACATACGCACATACGCACACAAACACATACGCACACAAACACATGCACACACGCACAAACACATGCACACATGCACATACGCACATGCACATACGCACATACGCACACAAACACATGCACACATGCACATACGCACATACGCACACAAACACATACGCACACAAACACATGCACACACGCACAAACACATGCACACACGCACATACGCACACGGCCGCAGGCGCGCCAGGCGGAGGGCCGGCAGCTGGACGCGGCGCTGCGGGCGAAGCGGCGCGAGTTCCTGGAGGAGGAGAAGCGGCGCGCGGCGGAGGAGGCGGAGCGCAGGTGGGGGGGGGGTTGTGAATACCATCCCAAGCTAAACCAGGGGGGCAGCAGAGGGGCGTTGCAAGGCTGGGCACGGCGGAGCGGAGGAAGGGGAGGATTTTAGGCGGGCGGGCGGGCGGACGGGGCGGGGCCTTGGTGCATTGGATGGGCGGGTATGGTGCGGAGCGTAATGGGTGGTGCCGGCTGTGTGCGGCTTGGGGCCGAGTGAGGGGGGCCCACACCGCCAGTTGCACCAGCACCGGCACTGACCTCCCGGCTTACCGCATGACTGCGCAAAACCTACACGCACTCACGCACAGGGTGGCTGAGGCCAAGGCGCGGGCGGAGGCGGACGCCAAGGCCGCAGAGGAGCGCAAGCGGCAGGAGGAGGAGGAGATGGTGCGGGAGGCGCAACGCATGGCGGTGAGGCGCGGGTTCGGCACGGCTGGGCTTGGGACGGCTGGGTTTGGCACGGGTGCCACGAGGTGCCCACGGCTTGACACGCTGCTGGCTCGCAGTGGCACTGCTACTTGCCATCCGCGCACCCGTGCGCCCGGCGCACATCCACGGTCATGGCCACAACCGCAACCCCTATGCTGCCAACCGCCCAACCGCTTCTCCCTTTCTCCGCTTCTCCGCTTCCGCGTTGCCGCCCTGCCGCCTCCAACCCCGCCTCCGCCGCCCTGCCCCGGCCCCTGCCCGTACCCCTGCGCAGGAGGCGGCGGAGGCGGCCCGGCGCGTGTACGAGGAGCGCGAGGCGCGGCTGGACGCGGAGCTGGTGGCGCGGGCGGAGGTGGAGCGGCGCATCCGGGAGGAGGCGGAGGCGCGGCGGCGGGAGCAGGAGGAGGCGAAGCGGTGGGGCGGGGCGGGGCGGGGCGGGGCGGGGCGGGGCGGGGCGGGGCGGGGCGGGGCGGGGCGGGGCGGGGCGGGGCGGGGCGGGGCGGGGCGGGGCGGGGCGGGGCGGGAGCGGAGCGGGGAAATGAGGGGAGAGGGGGAAGCAAGGGGAGGGGAGCAGACGTGCGGTACCGGTGGAGGCTGGTTTTGTGACGCTCGCGATGTTGTCAAATGCACACGCCCCAGGCGTGTGGAGGCGGAGGCGGCTGCGCGCGAGGCGGAGCGCCGCGCCGCGGAGGCGGAGGCGGAGGCGGCGCGGCGGGCGGCCGAGGCGGCGGCGCGGAGGGAGACGGAGCGGCGGCTGCGGCTGGCCAGCAACTGGTGCGGCTGGCCTGTGCGGGTGCACGTTGGCGGCGCAGCCCGCCCGCACATTGCGACCCAGTGAACCTTCATTCGCATGTAAAGAACCCAATGAACTAAAACCCCTGAGAGCATGTGTATGTCCTTGTTTGTGTGTTTGTGTGTGTGCAGGTACACGCTGTCATTCAAGGGCAGTGTGGCTGGCAAGCCCGCGCCGCCGGGCACCACAGTGCCGCCGCCGCCCGGCGCCGCCGCCGCAGCCGCTGCAGCCGCCGATTTGCTCCGCGGCGGCCCGGCGGCGGCCCGCCTCCTTCTGGACTGCTCCGTCGGCTTGTCAACTGCCGCCCGTACGGCGCCAACGCTCGACGTGGCGGCGGTTGCCGCGGCGGCGGCGGCGATTGGCGGCGCCGCCGGCGACGCTGCAGTCGGGGCAGAGGAGGCAAAGGTGTCGGCGGCCGAGTCGGAGGCAGCGGCAGCAGCCGCGACGGTGCGGCTGGAGGCGGCGGCGCTGCCGCCGCCGCCGGCTGTGTCCCTGGAGTCGGCCGAGTCGGCGACGGCGGTTGCGGTTGCGGCGGTTGGTGGATCCAGCGGCCGGCCGTACGAGTCCGCGGCGGCGGCGGTTGAGGGAGCGGTTGACCTGACAGGCAAGTCGGTCAAGCGGCGCGCTGTGTGCCAGACTGCCAGTGACTCGTTGACGCAATGACTGGCTCTCTGCACTGCTGCACTCTGACGTCATCACTGCTCTTGTCCTGGTCTCGCTGGTGTGCGTAGGCAACGCCTGTGAGCCGCTTGCGCTCCTCCTGACCGGCGCCGCCGCCAGCAACGCGGATGGCGGTTGGTTGGGCCAACTGCCGCTGCAGCCGCCGCCCGCAGACGCGCTGCGCGCCGTGATGGCGGCGGAGGTGGAGGCGGCGGCGGCGGCCCCGCAGGCGCAGGCGCTGCCGCCAGTGGAGGAGCTTGTGGCGGCGGAGCTGCGGCACTGGGGCCGCGTGGCGCATTTGCAGGTACGTGTTGTTTTTGTGAGAGACAGGGGGCAAATGGTACTGTTGAGGTTAGCGCATTCCCGGGCTGAAGAGGAATACGTTAAGGGCTCAGCTAATACGTCGTTACGGCTGACGGCTGCGTCTTCACGTCTGTTTTACGTCGGGAATCACGTCTAAACGTCTTACGTCTCTCGGCTTAGGATACAGATATACGTCAGCCGGCACCACAACGTATACTGGGTTGGTATGGTTAATAACAACAACAACAACAACAACGGGTCCCTGCACACTCGAGGCCTATACCTAGCACTGCCTGTACGGCGTGTCACTGCATGGGGTTTGCCACGGGTTTGCCTAGTTGGCTGACCGGACTCTCCGAACATCAACAGGTACAAAGCCCAAAAAGCTCCCCAGAAGTCCCCAGAAGCCCACATCTCCTACTGCACCGCCTTTTCAACCGCCCTTGCAACGCCCAACGTGCAACGCCCCACTGCTCCGCCCACTGCCCCCACTGCGCCCGCCCGCAGCTGCTGGCGGCGGGGCGCCAGGTGTGTGTGCAGCTGGCGCCGCTGCTGGGGCCCGCAGACAGCCTGGAGCAGGGCTTTGAGGTGAGAGGGGGCGCGGGGTGTGTGGGGGCCGGTGAGCGTGTGTGGAGGAGGGCCGGGGAGGCGGCAGGCGGGAGGCGGCAGCGAGGAACCCAGGAAGGCTTGTGGGGTGTACCCCAACTAGCCTTGCCTTCTGGGGGGATCCGTGCAGCAGTGGAGGCGGGCAGTGGAGGGGGGCAGACGGCGGGGCCTGCGGGTTGGGTGCAGCGGTACGGCACATCAATGGCACCGGTCCAATGATTGCGCCACGACCCGAGCCCTGGCGTACACCGCCGATGTCCGGTCACCAGACACCTCAGCTTTGCCCGTGCTCCCTCCTCCCCGTATCTTGCCGTACACTGTGCAGTGCCGCATCGTACGGCAAGTGGCGCCGCCGCGGAGCGAGCTGCCGCCGGCGGCCGCCGCCATGGCGCCGTGCGTGTCGCCGGCGCTCGCCCGCGCCGCCGCCGCCGCCAGCGCCGCCAGCGCCAGCGCCAGTGTCAGGGCCGCCGCGGTCAGCGGCTCCGGCGGCCTGCAGGTGGCTGTTAGCCTCATCGACAGCGTCATTGCGCGGGAGGAGGCGGCGGCCGCCGCCGGCGGCCGCGACGGCGCCGCTAATGGCGCGGCGCTGCCGCCGCTGGCGGTGGCGGCGCTGGTGTACGCCGAGGCACTGGAGGCGGCGGGGTACGCGCCGCCGGCGGCGGCGCCGTCGGGCAGCTTGGAGGGCTCTCCGTCGTCCACGTCAGCGGGCAGTGGGTCGGAGGCTGACGGCGAGGAGTCGGCGACGGAGGTGACGGCGGCGGCGCCGCCGTCGGTGCCGTCGGCGGGTGTGGCGGCGCTGGAGCGGTTGATGCGCTACCAGCTGGGGGAGCGGGCGCGGGCCGCGCCGGCGGACAGCCTCA
This sequence comes from Chlamydomonas incerta, assembly GCA_016834605.1. NCBI lineage: Eukaryota > Viridiplantae > Chlorophyta > Chlorophyceae > Chlamydomonadales > Chlamydomonadaceae > Chlamydomonas > Chlamydomonas incerta. Next base: position 441,483 of record JAEHOC010000041.1, read on the forward strand.
CCGCCACCGCCCAGGTGCTGTGTGTCTCCAGTGTGCGGGGTTGCCCGCGGGGGGCTGTGGTGTGGCAACCGAGCGGCGACTCGGGTGGCGACGGAGTGGCCACGACACAGCTTGCGTAGCTTGATCTGGCGGTCCGATGCGCTCCTCCGCTCCGCTCCGCCGTTCCCCCCCGTCGCGCCACTCCACCCGCGCACCCCCGCACCCCCGCTACTGCCCCGTGCAGCTGCTGCGGCGGGTGCTGCCCGGCGGCGGCCGCCACGCCGTGTGCGCCGCGGTGGGGCGGCTGGCCGAATCCAACATGAGCATCGGCGCGCGGCAGGCGCTGCAGGTGTGCGTGTGCGTGTGCGTGCGCCTGTGTGCGTGCATGTGGGTCAGAGAGCACAAGGGAAAAACAACCAGAGACTGTGTGTGTGCGAGCGTGTGCGTGCGTATGTTGGATACAAGCAAGCGAAAACCAACAGCGAAGACTGTGCGTGTGTGTGTTGCTTGCATGGAACGCATGGAAAACGACGGATTTCTACTTTGCCACGTTGCTGCCTTGCTGCTGACGCGGCAGCTTTGGCGTCTTGCATCTTTGCTGGCATGGCGTCATCTCCTCTGCCGCATCTGACCTCTTGCGCACACACGTCATTGCACCTTGTGAATGCCCGCGACCCCGGCCGCGCACAGATCCGGCGGCAGCGCGCCGCTCTGGAGGCGCAGGCGGCGGCCGCGCTGGCGGAGCAGGGCGGGCAGCTGCCAGGCGGCGCGGGCAGTTTGGCGGTGGGGTCGTCGGCCGCACGGTGCGTGCCATGTGGATGCGATCGATACATGGCGGTGGCGGTGCGGCTGCTTGGGGCTGCACAGACCTACCTAGCCTCGTGTGGCCTCTATTAGTGTCTATCCTCCCCGCGCGCAGCTGCATGCACCGACTCCACGCGCCCCCCCTTTCCCTCCATGCACTGCATGCTCCCCATCGCCACGCCCCCATGCCGCAACCCACCGCCATTCCACCACAACCGCACCCAATCCATCCCATCCCACCCTGTATTGCCGCACAGTGCACTTGCCTATTCCTTGTCTAGCTTTGCTTGGTTTAGATTGGGCTGGTGTTCACAACCCACCCCGCCCCACGCTCAGCTCGGGCTGGACTTCACAAATCACCCCACGCCACACACGCCGCCACACACACGCCCCGCGCGCAGGGGCTCGCTGGTGCCGGTGCCCGAGCGGCTGTGGGCCACCCGCAACGTCGCCAACAACCTGCTGCGCTTCGGCGAGCCGGCGCAAGTGGGGGAGGCGCTGCGCATGCTGGAGGAGGCGGGTGAGGAGGAGTGCAGGCGGTGGAGCGGAGGCGGCGGTGGGGCGGTGGGGCGAGGGCGCAGAGGAAGGGCAGGCGGAGGAGCAGGGCGAGGGCTGCGATCGGGCCTAAAACTTACCCTTGCACACCTGCTGCGCCGCCACCTGCTTAGCATGTGACACCGTGTTCAACCGGGCAATCGCGCAACCCGTGTCCGCCCAGCCTTTGAGCGGCGATTGGCGCGCCCGCACGGTCTCAAGGGTGGAACCCCGTGCGTGTATGTGCCTGCCGCAGTGGCGGTGGCGCGGCGGCACTACGGCGAGCGGCACCCCGCGCAGCTGGCCGTACTGCTGGACTACGTGGACGCCCTGGGCGCGGCGGCGGCGGTGGCGGCGGCGGCGGGAGGCAGCGGCGGCGGCGGCAGCGGCGGCGGCGGCGCAGAGGGCGAAGGCTTGGGCGACGCGGCGGCGGTCGCGGCGGTGCGGGCGCGGGCGGCCACGGAGCTGTTGGAGGTGGTGCAGGTGCGGTGCTTGATGCGATGAGCCGCTGAGCAGCTGAGTGGTTGGGCAGCTGAGCCTGCACTGGCCGGCGGGGCGCCGGGTGTCGCAGCAACCGAGGATGGCCCAGCCCGGCTTGCCGCTGCTGCTCACCGGTCCACCGGTCGTGCTTCCCGCGCCCTTTTGTCTTCGCAGGGGCTTTGTTCAGTCGGGCTTGGTCGTAGATTGGGCTATTGCTGCCGTGCTGCTTCACCTTGCAACCCCACATCACGCGGTTACCCCCGCCGCGATCCGTTTGTCCTCGCCCCGGCGCCCAACTGACCGCCTCACTTCCACCCGAACTCCTTTCCACCCGCACTCCTCTCCACCCGCGCCGCACTCCCCCTGCCCAACGCGCTCACCGCACCCCACCCGCACGCCCCACCCGCGCAGGGCGTGTGCGAGCGCTACCAGGCCGCGCGCGACCTTCTGTCCTGCGTGCTGCTGCTGGAGGCCGCGGCCGGCGAGGTGGGGCCGGCGCTCAGGCCGCCGGCGGTGCCGCGCGGCAGCGCCGGCGCGCAGGCCGCCGCCGCCGCGGCCGACCTGGCAGCGGAACTCATCTACGCCCTGAAGCCGCCGGAGGCGCGCACGGTGAGGCCCGTGAGATGCGGTGCCCCCCTGCAGCCGGCCACGGCCACGGCCTGCCACAATGTCGCCGCTTGAACACGCATTGGTCTCCGCGCGCGCACACGCACGCGTGCACGGACCGCATTGCATGCACAGTCCCCGGGCGCCTGCCGGCGCCAAATTGGGGTTGCACGGGGAACAAAGGTCCTTGCACCCGGCTCTCACACACGCACGCGCGCACACATGCACACACTGCACGCGCGCAGGTCATGACGGCGCGTCGCGACGGCGAGCTGCCCAAGCTGCTGCGGCGGCTGGGCCGAGACGCGAGCGAGGAGCTGGGCGCGTATGCCAGCGGCGGCCGGCGCAACCGGTGGCTGGACGCGTGGGCGCGCGGCAGCGGCCCCCTGCCGCCGCTGCGGCCGTAGCTGGGGCCCGTAGGCAGGTGGTAGCTCGGGGGGGCTGGCGCGGAGGTGTGCGTGGTGGCCAGTTCGTGTTGGTGAGCTGGCGACATGACGTTAGGGGGGTGGGCGGGTGGGTGCCCCCTTGTGGTGACGGGGTCAGTGTTGGTGGCAGGACGGCGGCCGCGGGAGGCAGGATGGGGTTGTGGTCAGGGGCAAAGGCGGAATCGCTTCAGCGGAGGCGTCGGGGACGGGAAAATGGCGTGTGAGTAATGTGCTTTTGATGCTCACCGGACGTGGCCGGGGCGCCGGCCCCAAGGACGTGCCCGTTTTAAAACGGCCCCAAACGAACTCGACCGCGACTGTGCGCCTTCTCTCCTACGCATTAACAGCGCGTTTTTCTTACAGATCGTTGCCTAATTCAGTCGTCGTTGGTACCGCCGGCCGGCCTCGAGTCGGAAGATCAAGACGTGGTCATCGGATATTAATCTGGACGACGGTTCGACCCAGGCGGTCGAGTTGGCGCACACTTAAGCAAAACTCAATTGATGCAATACTGTTTCATTGCTGATATATCTACAATGCGATTGGCCACCAGCGCCGCGCCGTTGCGTTTGCCGGTGCATGTGTGCTCGCCGGGCACCGTTTAAGCTTCTACCCGCAGGAAATGCTGATCGTGATACACGCTTTGATATTATGACAGAATCCTTACAGAAACGCGCGTAGGACCACAGCACGTAGAACCAAATGCCTTCGTGGCTGTGCTGCCTGCGCGTGGGCGCCTTCAGAAAACAAGGTGAGGGGCAATAAGCACGTCGCGACCACGAGGGATGGTAGCGGCCACTTTTCCCGTTTCCTGAAACCCGCGCGATTCTACGTCCACAGAGCGCCGGAGCAGCGCGGACGGCGCCGGTGCCAAGCGCATCAGCGCGCTATATGATAGAGAGCGCGAACAACCTGCACTGGGCCAGGGCGCGAGTGGCCAACAGTCGGCCCACAGGCCAAACGACGTGCCATGCGCCGAGGTCGTCGTGGCAACTACTGGCCCTGCGCCTGCGTCGCATGGCGACCACAGCGTCGTCGCGTCGTCTGCAGGGCTCCTGGCGATGGTGCAGTGTGTTCCGCTGCCCATGACCGTCTGCGTCCTGGAAGCGTGTGGCGCGTCGGCTCACGACGGCGGGGGCTCTGTCGTGGCGGTTTGCATCCTGCAGAACGCGGCATCCAAGGAGCTGTGGGGTGAGCGAGATGCGGGGAGCTGGAGCGCAGGGGCAGGGGGAAGGGGCGGGGCCGGGCGGAGAGAGCAGGGGGCAGGCCAAGGGGCGGGCGGGTGCAGGCCTGCAGGGGGCGGGGCCTCGGTGCGTGTGTGCCGCCGGATTGCCAGTCAGCCCAGGACTAGTATCTTCCCACGTACCTGGGGTTGAGCCTGCTGAGATAACCGTTCAGGCTGAACAAACAACACACTCTATGGGCCTTTGATACAATGTCTTAAGGTCCGAAGAGTGTCATGTTTTGGTGTTTTGGGGGGCTATGTTTTGGCGTTGGCAATGGGTGCTTGGCCTGCTTGGGGTTTTGGAATGGATTCGCCCCCCCCCCAAAGCCTCCCAACTCGGGCTGCTGGTGCTTGCACTTTCTCCAACACCAGAAGTAAGGGTGCCGTGATGAAAGATCAAGGGAGCTTTTCCAAACACGCACGCACTCAAATGCTCGCACGCAGGCGACCTGGCGGGCACAGCTCGGCTGCTGGAGATGTTGTTTGGCGGCGAGCCGGCGCTCGTGGAGGAGGCGCTGGCGGATGTTCTGGGCGGTCGGCCGTGGAAGGGTGAGGCGGATCGAGGGGCACACCTGCTGTACGGCTTGCTTGCAGCTGTAGCACGGGATGCGGATTGCCATCCATAGCACGCCGCCACGGGGGGGGGCCACGTGCGGTGGCGGGCCGCAAAAGCACAGCAGGGCGCAGCAGCTGTGGAAGCCGCCGGTAGCCAGGTGCATGGACCCACCATGAGCACTGCCCTCCTTCATGAATGAAAGTCCCTTGCTGCCCCATGCCTCATCACGCGCACCCCGGCGGCCGCAACAGGGCTAGTCACCGTACCCGCATCGCTGCTGGCCGCCGCAAACCAGCAGCAGCCCACATCCGCCGCCACAGCGAGTGCACTAGCGTCATCGGCTACGCAGTCACCGCTGCTGGCGCATCCGCAGCAGCAGGCGCAGCCGCAGCCTCCGCACTCGCCACTACTGCTACCGCAGCAGCAACTGCCGCCGCACTCGCCAACGGCAGCAGCAGACGCGCAGTGCGACGGCGACTGCGCCGTGCCGCAGCGCGATGGCAGCAGTGGCGGCGAGCCGGCAGGGGGGGGCGGTAGCAGTGGGAGGGCGCTGTCAGTTTTGACACGTACGGTGTCGGAGCGGCCTCGCACCAACCGTCTGGTGCCAATCCTGGAAACAGCCGGTGACGGCGCCGTCGGTGGCCTGACGGCGGCGGCCCTGGCGGCGGCGGCGCCGCCGCTGTCGCCGCCGCCGCCGGCCTCTCAGGCGGCGGAGCCCATGGCGGCGGAAGGGGAGGACCTGGATGATGATGATGCGGTGGCGGCGGCCGTGCACCGCAGCTTCAGCAGCCGTGCCAACAGCAGTGGCCTGAGCTTGGGCGGGGGAGGCGGCGCCGGCGGAGCTGCTGCTGCTGCTGGTGCTACAGCTGCTGCCGCCGCCGGCGCCACGTCGCTGAGTAGTGCTACCAGCGGCGCCTTCAGATCAGCCCCGTCGCCGCATGCCGGAACAAGTAGCGGCGGCTACGGCTACACTGCTGGCGGTGGCAGCAGTGCCGCCGCCGCCTCCACGGGCACCGGCACAGGCGAGGCGGGCGAAACGGCTGTGTCCCCGTTCGCGGTGTTTTCGGACTACGGGACTACAACAACTGCTGGTGCCTCGCTGCCTGCGCACACCCTGAGCAAAAGCTCCGGGTTTGCAATGACCGCCGGCGGCGGGCACCCGAATTCTCTGATGCTGAACAACCCTGCATCCGCCAACTATCCGAGTATCTTCGCCAGCAGTGGGGGCGGCGCCGCCGCCGCGGCTGCCGCCATGCCACATCTGCCCTCCAACGGTTCAGGCACTACTACTCGATCCGAGTGCAGCGGCCTGCTCTCCACGCCGCCGGCGCGGCTTGAGAGCAACAGCCGGCGGGCCGGCGGAGGCAGCGCCACGACGGGCGGCGGCAGCGCCGGCGGCGCGCCTGTTGCGGCCCCAACCTCCGCCACAGGCCATGCGCCCACGAGCACTGCCACGCCCCCGCCCTCTACCCGGCTGCGCCTGTCCAGCCTCGTCAAGGGCTGGCAGTTCGGCTCGTCGTCGACGGTGGCCCCGGCCGTCAACGGGATCGCGTCCGCATCGAGCGCCGGCACGCACAGCCCGCCGCCCAGCATCGGCATGAGCTCCTCTGTGCTGAACGTCCAACAGGCAGCTGCAGCAGCTACAGCTACAGCCGCCGCCGCCGGCGGGCAAGGCGGCAGCAGTAGCCGACTGGCGTTCCGCGACGACGCGCCGTCGGCGGCAGCCTACATCGGCGTGACCATAGCAGAAGCCAGCGTCTTGGAGGCTACAGCCGTCGTTGCAGCTGGCGCTGCGGCCGGTGCTACAGCCGCCTCGGCGTTCTGCCGCACCAGCCAGTCGGGCGATATCACAGCCTACTACTCGCCGCTACCTGCTACAGCCACCGCCACCGCCACGGCGTCAAGCGGCGGCTTTGCGTCCAACGCCATTCTTGGCAGCAGCCCACAGGGTGTGTCGGGCGCGGGCGGCAGTAGCAGCCTAGCTGCCCGCGCCGCCGCGGAAGGCCACGGCAGCGGCTGTAGCAACCTGCTGGTCCCGCTGCATCGGCGGCTGCCGTTCCGTTGCCACACATTGGCGACGCTGCAGCACCGACTGGCAGCCATGCGCTACAACAGCGCCGCATTCTCAGCTGACAACACGCCGTCGCCGCAGGGTGCCGCTACTGCCATTGCTACTGTCACCGGTGATGATGAAGAAGCAGTCGCAGCCAACACGGACGCCCCCGTTGCGCCTGCTCCAGTGGCCGCAAGCGTCCGGGCAGCGTCTGCGGCCAGTGGCTGGTCAGGTCTGACGGCGGCGGGAACAGAACCGCAGCCGCGGCACGTCCTGGTCCGGAGCATGGTAATGCCGCAGGGTGCAGTGGGCGCAAGTGCCGGCACGACGGCGGCAGGGCAGCATGGGGCGCTGGTTGGCAACAGCAGCAGCAGTGCCGCGGCTGAGGCGCCAGCCCAGCACCCGCAGCCGCACCAGCCGCACCAGCAGCAGCTACAGCCGTCGTCGCTTCATGCGCTGATGGGCGAGCAGCAGCAGCAGCCAGTGGCGCGGCTGTCATCCTCGCCGCACCTGTCGCGCCCCGCCCCGCTCTTCCTAATGACGCCCGCGGCGGCCCTGGAGCTGGCCAGCGCATCCGTGCCCGCCGGGCCCGCCGCCGGCTACCCGAGCGGCGGTGCCTGCAGCGGCGCCTGCGGCGGAGCCGGCACGCCGCCCACGCCCACGACGCCTGTCAACGTGGCGGCAGGCCATGCGAGCGGCGGCGGCGGCGGCTTCGTTAGCAGCGGTCAGAATGCGCTGCTGGAGGGCCTTTCGACGTCTGCGTTTGGCCACATGCTGCGCGCGCGGTCATCGATGCAGCGGCGGTCGTCCCAGCAGTACCTGCACCCGCTGTCACCACTGCAGGCTGCGCAGCAGCAGGCGGCGCAGCAGCAGCAGGGTGGTGCAGGTGACCGCCCGCTGCCGCGCCGCAACGCCTCCCTCACGATGCTCACGCCGACGCAGCAGCAGCAACAACAACAGGCGGCGGCAGCAGTGGCAGCCGCTAACGCGGCGCTGGCGGCCGGGGTTGGCCAGCGGCACCTGTCCCGCAGCGCAGGCCCTCTGTCCGGCAGCAATGGCAGCTCTGCTGGAATGCAGGGGTTGTCCCACGGTGCCGCCGGCGTGAATGCGGACGGCTCAGCAGCTGCACCCGCCGGCCAGCAGCAGCAGTCTTCTGTAGCCCGCCTGCTGGAGTACACGCATCAGCACGGCGGCGCCGCCGACCCGCACGCATCATCATCACCGGCGGTCGAGCCCCTGGAGGCCGCCCAGCCGCCTGCTGCAGGGTCGGCGGCATCCTTCCTCGCGCTTGCACGTGGCTCCGCCACGTCTGCCTCCGCCGCCGCCGGGCTCGCCACCAGCAGCCACGCGACCGCTGCTGGGGGTCCGCTGGGCGCAGGTGGCGGCGGCGGCGGTGTGTTGTCGCCGCCGGATAGCTCCGCCGCGGTGTGCACGGCCCGGGCCTGGCTGTCGGTGTATGCCAGCGAGTCGGAACACGTGCAGGTGCGGGAATGTGTGTGACTGCTGCGTGTGCGTGTGGGGCGGGCAACTGGCTGGTACACAGCCGGCTGCTGCTGCTTGAAACCAACCCCGCGCCGTCGCCTGCATCTATCGCTTTTATACGCGTTGCTTGTAAAAACCGCCTTTGGTGCGTGCGTTCACCCGCCGACAGGCCTTCACCTCAGCCGCCATCAAGGCGGACCGCGGCGGCGACGCCCTCGACAGCCAGCCGCACGCGGGCCTCATCAGCAGCCCCGTGAATGCGTCGGTCGGCGCCGGCCCCGCACCCACACCCGCCGACCTCGCCGGCACTCCCAGGTCCTTCATGATGCGGGCCGGCAGCGGCGGCAGCATCCTCGGCAGCGGCTTGGGACGCGCGGGCAGCACAGACGACAACTCCTCGCGCTTCGCTACGGGCGCCTACTGCGGAAGCGGCGGCCCCGGGTGCGGCGGCGCATACACAACCGCGTCCGCCGCTGCTGGTGGCGCCGCTGCCGGCACCCGCTACACCACCGGTGCCGCCAACGCTGCCGCTGCCGCTGCAGCCGCCGCCAACACGAACGATGTGGAGTTCTTGCCGAGCAGCCAGGTCAGCGGCAGCTTCGGCACGGCGCCCATGTCATTGAGTCGCATGGCTATCTCCAGCTTCACCGCCGTCGGCGGCGTCGCGGGCGGCGCCGGCAGCGGCTCGAGCGTCATGGCCCGGGTGCTCAACCTGGCGGCGGCGTCCGCCAACAAGGTGGCGCAGCACCAGCACCAACAGCAGCAGCTGCTGCTGGCGCAGCAGCAGCAACAGCTGCTGGCGGCCGCAACTCACTCCGTGCACGTGGGCAACGGCATGGGCGGCTGGGCCGGCAGCAGTGGCACCGGCAGCGGCGGCACCGGCAACGCGCGGGCCCGGCGCGCGATGAGCAGTTCTGTGTCGGTGATCACGCCACGCGGCCTCGCCACCGCCGCTACCGCGCTGCTCAGCGGCGGCGGCAGCGCCGCCGCTGGCTACGCTGGCTATGCGCGTGTGGGCGCGAGCGGCGGCGCGCCGGGCACGTGCACCGCGGAGTTTGGGCGCGTAAGTGATTTGTTCACGGTGCAGGAGGTCGCGGCGTCGGCGCCGGGGCACGCGCTTCACGCTTGGCCGAACTCTGTGGCGACTGCGGGGACGGGAGCCGGAGTTCTGGAGACGGCGGAGGGGGCGGCGGCGGCGGCCCGCGCCGCCAAGGCTCTGCGGCACCGCACCCGCTCCGCGGCGCAGATGCGGGTAACCGGCGGCGGCGGCCCTGGGGGCTTCGCTTCGGGCGTGGAGCTGCCGATGCCAAGCAGGACCGCGGGGCTGCGGCTGTCGGCAGCTGTGCAGGCTGCTGCTGGCGCGCCTGCCGCGGAGCAAGGCAAGGCACCTGGTGACGACGAGCAGCCTGTTGGCTCTTCCGGTGGTGCCGCCGGCTTCACCGCTGCAGCTGCTGCCCCGAACGCCTTTGTTGCTGGCGGTGGCGCTCGCGGCGTCGGCGGCAGCCTCAGCAACATACCTTCCATGTCCGCAGCCGCGGTTGCGCGCTGGTCGTCGACGCTGCTCGGCGCCGGCGCGTCCAATCGCGGCAGCGTCACCGCCGGCACCGGCGGGGCGCTGGACACTGACTGCAGCATTTCCGGGATGGCACGACTCAAGGCTCTAGGCGACTGGGAGGCACACGACGGCGACTCGGCGCATGGGGATGGGGATGACGACAGCGCGGTCGACACGAACCTGCTGCTGCAACCGCCGCCACCGCCGACTGCTGGGCAGCAGCTGCTGCAGCGCTCCCGCCGTGCCTCAACGGACGGGCCGGCAGCAGCAGGGTATACTGCAGCCACCGCCAGCGCTGCCAGCGCCGCCAGCACCGCCGCCGGTCCTGCCGACATCGTGCCTGTGCAGCCGGGCATGGCCGGCGGCGGCGGAAGCGGCCGGGTCGAGATTTCTGGCATCTTTGCGGCGGCTAGTGCTGCTGGGAGCGTCATCAGCAGTGCCGCCGCAGCGAGACCCGTCGCGGCGGCCACGGCGAGCGCCATCGCCGCGGGTGTGGGCGGCGAGGCGGCGGAGTGCGATGCGGATGCGCTAGAGGTCATGGACCTGCTTCACCAGCTCTTCGATGGCGGCGCAGCACGCGACGGGGCTGCCGCAGGCGTGGCGCCGTCGATTGTTGTCTCTGCAGCGCCCGCACCAAGCGGGGGAGTCACCGCTGCCGCTTCGGGGGCTGCTGCGGGCGTCGACCCCGGCCCCCACTCGCTCGGCACAGGCACGGGGAGTATGGGGTTGTTTGCGCAGCGGCCTTCCGGCGATCGGTCTCGGAAGCGCAGCAGCAGCAGAAGCAGTGCGGGTACCTCTGGCGGCTCGGGGGCGGCGGGTGCCGGGAACGGCGCGTTGGGCAGCTTCATTGTCGGCTTTGCTGACGCCACCCTCTCCTCTGGTGAGCTGCGTGGCCCACAGCAGCCGGCTGACAACGACGACCGCTTGAGGTCAAGCCGGCCAGGGCCGCAGGCATCGCTGCCGCCACTGATGGCAGTGGAGGCGCTCGGGGCAGAGGAGGCAGAGGCGCCGCAGCTGGGGCACCAACCGGACGACCAGCAGGGGCAGGGGCGGGAGGTGGAGGAGGAGCTTCATGATGACAGGGCGCCCAAGCGGCAGAAGTCTGGTGAGGAGCAGCTGCTCGACCTGCTCAAGGCTGCGGGCGAGTCCGACGTCGCCGCCGCCACCGCCGCAGCACCTGGTGGCGGCGCGGATCTGCACAGCGGGGCTGTGGCGGTGGATGTGGTGTCCGTCAGCAGCAGCCGGCGGGCCAGCGGCACGGCTGCCCTGTCGCCGCCGGGGCTTTCGCCGGTCGTGGACGCACCCGCCGCTTTGAGCAAGCTCAGCAGCAGCAGCAGCAGCAGGGGCGGCGGGACGGCGGCCGATGGCGGCGAGCCTAGCAGACAGCTGCAGCAGGCTGGCGGCGGCCGGCCGCCCTCGGTGGCGCTGTCGCCTGCCGTTCGGGGCCGGATGGGACTGCGCAGCAACAGCCAGCAGCAGCCGCAGCAGCAGCGCAAGGCCGACCTGCCCACGTCGGCGCCTGTGGCGGCTGCCGCCGGCAACAACGCCAAGCCCCATGCAGGTCCGCGTCCGCAGGGGCCGCACCAGCAGCAGAGCAGGCCCCGCATGCCGGCGCCGGTCGTGCCGCCCTCGCCCACAGCAGCAATGCCGCACCTGCAGCACCCCGGCGGCGCGAGATTGGCCGCCGCCAACAGCAGCCGCAACCGCAGCCGCCAGCAGCGGACCCGCTCGCCGCTGCCGCAGGCGCCGCCTCATCAGTCGCCGCATCAGCAACCCGCCGGCCACCAGCACGGCCACCACTACAGCCCCCACAACTACAAACAGCAGCAGCAGCAGCAGCCGCTGCCGGGGATGCCGCCTAAGCCGCACGCGCTGCTGTCACCCTCAGCTGCCGGCCGCTCCGGCGACGTGGGTGGCCATCACGGCCATCACGGCCATCACGGCCATCACGGCCATCAGCCTCACCCTCACTCTCACTCCATCCAAGTCGTCAATTCGACGCCCCTGGCATCCTCCACCGGCGGGGCCGCGGGCGGGGCCGGTCCGAATGGTCTGGCGCGCTACTCCACCTTGGGCCCTGCTGGGTTGGGCACCCCCGTCACCGGCGGCACCACCGCCAGCGCCACCGGCCCCTCGCCGCCGCTGCAGAGTTGCGTGGAGGTGGCGGGCGAGGGCGCGGTGCGCTGGTACGAGCTGTGCCTCAGCAGCTTCGTGCACCCCGACCTGGGCAAGACCTGCATCGTGGTGACGCAGGTGCGCTTCCTGGGCGTGACTGCGTGTGTGCATGTGCACGTGCGTGCGTGGGGTGTCATTAGGACCTGCTTGAGCATTGTGGCGGCGCGAAGCCACCAGGAGGCAGGGTAGGAGGGTGGCCGCTGGGATTTGGGTGGGTGGTGCTGCGATGTTGGGTGTTGATTGCTGCATGTCGGGATCGGCATGCCACTTCGCATTGATTGGAACGCAGCAAGGGGGCCGTTCTGCCTACACGCCATGCTACTACTGCTCATGCATTCCCTCCGTGCCCTACAAACACGATCCTCCCCGCAGAACGACGTGACAGCGCGCATCTGGGCGGAGCGGCAGCTGGCGCGGGTGGTGGAGGCGGAGCACACGCTGCTGGAGTCGATATTCCCCTCTCACGTGAGTCACCTCAGCAGGGCACGTGCGTCATCAGCGGGTGACCTACCCACCTACGCTCCCATGCCCGCCCATCCACTGCTTACGCTAGCCCACCCACCAGCGCCGCCACGCACTGCTGCCGTCGGCCCTTCACCCCACCCGCCCGCAACCTGACATCATCTCGTCTTAATCAATCATGCATGGAACCCGCGCCCGCCCGCCCGCCCGCCCCCCAGGTCATCGAGCACATCGCCACCTCGTCCGTCATGGCCGCCGCCGCCATCAACCTGTCCGTCACGCCCGCCCTGTCCGACCACAACGCCCGCGCCTTTTCGTCTCCCCAGTGGTCGGCGCTGCTGAACAGCCACCTGCTGGGCACCACGCAGAGCCAGCTGCTGATGGAAGCAGGCGCCAGCGGTGTCCACGCAGGCGGCGGCGGCGGCGGCGCAAGCATCTCTGGCGCTCAAAACACGCTGATAATGTCAACACTGGGCGGAGGGTCGACTGCGCCAAGCGACTTCGCGGGCGGCGGCGGCGCAGCGAGCATGCTGAGCACAATGCTCAGCAATGGTGGCGGCGGCGCAGCGAGCATGCTGAGCACAATGCGCAGCAATGGTGGCGGCGGCGGCATGTCGGGAGGCCGTGTCGGCAGCAGCGCCGCCGCCGCGGGTGGTGGTGAACGTGGGGTCCTGCCGCCACCACCATCGGCGACCGAATCCACGGGCGCTGCGGCCGGCAGCATCCACAGCGCGCCAACTCCCGCGGATGCAGCTGCGAGGCAGCAGCCCTTCCTGAGCCAGCAGCACCCGCAGCTCCAGAATCAGCACCCGCATCAGCAACAGCAAGCAGGGTCGCCGCCGGTGCCCCTGCTGCAGCAGGCGCCAGGCGGCTACATGCAGCAGGCGCCAGGTGGCGGCAGCGGCCACGTGCCGCCCGCCATCCGCGGCGACACCTTCCTGCACCTGGCCACCAGCCACTCCATGGTCACAGTGCTGTTCTGCGACATTCAGGTGAGGGAGATCGGGCGGGTGGGCGGGGTGGGTGGGGTGGGTGGATGGGTGGGTGGGTGGGCGGATGGGTGGGCGGATGGGTGGGTGGGTGTGTGGGGGGGTGGGGGGGGTTGTAAACACCAGCCCAATCTAAACCCAAGCGAAAATAGACAAGGGACAGGCAGGTGCAGTTTGCGACAATACAGGGTAACGGTATACTCTTGCGTTTCGGGTCGAAGAGCGTAGACGGGCGAGGCGAGGTCGGCGCGCCGTCGACGGGGGGTGGGGCGGGTGGGCGGATGGGTGCGTGGGTGGGGGCGGAGTCTATTCTGATCCAAACTACGGCATGGGCGCGTGGGGCATTAATGGCGTTGGCAGGAGCCCAAGCACCGCCGCCTTTGCAACATAGTTGCAATAGCCCCCAGCTGTACACTCACATGATTATTATGTGAACTACGCGCAGGGATTCACGCCGATGTGCAAGGAGGTGAAGCCCGTGGTGGTCATGGCGTTCCTGGTGAGTGCGCGGTTGCGTGCCTAAAAGACTCGGTTGTCGTGATATGCATTCCTAATCCAGTGCGGCTGCTGCTGTCAATAATTGCTCGAGTAGTGCATAAGACCCATTTTCTCGCATGCCATACCACGCGTTTGCTTCCTGGCCTCCTAACCTCTTATGCTACACGCTCGCCGCCGCGCCGCGTCACCACGTCATCACGCCACGCCACTCAGAACGACCTGTTCACGCGGCTGGACGCGCTGCTGGACGAGTTCGGCGTGTACAAGGTGGAGACCATCGGCGACTGCTACGTGGCGGCGGGCGGGCTGATGAAGGTGGACGAGGAGACGGGCGCGGTGACGGTGCGCAGCGACGACGTGGACCCGCTGCACGCCTACCGCACCGTGCAGTTCGCCAAGGTGGGAGGGTGGGAGGCGGAGTGGGAGGGAGGTGGGCGGCAGGGCGACGGGCTCTTTGAGGCCTACCTCAATGTGTCGTAGGATGCTTGGGGCGGCGGGCCGCCGCCTCCTTCCAATAGATGGACACAATGTCCATCGTTGCCGCGTTGTAACGGACCCTCCCCCGATCCTGTCCACCCACCCATCCGCAGGCGTTGCTGCGCGCCGCGTCCGCCGTGCGGCTGCCTACCACCGGCCAGCCGGTGCGGATGCGAGTTGGCATCCACAGCGGCAGCGCCATGAGCGGGGTGGTGGGCACACGGTGAGCGAGGACCGAGAGGCCACACACTCCGCAGACTCTTTTGGGGCTGGTGGCAGCTGGGCTTTCCCTGGCGTGCCACCATGCTGCTGCCGGCCCGCGCGCTGCAGTACCGTATGCGACACACATGGCCCACCCTTACCCGTATCCACTCATTCTGAAAGATGCGCCTGGCCACGCTGTGTGTTACATGCTGTATTCGGCATGGTCCATACACTCTGACAGATGCCCTGCCCTGCTGTTATTGGCTGCTGTGCAGGATGCCGCGGTTCTGCCTGTTCGGCGACACCATGAACACTGCCTCACGGTGAGGGCGGGACGGGGGAAGGGGGGCGGCGGGGACTAGCACTGACTAGCACAGTGCATATCTGGTGCGGAAGACCTGACGACAGTCGCCTCTTGAGAAGGAGAGCGGTGAGAGCTTGAGTCAAGTTCCACTCTCCTTCACAAGAGGCGACTGTCGCCAAGTCTTCCGCACGGCAGGTGCAGGCATGCACTCTGCTAATCCGGGGTTCCGCACGTGCTACATTCCCGCTGGTGCCCGGCAGCTCTGTCTGAATCACCTCACCGCGCACCCGCACCCGCACCCGCACCTGCCGCCGCCGCCCGCCTCACAGGATGGAGAGCAGCGGCGAGGCGGGCGCCATCCACGTCAGCGCCGCCACGCAGCAGCTGGTGCCGGGCGAGGCGTGGGAGGCCACCGGCGGCGTGGACGTCAAGGGCAAGGGCCGCATGGACACCTACCTGCTGCGGCCTTGACGCAACAGGACGTGCATTGTGATCAATTGCTGAACGTGTACACGGCTAGCACTCAAGACGCAGCAGTGCGGATGCAGAGCGCTTCTGGATGGTTGGCTTCTGCGTGAGATTTGCTTCGCAGCACCCGAAGAAATCGCGTCCCGACGTACGTGTGCTTTACAATTGCACGAGCTAATACTCAAGTTCTCGAGGCATACCGATGTCTCGCACACAGAGCGAGGAGGAATTTGAGGAGGTTTGCGACTCCGTTCGTGGCACATGCGTGGTTGGGAATGGGCATGCGGCTTGCGTGGATGGACATGGGCACGCGGCACGCGCATAGACGCGCCGGGAAGGAGATTGGTCTCATAATCATTGGAAGAAACGAAGCGTGTTTTATTACTGTATCCATTGCCATTCTCGTAGAGGGCTGTTTCATCGCAAAGCGCGGCATATAAGCGAACCGCACAAGCTACCAGAAACTGCAGCACTGACAAAGATGAATTTTGTGATGGATGGAGTCTCTTGCACTATTTGCATGCCGGCTGGTTGCACCGGCCGCTTAGGTTAGAGAGTGGAGGTGTGTGGGTGGTGGTGAGCGCGCTGCTTGCACCTACCCTGCAGAACACGCATCACATCGTGTGAATTACCGCACGCAGGATTGCGGAGTGGCTGAGAGTTATGCGTTCTTTATTCTCCCTGTGTGTGCACGTCTATGCTGAAGGCATTTAAAATGGGGATATGGGGCAACAGAGTCCGGGATGATATTTAGAATTTTGAATGAATGGATTTCCAATGCATGGGCGGTGTGGTGTTTCAGCATGCGGCAGTCTACTGCGTCTCCTACGTGCGTCTCCTAGCGGGTGGGTTTTATCACTTTTTTGTTACCGCTCAGGCCTCCAGAGCCCTTTGCACTGTGTATGGGACTTGCCACACGGCACGAGCACGCGCATGAAGGACTGGCGGAGGTGGAAGAGTCATGAACTCATGATGCATGGGTGCCTTCACTGCACTACCATCACTGCGCTTCACTCACTGCGCTACCATCACTGCACCGTACGCACAGAGTTTTGGATTATGCAAGTGCGGGAGGGGCAGGGAGCGTGCGTGCGTGTAAAGGTACGGCCCGGCGTCGTCAGATAGCGTGCGATCAAGCGCCGGCACGGCTGCTGACACTGGAGATGCGGGAAGTCGTTTTGTTAAGATGAACGGTTGAAGGAGAGGTGCTTGGTTGAGTTAACGTTGTCAGCAGGAGGTCTCGCAATACCGTAGTGGGTAGTGGCCAGACGGGCCGGGTGTATTGTATTTTAATGGCAACACGACCGGGGCGTGCGATTAGGGCTGCGCGTTTTTCTTGACCAGACGGCTCGCAAAATTTTGATTGATGTCATTCATGTCATCCAGCAGGGTTCCTGACTCATGGAGGTGTGTGCTTGCGCGCAACACGACGACGTGCGTTCTGTGTCCTGTGCGCCAAGGTCACACTTGCTTACCTGCCTGCGCCCTGAGCGAACGCGCACGCCACGCGGGTAGTGGGGACGGCGGTTCGTCACTTTTATAAATGGACTGCATATCATTGAAACGCAACAACTGTGTTTACTGCTGGCGATACTGGCGTGAGAAAGTTCTTCTTGCAAGTTAGTGCCAGGTGATCCCTGGATAGTACGCGTCCCTTGGCTACTGTATCATTACTGTTTTGCACTCGGCAGGCTTGATGTTGGCAAGGGCCTGCAGGGCTGGCTGATGTCCTATGTCCTGTGTCCTGAGGCTAGAAGTGCGCAAAGTGACAGCAATGGCTGGGTCTAGCGGCCTGCTTGGCGCACGGGAAATGCTGTCCAGTGGACGGCAATCGGCGCTAGATATGGCCCCTGCTTGGCAGTCCACCTCCAGGCTTTGGCGCTGAGTACAGCTGGGCTGTTGCCAGACTTGCCACGGTGTAATGGATTGAGTGCGACCATCGATGTGCTTCTGAGGGAGGCTGGGAGCCCCGCCTCTGCCCTCTGCCGACTGCCCAGTACGCGTTTTGAGGCACACGAGGGGCCGCCGCCGCTACACGGCACTCACGGGAACTAACGCCGTGTGCGGCTGATCCGGCGGCTGCCAGGAGCCAGCTAAACGCAGCGTACGTGCATAACTGGTGCAGCGTGACTGCATTGCCAATGAACGACAGGTCCATCTGGTTACAAAGCCCACGAGCATGCCATTGGAGACACGAGTCTAGGCTCTTTGGCTTCACCCGAAGCATTGCTTCCGCCTGCATCAGAAGCGCAACGCTGCGCCACAAACGGTTGCAGGGAATATGTGCGCCGTCCTACGTACCGTGGCCTCCTCATGTGCTGTGCCCGCGGGCAGCGCCCCTACCGCTCATTCATAAGCAGCAACACAAACCCGCGCGCGCGCGCACTGTAAGCAACCCGCCACATCTCGATGCACAGCAAACACATGCAGGGCGGCCCTGAGGCCGGCCGCCTCCACACTCCATGTTTCGTTCAACGTTTAGTTTGTTAGGAGAAAACAGAGAGCGACCACACAGCCAAATCGTTATCTCACTCTTCATTCTCACTTCATACGGGCGCTTCCACACGAGGCCGCAGCTGCCTTGATAGATCCACCCGACGGGCGTGGCCTCCGTCGGATGGACACTCTGTCCAACCCCTCATGCGTGCATCTGCCGCCTCTTCTGCAGGCACGCAACGCACTGTGGCGGACAGCCAGGCGCATGGGTGGCGTAGTGCTTGCACTCGTGGGCAATGTCCATGCGTGTCCGTGACCGCCAATCGGCATACACGGTATCATCCTCCCTCACCACCGCAGCACCGCAGCCCTCCCGAAAAATATAGTAGACCCGTCTCCGCCTCCTTCAAAAAAGCCAGAAGCGTTTGCGCTTGGGCTGCGCTTGCGCTGCCTGCGGCGCCGCCGCCCCTGCCGCCTCGTGTGCCTGGCTGTGCCCAGTAGCAGCAGCAGCAGCCATAGCTGCTGCGCCGCCGGTCCCGCTGCTGCTACTGCTGCTGCTACTGCCATTGCTGCCGCTGCTCGACCCATTCTTGGCTTTCTGGTTGCACTCCTCACACTCCTCGCCCGCCACCACCTTGCCATCCACCACCTTGGGCACCGCCTGCGCCGGCACGATGCTTCGCGGCTTGACCATGCCGCCCGGCTGCGGCGCCATCGCGGTGGCGTCCAGCACCTTCCACTCCCCGCTCGTGAGGTTATAGATGGCAGTGGATGACACTCCTGGTCGCCGCACGGCGCGCACGGTCACGTCGGTGATCTGCTTGCTGCCCTTGAGCGGAAATGTCACAGAAGCAATGTGTCCCGACTGCGTGAAGCCGATGGACGCGTTGTACCAGGGTCCGTCCTGGAAAGGCTGGCCGATTTGGGCGACCAGGGCCGAGTCCTGCGCAGCATACTTGAGCCCCTCGTCGCGAAGCGCGGTGTAGGTGGTGTATTCGCCAAGCACGTCCGCGCCCACGTAGACGCTGATGCCCAGGAGCGCTCCCGCCGCGGCTGTCTTCAGCAGCGGCTTCACCTGTCCACTCATCGCGCTAGGTTGTTATCACACGTATGTCTTGCATACACAAAACCCAAGGTAGCGCGCTTCTTGGCGGAGTTGATGGATGTGGAAGCGTGTGCCACGGCCAGCTGTATCGCTGGTGCAGCCTAATAGTGTGTACGCTTGTTCGAACGAAAAATTTGTAGTCAAGGTGCGCTCAGCGAGGGTGTCAGGGACGTCGTGGCGATGGCGATGGATTCATTCGTCTGGGAAGCCGATTTCGTGTTTCTGCTGCGGCGAGCCTGGACATAGCTGATCCTATGCAACTTACGCATGCGCATTCAAACTTTTTGAGTAACGCGTAATGACCTCCCTGACTGGCGCAGAAACATAAAGCTTGAAAAATTACCTAACAGCCGTGTGCCGTCAAGGCAGGCTCGTTGACCATGAACGAAGCACTCGTCTAGCTATGGCTCGCCGAAACTGTTGGGACGGCGCGTAAAGGATGCGGGGCTCGCTGCTGCCTGCCCTCAGGAGCGGTGGCCCCTGGGGGTGGACGCTATGTTTATTTCTGTTGGTTATGCATTTCAGCTCAGCCTGGAGCCTATCCGGCTCTGAAGTCTATGTGGCGAGTGGGCGCGACCTGGCGCGGGCGCTCACGGACTCCAGTGCTGAAGTCATCCATCTTGAGCAGGACATCTACATGAGCGAAGCCGACTGGGACGGGCTTGGACCGTTTCCCTGGGAGCGAGCCACAAATGTGACTATCATTTCTGCAAACTATAACACGATGGACCTGGGTTTCGTCAATAGCAAGGTAGGAATTGGGTGCGCCGATGCATTGGCGCAGGTTGGCGCCCCAGCGCGGCACGTTTGGAGCGAAGGTGTGCCGCATCATGTGTGTCCTGGCCGCATGTCATCGACACACGCACCGTGCGAACTTTCGACCTTCTCGCCCCTTGCTCGTATACGTTAGTGTGATGTGCTGAGGGTTTCTTCCGGACAGTGTCTTTCTTGGGGATGAGAGCTACGGCTCAGGAGTATTCGCTGCATGCGCGCCGCGCACGCCCGCAGCCCTCGCGGCGGAACGACAGGCCTGACTGGTCCTCGATTCTGTGTTTCCCGCTGCGCAGATACGGCTGGGTGATCGCGTGGTGTTCAGAATCGAGCGTATAGTCATTCAAAGGTGGGGCTGGCTATAGCCTGTCCGTCCGTGCCTGCCCTGACCATAGCGCACCCGTGCCGTCCGCCGGGGGCAGCGCGGTCGTGGCTCGGGGGTGCGGCTCCGCAGCTGTAGCAGACGGCAGAACGGGCCAGTCGCATAGAGGGGTACCGCACGCCGGTCACTAGGTTTCGCGCCACTTGCAAGGTGGTGATACAGATACAGCGACATCACTGGTCTGTCACTGGAGCGCGGGTCAGCATGTCGGACTCGGCGTGCGTACCAGGCGATCGTACAGTACAGCCGTACCTGACGCGGCGCTGTCCTCGTACCTGACACGCCACTCACCTGTACCGCGCACGGCGAGGCTCACTCGTGGCATGGGCAGGCGGTGGTGAACAGCGCCACGGTGCATGGGCTTTCCTGTGGTTGCGGCTCTTGACTGGCACAGTAGCGCAGTCCGGAGTTATCGGACCCGAATGTGCCCCAGGGGAGTCTGCAGTCGCGGCTGCACGCCCGCCGCCTGGGCGCCCGCCGTCGCTGCTAGCCGCTGAACCCCAGCCAACCAGGAGTCCGCTGTGAAGACCGAAACAGCTTGACGCGGCCGGCGGTCTTGTCTGGAGACTCTAGACCCCGTCATGAACAGGCCATTGCGCCACTCTTTGGGACTCAATTTGCTTGGGTATGGGAACAACAACCAGCGCCCCGCCTCCCCCTGTCCGGCGCCGCAGGTACCGCATCGGCAACCAGCTGCAGGCGCCGGGGCTGGACCTGCTGGAGCTGTGCGCGCCGCGCACACACGCCGTCGTGTACACCACCGACGTGTACGCAGTGCACCGTGAGTGGCTCCTTTTTCTATACCTATACTCCTATACATTTAAGCACTACATGCAAGCTGGGGACGAAGAAGCAGGAGCGCGCCCTGGCGACCCTGGGCCTGTTCGGCCTGTAGCGGCCACCACATGGCGGCACGGGCCACCACATGGCGGCCATCACATGGCACTTCTCAGGTGGTGGCACTTCTCCTTTTTTTCTCCTATACCTATACTCCTATACACTCCTATATGGTGGAATGGTGGAATGGTGGAATGGTGGAATGGTGGAATGGTGGAATGGTGGCAGCACCGGGAGTAGCAGGGGGGAGGCGGGCAGCCGCGGCAGCACAGCGGCGCGTGCGGCAAGGGGGCAGCAGAGGCCGCGCGGCAATGGCAGCCGCCGGCCCGGTGTGACGCGCGGGGGGCCGTGGGTCGAGGCGATAGGTGCCGTTGAGAGTTACGGCCATGGCCGGCCGCATCACCATGTGTCGCGTAGGGCAGGCAATGGAATGGAGTCATTCTGACTGCAAATGCCGGCGCCCCATGATGCCAACCCCCCAACGCCACAGGCATCTGCTTCCCGCCGGAAGTGCAAGTGACGGTGAGACGGGCCCTTCGCTCGGACTGGCGGCTGCCGGACACGCGTCGCCTGCTCCGCATCCTGCCACCTGCGCCCTGCAGCGCGCGGCACCCAGCGCACCGCCCCACCAATCACCGCCCCGCCACCCCGCGCAGACGATGCCGCTGGTGCCGCGCCCGCCCACCATCCCGGGGCCGCAGCTCTACCGCATCGCGGAGCCTAACGCGCCCGACTGCACCGTCAACGCTGCCGACCCCGCGCCGCGCCGGTGCTGGCCAGGGCGTGGCGTGTACCTGGACGTCGCCACGCCCGGCGCCGACCATGCCTCGTACGGCACGGTGTATCCCACCGAGTACGACGTGCACATGGTCAACGTGAGTACGGGTACGGTAATGACGGGGCGCGGGTGCCGCGGCTCGCGGATCACGATGTGGAGCGATGCCGGCGAAACGGCGCGCACAGCATGCGCGGGCGCAGCGCTCGCAGCGGCACGGGGGCAGCGGGTGGGCGGTTGCGGGCAAGCCACTGGTTTGGGAGGGCGGGGTGGTTCATTGCCATCCCAAACTCTTGCGTGCTTGAGAGCCGCGCCCGCGCGACGACGACGCTTCCACTACGCTGGGCTGGGCTGCTCCATCAGCTGCTGCTGTTGATGACGTTCCCAACGCGTATTTTTGGGGCCTCGTGTGTCGCGCCACGTCGCAGATGACCTACCTGTGTGAGCGCGTGATGACGGCCGCGTGCATCCAGTCGCTCGGCTACATCGGCTGCGCCTACAACACCTTGTCGCACATGGACCCGCCCTGGACGCTGTCGGCGGCCCTCGGCGGCGCCAACAGCACCATCGGCGGCAGCAGCATCGGCACCAGTCGAGGGTTCCCCTGGGGCGGCACCGGCACCAGCAGCAACACGGGTGGCGCCACTGGCGCTGCCGGCGATAGCAGCAACGCTACCGGCAGCGCGGGTCAGGAGGGGGCTGGGCAGGCCCGCACGGAGGACGCCGCGCCCCCGGACGAGGGTGATGGCGGCCCGAATGTGGGCGCGATCGTCGGCGGCGTGCTCGGAGGTGAGGGGGGGGACCGGGCTTCGACACGCACACATAACGCAGTCACGTGGGGGTCATGGCAATCATGCATGTGTTACCATAACCCAGCTCAAGGCAGTGCGCAGCAGAACTTGTGTACCACTTGTTTTGCTGCTCTCGCTTGTGCTCCGCCCGCAATCTCACACGCCCACTCGCCCCACCTGCTGCTCCCCGGTACAAAGGCGTGGCGGTGGCTGCCATGATCGCGGCAGCCGCGGTGCTGGTGTGGCGGCGGCGACAGCACCGGACGCCGCAAGCCGCCGCGGCGGCGGCCGCTGCCGTGCAGCAGTACGCCGACGGCGGCGCAGGAGGCGGAGGTGGAAAGGCGACTTGCCCCTCCTGCGGCAAAGCGGTCGCCCAACCGCAGCTGCAGCTGCACATGAAAGACGGCCCAGGAGAGACGCCTGGGCACCCCGGGCACGCCGCTGCCGACAGCAGCACCTCTGGAAACGTGGGGTGGTGCGGGCTGCAAGCAGTCGCGACGAACTCCGACCAACTGCTGGGTTCGTGTCCGCACTGCGGCGCAGTCGTCGGCACTGCTGGCTGCGACGGCAGGGCTGTAGCGGGCGCTGACGGCGCCGACGGCGGCGGCGGCCGGGCGGCGGGCAAGCTTCAGGGCAGCATCAGCGGCGCGGCAAACGCGTGCGTGGAGCTGCAGGCGCATTCCACCAGCACCACCACCCCAGCTGTGCAGAGCTTGGAGGTGAGGGTGGAGGCAATGCTCCAAGACTTCGCCATCGCGGTGGGCCCGGACTGTGGCGGCGGCGGCGAGGGCGCCGCGGCGGGCGCCGCCGGCAGCGGGGCCGGTGGCCTAGCAGGCAACGGCCCCGGCGTCGGCGTCGGCGTCGGCGGCGCTGGCGCGGCTTCGGAGGCCGCGTTGTCGACGGCGACGCCGCTGGCGGCGCTGCTGGCGGCGGCGATCAAGGCCGGCACCTCGGTCACCTCGGGCTCGCCTGCAAATTCGGGTTTGGTGCGCTGCTCGTCGGCGGCCACGGAATCGGCGGCGCCGGCGGGGGCGCCCTGGCCCGCCTTCGTGCCGTCCGTGTCATCGGGGCTCGCGACCAGCACGCCCAACAGCCGGACCGTGGCGGCGGGCAATGGCGTCACGGGTGGCCCCGTGGCGGTGGCCGCCGTGGCCGCGGCCGCCGGGTTCGGCCGTGTGGTGGCGGCGGGCGGCGCGACGTCGGCGCAGCAGGAGTCTGTGTCGCGGAACACGGGCAACACCGCAGACGCCTTCGGTAGCGAAGCTGCGGCGGCGGTGGCGGCACGGGGCACCGGCGGCGGCTACGGCGCGGAGCCGGCCTCGTCATCGCACCACCACTACTACAAGAGTGCGACCGGTGCGTTTTTGCCTTCTTACGCAGCCGTTTCTGCCCAACGCTGCCAGGCTCTGCAGACTGTTGCAGTGCTGTGTGCCGAGCAGATGGATCGCTT
Organism: Chlamydomonas incerta; assembly: GCA_016834605.1. NCBI lineage: Eukaryota > Viridiplantae > Chlorophyta > Chlorophyceae > Chlamydomonadales > Chlamydomonadaceae > Chlamydomonas > Chlamydomonas incerta. The sequence continues at coordinate 465,306 of JAEHOC010000041.1, forward strand.
CCGTGGTGCAGGCGTTGTCGTGCTAAGCGAAGCCGATAAAACTTCAGGCACACAGGCTGTACCTTTGCGTCTGTCAACTGTTAACACCCGGCGCGTCCCTCGGCTGCCCCCCCCCCCCCCCTGCGTCGTGTGCGACAGAGGACCTGGACGCGCTGGCGAGCCACACCGACATGGTGGTCACGCCCTTCACGCCCGCCCGCCCCGACGTCAACCTCTCCGCCGTACTACTGCCGTACGTGTCGCCCGCCGCCTCCGCCGCCCCCCTGCCGATCCTGCCCGCTCTGGGGCAACATGCGGCGGCTGCGGCGGAGGCCGACGCCAGCGCTGCGGCCGCAGCAGCGCCACCAGCTGCCTGCGCGGCAGAGGCGGGCGCGGGCGCGGCAGCTGCTGCTGATGCCACCGCTGCATACGCTGCTGGCGGCGCTGGTCCGGCGCTGGCGTGCTCGCTGTCGTTTGGGGCGGCGCCGCCTGCGGATGGCGGCGCTGCTGCTGCCAGCGCCGCCGCAGCAGCCGCAGCAGCAGCCGGCGGCGGCTCGGGCCCGGCCGGCGGCTCGCCGACCGTCACGCCCGGCGGCTCTATCGAGGGCGCGCTGTTCGACTGCCACGTGCGGCTGACCAATGTGGTGCGCGGCCGCGGCTCCTTCGGCAAGTGAGTGAAGGGGCAGCGGGCGGGGGCGGGGGGCGGGGGCGGCAGTTGCAGGCGCAGCCGCTGCGTTGCGGCGCTGTGCTTGTCCTCGTTGCCGGCTGTGGAGGGTGCGGTGCGGTGCCTGCCTGATGCGCCCTACGGCAATGACCTGTGCTGGCGCGCGGATGATGCTGACGAATGTGGGCTGTGGCATGTCGGGTATGTGTGCGTGCGTGTGTGTCACACGCAGGGTGGTGGAAGGCACGTACTGCGGCGAGCGCGTGGCTGTGAAGCTCATGCGGCGGACCGTGGACGCGGAGGACTGCGGCGGCGGCGGCGAGGGCGGCGGCGGCGGCGGTGGCGGAGGCGGAGGCGGCGGCGGTGCCGTCAGCCGAGTGGTGACAGCGTTCCGGCAGGAGGTGGAGGTGAGCGCGGGGTGGTTATCACTGCTGCTTCCGCCCCGGCAGCCAGCCGGGAGCTGCCAAGCCAGGGGTTCACGCGCCAGTGGCTTGCAAGCTGCGAATCACCCAGCCTCTCCACGCATTCCGGTGGTGCCGCAGCGCGGTGCCGCAGCGCGTATGCACTCACACCCACATGTACAGACAGCCTCAACGCCCGACCGCAACACCCGAACCTCCTCTCGACCGACGCCGCGCAGGTGCTCGCGCGGCTGCAGCACCCCAATGTGGTGCGCCTGCTGGCCGCCTGCATGACGCCGCCGCGCTTCTGCCTGGTCATGGTGAGCCCGCGTGTGTCTTTGTTTTAAACAACAAACAACGACGGACCAAACCCGCCAACCCGCGGTGTGTCTGTGTGTGTGGCGGCCGCGGGGGCGGGGCGGGGGCTTCCTTGCTCAGCGGCAGGTGATATGACACACACGCACACACACCTGGGTGCCCGTGTGAGAGCGGCAAGGCCCTTCCCTGCCACCGCCACCCGTGTTCCGCTCTCGCGGCTGCCGCCACCGCCTGTTTGCTTACTGCTACCGCCCGCACCCCGTGGCTGCGGCCCGCCTCCGCCGCCGCCTCATCTCCCTGTAGGAGCTGATGGAGATGAGTCTGGAGGGGCTGCTGAAGGCGGCGCCGGGCCGGCTGCTGCCGCTCAATGCGGTGCGTGAGCGCGCGGCGGATGGACGGGTTGGATGAGTGAAGCGTGTGTGGTGTGGAGTGCGTGCGAGGTGCACGTGTGTCAGTTGTGACTAGCTGAAGGGAGAGAAATAGCTGAAGGGAGAGAAATAGCTGAAGGGAGAGAACAACGAAGACGGTGCATGTGCGTGTGTGCTGCACCATCACGTGCGCCCCACATGGCGGGGCATCCGGCACCCACCCAGCACCCCACCCACCCCGCTGCTGCACCGCTGCGCCGCACACACAGGTGGTGGCCATCGCGCTGGACGTGGCGCGGGGGCTGCAGTACCTGCACCCCACCATCGTGCACCGCGACCTGGTGCGTACCCTCCCGACCTCCAGCCCTGTTCAAACGCCGCTCCTGTCTCTCTTCCCCCTATTGCACTTGCCAGTCCCCTGTCTAGTTAGGTGTTTAGCTTCGGCTGGTATTCACAGCCCCTCCTTCCTCCTTCCCTCCTCCCCCATCTGCCCTGCCCTGCCCCGCCGCAGAAGCCCGCCAACGTGCTGGTGGGCGACCCGCTGGGTCCGCGCCAGGTCGCCAAGCTGTCGGTGAGCTGCGGCGGCGGCGGAGGAGGAGGAGGGTGGTGTGGGGCCGGGTGGTGGGCTGGGTGTTGGGCCGGAGGTTGGGCTGGGTCGAATGTTGGGCCGGGTGTTGGGCCGGGGCTTGGGCCGGGTGGTGGGCCGGGGGTTGGGCCGGGGGTTGTTCAGGGCTGGGCCACGTACAGACACGCGGGCGGCGCGGTCCCGCGCACATGACAGCAACCTTGTGCGCGCCGCTCACACACGCTGCCCCGCAGGACTTCGGCCTCGCGCGGCTGCGCTCCAGCGTCGTCGTGACGCGCAACCCGGAAGCGGGCACGGTACGTGTCTTGGTTCCTGTCGCTGTGCTGCTTGGTGCTGTGGCTGTGTATGAGTTCTGGTATATGTCGGGGCTCTCATGTATCCTGCCTACACCCCAATCCCAATCTTATGAGCTAACCCCTTCCCCCGACCTCGCCCCGCCCTCCAATTATCTTTGCAACGCCCCCGCCGCAGCCGCCCTACATGGCTCCCGAGTGCTTCGACGCCACCGCCACCTCGCTCACGCACCACGTGGACGCATACTCCTTCGGCGTGCTGCTCTGGTGCGTCCGCCCGCCGCCGCTGCCACCGCCACTCCCTTTGCCACCGCCACCGCCACACCCAACTGCCGCTGCCACAACCACTGCCACTGCCGGCTACTGTGTGCAGCGTCGCCGCACAGCCCGCTGTCCATAGCTGGACACACGTGCGCCCCCTCCCCTGTCCTCTCTCGCCCTCTCTGCGTGGACTGTGTCAATGGCCAACGGAACGCACCCGCCCCCCATGCGCCCGCCGCCCCTTCCCCCCTCGCCGCCTCCCCCCACAGGGCCATGCTGTCTGGCCAGGAGCCCTGGGCCGGCCTCAACTGCGTGTCGCTGGCCTACCGGGTGGCCTACGGCGGCGAGCGGCCGCCGCTGGACGCCATCCCGCCCGAGCGCCGCCCGCCCAAGCTGGCGCGGCTCATCGCGCAGTGCTGGGAGGCGGACCCCAAGCGCCGGCCCGCGGTGCGTGCGGTTGGTGGAGAGCAGGGCTAGGGATGGAAAGTGGTTGCTCCCGGTATGGACACAGACGGAATCAGACCTGTGATGCGGGCGGGCGCCGGCCCGCGGTGCGCGCGGCGGGACCGCGCAGCGCGTGGCCGTGGGGAACCCCCGCCCGGGCTGCTTTGCGGTTGCGGTTGCGGTGCTTGAGGCGCTTGTTGACTCGTTGCCATTCCCTGGCGCCTCCCTCTCCCGAGCAGGCGGCTGAGATGGTGAAGGAGCTGCTGCTGGTGCGCCAGATGGTGCGTGCGTACTGTGGGAGCCGGCAGCGGGGGGGATTTGCGGGGAGGTAGACAGACCTGACCAGTCCAGGGAAGAAACTGCAGTGACAGCGGGGGGGCGAGCGGGCTGCGCGCGCTGAGCGCACCCGAGCGGCTACTGCCTCGTGCAGCCTGCTGCGCCGGACGTGCGCCCTTGCACGCTGCGGCCCAACCCTCCTGGAGTTCGTAACTCATGTGTGGGACCGCGCTGTCGCCGCCCACCCCTCGCAGTTCGTCCGCGGCCTGGCCGTGGCGGACATGGTGGACGCGCCCGCGGACGGCAGCGGCACCTACCGCGGCGCCGCTGCGGTTGTAGCAGCGGCCGGGCCGGGCGCCGGCGTGCCGGGCCTGTCGCAGAAGCGGCTGCTACAGCCGGGGCTGCTGGCAACGGTCGGCGCCGCCGCGGCCGCGGAGCTCCTGGGGTCCGAGCGGATGGATGCGGAGGCGCTGACGGCGGTTGTAGCGGCTGCTCAGGGCGGCGCCGCCGCCGGCGCGGCTGTAGCAGCAGGGGGGAAGCCCGTCGACGCGCTGGCCGGGGCGGCGGCAGCACGGGCGGCAGCGCCCCAGGACCCGTCTGCGGCGGCCCTGGCGGGCCTGCGTGTGCCGGTGCCGCTGCGCCGCCGCCGCGGCGGCGGCTCCCGGCCGCCGGCTGGCGCGGCGCTGACGCCGGAGCAGGTGGAGGAGGAGGCGGCGCGCATGTGTGAGAATGCGTCATTGTACCGGTATGGCGAAGAGGATGATGATGACTACCTCGGCTACGGCCGGGCCTGGCAGCTGGGCAGCAGCTGGCTGGCAGAGTCGCCCTCGGCGACCGCGACCGGCACCGCGACCGCGACTGCGGCCGCCACCGCGACTCCGTCAGCGGCCGGTGGCGGTGCCGGTGGCGGTGCCGGTGGCATCAGCACGGCCGCTGTCGCCACCGCGGGTGCTGGGGCTTCGGGCGTGCAGCCCACCATCACGGCGCAGCAGCAACAGCAGCAGTCGCTGAGCACGGCGCCTGTCGGCCCCCAGGAATCACGACAACAAGCGCAGCAGCAGCAGCAGCAGCAGCAGTAACAGTGCGCAACACATGAGGCGGCGCGTGTTCGGACTGCAGCAGCAGCAGCAGCAGCAGCAACAGCAACAGCAGCAGCGGGGAGGCAGGGACGGGAGAGGTGGCAGCGGACTCGACGCAAAGGAGTCTCTGAATGGCGGCGTGCAAGATGACGCTGCCGCAAGACAGTGCGCTAGGACTTGACTAATGTTGTGCTCAGAACGCACTGAGGGTGCTATGCAAAGCAATTTACATGCATAAGGCGAGGCAGCGAGTGGTCACTGTGATCACACATTCTAGAGTGTTTTTTATCGTCTGCGGAGCGTGGGGCGCGGGAATTCATGTCAGTATGGGCCGCTCGCGCACAGCGGGCCTTGTCGGGCTTGGGCTGGCTGCACCCCGGCGGGTGGCTAACGGCGAGGCCTGCCCGGCCTCCGTCGTGGCCATTTGCATGCGGGTTGCGTGTGTGGTTGCCGTAGGTGCCTGGCATGTTCCATTTTTACAGTGGCCCGGGGGGGTGCCTACTGCCTAGGGAGTGATTCAAAGTGCGGGAAGTATACATAAAGGGTCTGCTATTCGGGACGCGGGCGGAAGGCATTCGAAGTGTGGATGAAGCACGGATAGGGCGGGCGGCTGAGCTGTCACTGCGTGCATCGCTTGCCACGTTGCGTGTCCGGTGTGCGTGCCGTGCATGGGTGGTCCTGCGGGGTCCGTACCGCGATGTGTGGGTTGCGGGCCATGCGGCGCCAGCGCGGGCGCCGGTGTGCGAAGGCAATGGAAGGAACCGGCCAGCTTGCAAAATGGCTTCATTGGGAGTTTCTGTCCGTGTGTCTTAGAGCCCAACGTTTTTCTTCTGTCAGAATCGCGGCGGCCCTGGGCTATTCGTGTTAAGCCTGCATGTGTGAAATCTAAGTGAGGCATTGCATCCAAGCTCTCCTCAGTGACGAAAGAGAGCTTTTTACCCAGAGCCAGATGTGAGTGTGGTCAAATGGTGTGCGCGTCGTGGCTGACCGTGGAGTTGAGTGAATTGCGGGTTGCGATCTAAACTTATAGTGGATTTTTAGTGTTTGCTGTGCCGAGGGGCGCGGCAAGTTACACACATAGTCATTAGCAATGTGCCGTGCAGCGCAACTTGCCAATGCAACGCGAATCAATGCATGCTGAGGACAATGACCACTTGCTAACAGAACGCATGCCGAGGGAGATTGCTTTTTGGGGGGCTGACTCTAGTACAAGTACGCGGACGCCGGGCTGACACGCACGCAAGGCGGTACGCAAGTAATAGTTGATGGAAGACGACGGCATGCCAGGCCGGGGGATGCTATGCATAATGGCTTCAATACGCCTTAACAATACGGTATGAATGCACTAAACAATGGGAAGTGTGCTTGGGAGTGCTTCGGATCGGGCTGGCTGGCCCCATGCGGACGGGATGGCAGGCAACAAGCGGCGTGTCGCGCACACCGAGGTGTTGGTAGCACTGATCGCGTCAGGCCTGTCGCTGCCTTGGGCTCAGTGTACGGCACTGTACGAGGTAACCATGGAGGCTCTCGAGGAATAGGAAGCACGGCACAGGGGCCGCCAGGTTGAGGCGCCGCTTCAAAGGCGGACCGCGTGAGGGGGACTCGGGGGCGGAATAATGAAACGGGAGCCGAGCGAGGCGCCACTTGCAGGAAGGCTGGGCGATAGTACGGTCGGTTGCGCAGGGAGTTTGGCAAAGCCATGCGCAAAGAATACTAAACGTGAATGCAGCCGGTTGCAGGAAGAGATGGGGCGTGAGGGGTCGGGCTGCATGCGCGGCAACCATTGCCACTGCGCGCGGTCGTGCTTACCTCGCATTCTCAGCACCTGTAAACGTCATGAGCTTGCCTGTGATACCGGTAGTGGGATTGCCAGATGCCCTACCATGTCAGTGCCTCGGAGGCGCGGACTTGGTTGCTTGCCTAGCCGTGGCGCTGCGTGGGACAGTGCGGTACTGTGCCCTACACAGCCAGCCAAGCACGGCTGCCCTGGGCATGGATGGGTGTATGTGGTTGGACTTTACCAGCCCAAGCTAAGTGGGGGGCTTCGAGCAGGTACGCGCTGTGTAAGCGCAGTGATAAGGTCACGCTCTTTACTAGCATCGGCGATTCGGCGGCATCGGTATGACAGGCCGTGAGCGGGGCGCCCCAGCATGTTCGGGCTCCTGCATCTCCCTAGCACCATAGCAAGTCACGTCCTTCACACAGAGATTGTCAACACGGTGCTGATAGCGACATTGCCGACAAGGTGCGTTGGCGGCTGGCGGCACTTAGGCGGGACAAAGGCGGGATAGGCTGTCACTTCAGAGGGCCATTCACTTCAGACGGCATGGGGATGATCTGGGACCTGCTGGCTGAACCTGGACTGACAGCTCAGGAATGGATTCGGGCGCAGGAGCATGGCCATTACTCATCCGAAGCGTCCACAGGGTAAGCGGGCTTGCAAGCAGGGACAGTCGAAGAATGAAGTGGAAGGCGGAGGGCGGAGGAGCGGGGGGGGGGGGGGGGGGGCAGGGGGCAGGGGGCGGGGTGTCCTTGGTGTCACATCCAACCTGTCCACATCCACATGTCGACGTCCAAATCCACATAAGGTCGCTTCATGATTGCCGGGTCGCGCATCCAGCGACTGTACTAGTTTCGTTGCAAGCTTCCAAGCCTGACGAAATGGCGGCAATTTTGCCTCGACTTGACTTTGTGCTTTCCCGCTGATTGAGAGTACCCATCATCACCTGGCGGTGATTTATAAAGAGCATAATGTATCATGGGCCGGCGCCTGCTCCAGGCGCGGAGCGGGTGGTCTTTCCGCAAACCGTGCAGTCCCGGCAGCGCATTGAGCCCGAGTTTTTGTGCGCGATGAGGTGTGCGGTGATGGTAGATCCCGTGATAGACCCAACGAGCCCGGAGAACACCTGCGAGCGAGCAGCTATCGAGGAGCACCTCGCCGAAACAGGGTGCTCGCCGTTCACAGGTGCGTAAATTACGCATTTAATCGCAAGCGGTCCGAAGACTGTGCAAGGGCGTGGTTGAGGGGGGCCCCAAATTGTGACTGCGCCACCTTGCTCTCACGCCGCCGTGCACAGGCCTGCCCCTCACGGCGCAGCAGCTGGTGCCCTGCCTCGCGCTCAAGCGCCTCATCCAGTCGCAGTTCTGGGACCACGTCAGCGTGCAGCCCGCCAAACGCGCGCGCGTCAGCGCCCCGCCCCAAGCGGCAGCGACGGGCGCTGGCGGTGCCGGTCCTGCAGGCGGTGCGGGGGGCGGCTCTGCGGCGGCGCCTTCCACCCAAGCCCCGGCTCCTGCGGCAGCTACAGCTCCGGCTCCGGCTCCGGCTACAGCTTCAGCTACAGTGGCAGGGGCTGCAGCGACAGGGGCTCCAGGGGCTCCAGGGGCTCCAGGGGCTCCAGCTTCGGCTCCGGGGGCCCCCACGATGCCCGCCGTGGCGCCTGCTGCTGCCCACGCCCCGGCGCCCGATGCCGCGCCGGTTCGCGGTCCCGCAGCCGCGGCATTGCCGGCGGCTGTGCCTGCACCTGCGCCTGCATCTGCGCCGGCGGCCGCGCCGGCGGCCGCGCCTGCACCTGCGCCTGCATCTGCGCCGGCGGCCGCGCCGGCGGCCGCGCCTGCAGCTGCGCCTGGGCCTGCGGCTGCGACGGGCGCCACACCGGGCGTGGTGCTGGCTCCGGGCCCGGTAGCTGCTGCCGCAACGGCAGCAGCACCCCCAGCAGCGGCGGGTGCTGCGGCTAGCCTGTCGGCGCCAGGGCCGGGCCATGCGCCAGGGCCGGTGCAGGTGCCGGTGCACGGCACTGCCGCGGCCGCCGCGGTGGCGGCTTTGTCCACCGCGGGTAGGCAGCCCGTAGCCGCAGTGCCCCAAGCGGCAGCAACAGCCAGCGCAGGAGCGGGTGCGGCTGGCGTCCGCGCAGCTGCTGCTCCGTCAGTCCCGGCACCTGCCGCCGCGGCAGTGAAGGCAGAGCGGGTGGAGGGGCCGGCACCTGGCATTGTGGCCGTGCGGCGCGCGGCCCGGCGCGCAGCGGTGGCCGCTGTGGCCGCGGCTGCAGGGCCCTCCGCTGCTGCGTTAGCGGCAGCAGCTGCTGCTGCTGCGGCAGCTGCCGCGACTGCTGCCGGCCGCGGTGGCAGCGGCAACGGCAGCGGCAATGGCAGTGGAAGCGCTGCAGCGGCGGCTGTGCCGGGGGCCGGGGCCGCAGCGCCTGAAGCAGCGGCCGATGTAGCAAGCACAGCAGCTGCTGTGGAGCTCGCGCTGGGGACTGCTGCTGCTGCTGCTACTGCTACTGCTGCTGCTGTCGCTACGGGGCCGGCCGCCACGTCAGCAGTACCCGGACAGGGGCCCGGGCAAACTCAGGAGGCGCCGCCGCAGCCGCCACCGCAGCAGCAGCAGGATCAGGATCAGGATCAGGATCAGGATCAGGATCAGGATCAGGATCAGGATCAGGACGTGCAGGTGGCGGAGCAGCCGGCGCCACAGCAGCAGCCGCAGCCGCAGCTGGAAGAGCACTCAGCGACTCTAGGGGCCGCACCACAGGCAGCCGCGGCGCACCCGCAGCAGGACCAGCACCAAGAGCAGGGCCAGCAGCAGCACCCACCGCGGCCGCGGCGCAATGCCCACGGAGCCGTAACCGCCAAGGGCAGCCGGCTGCGCAGCCACCTAGACCTGCAGGAGGCGGAGCGGGCACTGGTAGAAGCAGCGGCGCCAGTGCCAGCTGAGGCACCAGCCGTCGGCGGGGCGTCCGGGAAGGGGGGCAGCCGGGCTTCGGGGCGTCTGACTCGACAGCCGCTGGCTCCAGCTCCAGCTCCAGCTCCGGCTCCAGCGCAACCGCGCGAGCAGGCAACGCAGAAGGGGCCTCAGCGCGTGGGGCCAGGAGGTGCAGGTGGTGCGAGCGGCGGTGCTGCGGGTGGTGGGCACGCTAGGAGCGGGCCGGAGGCGGTCGCTGCGAGCGGCTGCGCACAGCGGCACAGCGCACGGGCAGCGGCGGCGGCGGCGGCGGTGGCCCTGGAGCAGCAGGCGGCGGTCGGCCGCCGCCACCACCGCCACCACGACCACCAGGGCGGGGAAGCCACGGCCGCAGGCGAGGACCACGCATTGCAGCCGGTGGCATCGAGCAGGGAAGCGGCTGGTGCTACCGCTGGCGCTGCTGCTGGTGCTACTGCTAGTGCTGGCGGTGGCGGCGCAGGGGCTGCGGACGGCTCGGGGCCACAGGGGGGGATGCGGCACTCCTCGCGCGCAGCAGCGGCGGCGGCTGTAGCAGCGCTAGCGGACCAGGTGAAGCAGGGCCACCGCAAGCGCGGGGCGGGCGCGGCTGACGGCGGCGACGCTGCCGAGCACGGGGCTGCTACTGCCGCTGCTCCTCCAAGCGGGGGAGTGCCTGCGCGCGCACGCGTCACCGCTGCGCCGCCACTGTCAGCCGCAGGCACCGACGCCGCGGCTGTCACTGCCGCCGCAGCGCGTGGCGGCTCGGATGACGGCGGCGCCAGCCCCAAGCGGCAGCGTGGTCGCCCCCGCAAGCAGCCGCGCCTTGATGACAGCGGCGCGGATGGCTGGGAGGCGGCTGTCGGTGCTGCCCCTGCAGCCGCCGCCACCAGGGCCGCCGCAGACCCCGCGGCCGTGGCCTCACTTCCTGCCGCGGCTCCTGCCGCCGCCCCTGCCGCGGCCGCACCGCCCGCCATGCACACCGTCGCGCTGCCGCCGCTCCCCGCGGCTGCAGCCCACACCGTGCCGGCATCGCCCGGGCCGGCACGGCACACCGTGACGTTGCCGCCGCACCCGACTACAGCTGCTGCAGCTGCAGCCGGAACTGCTGCTGGCGCGGCAGCCGCGGGCGCCGCCCGGCTGCACCATCAGAGCTTGGCGGCGCGCGCGGCAATGGCGAACGGGTTGCGCGGCGCCGGCGGCGCACCGCTGCCGCGCCGCTTGCTGGTGCGCGGCGGTGTCGGCGCTGCGGCGCTCGCTGCTGCGGTGGCGGCCGGTGGTGGTGGCGGCGGCGGCGGCGGCGGCGGCGCGGCTGCTAGCGGTAGCTCGGGATTGCGGACGGTGTCAGGATCCGCCACTGCGGCTATGGTGGCGGCGGCGGTGCAGCGGTCGGGCGGTGGCGTCAAGGACAGCGAGCTTGCGGACTGTGGTGCAGCCGGCGGCGGCGGCAGCGCCGGCGGCGGCGGGACGCGGAGCACAGCGGCAGCGGCAACGGACCAGTCCCGCGGCAGCGACAGCGGCAGCGGCGCGACGCAGGAAGTCAGTGAGCGAGTGGCGCCGCCGGCGGACGAAGGGCGCGACGGAGCCGCTACAGCCGCTACAGCCGCCGCCGCTGCGTCCACAGCCGCCGCACCCAGCGCAGCCATTGCGGTGGAGCCTGCGGCCAGGGCGTCGGCGGCCGAGCCGCCGAGTGGCGCTTCTGGGGCGCCTGCGGCCCTGACGGCTGCGCCGGATGCGGCGCTTGCGAATGGCGGCGGAGAGCTGGCAGTGGCTCAAGCGCCACGATCGGGCGACGTTGCTGCCACAGATGTGCCTGGCAACAATGCAGCGCCAGCGCCAGCACCAGCAGCGGCACCCGATAAGACGATGGCAGCGGGAGAGGCGGCACCCGCTGCTGCCGCCGGCAACGATGCACCGGGCCGCTCTTGCCGCCCAGTGCGCCCGGAACATGGTGCAGCTGTCAATGGTGCGGCGGCTACCGACGCGGAGCTGGTCACGGACTCGGCAGCTGTCACCGCTGGCGGCTCAGAGGCTCCTCCTGCTCCTGCGGCAAGCGACAAGTCCAGCCACACAGCTAGGGATGAGCTGGCGGCAGCGGCAGCGGCGGCGGCGGCGGCGGCGGCAGGAGGAGTAAGAGACGCAGCTACGGCGGCTGTAACAGCAGCATCAGAAGTGGCTGATGACGTTGTTACGGCGGCTGCAGCTTTGCCGCGGGAGCCTCAAGACGGGGAGCTGGGGCACGCCGGCCCGGGGGGCCCTCCGGCTGGGGACGATGCGGCGGGCTCGACTGCGCCGGCCGTGGAGGCGGCGGCGACGCGCCACACTCGGGCGCAGGCGGCGGCCATTGCAGCGGTGCGCGCCGCGCAGGCGGCGACCGAGGAGGTCGTAAAGCGACGTGATACGCGGAGCAAGGCTGCCAAGGTGGCGGAGACGGCCGCGAACGCAGCGGCCGTGGCGGCGGCGGCAGTCGCGGCGGTTGTGGGCGTCCCCACAGCGTCGACGGCGGCGACGGCACCGGCTGTCGGCGGTCGCACCCGCGTCGTCCGCAGGGCTGGCAAGTCGAACGAGCCGCGGTTGCAGCAGGCGGCGGCGCCGCCGCCGCCCGGATGTAGCTCGGTCGTCCAGGAGCTGCAGCAGCTGGCGGCACAGGCGGCCGCCGCCGCCGCCGCCGCCACGAGGGATGCGCCAGTGGCCGAGCTGCCCATAGCCGCCCCGCGCGGCAAATACGCCTTCCCCGCCTGGGGGTCAGGGCGCTCCGCGCCGCCGCCGGCCTCGGGCCGGGTCGTCAAGGGCGCAGGCGCTGGGGCCGCCGTAGAAAAGCCGCCTGCGACGGTCGCGATTGCATCAGCCGTACAAGCAGCGCAGCAGGAGGAAGAGGCGGCGGCGCAGCTGCAGCTGCAGCTGCAGCCGCAGCCGCAGCCAGCGGAGCAGCTTCAGCCGCAACCGGAGGAGCAGCAAATGCAGCAGCCGCAGCAGAGGGGGCCGCACGAGCTGCAGGAGGAGCTCGAGCGGCAGGAGGAGGAGCAGGCGGCGGGTGAGCAGGCGGAGGAGCAGGTGCAGGAGAAGGAGGGCGATGGGCGGGAGCAGGTGGAGCGGCAGCGGCGGCCCACACGTCCGAGGGGCAAAGACGCGGCGGCGGCCAGCCTGCAGCTGCCGGCGGCTCGAACCCGCACCCGGGGCACGGTGGAGCATTCGCCTGGGCCTCTGGACGTCCCGGCCAAGAGCACCGGTAAGCGAGCGGCAGACGCCACAGCGCTCGAGGCCACGGTGCCGGAGCCGGCCTCGGGTGCCGGCGGTGCGGCGCTTGACAGCGGCGAGCAGCAGCGGGCCGCAAGCGGTGTGGAAGGCTCGGAGCCTGCCGTGCCGGTGGCAGCAGCTGCAGCCGCGACAGGGGCAGCAGCTGCCGGGCCCACCTGTGCATCCGCCGGCCCAGTTCCTCTGTGTGAGCCTGGCCGCGACGCAGATGCTGCAGCTACAGCTGCTACAGCTACAGCTACAGCCGCCACGGAGGCTGCTGATGGCGCAGCACCTGGTGCCACAGCTGCGGCGCCTGCGCCCGCCGCGGCTGCAGCGCCTGCGGCCGGGCCGCTTGCTGCGGCAGTGGCGTCCGTGAGCGGTGTGGCCAGCAAGGCCGCGACCCTGTTGTCGGCCGCGATGCAGTCAGTACTGGGCCAGCCGCGGGCTCCTGCGGCGGCATCCGCCGGCGCTGCTGCAGCGCCCGCGGGGCCAACTGAGGCGTCCGGCGGCGATGCGGACGCGGGGGCGGACGTGGGGGCGGCGGCGGCGGCGGCGGCGGCGGCGGCGGCGGCTGACAAGCCAGTTGAGGGGGCCAGCGCGGGTGGAGCCAGCACAGGGGCCGTAACCAGAGGGCGGGGCCAGCGCGGGCGCGTGGTGACCAAGGGTCTTCCGCGGCGGCGCGCTCGGAGCGGCAGTGCCGCCAGCGGCGATCACGCCGCTGCGCCGGGGTCAGGGGCAGCCGCACCGGCCGCTGATGAGGCCACGCAGCCGCATCTGCAGGAGCAGCAGCAGCAGCAGCAGCAGCAGCAGCAGCAGCAGCAGCAGCAGCAGCCAGTGGAGCCAGTGCAGCAGGAGCAAGCGGCGGCGCAAGTGCTGTCAGCAGAAGCAGAAGCAGAAGCAGCAGCCACAGCACCGCCCGTGGAGCCCAGGAACGCAAGGCGGCGGCGCGCCGCTTCTGGGGCCGCTGCCGCGGCCGCCGGGGCGGGGGCTGGCCCAACGGGGGCTGCAGCACCCGCAGCGGATCCGGCTGTTGCAGCTGCGGCGGTCGCGGCGGCTTCGACGGAGCCGGCGCAGCTGCGGCAAACGCAGCCGTCGCGGTGCCCGCGAGCGCCGCAGTCAGGCACCGACACCGCGCGGCGCACGCTGCGGCGCGCAGTGCAGCGCCCGCTGCGATTCCGGGAGAACCACGGCCAGGAAAGCAGCTCTGGGACGGACGATGAAGGGGACAGTGCTGATGGCGGCAGCGACGGCGGTGCAGAGGGCGCATCGGACGACGCAGGTGGCGAGCAGGGGGACGCAGCCGCGGGCAGCCCGGAGGGCGGGCGGGCGTCGCCCTTTGGCGCTCGCATCCCCACCCGCCGCCGCAGTGGCGTCCCCAGTCAGTCGCTGTCACCTATGGCGGCGGCCGCGGTGGCAGCGGCTGCCGTAGCCGCGGCGGCGGCCGCCGCCGCCGCGGGCTCGCCACCGGCGGAAGCCGACGGCGGCGGAACCGCCGGTGCTGCTGCCGTCACTGCCGCCGCCGCCGCTGCCGAGGAGCAAGCCAAGGAGCCCGAGGTCTTGTGGGACGTGCGCTCCTGGTCGGAGCTGGCGGCCGCTGTGAGCGCCGCGGCCCGCGCCGGCGCTGGCTTCCGGGTGGTGATCGACCTCTGTGGCAGCACAGTGGAGGCGCCGGCGCCGGCGGGGGCGCTGCTGGCGGCTGACGCCAAGGCGACGGCGGCGGCGGCTGCGCCGCCCGCGCCCGTCCTGCACTTCACTACGCCCCACCTCACCTTCAGGAACGGCGGCTTGCGCCTGCCTCCAAACGGGCGGTTGCTGGTGGAGGCGGCGGGCGTGGCGTTCGAGGACCTATTCATCTCCGGCCCCGGCTACCGGCCGCCCAGCCGGGAGGCCGAGGCAGGGATGGTGGAGGTGATGGGCGCCGGCTGCAGCGTCCGGATGGAGCGGTGCAAGCTGCAGCTGCTGTCGGGGGTGGCGGCGGAGGACGCAACGGCCGGCGGCGGCGGCGCTTCCGCCAAGGGTGGTGGCGGCGCTGCTGCGGCGTCCAAGAAGGCCAAGGCCGGCAAGAAGGGCCGGTCGGAGGCGGGGCTGTCAGCGGGGCCCAGCGGCAGCCCCGCGTGCTCCTGCGTGCTGGCGGGCCGTGGCGCGAGCGTGGAGCTGCGGCGTTGCGAGGTCCGGGACGCGAGCCGGGATGGGCTGCTCGGCTGCGGGCCGGGCGTGCGGGTGGCGGCGGAGGAGTGCGTCGCGTCCGGCTGCACGGCATCCGGCTTCGCAGTCACGGAGGGCGCGTCGGCCGAGGTGCGGAGGTGCACGGCGTACGGCAACGGCGTGTGCGGCTTCTGGTCGGAAGACACCGGCTCGACCATGCGGGTGCACCCCGGCTGCATCGCCCACCGCAACGACTCAGGCGAGTTGTTTCATTTGCAACTCCTGCAGCGTGCTTGGCACCTACTGTAGGCACGCAGGCAGCCCTCTTCCGCGCGGGCGTACACTCTGTCACCGCATTCACGCTGTCTTTTGTGGAACCCGCTTGACTGGAACCCTCATTGAAGCCTTCACCTGCCCTGCCCGGCCCGGCCCGGCCCCGCCATCCTGCAACGGCGCGCAGGCTTTGCCGCCGCCTTTGGTGCATCCATGGAGGTTGTGTGCCACCGGAGCAGCACCGCCCAGGCGGCAGCGGCCCACGCCGACGCCATGCGGCTGCTCGCCTCCCCTGATGAGCTGGAGCGGGCGTGCATCGACTTAGCCGTGGTCGATGAGGCCTCCTTGCCTGGGCCGGAGGCGTGGCGCAAGCTGCGGACCGCCTTGCATGACGCGGGGATGTGCCTCGCGCTGGGCAACCCCGGCCGCGGCTTCGCGGCCTGCAAGAAGGACTCGCTGCTGGTCGCGGGCGAGCGCTGCGTCTCGTTCGGCAACGGCGAGGGCTTTGCGGCGGTCGAGGGCGGCTGCCTGCAGGCCGGCGGTGGCTGTCTGGCGCTGCGCTCCACGGATGTGGGCGGCTTCGTGGCGAGCGGGCCGGGGTCGCGGCTGGTGGCGGGGCCGGGCTGCCGGTCGGAGGAGGCGGCCAAGGGCTCCGGCTTCACCGCCCTGTGCGGCGGCACGCTGGAGCTGGAGGGCGGCTGCCGGGCGCTGCGCAACAAGGGGCGAGGTAGGGGCCCGCCGTGGCGCTGTGGGGTGCGGTGCGGTGGGGTACGGGGCATGGTACCAACACTTCCAAGAGACTCGCGCAGGGAGCGGGAGCGGGAGCGGGAGCGGGAGCGGGAGCGGGAGCGGGAGCGGGAGCGGGAGCGGGAGCGGGCGGTACGGTACAGCCGACCCGACTCGCGCCGCCGCGACCACGCAGTGCCGCATGTGTGGCACCCCGTCCAAAGCGCGAGCGCAGCGGCCACCGGCTGGCTGCCGCTCGGCTTGCTCCTCCTCGCTGACGCTTGAAGCCAAGTTGCCAACGCATGCTGGCCCGCCCGCCGCAGGCTTCGAGGCCGCCCTGTCCGGCAGCAAGATCCTGGCGGGGCCGGGCTGCGTGGCCGAGGAGAGCGGCTCCGCCGGCTTCCTCGCCGAGCAGCGCGGGCTGGTCCGGCTCGGCCCGGCCGCGGTGGCGGCGCGCAACGAGGGCAGCGGCTTTGTGGGCGACGGCGTGGGCGCCGCGATCGAGGTCGGCGAGGGCGCGCGGTCGGAGGGCAACGATGCCGGCTTCATTGCGCTGAAGGGCGGCGAGCTGGCGGCGGCGGCCGAGTGCGTGGCGGCGGGCAACCGGCACAGCGGCTTCGCGGCGCAGGGGCTGAGCGCCAGCCTCAAGGCCGGGCCGCGCTGCCGCGCGGAGCACAATGGTGGGTTGGCAGCGCGTTGGCCTTGCAGCTGGCTTGTCACGGGCATGCATAAGAGTTCAGAATGGGCGTCCTGCGTGGCTTGAACAACGCACCGCACCGTCCGCATGTGAGTCAGCATCAACATGCGCCGCCGCCTGCGTAGCTGCCGAGCGCTTTGTCGCACGTGCTTCTGCTGCGCCCGCAGCCAACTCGGGGTTCCTGGCCTCCGACCGCGCGCAACTGGAGTCGGGCGAGGGCTGCGTGGCGGAGGGCAACCGGCAGGAGGGCTTCTGCGCGGCCGGCGCAAAGCTGCGGCTGGGAGCGGGATGGTGGGTGCGGCGCGTGATGTGTCGCGGGCAGCGTGCGTAGGGTGTGCTCCCGGCAATGGTTGAAATATGTATGCTCCTGTACGCCTGCTATAGCAACGGTTGACAGGTGCGGTTGCAACCCTGCTTGCAGCCGCGCGGTGGCCAACGAGCAAGACGGCTTCGCGTCGTCGCGGGAGGAGGGCAAACCCGACTCGGGGGTGGGGCTGCTGGACGCATCCGCAGGTGCGTGCGTGCCGGGGTTGCGCGCCGTCGTGCTGGGCAATGGGGTTGCGGGTGGCCCTGTGCTAGGCGTCCGCACGTGCCTCCCTCCCCCAGCAGCACTAGCCTCGTCGCTCCCAATGTGTACCCGGACGCGACGGTTTCTTACTGTGTTGTATAAACGTCGTTGCAGGCCGCTGCGCTGCCGAGCGTAACGGAGGCGCGGGCTTCTGTTGCGAAGACGGCGGCAGCCGGCTCGTTGCCGGGCCGGAGTGCGCTGCTCGCAGCAACCGCGGGGCTGCGGGCTTCCTGGCGAAGGACGGGGGCTCAGTGGAAGCGGCGGAGGGCTGCGTGTCTCGCGGCAATACCGGTTGGGGTTACCTGGCGTCTGGCAAGCGGGCAACCCTGCAGCTTGGGAAGGGCTGCAAGGAGGCTGCGGAGGCGCGGGCCGGGCAGGGACCGCAGGCCGCGAATAAAGCAGGGGGCGTGAAGGTGGAGAATGGCGGCAAGCTGCTTTAGCTACACATGAAGAGCCAATTGATCCAACGAACACGATACGACTTGATTCAACTTGATACATTCTGGAACTGATACTTTGAGCGGACGCAAGTTGGCGTGTGGGTGTACATATGTGGGGGTGGTGTATGGCGTTGAATTGACGGCGCTGGCTGCACCTGGAGCTGCGTGTGGCGAGTGCCACCCAGCGCACAGAGTGATCACCGGGCATAGGCGCGGGTGGCGAGTTGCATGCAGTGATGCAACGACCCTGCGATCAAGGTTCGGAATGGTGTGGAGCTGCGTGTCCAGTCCGTCTATGCGGTTGACTACCGTACCAGCGAAAGCATGTGTTCACTGGTCAGGCAGTTGGAAGTTGGGCCGCCGTGCTGCAGCGGTGGTGCACAGGGACGACAGGGTGTAGCTTAGGCACAGGAACAGCCGTGGAAGGACAGAACCCCTGTGGAAGGGCTACATGTGGGAGCCGGGGGCTGGTGTATTCGTCACGGCGAGGCGCTACCACACAGCGGCGGAAGCTGACTCGTATGCATCCTGCAAGATTGTCTGTAGCACGTTCCAGCACGGCAGGATCAAGTGAAAGTTACATGCGCCCAGCAGCTTCAAGCACGCACCTTGATACCGTACGGTATGCGATGTCGGCCACTCGTTGGACCACATCCAACTCTGACCACATCCATACACCTCAACCTGTGACACCGTGCACAGCGCCCTGCAGGCTAGCGCGCTTCGCTCGCCCCTAGCGCCTACCCCTCGCCCTCTGGCGGCGGCCCGCTGCCTATCGCCGCGGCTGCGTTCGCCGCCGCCATCGCCGCCGCCAGGCTATCTGCCGCAAGCCTCCGCGCCGCAGCCAGCGTCGCCGCCACACCCTCGTCCACACCGCCGCCGCCACTACCTCCAGGTTCACCGCCGTCACCCGCCCGACCCGAGCCTGACGCTGCGGCCTCATCACTGAGGGCGTTTCCTGCCTTGCCAACGCTGGGCGATGCAGCGGCAGCGGCGGCCGGCGGCTGTTTGCTGCTGGTGCCCGGCCGACTGCAGGCGCCGCCACCAGCAGCGCCGCGAGCTGGCGTCGACGGCTCGGCTTCCGCCGCTTGCGGCGCTGCTGGCCCCCCGGCGTCCTTGAGCGACTCGGCTATCGCCGCCTCCGCCGCCGCCACCACTGCCGCCTCCGCCTCCGCCGCCTCCGCCGCGGCCTCCGCCGCCAACGCCCGCACCGCGCTCACGCCGCTGCCGCCTCTGAGCCGCCCCTTGCCGCTGGCACTGCCCGAGCCAGCGGCGGCCGCGCCGGTCCTGCGGTCGGGCTTGGGCGAGGATGCTGCCGAGTCGGGCTGCGGCTGCGAGGCACCGCTGGCGGTGCGGGCGAGCAGGTTGCCGCTGCTTTTTTCGCTCTTCAGGTCGCCGCTGCCCTTGTCGCCGCGCAGGTCGCGTGCGAGCCAGGCCTGAGGGGTAAGGGGCGTGAACGCGCGGAGGGAGGGGTGTTGCAAGCTGGATGGCTGGACAAGCGGAGTGGGGGCGGGTGTCGATTGCAATTCATCATCCAGCAGGCCTGCCCTGGCTTGGCGCCGCATGAGGTCCCGCGTGACAGCAAACACTGCTGCCCCCAACCAACAGCCCAGTACTAGTGCCCAGCACCACTGCCGCATTGCCCACGCTTGAGCAACGCAGTGCCTGCCGTTTTCGGCCCTGCCCTCCCCCTCCTCGCGCCTGCCTCTAACCCCTGCCGCCTCGCGCCTGCCTCCAACCCCTGCTATGCAACCCCTGACTGCAGTGCACCCCCAGTGCTGCAAAGGCCAAACTCACATGGAGCCCGTCGTCCAGCGCCTGCAGCCCAGCCGTGATGCTGGAGATGCCCACGTCAGCAGCCACACGCGACGACGTCGCCGAGGCCGCCGCGGCGCCGCCCACGCCTACTACCCCGCCTCCTCCTCCTCCTCCGCCTCCGCCTCCCCCGACCGGCTTGTGCGTGCCCGCGCCGCCCTGCTTCGCCAGGTTGCGCAGGAACGCGGGCGGCGGCAGTGGCGCCGGGCCGTCGGCAACGGACGCCCCGATGACGGGCACGCTGCAGGACTTGGCGCTGGGCGTGGGCGGCTCCGACTCCGACAGGGGCGTGGCGGTGCCGGAGCCGCCGCGGCCCGGCGGCGCCTCCCACGTGAGCTCGGGCGGGCCCGCGGCGCCGTCGTTGAAGCCGCAGCGCAGCCTGCGCGACATTTGCGAATGCGCAAATAAGTGCGCAAGCGTGCAGGCGGGCGGGCGGGCGGGAGGGTCGCCCCGGCGGCCAGACGCCGTACAGGGCCCATGCCGTACACGCCCATGCAATCACATGCTGCACATGCATGAGATCGGCAAGCGCACATGCTTCGCCGTAGAGTCATCGAGCGCCCCGGGAGGCCTCGGCAGCGGCACGCACCTGTGCCGCAGGCCGTCGCAGCAGAGGTAAAGCTCCAGTGAGTGGCTGGCCGCGATGAAGCGCACTCCGAAATGCGGGTCCAGCTGCATGTCGATGAAGGCCGGCGGCGGCGGCGGCGGCGCCTGCGAGGGCGAGCTGGTGCCGCCGCCCAGAGCCGCCGGCAGCGCGATGGAGGGCCCGGCGGGCATGGGGCCGGTGGCGTCGGCGTCGCGCCAGCGGCGGGTGATGTCGCCGGAGGGGCTGTAGCAGGTGCCTGTGGCGTGCGGCGTGGTGGGCGTTGGTGGGGTGGGGGTTGATGTGGTGCGGGTTGGTGGGCGCTCAGGATATGGAACCGGGTCGGCGACAGGAATGGATAAATGCATGCGCAGGCGCCTGCCGGGGGCCATCGCGACAGGCCAGTCGCGGGTGCTCGGCCGCACCTGCCCCCGTGCCGCGGCTGTACATGAGCATCAGGCTGCCGTTGGGGTACTGCACGAAGCCGCCGCCGGCCGAGTCCCACGACACAGCCACGCCGCCCGCGCGGTACATCTGCGGGCGCGTGTGTGTGCGCGTCAGAGTGTGCGGCTGCGTGCGGTATAGTGCTTCGGCGCTGGGCTTTTCATAGGCAGCAGCAGCAGTGGTGCGAGATAGCAGCAGCGAGAGCCATTCGCAGAGGCCGCGGTAGCCCCTAAACCCCCACGTGACCCTAGTGCCTTCGCGGCGCCTGCAGTGCGCATCACTATCCCTGCAACCCTCGCCCGCACCCCTGGCCGCCACACGCCACACGCCACGCACCGCCATCATCTTGTACGACGGCCCCAGCGCCGCCGAGCCCTCGCCGCCGCCGCCGCCGCCGCCTTCCCCCGGCTCCCCGCCGCCGCCACCAGCCCCAGCTGCACCTGCAGCTGACGCAGACCCCGGCCGCGGCGCGCCGCCCGCCCCACCGCCAGCCAGCGGCACGGGTGCGTTGTAATCCGCATCCACAGCCACCGCCATGTCGCCGCCGGGCCAGCACGCCGCCGCCGACCCGTCACGCCGCACCGCTACCGCCCGCCCGCCGCCGCGCTGCGGCGGGTACTTGACCTCATACTCGAGCGTGCCGGCATCGGGCGGCGGCCGGAGCAGCGGCGCGGCGGCCGCGGCGGCGGCGGCTTTGGGCGGCCGCGGCGGGCCGCCGGCGGCGTAGCGGCCCGGCAGCTTGCCGGGGTCGAAGCGGGGCAACGCGTCCACCACCGCCTGCGTGTGCAGGCGTCAGCGTGTGCAGGCATGAGCGTGTGTGTTGCAGGAGGAGGCGCCAGCAGCCACCAGCGCGGGCCGACAACCGCCAAGTTGGTGGGTTCGAATGCGGCCCCGCGTGCTGGCTGCGATGCGCCACGTCACCACTTGGCGGACCCACCCACCCACTCCACCCGCCCACCCACCCACCCACCCACCCACCCACCCACCCACCCACCCACCCACCCACCCACCCACCCACCCACCCACCCACCCACCTCACCCTTAACACACCGTGCCGTGCCGTACACCCACGCACCTGGAACTGGGTGCCCTGCAGCTGCGACGCCGGCCGCAGCACCGAGCCGCCGCCGCCGCCGCCGCCCAGCGGCGGCCGCCGCCGCGACCCCGAGCCCGAGCCCGCCGAGCCGGCCGAGGTGGCGGATGAGAAGCTGGCGACAGCCTCCAGCGCCGCCGCGATCGCCTCCTCCGCGCTGGGCAGGTCGCCGCTGCTGCCGCCGCCGCCGCCATCGGGTGGTATCAACGCTGTGTGGGTTTTGGAGCGGAGGTGGACGGGGGCCCGATCGATCGGCGGCCATGCAAAGTCGGGATTCGGGAGGTCGGGAACATAGGAGGATATTGAAGAAGGCCGACGAGGCCACACCGCCCACAGGAGCTGTACATGCGTCCGCGCACGACGCTGGGCCCTACCTGAGTCAGTGGAGTTGGCGCGCGGTCGCCGCCGCGGTGCCGCCGCCGCCGGCAGCCGGCTGCCGCCGCGGCTGGGCAGCGCCCCGCCCGCGGAGCGCCCGCCGCCGGCCCGGCCCACACTGCTGCTGCCGCCGCCGCTGTCACCGTTTGTGCCCATGCCGTGGGCAGAGTTTGTCCGGCCGCTGGGGCCTGCAGACAGCACAGCACGGTGTCACGCGGACGAGCATGCAGGCCTTTCTGTTGTAATGCACAGACTGACAGGGCTGACAAGGCTAACGCCCTGCAGGCCCGCACTCAGTAGCAAGCTCACCCGGCTCCGCCCCGCGCCCCGCCCCACGCCCACCTGCTCGGGCGCCCAGCTGCGGCAGCAGGCCGCCGCCGCCGCCGCCGCCCCCAGCGGCCCCGCTGGACGAGGCGGGCGCGCTGCCGGGCGCCGCCGCCCGCGCCGCCAGCAGCGCGTCCAGGTCCAGGCCCGCGCTGGCCTGGGGTATCCATGCATGATTAATTAAGACGAGAAGATGGGGGTGTGGAGGTGGTGAGGAGGCCGTGATGGGGCAGCGCTGTGGGGCCCCCGCGCGGATGTGTTGTGGGGGCATGGGATGCCAGACATGGACGTGCATGGGGAGCAGTGCGTACAGCATGTACATGCGTGAGTGTGTGTGTGTGTGTGGACATCCCACCGTGCAGCGCTGGAGTGTCTACACCAACTGTGGCGGCTGGACATACAATACGTGTGTTCAAGAGTACAAGAAAACGAATACACGCTGTATGTATGTGTTGTGTATGCCTCTCAATATCGCACCCCGCGCCACGCACCGCCCGGTCCTGGTCGTCCACGGGCCGCCCGTCAATGACCTTGAGCCCCGGGCACAGCCCCAGCACCACCAGGCGCACGTGGTCGGGCGGCAGCGCCTGTGGGGCACACACGTGTCGCACACATGCGCGGCGAGTGTTGCAAAAGAGGAGCGCAGCTGTAAGTGAAGAAAAGGAAAGGAAAAGCCGAAGTGTGTGCACGTGTGTGCGTGTGTGTTGGGTGGATGGGAGGTGGAGGCTGATCACCGTGCTTCGTCTGTGTGCAGGCTGCGTGGCCCTGCTGTGCACCAATCCGCTCGCTCACCAGCGCTGGTGGCTGCAGTACGCCACACGCGCGCCGCACACCGCCCCGCTGTGTCCCATCCCTCCTGGCGCATCATCACAACCCCGCCCCCTGCCCATCCGACTCCACGATCGGTTACAGCGTCATTGGCGTGACGCGTGCCCCCTGCTGCTGCGGCTACACCGTACCAACCACCTCACCCCATCCCAATCACCCCAGTTTTGGTCTGGTGTTCGCAAGCTCCCACCCCAGCCCTGCCCTGCTCGCGCGCTGGCCGGCAGTCGGCCGCCAGCCCCCGCCGCCACTGCCTCCGCCCACGGGGCCCCCCAACGCACCTTGGCCACGGGGTTGTTGCCGATGGCCAGGCGCTGCAGGCCGCGCAGCCCCGCCAGCACCCGCAGCTCCGGCGGCGCGGCCACGGCGTTGTTCTGGAGCCACAGGTCCGTCAGCTGGGTCAGCGCCGACAGCGGCGCCAGCGACACCACCTGAGAGAGAGGTAGAGAGGGAGTGTGTGTGCGTTGGGTGCTGAGTGCGCCGGGCGAGGCAGTTGAGGGGAGGCTGCTTGGGCTTATTCCTCTGCAGCAGCTGTAGCCCGTGCACACCTAAACTCATACTCACCTCGCCGTCACATCCATGTCTCACGTGTTCAGCATGCAAGTCATCACTTTTGCGGCACTTGGCCTCATTTAGTATGCACCCGTGCCGCCGCCCGCTCCCGATCTCACCTTGTTGTGGCTGGCGTTTAGCGTCGCCAGTCCCGTCAGCAGGTGCACGCCCTGGTGGCAACACACGCACGCACGTGTGAGCAAGGCAGGCGCACGTGTGCCGGTGGCCCCCACACGCGGTCCCATGCAGTCTCATGTTTCGCGCCTGCGGGCCCGCCCGCCCCTCGCACCCCCCGCCTTGCCCCACGCTCGCGCGCTCTCACCCGCCCGCCACATGCCCGTGCCCCCATCACGAGTACCGTATTCAGATTGTTGCGTTGCACTCGTGAATTGTTCTAGTCACCCCGCTTGGCTCGGTAGTACTTTCAGCCCTTCCCTTCCCCGGCACCTCCGCGCAACACTAACCAAACCCCTTGTCCCCCTGGTCGGGCCAGTCGCGGGGCCCCCCCGACCCGCAATGCTTAACCCCACCCCTGCCAGCCTGCCCTTCCCCTCGCCCTTGCCCTCACCCCGCCCTCCCCTCCCTTCGCCCTCCCTTCGCCCTCCCTTCGCCCTCCCTTCGCCCTCCCACTCTCCTCCCATCGCCCTACCCCTCCCCTTTCCCTCGCTATGAGCACCTTGAGGTTGGCCAGCTGGTTGTGCGACACGTTGAGACACTGCAGGCGGCCCAGCCCGGCCAGGCCGGACAGGCTGGTCAGCGCGTTGAAGGCGAGCGACAGCGAGCGCAGGTTGGACGCCTGCGCCACGGCGCCCACGTCCGTGGCCCCCTGCGTTGGTACCAGTGTGGTGGGTTGCGTGGAGGGGCGTGTGTGTACCGACAGTGCGGGTGGGTGCTGCGACCCTACGACAGCGTGCACCGTCGCAGCCAGCCCCGCCCTGCCCGACGCTGACGACCTTTTGCGCACCTTGTTTGTGAGGATGAGCTCCTCTACCTCCTTCACGTCAGAGGTGAAGGCGGCCTCCTTGATGTCCTGTGCACAGTTGCCGCACAACACGAAGATTGCCGGGGGCTCGACACGGTTTTCACACTGTCTGTCCATGGACAAGGCAGCGGGACTGGCAAGACTTGTCTTACTCGGTTGATACCTGTTAGTTATCTGCTGACCACTCACCCATGCTGTGATAGACATTTTCGCCCGCGCTCCGCCCGGCCCCGGCTTATAAGGCTTGCGCGCCGCGCCTTCGCTTAACGCCTGGTGGAGCTCACATGTGTTGGACCAGTATAGAGACCGTACTAATCCTGAACGGTAGAAGCGATGAAAGAGCGCGCAGCGGGCACCAGCATTGTTGACCAAAAACACACGGTCTCGTCATTAGGTATGAAGGATCATTGTACATGAAGAACATCAACTGCTAGTATAAACATCATTGCCAGCCCGGCTTCGGCCTCAGGCGCACCGCATTGCATTCAGTTGTCGCCCAACCATTGTTGTTTGCAGCTGAACCGGTTTTCTGTGAGCATAAGCATGACCACTAACACAATTTCGCTTACCAGGGATTAGTAGGCAGTGCTGTTGCGAACTTCTGCTCAGGAAACTCGTCCAGGAGCGGGCTCATAATTCCCTGTTAATTTCGACCACTTGAAAGGGCGATGATAGGTTAGATGGAGTCGCTGGATCACCTATTTGCGTGAGGCGGACTGCAGAATCGGTGCGGTGGTCTTCGCAACGGCCACACTGTCTGGTGCGGCGCTCTGAGTTTGACAGCAGGATCAGCAGCATGGCAGACGGGAGCCCGGCTGAGGTAGACGCAATTGAGGTGGAGGAGGAGTACGGGCTGGAGGAGGAGCTCATCTACCATGACGACGAGGCTCTGCTGGACGACTTTCCCGATGAGGGCATGGAGGATATGCAGGAAGCAGCAAATGACGTGAAGGCGGCGGCGGACGAGGGAAATGCAGCTTCAGGCGACGAAAAGGAGCCTGCAGACTCGGAACGCCGGGGCTCACCACGCAGCCCTTCCAGCTCGGATGGCGACGGCGACGGCGCCGCAGCACAGCGCAGCCCCTCCGGCAGTGGCGCTAGGGAGCGCAGCCCTGACGAAGGCGCTGATGCTGACGGCAAGGAAGGTGCTGGCAGCGGCCGTCGCCAGGCGGCGCAGGAGGGGGGCCGAGCCGGCGGCGCTGACCGCGACCGTGAGCGCGGCGCCACCGACCGCGACCGCGACCGTGGCGTTGACCGGGAGCGGGACAGGGAGCGGGAGCGCGCCAGTGGCGAGGCCCCGCGTGGTCGCGATGCCGCTTACGACGACCGGCAGCAGGACCGTGAACGCGAGCGGGACCGTGACCGTGATTACGACCGCGACCGGGAGCGCCAGCGGGAATGGGACTGGGAGCGGCGCGGCGGTGCCGGAGCTGCTGGCGGTGGCGACAGCGGTGCCGCAGCCGCGGCCGCGGCCGACCGCAGGCCGAGCCGGGAGCGCGAACTGGACCGGGAGCGCGACCGGGAGCGGGAGCGGGACCGGCTCGAGCGTGACGACAGGGAGCGCGGCCGCCCGCAGGCGCCTCCGCCGCGCGGTGCCGCCGTGGACCGGCGTGACCGCTATGTCGATGACCGGGACCGGGAGCGCGAGCATGACAGGGAGCGGGAAAGGGAGCGCGAGCGCTATCCGGCGGCAGAGCCTGCGCCTCGCGGCGGCGGCGGCAGCGGCGGCAGTGGCGGCTATGACCGGGAGCGGGCGCGTGAGCGCGAGCGGCCGGCGGACTGGGAGCGCGAGCGGGAGCGGGAGCGGGATCGGCAGCTGCCGCCGCGGCCGGAGCCTCGTGACCGGCTGCCTGACCGCGACCGGGAGCGGGAGCGGGAGCGTGACCGGGAGCGCGGCGGTGCTGGCGGCAGCGGCCGCTTTGGGCCGGGCATGGGTGGCGGCGGCGGTGCCAGCGGCGCCGGCGGCAGCCGGCCGCACTCGCGCGGCACCTCGCCGCCGCTGGTGGCGGTGCCGCCACCAGGTGCGCCGCCGCCGGGCGGCGAGCCGCGTGCGGCACGAGCGCCGTACGGCCCACCTAACATGTGGCGGGAGGATCCGCCTATAGGCAGGCCGCGTGATCTGGCGCCGCCGCCGGCTGGCGGCGGCTCGCCTGCCACACAGCCGCCGCCGCCGCGCGCCCGAGCGCCCAGTTACGGGGACGTCCCTCCCCGCGACCGCGACCGGGACCGGGAGCGCGATGCGCCGCCGCCGCGAGAGCCGCGGCACCTGCCCATGGACATTGGCCGGCGGCCGTCGGGCTGGGAGCGGGAGCGCGATAGGGAGCGCGAGCGGGAGCTGCCGCCGCTGCACGCCCTGCCGCCGCCTGTGCTGCTTCCCATGGACATTGACCGGCGGCCGCTGCTGCCACCGCCTGGCGGCGGCCCGGCAGGGGCGCCGCCGCCCGTCCCCATGGACATCGGCCGCCGGCTGCCGCCGCAGCCGACCGGCGCCCGCGACGACCCCCACCGCGACTGGCCGCCGCCCGCCGCCGGCCCGCCGCCGCCAGGGCCGTACGGCGGGCCGCTGCCGCCGCGGGATGAGCGGGAGCGCGACCGCAGCCGGGACTGGGAGCGCGACCGGGAGCGGGACCGGGAGAGGGAGAGGGAGAGGGAGCGTGCCAGGCCGCACGATGCCCGGCCGGCGCCAGGTGGCGGCGCCGCCGCCTCCACAGGGCGCGGCGGTGAGGCAGAGCGCCACGCCAGCAGCGGGCGCTACGACCAGCGGGCGCCTGGCGCCGCGGGGGCGGGCAGAGACTACCGCGAGCCGGCGGGGCCGGCGGGGCCGGCTGGCCCGGGCGCGCCGCCGCCGGGCTACCGCGGCCGCGAGGACTCACCCGGACAGCGCGCCGGCGGCGGGTACCGGGATGAGCGGGACCGGACTGAATACCCGCCTCGGGGTGAGCGGCGGCCGGAACGGATGGACTTTGACCGGCAGCCGCTGGAGCCCCGCGAGCCGCCGCGGTGGGAGCCGCCGCCGCCGCTGGCGGGGGCAGTAGCGGCAGCGCCGCGCGACCGCGAGCGTGACTCGCTCGAGCGCGAGCGGCGGGCGCACGCGCCTCGTGACGAGGACGCCTGGCGGCGGCCAGAGCGAATGGACCGTGACCGGCTGCAGCGCGGCGGCGGCGGCGGCGACCGCGGTGGTGTAGAGGGGGAGCCGCGGGAGCGCGAGCGTGAGTGGAGCCGCGAGCGCGAGCGCGAGCGGGAGCGGGAGCGTCCGCGCTCGCCGGCGGACGACATGCGGCGGGCCGCTATGGAGCGGAGCGCGGCGGCTGCAGCAGCGACGGCAGGCGGCGGTGGCGGCGGTCCGGAGGGCGACGGCGGTGACGGGTCGGGAGCGAGGGCCAGCCGAGCGCCATTGTTTGTGGGTGGCTTGAGGCGGACGACTTCGCAGCTGCCGCAGCAACAGCAGCAGCAACAGCAGCCGGAGGCGCGCAGGGTGGCGGAGGACGGCGGTGACGCTGACAGGGGTGCGCCGGAGGCGGGTGCGGCGGGCAGGGCGGGGCGCTCGCCGGAGCGGCGGGAGCGCAGGCCTGAGGCCGAGCAGCGGCACCGCGAGCGTGAGCGCGATGCAGACCGCGGCCACGAGCGGGAGCATGGGCATGAGCGTCGCGGCGACGAGCGGCGTGAGGAGCCGCACCGCGAGGCCCGGCGGGAGCAGGCCGAGGAGGCGGGTGAAGGCGGCAGCGACGAAAAGGATCACCGCCTCCAGACCGGCGGCGCCGCGGACCACCGGCAGCAGCAGGACGCGGAGCGCGACTGCGAGCACGGCCGCGAGCGGGAGCGTGCGGACGGTGAGGAGGACAGGGAGGCGCAGGCGCAGGACCGCCGCCATGACCCGCACGCGCACGCGCACCACACCCACCGGCACCACGGGCTCCCCCATCGCCACCACGACCGCGCGGATGGCGGGGCGGATGGCAGCGGCGACGCAGGAGATGCAGCGGAGGGCGGAGCCCGGGAGCGGCGGGAGCGCGAGGAGCGGGGTCAGCGGGACCCGGCAATGGGCGCGGACGCTGGCGGCCGGGCGCCGCCGGGCGGTCGTCGGCAGGAGGCGGCTGCGGAGCAGGGCACGGCGGCGGTGGCGGAGCGGGAGCCTGCCGCGGGGGCAACTGCGGCCGCGGCGCCCGCTGCAAGGGGCCGCTCGCGTTGGGGCGATGTCGAGGACAGGCCCGCGGCCGCCGAGGCGGATGTTGAAATGGGCGAGGTAGCAGCTGCAGCAGCTGCTTGCGTGGCGGCTGCGGCGGTGACGGTTGAGGTCCCGGAGCAACAGCAGCAGCAGCAACAGGGCGCCGGGGGGTCAGCGGAGGGGCCTGCCGGGACAGCTGACGGCGCGGCTGCGGCTGCTGCTGGTGGGGGCGACGAGGGCGGCGGCGGCAAGGGGCCTGCTCTTGACTGGGAGGGCTTTCAGCGCGTCAAGAAGCAGGTGTGTTCGCGGGGCCGCCAGCGAAAGAGATTGCTTTTGTGAGCGGGCTGGGAGGCGTGCGCCTTCTTTCGGGGCCTGTGTTTAGGGTGCGACTCGGGAAGGGATGCCGCTTGGCCCCACCAGTGCTAGCTACCGGTATACGCACAGTGACACAGCCGTGTTCCTGTGGACCTGCTAACGCCCGCTGCCCCATTGCTCTGCCCGAATGATTACAACACAGTTGGAGACGCGCGCAAAGCAGCAGGAGCCGCAGCCAGCGGATGCACGCGGCGGCGGCGGCGGCGGCGGGCGGCCCCGGGACGACGACCGTCAATGGCAGCGGCCCAACGGCAACAGCCGCGCCGACGGGCGCGCCGGCAGCTATGGCGACCGCGGTGGCGGCGACCGGGGCGGCGGCGAGCGAAGCGGCTATGGCGCGCGTGGTGACGAGCCGCCGCGGGGACGCTATGACGACGACCGCAGGCCGGTGCAGCCGGCGCGTGGCCCCGCCGACGGCAGGCGTGACCAGCGAGACGCAGCAGGCGCACCGTACGACGACCGGCGGGCCGCGCCGCCGATAGCAGCGGCAGCACGCGGCGGCGGCGACGCCAGGCGCGATGACGCGCCTGACGATGTGTGGCGGCGGCCGGGGCCGGCGGCGGCGGAGCCGCCGCGCCGCCGCGACGACGACGGACCGCCTCGTCACGACGGCGTCCAGGAGCGCCGCGGCGGTGGTAGCGCGCCGCCCCCTGGGGCAGCGGCGGGGCCGCCGCCGGGCCGTGACGGCTATGATGAGCGTGACCGGGACCGGGAGCGCGAGCGTCGTGAGCCGCCGCCGCCAATGCGCCGGGATGAGTACGAGCAGCGGGACCGGCAGCCGCCGCTGCCCGGGCAGCCGCCGCCGCCCCAGCAGCCGCTGGCGGGCGACGGAAGGCGGCCGGAGCCTCGCGACCGGGCGCCCTACGGTGACCGTGACCGCGAGCGTGAGCGTGAGCGGGATTGGGACAGGGAGCGCCGCGGCCCGGCGCCGCCGTCGTCAGGGCTGCCGCCGCAGCAGCCGCAGAGCGGCGGCGCTGGGGGCTCGTGGCGAGAGGAGCCGCGGGGCGATCGTTCGGGTGCTGCCGCCGCTGACCGCCGGCCCCTCGAGGGGCGCGATGCCGACCGGGGCCGGGACGCCGACCGTGAACGTGGCCGTGAGCGGGAGCCGTACCGCGATCGAGCTGGAGAGGACGACCGCCGTGGAGGCGGCGGTGCTGCCGGCAGCAGTGGCGCATGGGAGCGCGGTGGCGGCCGGGGAAGCGCTTGGGACGGTGGCAGGTGCGTAAGTGTGGGTGTGGATTGCGTGCGTGAGCGGCACCGGCCTGCTTTTTTGCTGGCTCGTCGAAACTGCGAAAGATATTCAGGTGTCGAGCCCTAGCCTTGCGATACGGCCACCTGAATCCCCACCTGGTGGCGGCCCTCCCTCTGTTTGCGCGGCCGCGCGCTGCTGCAGGCCCAGGTCTCGGGACGCCTCTCCTCCCGGCGGCGCCAAGCGGCAACGCGTCACGCCGCAACCGCCACATGCGGCCGGGGGCGACCGCGATCGAGAGCGGGAGCGGGAGCGGAACGGGCGGCCGCCGCCGCCACAGCAGCAGCCGGACACGCACGGAGGCATGAGCAGTGCCGATATAGGTGCGTGCTGTTTTGCAGCGAAACAGAGACACCGACGCACTCTGAAAAGACACACCACCTGTCGCCAGCTTGTGACAGGATGCCTTGCTCCGGCTCCCATGCACAGCAATCCTCAGGCGTTCATCTTCCTCGCGCTGAACTCCGCCCTCCTGTGTTGTGTTGTGTTGTGTTGTTCCGCGCCGCACGCAGTCCGCGCCATGATGTCGGCACCGGGCGGCGCCGCCGCAGGGCCTGGCACCGGGCCTGCAGGGGCAGCAGCACCACCAGGGGCTGGCGGCGGTGGCGGTGGCGGCGCGTTGACGGCGGAGGAGAAGCGAAAGCACCTTTGGGCCGCCATGAAAGCAGAGGCGGAGGCGCAGCGGGTGCGCCAGCGTGTGTAGAGGAGGGGGGCGACTTGAGAAGAGCCGGCCGAAAGCACATGCAGACTAGGGCTCCTTGTGTCAGCCGCAGGTTGCGTTCTCGGCGGCGCTGGTTGTGGTACCTGACTCGCACGTTGGCAACCGCGGCGCGAGGGGGCGGCGAGGACACCAGGGCGTGTTGGCCCTCGTCGCCGCCAGTGGCAGACTCTCAGTAGTTAGGGTATCAGCAGCAAAACCACCAGCGCGGCCAGCACAGTGTCACACCACACTGTCACGCCCGCGCGGCGCACCCCCAATCAACACGCCCCACCCCACCCCGCCACCCCACCCCACACGTTACGCCACGCGTCACACAGGACGCGCAGGCGGCGTACGGCGCCAACCGCTGGGACAAGGCGGCCGACGCACTGGACAGCGACAGGGACCGGGAGAAGTTCCAGAAGCTCATGGTGAGGCGCGGGCGGGCGGGGGGGCGGGGGGTTGTGAAGACCAGCCCAAGCTAAACCAAACTCGGCAGGGGGCGGGGGGCTGTGCTCGCCGCATGTCGGCGGCTGCTGCCTTTGCTGCGGTCTGTCCTCGTGTGGGGAGGGGCAGGCGCTGCGTTGCGGCAGCGGACCTGCAGTGATCCAGTCCTCGGGGTGGGAGGCTGCTTGCCACGCTGCCAGTCGCACGGCCGCCCCGTGTCATTGCTCTGTGCCCGAGCGCGCCGTGTTCAGTGTGACACCCCAGTCCGCCCGCTGTCACCGTGGCCCTGTCACCCAGGGCCTCAAGGCCGAGCTGCGCCCGGTGGTGGTGGGGCCGGCGCCGCGCCCTCCCTCGCCCGGCTCGGAGGCCCACATGGCCATGACACGTGAGTGCCCGCAGCGCTCCCGCCGGCGGCGGCAGTGCCCGAGCTTCCTTGAGGGCGGTGCGCGCCCGCTCGCCCTCGCCCCCGTGCCGCAGCTGCCACCGTGCTGCGTCGACCCACACGCCGCCTCTGATCTGTTGGACTGCGCGCCCCCCAACAACCCCCTATCCCGACCCGAACTCTAACCCCAACCCCCTATCCCGCGTGCCAACCCCCGACCGCAGGCGAGCAGCAGGCCCACGTGCTGCGCGATGTGGAGCAGCAGTACTGGGAGGGGCAGAAGCGCGCGGACCGCAGGACCCGCGGGCTGGGGCTGTAGGCAGTACGGTAGGCAGAGAGGCCGCAGAAGGCGCAGGCACGCGCATGCGGGCAGGCAGGCGGGTAGGCAGTTGTTTGGTTGCGGACGGTAACAGCGCCATAGCGCTGTGAAGGGGAAGCATGTTGTGGGCGGCGGAATCGGGGGGATGGGGGCCGATGCGGGCGTGTGGAGGCGTGCTGTGGGTTCGGTGTTAACATGGCGAATGCGATGGAACTTGCGAGCCAGACCACGGTGGTGACAACGTGCCTGCGGTGACAACACCGCTTAGCGCAACTGCAACCGGGTGCCTGGCTGCTGCACGTCAGCGGCGGCTCGCAGCTGTCATGGCTGTGGCTATAGAAACAGGGCAAAAGGGTGAAACAGCAATGCCCCGAGTGACAATTGTGAACGTGTATGGGGGGGCCGAGGTTCGGGGGAGCGGAAGTTACTATGCCCAGACCCAGGAGGGCTGTGGCTATGGCAAGCCAGCCAGCAAGCCTGCCTGGTAGCCTACAGCCGAACGGGTGGTCATGGCTGTCGGGGGTGGGCCTGAATGCCTGATCTGTGTGGGCACTAGGCAGTCCAGGTATGTAAAGCGCTGGAGGGCGTACAGCACGTCTCCACGCTGCTGCTTACGCCCGGCTGCGCAGTGCAGTCGGCTCTGGTGCGCCCGGCCCAGTGGCCCAGTGCACATGCCACCCAGGCTCAACAGGACTGCGCGCCAGTAGTGAAGGTGGGAGTGCTGACCCAGTGGCGGGCAACCGGCTGCTGACTGTGAGCGCGCGCCCGATGCAGTGTGTGAGCACGAGCCCCTCCGAGTCAGCTTGACCTCGTCGGCTCGTCGCCAGTCTCTGACCCTCTGGCTCACGATACGGTATGCCAAGCTCTGCCGCGTGCGCACGGCACGGTGCGCGAAGAGGTCTGACGACTGACGCGGTCCGGGAGTGCACTGGGCGTGCTACGCCCAGCGATGTATGCAGCGCAGAGTGTACGCTGTCGACTGACGACACACGGTCCTTTCGGAACTGCGTTTGCACCCTGCACCCGCGCTCGCATTACACTGAACCGCTTGCAGACGCGCGCCTCCAGAGAGCGAAGCAAGCTCTCGCCCCGCAAACATTCAGATTGTCGTATACCGTATCGTCGAATGCCCCACACAAAATCTGCCTTGGGGAGCCCCAACACGCCCAACTCCTCCTCGCTCCTCAATGCGGCTGTGACAGCACATCGACTCGGGCTCCCCAAGGGACCACACACAACTACTTCCAGTCGGGTGGGACACAGCGACACACACCTGGCGTTGCGCCGCAACGCATCTGGCGCAACGCCTCGTGCATGCGCGGCCGCGGGCCTTGAGGCCGCTGCCTACGGGCAGCCCATACTGCTCTGCTCTACACCAACGCCCGCCAGCCCGCCCCAACTGGTCGCACAGCCGGGCACCGCTGGCCCACCGACCAACCGACCAACTCCCTTCGGTCCAGGCCTAAACACCCAGCCGCTCCTCCAACACACACCGCAAGCCGAGGCCTCCTCACACCACCACCGCCACACAGCCCTGCGCCCGGGCGTGTGTCGCATGCCCCGTCGCGCGCACGCTCTTCCGCAGCAGCGCCCGGGAGCGCCCAGGAGCCATTTACTTGGCCTCGGTGGCGGGCTCGGCGGCCTTGTCCTGTGTGGCAGCAAAGGAGCGGCGCGGGTGAGGTGAAGTTGAGGCGAGCTGGATGGCAACAACGTGTACCACCTGACAACGCAACCAGCTGACAATGAGCCGCCGGACAACAAACCAAACTGATAACCAGCCGTCGTTGCAAGCTACATGTTGTGGCAGCACGCGCCCGCGACCCAGGTGCGATCAGGTATCATGTGCAGAGGCCCCGGTCAAGCAGCTCCTGGCACCAATTGCTCCCTCAGCGCCAACACACACACACATGAGCACACACCCGGCCAGCCCTCCCCAGCCCTCTCCGCGCTGTCCTACAATAGCAGAGCCCCGCCGCCGCCCACACGACCCACCCACCTTGTTCTTCTTCTTCTTGGCGCTCTTGGCGCTGATGGGCGTGGCCAGCAGGTCCAGGATCTCCTTGTCCTCCACCTGATGGATGGGTGGGGAGTTTGCAGCTTGGTGCGTGTGTCCATAGTTGACCCGAAACCGTTCTCCTCCAAGCCCTGCACCTACGCCGATGTCTCGCAGCACCCCCGCCTCCTCCGCAACAGCACCCAAGCAGCACCCGAGCCGAGCCGAGCCCGCCGCTCCCGCTCCCGCCTCCCGCGCCGCCCCCCGCTGCCCTCCCTCCCTCCTCCCCATCCGCTCCTCCCCACCTCCTCAAGAGCCCCCTCAGCGCCCCCTCAGCGCCCCCCGACCGCACCCACCCCCTTCGCGCGCGCACCTTCTTCTCCGAGGTCACGACCTGGCGGGGCGCCGAGGTGATGATGGAGGAGCCGTTGGGCATGAGCAGCACCGTGCCCTTGATCTGCGCCACCACCTCCCCGGGCTTCTCGTGCAGCACCGGGTAGGGGTGCAGCAGGCCGTGGTTTAGGCACTCCACCAGGCCCAGCTTCAGCTGGCTGGCCTGCGGGGCGGGAGGTTAGGAAGAAGGGCAGAAGGGGAGGGCGTATGGTTGCGGCGGCGGCGGTGGTGACAGGCTGTGGCTGGCAGGGGGAGTGGCCACGGATGTGAGCGAGCCTGGGGCCCGCGTCCGTGCCATCGGGGGACGCATTCGTGCGCCCTCTGGTCTTCTTTGGCCCCCATATTCAATTGCAGCTTGCCATCGCCGCAGTCCGGTCCCGCCGGCCCCCCTGGGACGAATTGGGTACCGGCATACATTACCCACCCTGCCTATTCCTGCCGCGCCTCAACCGCCGTCCGCCCTCCGCCAGCCCCTGCCCCTCCCCTCCCCTCCCCCTCCCCTCCCCTCCGCTCCCCGCGCCGCCTCCGCACCTTGAGCTCCGTCTTCTGCACCGCCGCCTCGTCCAGCAGCGCGCGCAGCGTGAAGGGCATGGTGGCGAAGGCGCTGTTGACCAGGCTGAACACGGCGCGGCTGGCCTGCATCTTGAGCTGGTAGGCCACCTCCAGCGCGCGCTTGTACACCGTGGTCTCCTTCTCGTCCAGCACCTGGAGGAAGAGGGAGGGAGGGGAGGAGGGGAGGGGCGGCAGCAGGGGAGCGGGAGTGGTCAGAGAGAGGTCAGTCGGGGTGAGAGGGGCCCGGGGATGGGCCCAGCGCGTCGGTGTGGGCTGGCACGTGAATAGGCAGCGTTCGCTGGGTGGAGCCAGCTGAGACTCCCCCCCCGCCCGCCGTTGTGCAGCCATGCCGCCGTGTGCCGTGTTCCGATCAGGCAGGGGGCCTGCTGCCGCTCCTTGGATGTGGTCGGTGCTGCTCCCCTGCGGCCGGAATTCGCCCCCAGCCGCTGCACTGCCACCAGCTCAAAACGCCACCGCGGTTGCAGCGCAGTCTGCAGCCAGGCCGCTCGCCGACGATCGCCACTCGCTGTGTCCTGCTGCAGCGACACGCAGACGCCTTCCGCCGCAAGCCGTGTGCTGCCGGCTCCTGAGCAGCACACGTCCACGCGCCATTTCCGCGCCGACTCAGCTCCGGTCCGCGCCAGCTGCAGTCGCTTTTCGACGCCCATTCCACGGTCGTTCCCCGCCCGAAGAGTTCCACGCTCTCCGCGCCCCGACCCCCGTGGTGACGCGCCAACCCGGCTCCCGGCCCCGCCCCAGCCATATTTAATCGCCACATTACTCACGCGGGGCTTGCCCTCGCCGCTGCTGACCACAATGTCCACCGCGTACACCTCGTTCTCCTCAAACTCGGCGTCCTCCACCTTCTGGTCGGGCGTGGGCTTGTTGAGGATGCACTTGCTGCCGTCAATCACAAACTGCTTCATCTCGTGGCTCATCACGCCCTCCACCAGGTTGCAGCCGAACGACTCGGCCACCTGCACACGCGCGCGCGTACAGAGAGGGGTTGTTCAACGGGGTGCGCCGAGCTTGGTTGCGGGGGTGAAGAGGTTGTGTGTGCTTGCATGCGCGCGGGTGGACCCGCTGCGCCTGTGGATGCGCGGCGACGGCTGCTGCTCCCGCCTGTGACCCGCGCCTCCATGAAGCCAGACGCCGTAGCAGCGGGCGCCGGCTGGTACCTGACCACCTGCACACCAACACGCGCACGGCCCCCGGTTTTCCAGCACGCCTACCTTTTGGAGCGGGGCGGACACGTCCGCGATGTGCTTGCCGGGGCGTATCAAGCGCACCGCGGCGTCAAAGGCGGTGCGCGCGGCGGCGATCACGTCCGCGGCCTTGCCCGAGATGGCGGCATCGCCGACCACGATGGTGGTGGCTTGCGTGGCGATGAAGCCGTCGATGTGGCAGCCCATGTCGCTGCGTTGGAGCAACAGTGGTGGTGGTCGGGGGTGGTGATGGGCGGGGTGGGTGGACACGACATATCAGACGTGGAACAAGCCCGCGCCGGGGGCGCGTGACAATGCTGGGTGGAGGTTACATATTGGGTCGGCGGCGTGCGTCTTCGCCCACGGACCCGTTACATCAAGTCACCGGGCGAGATCAACTTTGGGCAGGTAAGGCTGTTGCTTCCCTGGCACCGCGGCCCGACGACCTGGTCCGGCGCTCCCAACCGCCCGCCGCTGACTGTGTCGCCCCTGCCCGCCCAGCACTCACATCTTCACGACGTCGCCGTTCTTCAGCGCGGTGGCATCGTCCGAGTTGGGCGAGAAGTGGCCAACAATGCTGCAAGCGAGGAAAGCGCGGTGGGCCAGCGGGCGTTAGAGCCAACTGCGACTGTCGGAGTGAGTGTCGCTGCAGCGACGCCGCAACCTGATATGCCGCGACATTATGATACCCAAAGTCACAATTTGCCCATGTGCGTGGCGTGCCGCTCGTTTGCACGAGCGCCGAGCAACATTTCCGCACCTGTTGGCGGAGACGCAGGTCGGGAAGGCCACGCCCTTCTCGATCGCCTTGCCCTTGTAGATGTTAGCGCACTCCCTGCGCGACAATGAATGGCCAGTGAGCGAAGCTGTCGCGGGAGCGCCGGGCACTCCGGTGCATGCCGCCGCAAACTCGGCCTTACTTGTTGATGAACTGGTCGCCCAGGCGGCACAGGTCCACCACCTTAGCGCCATCCTTAGCGGCGTCAATCACGGCCAGCAGGGCGCCTGCAGAACACAAAGAAACTACGTCAGCTCAAGTCGCCCCGGCACCCCACGCCGCCGCGACGAGTCCTCGCAGCGGAACTCACGGTTGCAGATGTCCGCAGCCGCCTTGTACTTGGTGACCACCTCAGGCTGCAACCATTAGCATCGGAGCAGCGAATTAGCTTGGCGCGACCGAAGAATGCACTCGGCAGAACAAAAAGCGGCGCCGTGTCCCGCGCTCCTTGCTCCATATCAAGTCCATTATAGCTAAGGTCCGCTAGAATTGCCAGATCGGTGCAAAGCGAGTGTAGACGTAACGCGCAAGCAAAGCGGCCGCTCACCACGCTGAGGTTGGGCTCCTGATGCTCAATAGACCCGTCGTCCGACATTTTCAATCAGCTACTTAAGAAGAACTAAGTCAAATATCTAAAAGGGTCGACTATGGAGGGCGCCGGAAATTTTGCCAGCCGCGCTCGCAATCATGTCGCCGGGGCGCTCGTTCCACGTTCGACCGCCGCTGCAGTCTCACTTTATCTGATGCATTACAATAGTTTCAGAGCGATCTGAGGCACCTGGGACCGGACCCGGTTGGTCCCTGTGCACACGCTCCATTCCCCACCGTCTGCAAGCCCGCCCCCCTGACACCCCGATCCTGTCAAACCTCTCCGCGCATCTGCTGGCTATCACAAAACTCCAATACATCCTATCTGCTGAGGTACCACTGCATTTCCGAATGCTACTTGTTTTCCGCTGTTACCGGTCGAAAGCAGGATGCCAGGTTGCATGACCTCGCATGTAGGCCGTGACGCTATTGTTTATTGTGACGTTATGGAGCACCGCTGCCACCTCGACTATCATCCGATCAAGCGTCGTGCACATGGCCGTGGTGGGCGGAGTCATCAGGCGCGTGGACGGGCCGGGATGTGTCCACCGCAACCGCGGCGACCGACAATGCGCAGGGCGTCGCAGTGCCTGTATGTGTGCTGGACGTGAGAGGACGATGCTTTTGTGGTCAGCAGCCACAGGTTCGGGAGAACGATGGGAGTCCGGGGCAACCCGGATTCGGCGGGGGTGGCGGGGGCAGGCGGGGGAAGGGCGGGAGCCTGGAAGGCTGGAAGGCGGGATCGCAACCTGTGATGTCGCCCCAGAACTGCGGTGCTGCTCTCCTATATCCACACTCTGTACCATTGTGATTCACTAATTGCGCACTCACTGATCGCCCCTCGCGCAGCAACAACGCAGTCCAGTTTTCAATCCGACGCACACGGCCTCTTTCCTCCTCCGTGATTATCAGAAAATGGACAAGCACAGCCTAGCTCTCCCGTTCCCGATCTCCGAGCTGTATATTGCGCTGGGAATGGTCTTCCTGTTCCTCCCCCTCACCATCATTGTGGCGCGCCTTTTTGGCTCGCGCGAGCCGGCCGTGCGTGTGGACAAGCAGGACTAAGCGGATTCCTGGATCGACCTCCCGGAAGAGCCGCAGAGCTCAAAGCAGGCGGGAGGGGTCTGACCGCACGCGGCAGCATCCGGCAGGTCCCGGCTCTGGTACATTGGGTACAAACGCGGCTTCCGACACTCCAGCATGACGCGGACGGCTCTCAGAGCAATGCCCCGCGCGCTACAGCTCGCGGCGTATCTATCCCCGGCGTCAGGCTACGAGGCAGTCTTGCCGGCCCTTCTACAAGTGAACCGGTACGCCGGATGTGTCGATGCGGACATCCTG
This sequence comes from Chlamydomonas incerta, assembly GCA_016834605.1. NCBI lineage: Eukaryota > Viridiplantae > Chlorophyta > Chlorophyceae > Chlamydomonadales > Chlamydomonadaceae > Chlamydomonas > Chlamydomonas incerta. The sequence goes on from JAEHOC010000041.1 coordinate 504,234, forward strand.
GCGGGAACCCAGCTGGCGTGGCCGCCGCGGCCCATGCCTTGTGATCCTCCTATCTGCGATTCGCACAAGAGCTATGGTGCCACGCAGCAGCGTTGCAGCAACGCCGCACCTGTAGCTGCCGCGGCAACGCCACCGGTGCACATGGTGCGGATGCTGCTGTGGCGCCAATACGCGCGCGTGCCCAACAGGCCGCTGACGCGCGGCTTGGACGCATACCTTTTGAACAGCCCGACAACCGCGAATGGAGGCAGCAGCCCCGGTGTTCTTGGAGCAGCGGCGGCAAGCCAGCGGCGTGCAGCCCTGCAGGCCGCGCTGCCGCTGCGCGGCCTCAACACCTCCGCGGCACCGCACCGCGGCGCCGCACCCCAGCCCAAGCAACCCCAACAGCAGCAGCAGCAGCTTCAGGACCACCACCACCAGCAGCAGCATCAGGTGGTGCCCGGCACCGCCAGCGGCGCCAAGCCGGCGGCCGACCCGGTGTACAACCTGCCCAACGCGGTGTCGGTGGCGCGGCTGGTGTCGGGGCCGGTCATCGGCTACTGGCTGGTGCAGGGCCACTACGAGGCAGCCACGCTGGCGCTCGCCGTGTCGGGGGTGAGTGAGCCAGCAGCCGGCAGCTCACGGCACGGTCGCGGGCACGGGCACGGGGGCGACGGCGTCAGCGGAAGCTTCGTACTGGTGTGCAGCGCGCTGCGCACGCCCGGCCTGCCCCCGCCGCGGGCCCCCGCCTTTCTCCATCCTCTTTTTAGTCTTACGGCATCGCCCATTGGCTCCCCTGTTTTCCTACTCCGTGTCCAGGCCAGCGACTGGCTGGACGGCTGGCTGGCGCGGCGGCTGGGCGCGTCGTCCGTGTTCGGATCCTACCTGGACCCGCTGGCAGACAAGGTGGGAGCGCGTGCGCGCGCGTGTGCGCCTGGCAGCAGGCACCGCAACATCGCCGGGGCGCGTGTTCTGTGTGTGGGCGTGGCGCCCTGTTGTTGTCGCGTGCGGGGCTCCTGCGGTCGGACCGTCACCTACTCTCGGCCGGCTGCGACTGGCCGAGTTCGGTGTTTGCCAAGCGATGCGGGGGTACAGCGCCCGTACGGCACATGATGCACTTGCCGGGGCTGCCTTCCCCCCCTGGACCGACCCCACCACCCCCTGGCGCCGCCGCAGGTGCTCATCGGCTGCGTGGCGGCGGCGCTGCTGATGAACGGCGCCATGCCGCCCTGGGTGGCGGGCGTGGTGGTGGGGCGCGACGTGCTGCTGGTGGCGGGCAGCTTCGTGTTCAGGCTGCGCGGCTTCGGCTGGCGCTGGCCGGGCGCCGCCGCCTTCTTCCGCACCGTGGACACGGCGGCGGCGGGCGCGCCGGGCGGCGCTGCGGCGGCGACTGCGGCGGCGGAGGCTGGCGGCAGCAAGGGCGGCGCGGTGGATGGCACCGGTGCGGGCGGTGGTGGGGGCGAGGGCGTGTCGTTCATGCGGCCACTGCTGATCAGCAAGGCCAACACGGTGCTGCAGCTGGTGCTGCTGGGCGGCTACCTGCTGCGCGGCATGGACGGCGGCGCGGGGCTGCAGCTGCTGCTGCCGGGCGGCGGCGGCGAGGAGCTCATCCTGGGGCTGGAGCTGGCGACTGCCGCCACCACGGTGGTGTCGGGGCTGGCGTACGGCACGATGGCTGTGCAGGGCAAGCTGTTCAAGTAGTAGGTTGGCTGCGGAGTGAGGAGAGAGGTCGTGGCATACGTGGGTTCGCAATCGCGAGGGTTGATGATGGTTTGGTGCCGGAACATGTGGACAAGCCCCACGGATAGGGCCACAACAGTTTTGAGGAAAGGTTACGAATAAGATGGTAACGGATTTACGGTACCGGTGGTGCGTGCTTGGTGTGCATACTGCGTCACGGCTGTGGCGCCGTGCCGGTGGTCGTTTGGGGAAATCGCGCCTGCAAGGCGGCACGGACCAAAGACAGCTGATGGGGGCTGCCACAGTGGCACAGATGCTTATTGGGCGTGCTTATTGCGCGTGTTTATTGAGCGCCCGTGTTTCAGTGCTTCCGTTCCCCTGTGTTTAAATCCTAGGGTAGGTGAGGTGGTACGAGTATTCGAGTACCGTATGAATGCGACATTACAAAGAAGGGACCGACCAACGGTATGCTGCTGCTACAGCAACGGCAAGCAATTGAGGTTGCTTTCGTGTTGATCTTGCCGGATGTCCAGGCCTCCAGGGTGCCTGCTTGCCCACATGCCCTCATCCCAGCGCGCACGGGTTCGGGCTTTCCGCGCTTCAGGAGGGGGAGGGGGGCCAGTCTTGCCACGTGGCTTGCCAGCCTTCCTATCAAAGCTCCTATCCTGAGGGGGAAGCCATGTAGGCATGGCTGCCTGCTGCTAGTAGCTCTGCAGGGTTGGGTGATCAAGCGAGCGATTACAGCGTGCGCGGCCTTCTCAGGTTCTTCTGGTAGGGGCCCCTCGGAGCCACGCAACTCAATTCTGATTCCTCGCCCCGCCGCGCTTGACTCTCCGTGCTCCTACGGTCCTACCTACCCCGCCGGATCATGAGGGTGCCGGTATTCTCAGTAGCATGCTCAGACTCACTCAACCCCACTCGAATCACAAGCGCAGGACTAGTTTCTTCTTCGGCACCCACAGCGCTTCCCCGCCATCGGACTGACATCGGGACCTGTGCCGCGTCTCTCGTGCACCACTGGCCCGATGCACACACCCTGCCTTATGATACACTCGGAAACAAGCCGTGCACTGGTGCCCGCCTTCCTCCACCACCACCGGCCCCCTACCCGTCCGGGCCCCTTCCTTACAGCACTCGTGTTCTAGCCAGATCATGCCAGCGGGTCCTCCAACGACACCGTCCATGTTCCTCGCTTCGCACGTGCCAACATTTGCGCGTTCGTGTCGACCCACACAAACACTCCTTGCATACGCCCACTGGCGATGTACCTGGCCGAACACAAACCCGTGGCAAGACCGCAAGCGTACCTAGCAAACACATGGCGCCCGGCAGGCAGCAGAATAATGGCCGGCACTGTGAACTCCCTCTCGCAATTTGTGTCTGGGACCTGCTCTTGGCTACAGTGCTACCCAGCCTTCTCCTCACTCTCACGCCGTCGCTCGGCCCCTGACAGAACCATATGGACAGGACTGCAACTCTGCGCGACGGCAGCTTTGACTAGCGCTCTGCTCGAGCGTGCTAAGCTGCCCGTCCCCTCGAGCTGATGTTGGTACAAGCAAATTAGCATGGGACCAGCGCAAGAAGCCAGCTGGCGGCCCATAGACACACGCACAGGAAGCAAAACGTTGAAATGACAAGTAGACCAGGCCGCTGTACTAGAGCAAGGGAGATGTCCCTTTGGCGTCCACCGCAAGCGGCAGCAACGCGTCAAGAATCTGGCCCACATTGTTTGCACAAGGACGCAGCACACACGCACACATTGTTTGCACAAGGACGCAGCACACACGCACACAAGGGAAAAAAGCTGCGATGTCCATTGTTCACAGTTGACGCGCCCACAGCCTCACAACCCCCTGTATCTCGGCAGCCGCTCCCGCGCCGCTCCGGCAGTAGCGCTGCAGCACAGCACAGCAATTGAGGCGGCCACCTCTCCACGCGCCACTAGGCGCCCACAGACAGCTCCGCAAAGTCGGCTGCTGCGCGGCGCGCGTTGCGCTTTGCGCGGCGGCCCTGCCCCGGTGCCGAGGGCGTGGCGGCAGCACTGCCGCTGCCACCGCCGCCGGCACTAAGAGGGCCCATTCCGCCGGCAGCCGGCGACGTGCCGAGAGGGCTGCTGCCGCCTGCGGCACCGCCGTCGGCATCGCCCGCGGCTCCGCCCCCACGCACGAGGCGCGGCGCGATCTTGTTGCTGTTGCCGCCGGCACGGCTCTTGCCTGGCTTGCCTATGCCGTTGCCAGCAGTCGCACTGCTGCCAGCCGCGCTGCTGGTGGCTTGATTATTGTTGTTGTTGTTGTGGGTGGGGCGCGCATAGATACGGCCGGCGCGCTGGAAACCGTTCTCGCCCAGGCGCCGGTTGCCGATTACAATCCGAGCTGCGCCTGTGAAGCGTGCGCGCAGCATGATGCGGGGAAGAGTCAGCGCCGCGTGCCCAGAACGCGGTTACGGAGCGCGCCGCATCCGCCCTGATGCCCAGTCACAAGCTCCTGGGCTCATTAGAAGCTTGCTCTGTCCCATGCAAACCCTGGCTTGCTGCCCGCCAGCCAGCACGCACGCACGCACGCACCTGCAGCCCGGCTGAAGTAGAAGTTCTCAATCTCCTCGTCCTCGTCGTCATCATAGTCGTCCTCGTCGTAGTGGTCGCCGCCCCACTCGGCCGGGAAGTCGTCGTCGGCGGCCATCATGGCCGCGGACACGGCCTTGCCGCCGTTCTGGGCCTGCGCATATAACACAGTGGCGGAGGCGGGCGCGAGCGCGGTCGTCCACGCAAGTCCGCAGTCGCATGCGCGCGGGTCGGCGCGTCGCCGGCAGCGCGTGGCACGTGACATGCGCCGCTGCCCTGCTTCAGAAGCTGCCCCCGAGCCCACCACTGGTGCAATCCCCACCCCTCCACCCCCTGTGGCCCCCGCGCGCGCACCTTGACGTGCTCCACGAACCAGGTCGCGCGCTTGAGCAGGCACACGCTCTCCTCGCAGGGCGCGTCGCTGAGGGTGCCGTCCAGCAGCCGGTGCGTGTACAGGTAGTTGAACGGCTTCTTGCATTGCGGGCACCAGGGCGCCTCCTTTTGAACCGCCCACTGCAGGATGCAGTTGACTGCAGCACAGCGAGCACAGCGGCAGCGTGGGTGAGCAGCGAGAAAGGCGCTGCATCCTCACCACCGGCTCCACGTCTCCCCTGTCCTCTGGCTCTCCACACTTCCCCTCCAACAGGCTCTGGTGGCTTCGCTGCCCAGCGGAGGAGGTGGGCGCAGGCGTGCTGGACCGACGTGGCCTCTGACCACCGTCAGCGTGGCCCTGCACCTTCCGCCCCCCGACCCCTGTACATGTGACCCACTCTTTCTACCCCACAAGGAGCCAGAAGGAGCCAGAAGTTGGTGTGCGCGCCGAGCTCACCGCAATACTGGTGCTGGCAGCCCTTGATGATGGCCGTCTCCGCGAGCTCGATTTCGCCCAGGCAAATGGCGCACACGTCCGCATTCAGCTGTTCGTTCATCAGCGCGCTGTTGTCCTCCGGCTCGGGAGCCGCGGCATGGCTGTCATTGTTGCCCGGCTGCTCCCCGCCACGGTTGGTGGCCGAATAGGGCTCCTCGTAGCCGTAGGCATCGTAATCGTCGTAATCCTCCTCCTGCAGAGCGAAAGCGTGCGGAAGCGTGAAAACCGGGCACGTCTGTCGCCCGATGGAGCCTCAAAACCCTGAACTCCGAGCCGGCCTCACCTCCTCCTGCCAATACTCCTCGTCCTCCAGGTAGGCCGGGCCGCGTCTGTGACGTCCCATCTCCGCCGCTTATCAATGAGCGAGAAGAAGCGCGTCGGTGACCGGTGGCTTTGGTGGTCCTGGGTAGGTGGGACCTGGCGCAGCGCCAGAAATAAGGCCCTTGGCCTTGCGCAGTGGGCTCAGATGTCCATGCTGGGCAACGCGTGCGGGAAGGCTGGGCAATAGTGCCGGCCTCAGCGCAGGTGGGGTCGAGCGGTGGGCTCGCGGCTGCCGACTGGGCCCGAACCGGGGCCCCTACTTGATGTAAGCTAATGTTGGTGACGCCCGCAGAGAGGAGGCGTCAAGCAGGCCTGTTGGACGCAAGCTTGGGTCTCGGCCTGAATTGCGTTCACCGGGCGACTGATAGAAGCTGCTTGTGTAAGCGTACAATGATTGTGTAGTAGCAATAAGCTGGTTGGAAGCGTAAAAAGCGACGCCTTGGCTGAATTGACCGGGCGCGACTCGGACCATCCGGATGAGCATCCCCTGGGTTCTATTCCCCAAATAGCTACAAGAAATGCACCTACCGCACGGAGGGGGAAAACCCCACCACGGTCAACGCCATTATACCAGCCCTTACGGCTTTGATGGAGCGCATTAGGATGCTAGGTGATTACCCTGCGCAGTTTGAGGAATCACACCTCACGCCGGTGTACAAGAAGAAGGGAGAAGCTGGGGATCGTACGAACTACCGAGGCATAGCAGTGGGAGGCACGCTGGCTAAGTGCTACGCCGCCCTCAACCAGGCACGGCTCGCACAGTTTGGCGACGTTACGGAGGGAAGGCATCGCTGTCAGGCGGCTTTCAGGGCTGGGTACAGCACGGCCCACCATCTGTTCGCGCTGCGGCACATTACGCATAAGCACAGTGCTATCGGGGCAAAACCGCTGTTTGTTTGTCAGATTGATTTTGAGAAGGCGTTCGACAAAGTGCCTAGATGGGTGCTTTGGCAACGACTGGCTGAGCGAGGGGTGAGCGGGCACATGTTGACGGTGCTAGAGAGATGCTATCAGAAGGTCTGCCTACGGGTGAAAGTGAACGGCAAGTTAAGCAGCCTGTTTGCATCACTGCAGGGGGTTAAGCAAGGATGCCCTAAAAGCACGGACCTGTTTGGGATCTTCATTGAAGCCCTGGCCGATTACATAGATGCATGGGATAGGCACGAACTACCCAGTCGCACGTGGAGTAATGAGGCACCTGAGATTGGCGGCAAGCTTGTGGCCTGCCTGCTGTACGCTGACGATCTGACGTTCTGTGCGCTGTCCATCCATCGCATGCAGTTCCTGCTAAACAGGTTGCATGAGTTCTGTGAGGCCTTCGGGATGCGTGTGAATATAGGCAAGTGTGAGATCATGGTTTTTGCTGGCACCTCAGTAGAGAGGCAACTGTCTGCGGTGCGAGCTACTGCCCTTAGGTACGGAGGCGTGCGAATCCCTGTGAAGGGGCGCGCGCGGTACCTAGGCCTTTACTACGGGCCAGCCACGACGTTCGATTCCTGCTACCAGGAGCTGATTGCCGCGGGTAAAAGAGCTGCTCTCGGTTTGATAGCTGCGCTAGACAAGAGGGGCTGTTTGGCACCTGACGTTATGCACACCTGTTTCGATGTGCAAGTGAGATCGGTATTGTCCTATGGTGTAGAGATATGGGGGCCGGACGCGTTGTACTCTCTCTTCGAGGGGGTCAGCTACGGTGGCTATGATCGCGCACAGGAAGGGGCCATACGTGGCAAATGGCGGAAGGCCAGCACGCTGTTCGAGAAGGCCTTGGTTGACCCAATGGTTGCGCTGCAGACGTCTTTCCTTGCGAGAGCGGCTGGGGTGCGTAAGCCAACACACAGGCTGCTTTATGCTGAATTCGCGGCGTACCCAATGCATCTGCATTGGGCGCGTCTGGTCTTTGGTTTTTGGAACCGCATAGTCAAGCAAGAAAAGTCACTCGCGCACACGTTCTTGGAGGATGCTGTGAACACGGCAGTAGCAAGTGCTTTCCAGGGGATGTGCTGGGTAAGCAAGCTGTATAAGGTATGTAGGAAGCTAGGTTACGACTGGTCCGAAAAAGGACCGCAAGGCCAGGCTGCGCTGGGTGCATGGTTGCTTCGAACTGAGCTGCCGGTTGGGACGCTCCTAGCTGAGCTTTCCAGCAAACTTATGCACGAATGGGACGCTGCTAGTCTTCACACTGACCCGCGATTGTTTGCTGAAAGTGGGGGGCGGCGCTCTGTGGGCGGCGCGCCAGGGGTGAAAATGTGCAGGTATCTGCAGTGGATGGGAGTGCCACTAAAAGATGCATCGATTGAGCAAGGCAGACTAGCCCATATGAGGCAGTACGTGGCGCATAAGCATTTGATAGCCCTAATGCGCTTTCGTTTGGGCTGCTGGGACCTGGAAGTGAACCGCCCCCAGGCGGGGGGACAGTACCGGGCTAGGGCGCAACGGGTGTGTAGGCTGTGCGGGAATGGAGGCGTGGAAGACGAAAAGCACGTCTTGCTGGAATGCACGAAGTACGCGAGCTTGAGGGAAGCAGTGGGTATTACAGGTAGTGATATGAAAAGAGCTATGCTTGGCACGGACGTTCAAAAGCTAGCTGCTTACTTGCACGCGGTGACAACGCTTCGGTCTAGTGAATTGCGCAACCGCTAGCTGATTCCCCTTTGTTTAGTTATCATCGCGCCTCCGGACTCAAAGGAGTTAGTGGGGCCGCATGGACTTCAAGCCATGTAACATGCTCATGCTCATTCCCCAAATGCCTGGCCACCAATTGAAGCACCCGTTCTGCACGCATGGTATGCCCGGTCGCGAGCCGACGCTCTTGATTCGGGGGCCTGCAACACCCACAGTGCCTTCGCGCGCACCGGTCCCACACGACATGTCTCTCTCACATGCCATGCCAAATTTGAAACCCCTCTCCGAATCTATGTTAGCCCGCCGACAACCTGGCCTCTGCAGCCCCTGCACCACTTATGTTCATCAAGGACCGCTGCACTGCTGCAGCCACGGACCAAGCCCATGCACACGGCCCCTGCGCAGTGCGCACCGAACCCTTGACCCACGTCGCGCCTGCCAATAAAATGAGATCTGCTTGCGAACACTGTTGAGCCTGCAGACCTCGACCACCGCAGTAACGACGCGCGCACCCTGCACGCCTGTCCAGTCCACCCCCAGCTGGCACGATAAATCAACGGCGAATCCCTGACCAATAGCCTAGCGAACGGCCGTGTCCCACACTCCCACGGTGACATCCAGTGACATCTTGTCACTTGTGTTATCGGTGTAGCCCAGAACGCGCACAACCCCGCTCCCCATTCCCGCTCCAGGACACGCGCATGAGCAATGCTGAACGGCCGGCCGCGCACGCGCCTGCAGCACCCCTTCGCACAGCGGCCCTGTGCAGCCAGCCGGCTGCCGCAACAACCGTACCGTACGACATGACACCGACCATGCACCCGTAATCCCGTATGCACACGACGCGAATCGGATGGGCTCAAAACAAGGCTTGTAAGCTCGTATGAACCCACACGCTGCCCCGCGCGCCACCACACCCTCAGCAGGACTGCCGCCAGCCATCTGCAAGGCTCGCACGCCCAAGGCACCGCCACAGCCCAGCACAGAAGCGGACGTAAAAATAACACGTAAAACACGTACAAGCATATCCTTACCGGAACCAGTGGGGGGGCGCCAGTCGCCCGTAACGGGTCTGCGCCGGCACTGAGCCGGGCGGCGCGCGCGGGCTGCCCTGCGCCGAGCCGAAGCCAAAGCTGTCATAGCTGCCGCCGCCGTCGCTGCCGCCGCCGCCGCCGAGGCCGAAGCCGAAGGGGAGCGGTGTGGAGAGGGGCGAGGCGCCGTTGGTAGCGGTCGGGTCGGCGGAGGGCGAGTAGGGGCTCAGCGAGATGGGCCTGCGCGCATGGGGCCACGGGTCGTGATGAGCGACGCCGTCGGCCTTCGTGCGCCTGAGCAACCCGCAGCGGAGCCGCGGGCGTTGTGGCAGATGCGCCCTTGCCTGCTGCCACAGTGCCAATCCCTTCCAGCTGCGCACCACTCGCCTGGCCCAACACGCACCTGGTCACCTCCACCTCCATCCGCACGCGCAGCAGCCGCATCGCCAGCGTCTGCCGCGGCGCCGCCTCCTCGGCCTCGCCGCCACTGCCCCACCGCCGCCGCACGCCGCCGCCCAGCACTAGGCTCAGCACCGACACCGGCACCAACAGGCCCAGACTGCCCGCCGCCAAGCACACCTGCAGTGGCGTGACACTGGCGTCGGTGACAGGTACGACCATGCACATGCACGGGCACGTGCGGGCTGGCTCCGGATGCTCAAGCTCACACGGATCCCAAGGCACGGGCACACCGCTGCACACCCCAGCCGCTCCGGCAGGGGACTGGCGTACCGTACTCTAGTTCGGGCCAGAATGAGGAATCACCCATCAAACTGCCGCCTCTCCCTCACTCCAAGCCTTCCGCCGCTCACCTCCACCACCGCCAGCGCCAGGTGCGCCCCCAGCCCGGCCAGGCAAGCCCAGCCGTTGCCGTACAGCGCCACGTGCTCCGGCCCCACGTCGTCGTACACGAGGTAGGCGCCCGCCAGCCGGCCCAGCGGGCTCACGTGCCCGCCGCCCGCCAGCCACAGCCGCAGCGCCAGCCACCCAGCCACCGCGCCGTACCTGTAGAGTAGGGGTGGGTGGCGGCGGCAGTGGTGATGCGTTGATGGCGGCGGTGCGGCCGCACGTACAGCGCCGTGCGCCGGCCGCCAGCGTGAGCCTAGACACACGCGCCCGCTTCCCCGCCACACCGCCCGCCAACCGCCCGCCCACCCACCTGACCGCCGCCGGCAGCGGCCCGAATGCGCCCGCCGCCAGGGCCGCCAGCGCCGCCGGCACGACCAGCCCGCTGACCAGGTACTCGACTAGCAGCAGCGGCAGCGGCGCGGGCCGGCTGTCGAAGGCCTGGACGTGCGTGCAGGACGTGGGCGGCAGTCGGGTCAGCTTGGCGGTGGGACTGGCCGGGGGGACTAAGGGGAGCACGGGGCATGCGCATGCCTCACTTCACTTTTCTAGCGCAGGCTTCGGTCGGCTTGGTCATACCGTGGGGCTGGCATCCACAACTCCCCCAACCGCTAGCCCCATGCCCCCTACCGCCAGCCCGCCCGCCCCCCGTAAGTCGTGTATTTTGCATTTGCGTGTCTGCGTGTCTATTGCTGCTGTGCGCGAGCCGAGCCTGGGTGGCATTTCGTCGACGGCGCGCCGACCTCGCCCCGTCTACACTCTACACCCCGAAACGCAAGAGTATACCGTCAACCTGTATTGCCGCAAACTGCACCTGCCTGTCCCTTGTCTAGTTTCGCTTGGGTTTAGATTGGGCTGGTGTTTACATCCCCCCCCCCCCACCCGTCCACCCCCCCACCCATCCGCCCACCCGCCCGCCCACCCCACCCACCCGCACGTCGCTCCTGCTGAGCAGGCGCCGGAAGGCCTCCGGGTCCATGCGGCGCAGGTGGCGGTACAGCCCCAGCCGCGCCGCCGCCTGCTGCCCCTCCAGCGCGGGCGATCGCCGCCGGGTGGAGCTGCAACGGTGCAGTCAGGTGGCACTCGTGATGACACGAACATCATCAAACCTTCTGCAACTGACCGAATGGCTGGCTGCAGAAGCGCAAGTAGTCCATTCAAATGCCAGGAGCCCCGCCACCTTGTCCCCCCTTGCCTGGCCCTTGTCTGGCCGTTGCCTGCCTGTTGCCCACCCCTGGCCCAACCTCCTGCCATCACCCCCCCCCCCCGCCCGGCCCCAGCCGCCAGTGCCCCGCACCGCCTGCGCCCGCTCACCGCATGTGGTCCTGGAACTCCTTGCTCGCCACCAGCCCCTCCACACTGCTGATGGCCGGCAGCAGCGCCGCCTGCCGCGCCAGCAGCGCCGGGTCCCAGCCCCCCGGAGCGGCGGCGGCGCCGTAGCTGGTGGACGGGCCGGCGTCGCAGGCGTCGGCGTACTCGCCGCCGTGCGCGTCATCGTTCGCCGCGGCGCCCCTGCCTCGCCGCCGCCAGAGGCGCCCGAACCAGCCAGCCAAACCGCCTCGCCGCCACCCATGCTGCGCGCCGCCCGCAGCCGCGTCGGCGGAGGCGGATGCCGCGGCTTCGGCGGCGGCCCTGCGGTCCTGCCGCTGTGCCGCGCTGCGCAGCCGCAAGCCCCCGCCGCCCGTTCCCGGGGTCACGCCGTAAGCACGGCCGCCGCCTGTGCCCGCCGCCGTACCGCCACCGGTGGTGTAACCGCCGCCGCCGCCGGTGTATGGCGTGCCGCCGCCGTACGATCCAGTGCCCACACTGAACAGCAGCGGCTCCGCAGGACCACCGGGCGTCGAGTAGTGCGACGGCGTGTAAAACCCGTTGGGCGAACGTCCATGCGGGCTGGTCAACCCCGCACCGGCAGTGCCGGCGCCTCCTGGCAAGCTCCGGCCCCCGCCCCAGCCGGCGCTGTTGAAGTAGCCGGCCCCGACGGCGGCGCCGGCGCCGTCGGCGTCCCGCAGCCAGGATGTGGGCGGCGGCGTGGGCGGCGAGTCGAAGGGCGCGGCGGAGGAGTCGTCCTCCACACTGTCGCCGTCGCCGGCGTCGCCTGAGCGAGCTGCGTGCTGCTGGTGGGGCCAGTGCCTGAGGGGTGAGGGGTGAGGGGTGCGAATGCTGCGCGCGTGTGTGTGTGGAGGAGCGGTCGGGTTGCTGTACGTCGGCCAGAGGTTGACTACCGTCCGCGCCAGCAGGGCGCAGCAGTTAAGAGTTCATCGGCAGACCTGGCAGGCGTGCTGTTTGTTCGCCATGCACAATCTGGCGGCTGTGGGGGCGTGGAAGACCGCCGGAGAAGGACCAGCGCAGTGCAGCTGTCGCTGCTAGCGCGCGTGGGAGGAACCTAGACGTCACGAACGTAGAGGAAGGTGCGCGGACCCATCTGCCACCCCCCGCTATCCAGCCCAGCCCCACGCCCATAAGCTTGCTGACTCCGAACCACCAGCTTACCCGAGCCGGCGCAGGCGCTTGGAGGGTAGCAGCCGCGACAGCAGCCACTGCGCAGCGCCCGCAGCGACCCAGACCGCCAGCGTCGCTAGCAGCAGGCCCAATAGCAGAGGCGCCAGTGACAGCTCAGGCTCCGCGCTCTCATCACTTCCATCCAGAATCTCTCCACCGGCCAGCGCTGCGTCAACGCCGTCCAGTACGGGGCAATCGGCCATGCCGTCCCCCACGGCGCAACCCCCCATCTGGCCAGCGCCCAGAAGTTTCTCGGCTAACATGAAGCTCATTTTATTAATTCAGTGGCCAGGCGCTGTTATTCAGAGCCTGGCCAGCGCCGCGACTCCCGCGCAGCGACTCAAGGCAAGCGAATCGTCTCCTGGCTTGTTTAGAAAAATGACAGATTGTCCTGTGTTTTTCAAGTTGTCCTTTAATGTGAAAACAAAAATGGCCGCGTCTGTCGCTGCCTTCTTGATGAGGATTCAGGTCCAATCGCGCAGTTGCGCCCTGGCTTGCCAGAAGGACAATTCCATAATCATTTGAGCTGCTGATACATCACACGGTGTGTGCGCATAGCCAGAACATTGAACGGCACCAATTACCGAAACGAAACCCTGCCGAAGCGCTGCTGTCTCACAGTTTGTAGTGGGTAAACGCCATCAATCGCATAGAAATGCTGCAAGCGCATAAGCTCACTTAAGCGAGAGCGTATCGGTCGCGACACCGCCTCCCAAACCCTCAAGTGGCACCCCCACGCTGCTGCCGCGGCGGCCCCAGCTCAGCTCATTGACCCGCGCCCGCCGTCCCCCTTGCCGCTGTCCCTGGCGGCTGGTGCTGGTGCTGGTGCTGGTACTGGTACACTCTATAGAGAATGACGGTGGGCGCGCCTCCCTACTACCCGGAGACGGTGGTGTTTGTGTTAGATTGCGCGGTGGACATCGGCATTGAGTATGCCAAGAGCGCGCAGCGGCTGGAGCTCATCAAGGGCTGCATCGCCATGTACGCCCAGGCCAAGGTGTGTGTGGGAGGGTGGGGGGCGGGGGGGAGAGCGGGGGCAATCATCGGAAGGGAGGACGGCAGGGCGGGCAGCAGGGGCGGCAAGGAAGACAGGCAATGCCCGGCATGCCCCTCCATGGCTGCACACGCTCGTTCCTCGACGGCGGCCTGGGGCCGGGTGACACGTTGGTTGGCATCAGGGAGGGGCACTGGCGCCTGAGCTAGTGGGGAGGGTGGTAGGACCAGGGCAAGGGGCGCGAGCTAGTGGGGAGGGTGACGGAGTGCTGGGTCGCGGCTGGGGCTTGTTGCGTGCGCCCCCGGGGCTTGTGTCAAGCTATGAGACGAGCCGTCATACTGCCTCCTTCGTCTGGCCATCCACTGTCAAGCAACACCCGCACGTCCCTTGGACACCGACAGAGCCGCGTCAACCCCAATCACAAGTACGGCCTGGCAATCATCCGGGTGAGTCGGAGGCGCCGGGATCGGGGTGGGGTTGTGATTACCAGCCAAGCTAAACCAAGCCAAACTAAGCTAAACATACGGCAGTCCAGGCAGATGCGACAGAGGCACCGGTATTGCAACACGGTACCCGTGGCATTGGGGCCAATGGCCAGCAGCCGCACGCTCACGATTGCAAACACGCACGCCCACACTCGCCCGTGCAGGACACGGTGCAGTGGGAGGGCCCCGGCCTGAGCAGCAGCCCCGAGGGCCTGGCGGCGGCGCTGCGGCCCGTCATGCCCTCCGCGCCCGCCACCGCGGCGGCGCCGCTGGCGGCTGGCTCGCACCGCCCGCTGGACCTCGGGTCGCTGGTGGGGCGGGGTGTGCGTGTGCGTGTACGGGTTGGGTTGGGTTGGGTTGGGTTGGGTTGGGTTGGGTTGGGTTGGGTTGGGTTGTGCCGTGCTGCAGAGGCACGGCTGCTGCAGCGTGTCCTCCGCGCTCGGCGTTTTGGCATGGGCTAGCATTGAAGACACAGTGAACGCCGCATGCCTCCGGTTGCCATGCCATGCCATGCCGCACGTGCCTCCTGTGCCGCTGCCATGCACTACGGACCGCATGCCTCGCACTCCGGCGCGCTGCCGTGCTCCGGCTGCGACTGCGCCTTCGACTGCGAGTGGCACACAGGGAGGGCCTTTCGGCTGCCGCGCATGTGGCTAATGCCCTGTGTGTGCTAATGCCTATGTGTGCGCCGTCCAGGTGAGCCTGGTGACACCGCTGGCGGTGGCGGAGGAGGCGGACGGCGCCAAGGTGGGTGCAGGCCTGCGTCAGGGGTGTGTGGGTGGGTGCTAGTTACCGGGTAGCGCCCAGGAGCGTGCCGGGCCGAGCAGCAGGGGCTGGCGCCGCTGAGGGCGACGCGAACTCACCGCCGTGGTTTCCAGGCGGCGCTTTCGCCGGATTTCCGGTTTCCCGCCCCAGCCAGCCAGTCCAGCAGCATGCATGCGTGCGCGTGCGGTACTTAATCAGTGCGTTCTCGCGTCCGCACTCCCGCCCGTGCTCCCGCCCGCGCTCGCGTCCGCACGCACACGCCTGCTCACACGGCTGCACGGGTGCGGTGCGCACGGCGCACGCCATCACCCACCACGGCACTCCCCAACCCCCCACCCCAACCCCTCACCTGCCCGCACGCAGGTCCGCGTCATCCTCATCTACTGCCGCTCCTCCTGCCTGCCCGTGTGGGTCAGCTGCCGGGGGCCGGCCGACCCCGGGCTGGCGCTGGACGTGGTGCGTGCCCGGGGGCCGGGCCGTGGTGGGCTGCCGCGCCGTGTGGGGGGCGAGGGTGCAACGATGGTTGGTAGCTGCACACGTGAGGTGTTGAGGAAGCATGCAGCGCCCGCGGCCCGCTCCCAGACCTGCAGCGCTGGCGGCAGCTCCTTTCCCCCCACGAGTCCCGACCCCCGACCCCCGGCCCTGGCACCTGCCCTCGCAGCTGTTTGTGCACGACAAGGCGGCTGCGGCGGCCGCGGCGGCGGCGGCGGGCCCGGCGGGCTGCCCCTCGCCGCAGGAAGTGTACACATGGCTGGAGGTGGGGCACGTGCGTGCGTGCTTGTGTGTGTGTTTGTTTGTTTGTGTGTCAGAGAACGCAAGGAAACACACCACAAAGACTGCGTGCGCGGTGCAGTGTGCAGTGTGCATGCGCTCACTCTCCGTGTGTCACATCTCACATGGCGTGTACAGTATATTTTGTGATTCGTACCCTACGAATATGTTACATGTAACATGTTTTGTTGCGGCGCAGGACGCGGCGGACGAGCTGTCGGCGCGGTGCGGCCATGCCGCCTACATCTTCGAGGCGGGCGGGCACCTGGTCAAGAAGGTCACCAACCTCATGGTGGGTGGGCGGGGGAAACGCGGGGGGGGGGGGTAGTGTTTTCCAATTCCCAAATCAATGGGGTGGGTGGGTGGGGGTAGTTCAGTCCAGAAACCAGAAGCGAGACGACCAAGTGAACCCGCCGGGGGGCGTGAGGGGCGCAGGGAGCGGGTGGGCGCAAGAGGCACGCAAGGGAATGGGGCGGGCGGGCGCGGCAAGGGGGCAGGGAGGCTGGGAGGCCTGGTCGCGTGAGGCACGGGTGCAACCTTTGGGTAATCGCTGGTCGATGCCGCACAATCGCACAGACTCTGCGCAATCTCTGCGCCGCCAGCCCACAGCAACTCGGCCCTCGCTACTGCTCACCGCTCACCGCCACCACCGCTCACTACTGCTCACCGCTCGCCCCCAGGTGAACCTCATCGCGCACCCGGCCCAGCGCCCGCCGCAGCGCGAGCTGCGCCCCTCGCCGCTGGACTTGGCGGCATTCCCGCCGCAGGCCACAGCCACCGCCGACACGGCGCCGCCGCCGCAGGCAGCAGCAGCAGCGGCAACGGCGCTCCAGCCACCGCTGCCGGGAGGCGGCGGGGGAATGGGGGCGTCAGTGCGGGGGCCGTCGCCGGCCCGCGTGCCGCCGCCGTACCAACCGCCGCTGTACGGCGGCCCCGCGGCAGATGGCGGCGGCGGCGGCGGTTTCACAGTGAACCCGCTGGCGGCCATGGCGGCAGCGGCACCCGCGCCGCCGCAGCAGTCGTACCAGCCCCCGCCACCGCCGTACCAGCCGCCGCCGCCGCCGCCGAATCTCATGGATCTTGCGCCGCCACTGCCGCCGCCAGCCGCCGCCATGGCGAGCGCGTACGAACCGCCGACGCCGTCATTCGCACCGCACGTGCCGGCAGTGCCGCCGCCGCCGTCTGCGGCGGCGGCGGTGAGTACGGCAAGTGCCCAGCTGGCCGGGCTGAGCCTGTCTGGGCAATACCAGCAGCTGCAACAGCATCCATCACATCAACAGCAGCAGCAGCAGCAGCAACCAGCGGCGTCGTGGGGGCAACTGCCGCCGCCGCCGTCGGCCGCGCCAGACCTGCTGTGAGAGTGACGCGGCAGCTCTGGGGTGCCACCTGCGGTACCGTTGGAGTGCTTGGTAGCGCCGGCTGTTATCTGGTGTATGGAATGAGGGGCTGAGTCTAGCATGCCACTCGGGTAGGCAGGAGTGGCGGCCGGTGCGGCAGGCTGTGGTGGCGGCGCTGGTGCTGCGGCTGATGTGATGAATCACGCTATTGCGGTGCTTTTGCTCGCGCGCGTGGTGGCGGCCGTCATGGCTGGAATTCTAGCAAGGCCCTGCATTTGCGGGTGTATGGCAGCTGCCTGGTGGTGGTGGGCTGCTGCTCTGGGTCACGCCCTGGTGGTGGTGGGCTGCTGCTCTGGGTCACGCCCTGGTGGTGGTGGGCTGCTGCTCTGGGTCACGCCCTGGTGGTGGTGGGCTGCTGCTCTGGGTCACGCCCTGGTGGTGGTGGGCTGCTGCTCTGGGTCACGCCCTGGTGGTGGTGGGCTGCTGCTCTGGGTCACGCCCTGGTGGTGGTGGGCTGCTGCTCTGGGTCACGCCCTGGTGGTGGTGGGCTGCTGCTCTGGGTCACGCCCTGGTGGTGGTGGGCTGCTGCTCTGGGTCACGCCCTGGTGGTGGTGGGCTGCTGCTCTGGGTCACGCCCTGGTGGGCTCGAGCTGGAGAGGTGTACCTAACTACCCACCCCCTGTAGCTGTAGGGCGTGTGCTGTCGTAGCAACGTAGCTTGGCCTGCTGGCCAGGCTTCTGCAGGAGTTGTTCGATGGAACTGTGCAAGCGAAGTCCCGTAGTGTGTAGGAACATCCCAGACCCAGCAGTCAAGAAACAATTTGCAGACAGGAGCGCGCGGTTGGTCGAACGCTGGAGTTGTTTGGAGGTGTGGAGGTTTGCGCGGCCGCAGTGGTTCCTTGGATCCTTGTGGCATTAAGGCAGGCAATTGTTATCAGACGTGACCCTCTTGCACCCGGGACAGGTGCCGCAGTAATGCAGTTATGCAGTATGTATGCGCGGTCTCACAGCCCGCTCGCTCATCTCGCGTGCTCCAGTCATCCCTCCGCATGTGCGCACTCACTCCTTCCCTGACACTGCACTGTCAGCCCAGGGGCACACAACGCTCCGGCGCCCGGCCAGCCACGAACTCAGGACTCGCGCATTGACTCGCGCGCACATGCACAGCCACACTGACCGGGCACGCACATGCGCACACTTGGGTGCGCACCCATCCAGTCGTGGTCAGGAGTCAGGACTTGGCCCCGCCCGGGCCGTAGGGTTAATATACACCAGCCCAAACTACATTAAAAAGGCACACACGTGAGCAAGCCGGCCAATTCTTATTCCTGCACTGCGCACTGAACGAGTGCGCTGTCTGTATCGATGCACACATACTAGAAAGCTACCATGCCCGTGTGTGGCTGCCTGCGGCCGCCTCTACACCGTGCTCGCTTCATGGGGGAACACGCGCACACCTTTCCGAGGGCGCCCAACCGACTCCTGGGGCCCCCCCAACGTACAGCAGCTCGTATTAAATGTGTAATGCTATCAATACTCTCCGCTCTCATTGCTGGGGGTAACTCGCCCAGCCAGCCACAGCGGCTCCACCGCATTGCCACAGGCGTTGGGTGAGCGCGCTGTGTCTCGCCGCCCCGTTCAACCTCGTGACGCTTTCACCAAACGCGAAGCATTTCTACGCGAAGCATTTCTACGCGAAGCATTTCTAACGGACACTAACGACGATAACTAATGTACGATACCGCACTTATTGGACGGCGCACGTACGCAAACGACAGACAACGAAGCTCCACCTCACATATTGTCCCACCGCACGGCCGCGTGACACCGCCGCGCCCCGCCAGCGCCTTTCGTCCATGGCCGTCATCGCACGTCCCTTGCGACGCCGGCTGCCTGCATGCGCAATCAGCCGAGTCGATGAGGGCATGCGTGCACCGCGAGCACAAACAGCTGCTGCGGTGCGGCCTATCGCGCACACAGGCTCAGCCACCGGCACGCAATGCTTGTCCAGCCGCACTATCATGGCGCTGGCTGAACCACGGCGAGCATTATCGCAGCCGCTCAATCGCGTCTGCCTCATCCTGTTGTGGCGGGCCACGCGTGCACTGACTGCGCCACCCCATCCACACCGGAGGCTCCAGCGCCAAATGAACCCACCGGCGCCCTCCGACTGGGGCCTCATTCCCCGCAGGGGTCGGACATTGGCCCGAAACCCTGTTGTGAGAGAGGCCGACAAGCCTGCTGCCAAGCTGTATCCATGTACACACACGTCTAAACGCCCTCCTTCCAAGCAACACCCGAGGGATATCAAGGTATCACCCACAAATGCGCCGTGATTGTGTATGCCTGCCTGTGTGGGTCCGTGTGCAGTCACGACTTCATGGCCGCATGCATCAATCCTGCAGCGCTGTGACTTTGCACCCGCATACTCCCCCGGTCTCGTCCCAGACAGCAGCACTCCCGTCCCCCAAATACTTGCGGCCGCCTCATGCAGTATGCCAAAACAGGATATGCGTATCAATCCAACCCCTGTCAACTCCGCAACTTATATATGTGATAACAAGCTGTGGCAATAACAACTGCAACAAGAGCCATGCCAGGCTTGCGGACAGGGTTAGAAGCTTCATCCGCGCATTCGTCACCGTCCGCACCCCCGCACCGCCGTGATGCAACTCATCCAGCCACCCCGTTCCAAGCATCAACTGTCAGAAACTTGTTTGCGACAAACGCAGACTGTCCAATAATACAAACGGTATGGAGCCCTTGCACCGCGCCCCTGTAAAGCCTCCCGCTCAAGCACTCCCACGTGTGCACGAAGCGCCCTCCGACTGATGAGATCCAAGTGACACATGAATATCGCACGGTTTGACAATGCTCAACGCATGCGGTGTAACGTCCAACCA
Source organism: Chlamydomonas incerta (assembly GCA_016834605.1). Classification (NCBI taxonomy): domain Eukaryota; kingdom Viridiplantae; phylum Chlorophyta; class Chlorophyceae; order Chlamydomonadales; family Chlamydomonadaceae; genus Chlamydomonas; species Chlamydomonas incerta. The sequence goes on from JAEHOC010000041.1 coordinate 523,894, forward strand.
ACTTCAACCGTATAAGCTCCCTCGCCGCCCCAAGTAGCACTCGCACGCGGCAAAACACAACGGTCTTTCCCACTCTCTTGATGATGGCGCAAACCATCTTTTAAAAAATGCATTATTTTGTGCAGCAGGAAAGGGCCCTTTCGCTGCTGCGTATGGCACACTCCTGTGAGGCCTAGCGTGCAAAAAACGCTGCTACGAACCGCATCGCAGCGACCTAGCCCCATGGCCCCAGTTCTTGCAGTTTTTGAAGTTTCTTCCGCCTGCCCGTCCCGGCCCCTTTCCGCCCCCGCAGACACCGCCTCCTAGCATGCAGCACGTCGCTGCGTGCACGAGGCCGCACTCGCACCTGGGCGGCCGCATGGCACTACACACCCGCGCACTCTTGCAGCCTGCATACCTACAGCTGCACTGCGACGCTTGTCGAGTTGCGTGGCGGCAGCGGCGGTGCGGCCTCTGCAGCCGGGCTTGCGACGTGGGGCGTGCTGCTGTTGCTGCCACCAGCACCACCGCCACCGCAGCCGCCGCCGGCGGAAGCCGCCGCAGCGCCGCAACTGGACGCCCACTGCGCCGGCTGGGCCAGCGTGGGCTGCTGTGCGTGCGCGCACACCAGCGGCTGCTGCTGTCGCCACACCTGTTGCTGTGGCCGCATCTGCTGCTGCTGCTGCTGTATCTCCTGTTGCTGCAGGAGCTGCTGCTGCACCAGCAGCTTCTGCTGCATCACCTGTAGCTGCCGCAGCGCCAACTGCTGCTGCCGAAGCGCCGCCGCAACGTGCTCCGGCAGCAGTGGCTGCGGTGCCACCATGCCGGCTGTAGCAGCACCCGCCGAAGTGGCGCCCAAAGTTGCTGGCGCTGGCGCCGGTTCGAGATGCGGCCCGGCATTGGCTGTGGCCGGCTGCACCAGCTGCGGCGGCCGAAGCAGCGACGGCTGAAGCAGCAGCTGCGTCTGCAGCGATGGCAGCAGCCGCGCTTGCTGGAGCAGCGGCGGCGGCGGCGCCAGCGGCGGCGGCTGGGGCGCTGTTCCTGATGAGTGCGGCTGCCACGGAGTGCCGCCGCCAGGGGCCACCGTGGCTGTGAGCGGCAGCAGCGCCATCGCTGTCCCGCTGGAGGCACGACGTACCGGCACATCGGCAGCAGCAGCAGCGGCAGTGGCGCGACGCTTGGCAGCTCGCTGTCGCGACGCCTGCGTCCTGGCGCCCGCGCCTGTGCCCGCCCTGCGGCCTCCACCAACGGCCGCCGCAGCACCGGCGCTCGGTGCCTCTCCGTGCACTACTGCAGCTGCAACACCCGCAGCTGCGGCGGCAGCCGGCGTGGCGGCCCCCGTGTCATCCGTGGACGCCACAGAGTGGCTGCGCTTGTGCCGACGATTTGGAAAGCTGCCGCCGCCGCCGCCGCCGCCGCCGCCGCCGCCGCCGCCGCCGCCGCCGCAGGCCCCTCCGCCGCCGTCGCCACGGCTACCAATGCTGTAGCTACAGCCCGTGTAGCCGAGTGCAGCTGCGGCTGCGGCGGTGCCTTGCGTCGTGCTGGCGCCGCTTCCGGATGAACCCGCGATCGAAGGCGACGGCGAGCGGTGTGTCCTGCCGGCGGCATCGGCGTCCGCTCCCGAGTGCTCGCGCCCGCACGAGGTCGCTGCTGCCGCCATCACGGGGGCGGCCGCAGCCCCCGCTAGCTCGGTCAGGCTGCTGGTCACGGACTGCGCGCGGCACACCGAGGAGCCGAGCGCCCGCCGCTGGGGCTCTGTCGTTGGTGCCGCTGCCGTTGCTGCCGCTGTCGTTGCGAGTGCCCCTGCGAGTGCTAGGGCTGAAGCCGCTGGTGCTGGTGGCGGCGGCGATGCGGTCGCTGCTGGTGTCGGTGCAGCCGGCGGCGTTGTTTGGCGCCCCGGTGGAGGGCAGTCACACGGGCCCGAGCACGGCGCAGCAGCGCTAGCGCCGTTCGCCGGCTTGGCCACAACCGCCAGGACGTACTGCGCGTGCTGCTCTGCGCCCGCCGCGTCAATTCGCTCACGGTCCTTGGAGTCCAGGTATTTGAGCGCGCTGATAATAGTATCCTGAATCGTTTGCGCCTGCGCCCGGGCACGATACGCGAGGTTTACGTGACCATGGACCCACCAACCATTTGGCGAGGGTTTGGGAAAAACCTAGTCGCTGCCCCCATGACCTCTGCATCTAACGATACTAGATAGATATGCCGAAACAGCAGTCAACTTGCCTGGCTGACCAGCTGCCCCAAATGCGACGTGAGCTCCTTTTGCAGGCCAACCTGCATGCTCAGTCGCGATTGCATGAACATTAGCAGCTCCGCCGATTTAAGTTTGCGTATTCCTTCTCTCTCTGCGTCGGCGTCGCCCATGTCAATCGTGGGTCCGCCTGCAGAGGGGCAAAAAATTTGCGCCCAAAGCGATTTGAGGCAGTTGCATAATGATAGCAGCGTCATGCGCCTGGAGACTCGAGGGATGCGAGGAATGCGGCCCCGAAACGCTGTCGCCTTTTCCCCCGGACCGCTACCGCAGAGCGTTGCATTTGCACACGCCAATACGACACTCGCCAGTATAGCGCTGTGTTTCTTGACGGCGCTCCGGCTGCGTGCGCTCAACTAACGACGCACAAGTGCCGCGTCCTCTCCTCGCAGATCAGCGGCAACCCGCCAAACTTATACTTCTGCTATGCTACAGCTCAAACCATGCGTATGCAAAAGATTTCGAGCTAGACCGTGTGTGGGCCTCGGGGTTGGAACTCTTTCGCGAAGTCGTTGGCGCACTGCCCGCTGCCGTTGTTTTATTTAAGGTGGTCCGAAACTCCCAATGTGTCACTCACGAAAAAACAAACCCTAACAAAGTGGCCTGCGGGCCCCCCATCGCGCGGAAGTGCCAGCCACGCCACGCAGCCCCGCAGCCTCCCATGCCAACGCCCCCGGCCACCACTGCTATGCCCCGGCCGGCTGAACTTCGGCACTCAGTCTGTCCCATCTGGTATCCTTGCATTCTTGCCTCTTCGACTAGCTGTGCGCAGGTCCAGGCGACAGACCGCCGCCCTGGAGTGCCAGTGTCTGTCCTCACGTACGCGCGCCCAGCCCCCACGCACTCGTGAACAAACCCGGACACACGGACGCACGCACGAAAGAGTGCAAGCTTACAACAGCGGACAGCCCCTCAGCGTGCTCTCCGGTTGCACAGCAACCGAAGTAGGAGCCGCGCAAAACTTTGTACCGTGATTTGCACAACTTCACGGCCAAACAGACGACCGAAGAAGACCGATGCACCACCGGGGCGGGAACGGATTGCTCGCTGGGCGTTGACACACGCCCAGGGCACACGTTCCTGCACACGCCCATTGGCGCCTACCGACCGAGCACGAGGACGAGTAATGGACACGCACCAGGGACACGAACAGACATTATTACACAACCAGCTAACGACAACCCCAACGATTGCGCTATTGCCAGGGGTGCGCTATTGCCGATGGCCCTCAAGATGGCCGTGGACGTTATGCCTTGCGACACCCTCATGCATCCCCATGCGTGCCCCCATGCCCCCGACGCGGTCGACTCCACTCAAACTCATGGCACAGCACCTCAACTACCGTACCCGCATCACCAAAACCCCTTCAAGTCCCGACGGCACTGCGGCATGAAACAAACAAGGCCGAATTCTTTACGGCCAGACAGCGGCATTTTTACCAGCAGCAGCGTTTTCCTTCCATCCCGCACCAGACCTTGTGCAGTGGCCATGCCGGGCAAGCAGCTGCATGGGCCGAGTCTACGGCAGCCGTACGGCGCCATCCGCACCGCGTCAACATGTTCCACCCTTCGCACACACGATTTACGCTACTAGGTTTTACGTTTTCAACGATCAGAGTATGGGGGATTACTCGTTTCCGATTTTGATTGAAACCGTACACACCGACGGCAGTGTTGGTCGAGGCCTGTTGCTGCTGGCCCTTCCTGTCATTGCGGCACTTGCGGCACACGCTCCCCACCTGAGTCAAAAACACACACGCCATATCAATTACGTTCGCAACGGAGTGTCACCACAGCCGTAATCCTATCAGTTTCCTGACATTGAGATGTTTACCACCAACAACGCTTACCACCGGTGCGACAGTAGATGCACCCCCCGCTTCCGTACCTCAAATTTTACCTTTCACGCCCCCTCATTCCAATCAATCCGCCGCCATTAATCCTACAAGTGACCAATCGCTCCTGCATCAACACCAGCGCATAACTACGGACGCAAAACGGAGCAAACCAAAAGAAAAGTCACCCGGAAGTGATACGCCGCAGTTCCGCAATGAACCGCCCGCCCTCATTTCTAAAATCCACCTCAAATGCTGAAATGCAAATTTACAAGACGCGTGCATTTTTATCCGCCGGTGTCATCCCCGCACACCACACCTGACAGCTTAGATTATCACAGCGGTGGCATTGCATCACGTTGAGCTAGCCTGCAGCGGGACCGCCCGCCCGGCGCGACTGCAGGTGCTCAATCATGGAGGAAAGGGTTCCCGGGCCCACATATAATGGAATCGTCAAAGCAGGAGTGAGAATAGTGAGGAATACTGTTGGTCAGAACTTGGGGAACATGGACTCCGCACGTGCGTGTGTGTGTTAAACAAAAACAACGGAACAAAGCCGCCATTCACGTGTGTGTATGTGTGTGCAATCCGTACCAGTCTCCGTACCCACAACGAAATCGGGATCACTACGCACGGAAAAAGCAAAGGCGGAAGTAAGCAACGCAAAAAAGCGGTGCATCACCACTGCCGTAACTAAACACGTGCACCCCCCCCCCCCGCTCCGCCGCACCATCCCACACAAACCGTTGTAATGCCATGCATGTCGCTTGCGATCTGTGGTCAACAGGCCGCAGTTTTGCAAAGCAAGCTTTACAAATGAAAAATGACGTCAATCATACTTGCATCCCACACCTCGGGCTCGCACACCTCCGGCCTCCTAGTGTCAAAATCAGGTGCGCATTACTCCCATGTTTGAACCAACGTCTGGGTGCGGCGGCGGCCGACTGCTGCGGCGGCGTCAAGATATGGTGCAATCAAGCAGCGGCGCGTGCTGCTGTTGCGTGCGTGCTGTCGCTACAAGGGCGGCAGCACCCGCACCTTGATGACCGCCCGCATGTCATCATAGTCACCGCGCGCATCGCCACACCCGCCATCGCCGGCGGGGTTGCCGATTGTGCCGTTGTCGGCGCTGCCGCCGGCGGGGTTGCCCGCCGCCGCTGCCGCCGCCGCGCGTTGGGCAATGCACGATGACGACACAGCAGTTGCAGAGGGCAGTTGCACCGCCCCCCACGGCGCCGCCAGCATTGCTGACAGGTCGCCGCTGCCGCCACCGGTGCCGCTGGCACTGCCCTGCAAAATCACGGCTGCGCCGCCGCCGGCAGAGCGGACGATGCGCGTTATGACTGGCGGCGGCCGTGGAGCGTCCAATAGCGCCCGGCGCTTCGCCTCCTCTGGGCTTATCTCCGCCTCTGCGCTCCCCGCTTTGCCACCCCGCCGCTTCAGCTGCTTAGACTGTGAGCCGCCGCCGCGGCGTGCCTGCTGCTTGCGGCCGGCGCCACCGTTGCCGCCGCCGTTGCCATGCCGCCGCGCCGCCGATGCGATGCCAACCACGGCGTCTTCACGAGACTGCTGCTGCTGCCGCTGCAAGATGGAGGCCCCGAAGGCTGCTGCCGAGTCCTGGGGCTCTGGCGAGGCGTCAGCAGCATCGGTGGCTGTAGCACCATTGAATGCTGGCGCCGCACCCGCCGCCTCCATCTCTTGGCACTGATGGAGGCTGCTGTTGCTGCCGCGTAGAGCCATCAGCGGCACCGCACGCCCAAGCGCCGGGCCCGCTGCCGCAGCAGCTGGCAGCTGGTGCTGCTGCCACTGCTGCTGCCAGCTGATGCTATGTAACATTCCAATATCAGATCCTGCAGAGCAAACCATATCAGCGACGGCGGTGGCAGCAGCTGCAACGGCAGCGATGGGTGCCTCGGGGCTGCTGCTTTTTGAGATGCTGCGGCTGAAACGCTGCGGCTGCTGCTGCAGCAGAGATAGCCCCTGCTGCTGCCGACGCAGCACCTGCTGCTCCCGCGCGAGCTGCTGCTGCTGAAGGAGCTGCCGCTCCTGCTGCTGCTGCCGCTGCCGCAACAAATGCTGCTGCTGTTGGCGCTCGGCTGCCGCCTGCTGCTGCGCCGTCTGCTGCAGGAGCGCCGCATGCGCCGCCGCGCGCTGTTGTGCAGCCGCCATCGCGGTTTCCAGGGCTTCTGCCGCCGGCACGCCTGCGGCGGCGGACGCTGCTGCGGCCCACCTGGCGCTGCTGCAACTGGTAGCCATAGCTGCTGATGGGCGCAGAGCAGCGGTTGCGGTGGTCGCGGCAGATGCAGCTGCGCCACTAGCCGCGCGCACGGCTTGCGCCTTGCGGGCGCTGGCCTCATCGCCACCACCCGTCAGCGCCGCCGCCGTGGGAAGCGGACGTATGCCCGCCGCCGCCGCCGCCACCGCTGCCGCCGCCGCCACCGCCACCTCCTCTGTTAAACGGGCGGCAGCTGAGCCGGCTGCAGCCACGTCCACCCGCCAAGGCAACTCCTGCAGGGACTGCAGGCGCCGAGGGGAAGCGCCGGAGCATGTAGCGGGTCCCGCTCCGCCGCCGACAGCAGCAATGGCGGCAGCAGCAGAAGCAGTAGCAGCCGCCGCTGGCGGCGGGAGTGGAGATCCCCGCCGCAGCTCGAGGCCGCTGGCACTGCCCCCGTCACCTCGGCCGTCCCGCTGCTGTGGCGGGAGCGGTGGCCGCAGCAGGAGGTGGCACGGCGGCGGTGATGCGCGGCTGCTGCTACGGCCGTCACCGCCGAAGGTGGTATGCGTGGCGTAGGGCGCGGCGGCGGCGGCGCTGAAGCCGCCGAAACAATCGCCGCCGCCCTGCGGCTGCCGCCCGGCCGCCGGCCGCGACTGCATAATAAGCGGCTGCTTATCTGCTGCCGCCACAGCAGCGGCCTGTTGCTCTTCCTCATACTCGTCGTCATCGTCCTCCTCGGCGTCCTCCTCGCCGTCAGAGCAGCAGCCCTCCTCCTCCTCCTCGTCCCCGTCCTCAAGCTCGCACGAACTGATTTCGGCGCCAGCAGCAACTGCCGCCGTTGTTGCCAGCAGCGCAAAAGGGCGGCCGGCAGCTGCTGATGCTGGGGCCGGCGATGCGCGCCGCTGCTGCCGTCCCTGTTGTTGCTTGGCGGCAGCAGCAGCATCCGTCGCCGCCGCCGCCGGCGGCGGCGGCAGCATCCGCAGCTGCGGCTGGTGCGACAGGGCCTGCCGCAGCTGCGTCTCCCAAAGCATGTTGCTGCTGCTGCCGCCATCGTCGCCGCCTACGGCGCTGCCGCCGCTACCAGCAGCCGCGGCCAGGAGTAGCAAGTGGAAGAGCTCGTCCTCGCTGCCGCCGCCTGACAGCCCGCCGCCGCCGCCCCAGCCGCAAGTGTCCGCCAGCGTCCTCCTGGCCGGCCTGCCCTCCGCCGCCGCCGCCCTGTGCTCCAGCTGCCTGATGCCCGTCTCAATGTTCAGCTGGATGCTCGCAGCCTGGGTGGGTTCGCACGAGGTGGTTGGAGGAGGGCAAAGGCAACGGCACATGCTTTAGTACAGATTCACACTAAAAGAACTGGCATATATACACACGGCAGGAGAGCCACAGGTGCTCACCGGGGTCTCAGACACGTAAACCCGCTGCCGCTAGCTACGGCCCGCCGCCACCACACCCCCTCGCTCGGCGGTCACGCACACACGCACACGTACGCACACACGCACACACGCGCCTACCTGCAGGATCATGCCCTGCAGCCGCCCGCACAGCACCTGGCTCAGCTGCACCTGGTGCAGGTAGTGCTCAAACAGGTGCAGCACCAGCCGCCCCGACGAGGAGGAACTGCTGGGCGGCGGCGCCCCTACTACTACTACCGCCGCCGGTGGTGATGAGTCGGCCGCCGGCGCCGCTGCCGGGGCTGGCAAGGTAGGCAAGGGCAGCAGCAGACCAGCAGCGGCGGCCAAAGGCGATGAGCGCAGCGAGGTTGCTGGCCGCGGCGGCAAAGGAGACCGCTGCTGGTCGCCGCTGCTACAGCCGTGTGCGGTAGGAGCAGCAGCAGTTGCTGCGGCGGCCGCGTTTGCATCCTGCTGATGGGGAGCGAAGCTACCGCCGGCGCCAGCCGCCCCATCGCCACGCCGCACACTTGGGCTGTCGCTGCATGGATGCAGTACTGCTGGATGCATCATCACGGGGCCGAAGCTGCGGTCGCTGCTGCTGGCGGCGCATCCGTTGCGCCCTGGCGCCGCCGCATCGCTGGCGACGCCGACGACAGCGGCAATGGCGGGGGGCGACGGCTGCTGCTGCTGCTGCTGCTGCTGCTGCTGCGGTTGCCAGCAGGTGTTGTTGCTGCTGGCGCCGTGAGCGAGCCACAGGGCTTGGTCCTAAGTTTAGTGGCAGGAAGGGGATGGGCAGGCATCAGGCACTTTCACCGGTACTTTATTTTTAAGTAGTCACGCTTGAGTAATAAGGTAGGCGGGGGCCAACGCGCACACAGCCGCCGCCGCCGTACGTGGATCGGGCTAGGCGCTGGCCTCCTTGACACCAACGCTGCGCGCCGCCGGTGCCGTACTTCAACAGCTGGGAATGAAGAGTCGCACCTCCCAATCACTTGGGCGTCCTAATGAGCACCAGCAGCAGTAATCAGGGCTGCCTATCTATTCGTGAATGTCGTGATGCATGCGCGAGCGATCGCACGCACAGCTTGCGCCACCCGCCTCTACACGCACAGAAGCGCTGGCAAGCAGGATGCACGCACGCCGCCGGCATGCGCTTGCTCTGTGCGTGCGTGTGTGCGTGGGCCACCGCGCGCCGGCCACCGCCAAGCAAGCAAGCGTGCCGCCACGTATGCAAACACGTTTATTCGCGCGCGTGGCCATCTGGATGTATATCCACCAATCCAACCCCACTTAAAGGGCGCCCTAAAGGTTGGCTAACAGGTAAACTGCCCGCTGAGGGTGTGCTAACTGCTGTTAAGAAAGTAAAGGTTTGGTGGCTGCCTTTTGTCCCGTTCACCAGTTAAGTGCCTGTTACCCACTTATTAGTTGCACCTGTAACGCGGGCAGCGAGTGATGAGCCCCTTCCTTATTACCGGCCGCTGACGTGTGCCGCCCCCCTCCCCTGCATCCTGCATCGCCTATCCAACCATCCATGCAACATCCCCCCCGCCGCTGGCTGTTACCCTACCTTATCACGTTGGAGGTAGTAACGACCGTCCGTCGCCGCAGCGGCGGCGTCTGGCGCCGGCTGCAGCTGCTGCCATGCAAGGCCGGAGTCCGGGCACACAGCGCCTAGCTGCATGTCGCCGCGGCCATCACCTGCGTTGACTCGCGCTGCCTGGGCGCCAGCGCTGCCGGAGGTGGCCCGGCCGGCGGGCGTCCAAGCAGTCCAAGTGCCGCCAGCAGCGGAAACCGCAGCAGCCTCCGCAGCAGCGACCGACGACGCTTCGCGGCGCTGTGCCTGGGCGTCATCGCCGCACATACAAAGTGATGTGACTGCAGCCATGCGGCATTATGTGAGTTAAGTTACGCAAGCGCAACGAGTGTCGGAGCGGCATGGCCCATTCCGATAAGGACGCGAACGTCGCAGGCTTCCAAGGGTCAATATGATTTGATGGCTCCTAGATATATCTCCATGAGTATTTATGGACACAAACAGGGTCACAGGCACTTCTCATTTTGTGCTAGCAGTGTACACAGTCGCGGTGCTTACGGTGAAGTGGCGTTGAGCGCGCGAAGACTCCGCGCCAGCTATCTCTGGTCCCAGAAGGCGCTGGGCTTTATAAAAAAAGCGAGTCGGGCGCCTGCGCTGCAGTCTCTCGTCCTCGCTGAAATATCCCCGGAGCGTTTGCGCGACGAGTGCGGCCAGAAGCGCTACAATGCTTATTAGTTGCGCCGACGAGTGAGACACAAAAGAGTCATCATGGCATCACTCAAGAAAGGGATTTGCATCGGCCACGGGACCACCACATGGCCGGCAGGTAAGTTAGGAAGGCCCCAGGACCGACAGCTGAAGCCCGCCTTTCGGCGTTTCGGTTTTCGAGCGCTTGCCTACTACCTCTGATTATTGCGAAATATCTAAAGAGGCTGCGCAGGCACCTCGCGTCGTCGTGGCATTTTCGCGGTTTTGTCGGTCCACTTGCACCTGCTGCGCCTGCGCTTTGCACCTGCGCCTTGCCCCTGCCCATTCACTTCATGAAGTGATTTTTCCACCACGTCTAGGTTGGCGCTTCAGCCACGACCTGCAGGACCCTGCGGCCTTATGCCTCCAGACGGCGCGAGTGCGGCCGCAGTACAAAAACTCCTGACGGCGCCCGCCAGCGTTCATTTTTTGCCGCTACCCCATTGCCCTGCCTGTTGCTAGGTAGCACCGTTTAAGTCCAGCACTGTCACACACGCCCAGCGTACATACCGTCAACGTTGACGCCAAATCAGCAACGCCAAAACGTCTCCAGAGCAAGCGCCAAGTTGCTCCATTGGATCCTCAAATAAACAGCGACTGCAGCACACGGCCGCACTTCACTCCACAGTCCTCAGTGCCACCCGAGCACCCTGCACACGGGTGACGGACAGGCGTACCGGTCCCCACAAAGGCCCACCAATTCAACGCAGCCCCGGCCTGCTTTTTTCTTTACTTCCCCCACCCCTCATCCTGGTTCCCATGCGCACATCAGCACCTCGTCGCGTTTCTAAACTCAGCCGTTGACCGAACCTGTACGGAGCATCAAGACAATGCTTCGCGGGGAAATGATACCGCAAAACACCAAACGGAATTATTCCACCGCAGCACGGCCGGTTGACCGGCTACCCTGCCGGCTGCCCTGCGGCATAAACCGCCGCACCCTCCCGCGCACCGCTCCCACAGACGCCGCTGGCAACCACACATACGGTACGGCACTTCTGCACTGCACTATCCGCACTGCACTTCTGTTCCATTTCGCTACGCATTTCTGCAAATCCCCTTCGCCCATACCACGCACGCATTCACGCACGAACGCGCAGAAACAAATAAACAACCAAACAACACACCCGCACCCGCACCCGCGCTGGCAGTGCGGTCGTGCGCTTTTAGAGGTGCATGCCAATGATGTATGATGCTGAAAGTAATACCTATCCGCTGCATTGCCCATGGCATAAGAAAACATGTGCGTGTCGAGCATGGCGAACCAAAATGCCGCGGAAGCGAGAACCAAAACGGTCTTGATCCCAAACAAGGGCGCGACGTCGCGCGCGCAACAACAATACGCGGCGGTGTTCGTGCCGTTCATAGCTACCCCTGGCGCAGCACGCGCATGTGCGCCCTGATCTCAATGAGAGCTGTACACTTGACCTCCGCCCCGTTGGACTTGGTCCTAGGGTGGGCTGGTACTCAACCCGTTCACCCTCCCGCCGCGGTCGGCTGCTTGGCCTGGCGGCCGTCTAGTTAGTTTGGTCCAGCCTGGGCTGGTGTTCACAACCCCTCTCGCCGCGGTCGGTTGCTGAGGGCCCTGGAATGAACTACCCCTCCCCTCCCAGGCGGCTCACATGTCAATCAGTCGGGACGTACGCCGCCGCCGCCCTCACCACAGGAGGTGCAGTCGCGGGGCGCCCTCACCACAGAATGCACGCACGCCACCACTGCCCTCACGGCCGCCCTCATCACAGGATGTGCAGTAGGGGCGCCCTCACCACAGGACGCACGCACGCCGCCGCCGCCGCCCTCACGGCCGCCCCCCTCACAGGATGTGCAGCGGGAAGTCGTCCTCGTTGTGGCCGCGGTGCGGGTGGCCGTGCCCGCGCTGCGGCGGCAGTACCATGGCGCCGCCGCCGTTGACGGCCATGGCGGCGCCCGCCAGCCCGCCGCCCATGAGCGCGGCGGCGGCGGCGGCGTTGGCGGCGGCTAGGTTGGCGTTGGCCACGTTGCGCAGCAGCTCCTGCGCCGCGGCCCACCGGGAGGGAGGGGGGTTGCAAGTTTCGTACGTCGTGCGAAGTGTAGCAGCAGGGGGAGGGAGTTGGTGGTGTGTAATTCATTCAATCCCAAGATCAACCATTATCAACCATTGTCATTGAGGGGAGTATCGGGTTGGGTGGGAGGCCGGGATAGGAGGAGCTGGCTTGCATTTGGGGTCGTCAGCTTGGCCGCGCAACCTGCTGCTATGACGGCAACAATCTCGCGCCGCCCGCGCCCCCGCCCCCGCCTGCGCTCCGGCCCGCGCTCCCGCCCCTGTCCGCGCTCCCGCCCCCGCTCCCTACCCCGCTCCACCCCGCCCTCACTCCTGCGCCCTCCGCGCGCCCGCACCTTGTTGGACAGGGTGGACAGCCTGCGCCGCTGCGCCAGCAGCAGCCCCGGCCGCGAGCAGGCCGACAGCCCCGACAGCGCCTGCACCAGCTCCTCCGCGCTGGGGCGGCGCCCGGGGTCGGCGTCCAGGCAGCTGCGCGGGGGCGGGGGTTGGGGTTGGGGGTGCAATTGAAGAATACGAAGGGACAGCGTGTCAGCAAACCCTGGCAGCCAGTGGCAGCCGTGGCAGCCAGCCAGTGCGCATCATCATGATTTCACCTGTTGCCAACACCCTACAACTGACCCAAGCTGAGAAACCCCATGAAAAAACGCTTTTCTTCTAACGTGACGAGAGCAATGGGGCAAGGGTCATCCCCTGTCCGTGTGCCCCTGCGCGCGCCCTGCGCGCGGCCCCGGAGGCTCACCGGTGCGCCAGGTTGGTGAACTCGGGCGGTGTGTCGGGCGGGAAGGCGGGCCTGGGCGCGGGGGTGAGGGGGCGAGGGGAGGAGCAGCAGGCGTCCGCCGGGTGCAGGGGATGGAGACCGGGCGGAGGCGGAGGCGTAATGGTGCCCGTGGCACCTGCCGCCAGCAGCCGTGTGCCGGCACGCATCCCCCCTCCCACCCCTCTTGACCCCGCGCCGCCCCCACCCCACGCAGCCCATACACACACACGGACACGGCCAAACCCCGCCCCAAGCCCCACCTGAGCCCCTCCGCCTGCACGCGCTCAATGATCTGGTCGCTGTTGAGGCCCATGTACACCGGCTGGCCGGTCAGGATCTCCCTGCGCGCGAGAGAGCGTTGGGTGTGAGGGATGGGGGACGGGTGATGGGTGGTGGAGGTGGACCGCCGTCCATGCAAACGGGCGGCAGTGGGGAAGGAAGGAAGCGGACGTGGCAGCGCGGCGCCGCGCCGCGCCTGCTGGTCCTTTCTGGCGCCTGGGTGCACACCTGACCTCCCTCGGCGCGCTGCAGGCACCCAGGCCCTCGGCACGCCATCGCCCCTCCAACCGCCAACCGCCAGCCGCCAGCCGCCCACCCACCACATCACGATGCCGAAGGCGTACACGTCCACCGCCACGTCCACCGCCGTCACACCGCCTGCGAGGGCAGGGCAGGGCAGCGCAGGAAAGGGCGGGAGCACGGTTCGGCTGTGCGGCATGAGTTGCTGCACACGCGCTCGACACGACCGGTGGGGGGCAGGACGCGAGAGAGCAGATTGCACTCCCAGCGCGGCGCAGCCGGTGCACTACGATTCCGCATCGTCTCACTCATCATCCAGCAACTAGCAAGCCCCGCCGAATATCCCCCGCCGGCGCTCACCCGGGCCGCGCGTCATGGCCTCAGGCGCCACGTGGGTGATGGTGCCGCTGTAGCGCCGCCGCCGCCGCGCCGTGGCCGCCACCGACGAGGCCACCATGTCCGCCTCCGTCAGCAGCTTGACCTGTGTGTTGTTGTGTTTGTGTTTGTGTTAGGTTAGGTTGGGTTCTGTTGTGCGGTGCGGAAGTGGGTCGGGAGTGGTCGGGCACGCTAGGCGGCCAGTCCAAGCGAGCACGCGTGCACGCCCCCTGCTGCCTGCGCGTCACGAGCCCGGTCGCCGCCCGCGCGTCGCGTGTCCGCCGCCCTCGCTCGCGCCGCCCCGGAGCCGCAGGTGGCGGGTTGTCAGCACCCTAGCGGATACACGCGCGCGCGCCCTCACGACCATGCACCCTCCCGCACCCACGTGCGCCCACGCACGCGCCCACCCACCCCAAGCACTAACCACATGGACGGCTATCCCCCCCACGCACCAGGCCGAAGTCAGACAGCTTGGCGGTGAAGCCGCGCACGTCGGAGGGCGAGCTCTGCGCACCGAGGCAGCACAGCACAGCACGCAGTACAGGGCAGTGCAGCAGTGGCTTTTTACCTTGGGCTCTCTGAACACAACAATGGCTCATATCACACCTCCTGCATACCGCCCCGCGGTCCCTCCGCTTCCTTTGGTCCCTCCTCCGCAGCGCCTGTCCTGCACTGTCTTGCACTGTGCAGCGCCGCGTCCGGCCCGCAAACACGGCCTCGCACACAGCCGGCCTCGCACACAGCCTCTCGAGCGGCCCGCACCTTGAGCAGCACGTTCTGCGGCTTGAGGTCCCGGTGCACCAGGTTGAGGGAGTGCAGGTAGCGCAGCGCCAGCGCCACCTCCAGCAGCGTGAGGTAGATGGAGGACCAGGCGGGCTGCAGCGCGCCGTAGCCGCCTGGGCGGTGTGTGTGGGGGGGGGGGGGGGGAGAGGTGCGAGGGGTGCGTGGCGAGGATGGTTGGAAACGCGGTACCGGTTGCAGTGAAGACCAGCAGCCGAAGTCGTCACGGCGTGGGGGGTGCGTGGAGGGAGGCAAACAGAGCCCGACATGCAGCGGCAAAATGCGCTACTTGTGAGCTGTTGGATCCACCCACCCCGCGCCCATCCGCCCGCCCGCCCGCCCGCACCCACCCTTGATCTTCTCCTTGAAGACGCCGTTGCGGATGGCGTCTGACAAACAGCCCGCGTCGCAGAACTCCATCAGGATCACCAGTGCCTTCTTGGGAGCCGGAGCCGGGTGCGGCTGCGGCTGGGCGGCGGCGGCGCCGCCGCCGCCGACAGCGCCTGCGGCAGCAGCAGCGGCCTTCAGGGGCGCCAGCCGAGCCGCACGCGCCGCCGCAGCAATGGGCCCCAGGGCTGGCGCGGCCCCGGGCCCCGGGCCACCGTCCGCCGGCTCGCCGGGGCCGCCGCCGCCCGAGCCGTCGCTGCCGTCGTCGTCGTCGCCGCCTCCGCCGGCGGCCGCGCCGGGTGGCGAGCTGCCCACCACGCCGCCCACGCCCGCCTCCGAGTCGGTGGCGACCTCAGAGGCCACGGGGGTGAGCACGTCCAGCTGCTGGGCCTGTGCGTGGAGGTGGGGGGCGGTGGGTTGGGTGGCGAGAGGTCGGGTGAGGCACGGGTGCTGGCTGCGCTGCGGTGCGGTGCATTGCTCGTTGCGCCAGAACAGGGACAAGGAACGCACTGCGTGCAACACCGCAACGTGTCTAGTCTAGCTTGGTTTAGCTTGGGCTGGTATTCACAACTCCCCCCCTGTGCCCTTCCCGGCCTCCGCGCGGCCGCACCTGCGACGGCTCGTGCGGCAGCAGGTAGATGGGCGGCGCCGCGCCCGACAGCCGCGCCTGCACCGGCGGGATCTGCACCGTGACGTCCGTGAAGAACGTGAGCACCTGCAGTGCGGGTGGGGAAGGCGGGGTAGGGGGCGGCGGGTTGCAAGGATGGTTAGCAACGCGGTGCAGCAGGGGGGGGGGCGAAAGGCAAGTGACGGACCGGCCGGCTAAGAGTTGTCGCTTGGGCAGACCAAGACCGGCCCCTGCCGCCAGGCACACCTTTCCGCTCCCAACCCCCTCTTGTGCTGGACCGCCGCCCCCACCCCGCACACCTGCACGATGTTGGGGTGGCTGCGAAGCGCGGAGCGGGTTGGCGGCGCGAGGCGTGTGGGTAGAGGAGGAGGCGGGAGCAACAGGTGGGCAGGGGGGAAGGGAGGCAGTGAGGCAGTGTCCGCGATGTTAAAGCAGTCCCGCAAACACACACGCACGCACGCGCAGCACGGACAGGCACACGCGCTCACGCACAGTCACACGCACACGCAGCACGCACAGTCACAGGCACGCGCACACAGTCACACGCACGAACACACACGCAGCACGCTCACCTGACGGTGCTCAGCACGGCCAGCTCCACGGCGTTGCGCAGCACCTCGGTGCCCTCCAGCTCGCGCTCCAGGATCACCTGGGCAGTAGCAGCAGCAGCACACGGCAGCAGGGGCAGGGTCCAGGAATTCACAATCAATTGTGACCAGATATTGAGGAGGGTTGCAGGGGTGGTTGGGGAGTGCGTGGCGGCGGATACCAAACGTAACATAAAAGTAAACTTGCCCCCCCCCCCCCCGGCTGTTCCCCGAGATGTCTACCGTCTACCACTTCCTTGACTAACGATGAATCCAACCCCTCCGCCCCCACCTTGACCGCCACCTCGGTGCCCTGGTACATGCCCAGATACACCTGCGGGCGTGCGGGCGGGTGGTGCGGGGTGTCAGTGAGGCAAGGCGCGTGTGTGCGTGTGCATGTGCAAGTGTGCGCGCGCCTCGCAGCCGCGAGCCGCCGCGACATGCGCCCCGTGAGAGGCAAGCAGACGCGACCCGCTCTCGCCTTCGCCCGCATACACCCCAAGCCCCAGCAGCTTCAGTTTCTCCCTTGCAGCGCTTCTGTTACCTCAGGGGATTGGTTCACAGTTAACCCAACGCCCCAACTCCCCAAGCCCCCACCCCCCAGCCCGCCCCCCGCCCCACCCCCCGCCGCCGCCCGCACCGTGCCGAATCCGCCGCTGCCGATCTTCTCCATCATGGCTATGGAGCGCAGGTCGTCGGGGCGGCTGAACATGGAGTTGTAGGACACACTCATGCGCTGGGCCTGCTGCACCCGGTCCTGTGGGGGGGGGGGCGTGAGGGGGGGGCGTGTGTGAGAGAGGGAGCGGCCACAGGCGGGCGGAGGCAGGGGTCTGTGAGCACCAGCCGGTAAGCTACTCCGGTAACAAACCCCACTACCGGTACCTGTCCCCCTCCGGTCCGCTCCGACCCCTTGGCCCGTCCCTGTGCTTCCGGCGCCGCCCACCCACCCACCCACCCGCGCCCACCCACCCTCACACCCACCCACCCCGCCCACCTGCACGCCGCTGATGAGAGCGCTCATGCGCTTGCCCGTGAACGACCGGCTCATCATGAACGACGCGCCGCCGCCGCTGCCGCCGCCGCCGCCGCCGCGCATGCGCGGCGAGGCCCCCGACGTCGCCGCCGGCGAGCCGCTGCCGCCATAGCCGCCATAGCCGCCGCCGCCGGTGGGCACCGCCAGCGGCCCCGCGCCACCGCCGCCGCCGGGGCTGCCAACCGCCATGGCCTTCTCGCTGATGGAGCGCATTGAGCCCGACCTGGGTCGGCCGCCGCTGTCCACGTGGACGCCGCCGTCCGCGCCGCCGCCGCCGCCGCCGCCGAGGCCGTACAGCGCCGACAGGCGGGAGAACTGCAGCTGCGCGGAGGAGGAGGAGGCGGCATGCTGACCGCCGCCACCGCCGCCGCCGCCGGGGCTGCTGCCCTGCCCCAGCCCCAGCTGCAGCTGGCCGGTGGTGGTGCTGGCGCTGCCGCCCGGCGTGGCGGCGGCGGAGGGCGGCGGCATGCGCGGGGAGGAGGGCCGCAGGAACGGCGACGCCGCCGCGCCGGACGCCACGTCCGGGCCGCCGCCGCCGCCGCCGCCTGCTGGTGCAGCTCCTGCTGGGCCGGCGACTCCGGCTATGTAGTCGTCCACGCTGCCGTGGCTGTTCAGCATGGCGCCTGGCGGGCGGGGTGGGAAGGGCGGCATGGAGGGGCGTTTGTCTGTTTGTCAGCAGCGCTTTCACCCCAGCCCTTCACACATTCACACAACCCTAAAATCTCATCCCCCCCCCAGCCCAACCCCCTCCCCCCCCCACCCGACCCTCCTCCACCCTCCCACCCTCCCCTCCAGCCTCCAGCCTCCAGCCTCCGCCGCGGCGCGCTCACCCAGCTGCTGCGCGGTGCTGCGCAGCACGATGGTGCGGTCCTTGGGCTGGCGGCTGACCTTGCCGCGGTCCAGCACGTCGCGCTGCAGCGCCGCCCACTCGCCCGCCAGCTCGGCGCCCAGCTTGGCGCCCACCAGCGGCTCCAGCGCGCGTAGCAGCTCGCGCAGGCCCACCAGCAGGTCCTGATAGGCCGGGGGGGGGGGGGGGGGTTGCAAAGATGGTACATAGAAGGGGGGGGTTGCAAGGATGTTTGGAAAAGCGGTACAGGTGCACTGAAGACTGCGTGTGTGTGGGGGGGAGGGCGAGTGGACAGGGCCGGCAGGCCGGGTGGATCGGGGTGGAAGGGGGAGGGTGGAGAGGGAGGGCTGGGTTGCTGAGGAGGCTAAGAAGCCGGGAGGCTAAGAAGCCGGCAGGCGGCGGGTTTGTGACCATCCAGCACGGGCGTGCACCTTCGCACCTCCACCGGCCCCCCAGCCCCCAGCCCCCAGCCCCCAGCTCCCAGCCCCTGCCATGACATACGCCGCACACCACAGGCCACACGCCCCACGCCGCACACCGCCCGCCGCACGCTGCGGCCACACCCACCTGCAGCACCGCGGGCGACGACGGCCCCGACGTCAGCAAGTAGAAGGCCAGCAGCGGCTGACCCGAGCGCAGCACGCCGCCCGCGCCCACCAGGCCGCCGACACCGCCGCCCCTGGTGCCGCCGCCGCCGCCACCACCCGGGGACACCAGGCTACCACCACCGCCGCCGCCGCCGCCCACGCCGCCGCCGCCGGTGGTGTGCGACGCGCGCGTGCTGTGCGTGGGCTGCGACGACGTGCGCGCGCCGCCGCACGCGCTGATCACCTCCATCCCGCCGGTGCCGGTGCCGCCGGTGCCGGTGCCGGTGGCATGGACGGTGATGGCGTCGGCGGGCTGGCCGTCTGCTGACAGCAGCAGCTTGCGCGCCGACGGCCCGGAGGCCGCCGGCGGCGCGCCGCCGCCGCCGCCAGCCGCCGCCACCGCTGCAGCCGCCGCCGCCGCGGAGGCCGCCGCCGCGATGGCGGCATGGCCGGCTGTGCTGAAGGGCGTGGCGGGCGCGCCGATGGCGGGCGGCACGAGGGCGCCGGCGCCGCCGCTGGAGAGTGCCCGCGTGACCTGGCTGTAGCTGCCGCCGCCGCCGCCGCCCACGCCGCCGCCGGCTGTTGTTGCCGCGGCCGCAGCCGACACCGTGGCCGCGCCCACCACCGCGCCAGCCGTGGCCGGGTTGAGCGTGCTCGTTTTCCAGGAGGGCCGCTTCGCGCCGGGCGGCGGCGTGCCGGCGGTGGCGCCGCCGATACTGCCGCTGCCGTACGCCGCATTCATCAGCCCGCTCACCAGCCCACTCACCAGGCCTCCGCCGCCTCCGCCGCCGTACAGCGGGCTGCCGCTGTGCCCCTGCTGCCCCGGCGCGCGGCCGGACAGCCGCCGCGGCGGGACGCCGTGGCCGTACCCGCCCGCCCGCCCCCCGCTCGCGCTGGGGATGCGGGTCACCCCCGCGCCCGCGCCGCTGCCCACGTCCCCAGCGCCGCCGCCGGCGCCTCCCGCGCCCCCGCCTCCGCCTCCCGCACCCCCGCCAGCCGCCGCCGCCGCCGCGGCGGCGGCGGCGGCGGAGGCGCTGCGCTCCCACATGACCGCCAGCAGCATGGCTGTGGTGTGACCGGTGGTGGCGGCGAGGAAGACGTCGGCGTTGGGGTTGGCGGGGTTCTGCATGAACGACACGCAGTCGCCGATCCACACGCCCGCGCGGTGCGACAGTGCCTCGCCCAGCAGCGTGTGCTCGGTCAGGTAGGTGGTGCCCTCCACCTGACGTGGCGGGGGGGGGGTGCAAGGGTGTTTGGAAAAGCGGTACAGGATGCACTGAAGACTGCCGACGAGTCGGGGGAGGCGGAAGAGGGTTGCATTCACGACTAGTTAAGGAAGTGGCAGGCGGGGGCGGGATGAGTTCATTCCAGAACCCAATGCAAGGACGGTTGTAAAAGCAGGCGCTGAAAGGCCAGGCAGGAGCGGCTGCACACGTCGCAATGCGTCGCGGTGCCCCCGCTATCGTATTGCTTCCATCGCCTTTGCCTGGGCTGCATTTAGTTCGGCTTAGTTTGGGCTGGTATTGACACCAACCGCTCCCCACGCCGCCGCCGCCGCCGCCGACCCCCCGGCCCGCCGCCGCTGCCCACCTGCATCAATTGCGCCTGGCTGAAGTTGGAGGGCGCGCCCTGGTCGTAGGGGCTCCACAGCCCCGGCTCCCGGCCGCCGCCGTCGCCCGTCAGGCTGGTGCCGCCGCCGCCGCCGCCGCCCTGCCGCGGCGTGAGCGGCTGCACCGCCTGCATCAGCATGGGGCTGCCGCCGGTGCTGCCGCCGCCCAGCGCGTGGCTGAGCCCCAGCCCGCCGCTGGTCATGCGCTTCACAAGCAGCGCCTGCACCGCCGCCGCGCCCACGGCGGCGCCGCCGCCGCCGCCGCCGCCGCCGCCGCTGGCTCCGGGCTCAGGGTCTGGCACCAGGTTGGCTGTGGAGTGCATCTGCAGCTGGTACTGCAGCGCCAGCGCCGCCAGGTGCGGGTCGGCGGAGGCGCTGGGCGACAGCACCGACAGCCGGGCCATGCTGCGGCGCGGGGCGGAAATAAACAAACATACAGGGGCACACACACAGGGTCAGGTGCTCAGCTCGGCAGGTAAGAGAAGTGTAGCGGGGTAGGGGGGCAGAGGAAGGGCGCGGCTTACCAAGGAGGCAGGATACGCGGAACACGGATGCACGGCATGGCAAGTCAGGTACACCCGCGGCGCAGCCCAACAGCACACCCGCGGCGCAGCCCACTGCCACCCGCAAAGCCACACACACACACGCGTGCACCGCACGCACAGTCTCTTGTTGTCGTTTTCCTTTGTCCTCTCTAACACGCGTGCACACGCACACGCAGCCCCACGCACCGGCCGCGCGGCGTGTGCATGCCCGGCACGGGGCCCGAGGCCACGCCGCTGGACACGCCGTCTTGCCCCGGCGGCTGCAGCGAGGTGCGCCCGAACTGCACCGCCCAGCCGCCGCCCATGCTGCCGCCGCCGCCCGCGCCGGCCCCGCCGCCGCCCCGCAGGTGCGCGCCGCTGGGCACGCCGCCTGCGCCGGCTCCGCCGCCCCCCGCGCCTCCCCCTGGCGCGCCCACGGCGCCCGCCGGCCCCGGGCCCAGCATGCCGCCGGCGCCGCCGTCGTCTATGGCGGAGGGCAGCACCGAGGGCTGCGCCGCCAGCGCCTCGTCGAAGATGATGGCGCAGGAGGCGTCGGCGGCCACGCAGGCGATGCGGCACGTCAGCCGCACCTGGTGCAGCTTCTCTGTGGCGTAAAATGGGCGGCAGGGGGGGTGCAGAGGTGGTAAGAGGGGTGCAGCAGGAGTGTAGCAGGGGAGGCGCAGCCGTCCAGCAGCGACGGGTGTGTGGTAAGTTTGAAGTGCCCCGGGGATGCTTTAGGCGCCAGGTCACCCCAGCAAAAGAGACAATCAGAGCCCCATGCGGCCGTGACAGAGCCCCCGCCCATGCCACACACGCGCGCGCTCGCCGCCCCCGAGCCCCACACCCCCCGCCCACCACCCGCCGACCACCACCCCGCCCTGCACGCACCGCTCTGCAGCCGCACCACGCAGCGCGACAGCGTGCGCACCAGCTCGTCCAGGCTGCACGGGCGTGGGGGAGGTTGTAAACACCAGCCCAATCTAAACCCATGCGAAACTAGACAAGGGCATGGGAAGGGAGGGGGGTTGGGGACAGTGGTCGGTGTGGGGGCCCCAGCATGGCCCGGGTTGGCCCACCCACCCCGCCACCCACCCAAACACCCACACCCACATGTGCAGGCCCCCACCTGTCCACGCCGCACAGCTCCTCCACCACGCCCGCGTATCCGGTCAGCTGCCGCTCCCTGAACAGGCAGCCGCCCATGAAGGCGCACACCAGCTCCAGCGCCGTGCGCCAGCTGCGAGGCCGGGGGGGGGCGTGCATCCATCATTGTTTAGGACGGCGGGGGGTGCATCAACTGCCCACCGCCCTGTGCCCGCTGACCCTGCGCAGCCCGGCCGGCGACCATCCTTGCGACCCCCCACCCTCACCGCCCCCGAGCCCCCCTAAGCCCCCCCAAACGCCCTCCAGGCCGCCCCAAGCCCCCCCAAGCCCCGACCCACATCGGCGCCGCGAACTTGTCCGGCTCCTCGTCCGCCACCGTCAGCACCGCCACCGTGTCGGCGCCCACGCTGATGGCGCACGCCACGAAGGCCGCCAGGCCCCCCTGCGCCCCGCCGCCGCCGCCGCCGCCGCCCAGCCCCTGGCCCGAGGCCTGGCTGGAGCCGGGCGGGCCGTGGGCGGGGCTGTGGTGGCCCATGAATGCGGCCAGGCCCGCGGTGGCCGGCGCCTGGCCGTGCTGGCCCGCGCCCGCCGCGCTGCTGCTGCTGCCGCCGCCGGCGCTGGCCGCGCGCAGCAGCGCCCAGTCGGGCGGCAGCGGCGGCTCGGCGGCGGCGGCGGCAGGGTCGGCCGGGACGCGGCGGTGCAGGAAGCGCTGCGCGGCGCGCGGGGAGGCAGCGAGGGCGAGGGCCACTTCAGCACCTGAGGCCTGAGGGCCCCTGCCACCGCGTGGTGCGCCCTTGGCGGCAACCGGGCGGCGAACGCTTCCATCCTAGTAGACTGTAACACTAAACACCCGGATCACTAAACGCCCGGACGAAGCCCTATTGCGCCCTCCCTGCCCCTTCCCCCTAGCAGCTCCCAGCCGCCCGACTGCGCCCACCTGCTGCCCCGCCACCAGGAAGCAGCTGGGGGCGGCGGCGGCGGCGCCGTCCAGGCCCTGCGGCAGCCCCACCGGACAGGCGCGCGCCAGGCGGCCGCCCGCCGTCAGCGGCAGGCAGGTCAGGCCGGTGGGCGAGAACACGGCGGCGCTGTGTGGGGCGGGGTGGAGGGGAGGGGCGGTGGGGGGGGGCATCGGGAGTTGAACAAGCGGGGGAGGGGGAGGGTAGACAGCCAGGTCAGGGGCGTGTGTCACAAGCGGGGAGGCAATTGGCAGAGGAGGGGAAGCGACGGTGCTGGTTGGAAAGCTGTCCTGCCAGTGCTTGGCAGTCCTGTGATGCCGTACGCTCATGCACGCTGCCCATCGCCGGTAGGAAGCAAGCTGACAATGCGTGCTGGCGTGCGTAGTTGCGGCGCTCCTCCGCCGCCCCGCCGGCATGCACACGCCACTGCCCCGCACACGCCACAGCCACAGCCACGCCGCCCCAACCCCCTTGCCCCAACCCACCTGACGTACGCCACGCGGAAGTGCTCTGCCAGGATGCCGCACAGCCGCGAGAGCTGGTGGTAGCTGCTGCCGGGCACCCCCGAGCAGGCGCGCATCACGTCGCCCAGCTGCGACGTTGGGTAGCAAATAGCAAATTGGTTGAGGGGAGGGAGTCAGGACAGCAAGCGTGTATGTATGGTTGCTGAAACTGGCTGCAGGAGGCTGCGTTCAGACAGGAGACGCAGGCAGGTTGCGGTGGCGAGCCACTGGCAGCCAAAGGCTTCGCGCGCAGTGCACAAGGAGGTCCTGGAGGTCCGGGGTGGGCCCCCGTCTACGAAACCGTGCTGCCCGCGAAAGGCTGCTGTAGGGCCACCAAAACCGCGCGAGCCGCAGCACCTGGCGCTGCTTTTGCACACATACCTTTGACAGGTCCGCGACACTTTGCGAAACCGAGGACGGCTCCGGCTTAATCAGCGCGACGGGCGCCATGGAAACGTCTTTGACTGAAGCCGGCTCCGCATTGTCCTCCAAGGGTTTGGCCTCGTTGACAAAAGCCGCCTTCTTCTCGCGCACATCTGGAGCTGCGGATGCCTTTGCGGGGCTTGCTTCTCGACCGAAGCAAGTCCAGCAGAGGCCCCGGCCTTTTGTCATTTTCGGCCTCCTGTGCAGGAAGCTATAAGTACATTTCTAAATTCATTTTAATGGCAGCCTCAGCGCGCCCAAAGGCCCGGTTTAAGTAAGGCTGCCACGTTCAGGCTTTGTGACTAGTTTGTGACTGCAAAGTTGTAAACAGGGGAGCTGTGTAATAGGGAAGCCGTCAAGCTGTCGAATCGAAAGAGTACTGCCAAATTCCACGCGCGTTCATGCGCAGCTTGCAAGTTACTGCGCTACTGTGAATGGTTCTGAACAATGTTAAGACAAGCCTAACACAATTCGCTGTGAGCTGCTTTGGCGGCCCCCGCCGGGCCATCCTCCACGACGCCAATCGGCCGAGACGGACTCCGCGCTTCCATCGATTGCCATAAACCTGTTGGTGAACATCACACAAGGGGTTTTGTTGTTACGTCCTTAATAGGGGCGTCTGTGACACGGCGAGCGGCACGCGCAGCTAGCGCAGCGCGGCACGCGCCGCGGAAAGGCGACAGCCGGGTTGACGCTGCCGGCGGATACGGCCCACAGCCATGGGACAGCGTGGGCAGCGTACCACATCGTACTCATGTGGGATTATCGCTGGGTCTGGGTCAGGTGGCGCCAGCGGTGACACGCACCTTCACAACCATCCCGTACATGTCAATGTTCGACTTCCCGCGGGGGATCCCTGACTCGCTAACTCCCTGACTCCCCGTCGTAGCATCAGTGACCAGGCACCCCTGGTCCTGACACTAGGCTCTCGCCAGCCACGGCGCAATCGGACGAGCTGCATTGTCCCCGGTAGGCTGGTCATTGCGCTGCCCCGCAGCAACGGCTGCGTGCGGGCCAGCGCTAGCTAGCCGGCTGGAAGTTGGGCTGCCCATGGGTTTCAGCCGTTCAGGATTTCAGGCTGCGTGGTGGCAGGCACTCGCCAGATAGTCGCCACAAGGGGAGTGGCTGTACTGGCTCCAGCACGCGCGGCAATCGTGCCGTGACTGCTTACCGTCATCTCTCGGCACGTTACCGTTCCACGCAGGGGGCAGTGGTACAGGGCAAGGGGCAGGGGGCGAGCACGGCCCAAATCCCTTCCCTGCGGCCCATCTCGGTGCGGATGCTGGCAGTCCCCGGCCACCGCCACCGCCACACGTTCAGAGCGCGCCGCAGGTGCTGCCAATATGTGGGCCCTTTGCTGTTGCTGCCAGATGGAAGGGGCCGTGAGCGCAGTTGAAGCCTGGTGCGAACGGCTACTGGCTTGGCAGTTGGCAGGTTCGGCAGGCCGCAGCACCCGGCAGCACCGCTGTGGGTGGCGCATGCGGGGACGTGGAATGCCTTGAGAACAGGTACTGACCAACAGGAGCTGGCCTGACCAGGGCATGTGAGAAGGAGGTGGCCAACCGGAGGCGGCAGCTGCAGCGGTGAGCGCCGGGGAGGAACACGCATGCGCCAGGGGTGCGTGCCATGGGCGGGATCGGCTTGCTGTAGCTGGGGCTCCTTAAACGTATTGAGTATTTATCTCGAGAAACTTACATTAATATGGACATCAGCTGAATTCCTCATTTAGGAAACACAAGACGGCGCAAGAATGTCCGCGCCGAACGCGGCTTTACTTTCGCTTGTTGAGCGAGCTTGCAACACGGAGACTGGCGTTGAAGAGGATCGCACAGCCGCTATCAATGGGCTCGCGCAGCAAGTCAGCGAGCGGAGGGTGGCGCTGCTCGATCTGGTGCGTGGAACCATGCCGAGCGAATAGCCAGCCGGCAAGCGAGGTCCTAACGCTGCGATGCATGCGACAGGTGATGGCGCTCCAGGGGCCGCTGACCTCGCCGGAGAAGGAGGCTCGGGAGCACGGCACACGGCTGCTGGGCGAGGTGGGTGCGAGGGGGCACGCCGCCGCACAGATGCCACGGACGCGGCACGCCGGGTCCCCCACGCCGTGTGCCCGGCACCGTCCGCGCGCTGTCAGCAGCTGTCGGGGCAGCTGGGAAGCACACAAGTGGCCCCCTCCGGTCGTCCAACCGCTGGGATAAAACCGTTGCAACCCTTGGGCTTGCCATGCTTTTGGTGTTGGGGGCTAGAATGAATGAAGCTCCTCCCCCCGCCACCCGCCCGCCCCACCGCCCCCCCCATTCCTTGCAGGTGGTGGCTCGGGCTCGGCCGTCTCTGAGCGAGGGCGAGCTGCACACCCTCGCCGAGTTCGTGGCGGCCCGGCTGCGGGACTGGTGCGTGCCGGCGGCGCCGCGGTGTTGGGCCCCAGCGGGGGGTGGGTGGGTGGGATGGGGAGAGCCGTAGGAGAGCCGGGGGGCTGGTGTGCCGCCGGGAAGTTGGACCTGGGCTTTTAATCGGGAGGCTTTGAAGCACCCGGTGCCAGCTGTTGCGCTACGCGCACTTCCGCGTTCGTGCCCGCGTCCCGCCTGCAGGCCGTGTGTGGGCGCGGCGTCGGCGGCCGCCCGCGCGCTGCTGCAGCCGCCGCCGCCGGTGCCGGTGCCTGTGTCGGGGGGTGCTGAGGCGGCGGCTGCGGTGCCCCTCCGTGACGACAGCGCGCTGGTGCTGATGGAGGCGACCTCGGAGATGGTGGGTGGGTGGCTGGGCGGGTGGGCGGGTGGGCGGGCGGGTGGCTGGGTGGGTGGCAATGGCGGACACGGGTGTGGGCTGCTTCGCCGACATTGACCATCACCTCCCGCTTCCCGTGCCGTGGTGAGCCAAGTAGACGGCCAGGGGCCGCCTGCCACCCCTCGCCTCCCTTGCGGCCCTCGCCGCCCTCCTCCAACCCGACTTCCTGCAACCGTCCTCCCCAACGACCCCGCTCCCTGCTGCCGCGATTCCTGTTGTCCCCCCCCCGCCCGCCGCCCGCCGCCCGCCGCCGCAGCTCCGCACCGCGCAGTCCTTCCGGCAGGAGGAGCGCAGCGCGCTGCTGCAGCTGCTGCTGGAGCTGGCGGCGCCCGGCGGCCGCTGGGCGGCGCTGGCGGCGGGCCGCCGCGGCGGCGCCGCAGGCGCAGCCGCGCCCGCACCCGGCAGCGGCACGGGGGGTGCAGGCGGGGAGGGCGCGCCGCCTGCTCTGCCTCCTCTGCCTCCGCCCCCGGACCTGTTGGACGCGTTCCTGGGCGCGGCAGACGGCGAGAAGGACCCGCGCTGCCTGCTGCTGGCCTTCCAGGCGGTGCAGGTGGGAGTGGGAGGATGGGTGGTGGGAGGGAGTGGGGGTGGGAGTGGGGGTGGTGGAGTGGGGGTGGGAGGTGGCGGAGTCGTGGGCGGGGCGGGAGTGGTGGGGGTGGTGGGAGTGGCGGTAGTGAGAGAACTCGTGGAGTGGTGGGAGTGGGAGAAATGGTGGGGCAGAAATGGGGGGGGGCAGAAATGGTGGGGCTGGAATGGGGCCCCCTGTCGCCAGAGGCGGGCGTGATAACTGCCCTCGGTCAGGCATGGGGACAGCGCCCGCACGCGCACCCGCACGCACCCCCTCACCCCACTACCCCACCTGACCCCACCCCTCATCCCCAGGCGCTGTGCGCCATGCACCACGCGCCGGGCGCCGACGCCGGCCCGCTGCGCGCGCTGGCAGACGAGCTGGTGGACTGGGCGTCGGCCTACTTCCCCATCGCCTTCAACCCGCCGCCGCCGCGGCCCGGGTCGGCGCCCGCCGCCGCCGCCATCAGCCGGGCGGCGCTGGCGGGCGCGCTGGAGGGCGCGCTGGCCGCCAGCCCCTTCCTGGCGGCGGCGGCGCTGCCGCTCATGCTGGAGAAGCTGAGCTCCACCTACAGGTGTGGGCGCGTTGGGTATTGTGTTGTGTGTGTGAATGTTGTGTGTTGGTGGGTGGGTGTGGGAGGGAGAGAGGGGTTGGACTCTGTGCGTGTGAGAGGGGTGGAACGGGTGAGATATGCGCGTGGGAGAGGAAGGAGGGGATGGGACGCAGAGCGGGTGGTGCTGCTACCCAGCCCGAAGCCACCAGGGACCTGGCATGAGGCGGCACACCCGCCACAGGGCGTTGGGCCTGGGTATGGGCACAGTGCCTGGAACACCCCCGCCGGGCCCACCCACGACTGCACCCGCCCCCGCCCGCACAGGCCCGCCAAGGAGGACGCGCTGTCGGCGCTGCGGCGCTGCTGCCCCGCCTACGGCCCGGACGCGCTGGGGCCGCATGTGGCGCAGGTGGGGCCGTGAGGGGGTGCTGGGGTGCGTGTGCGTGCCGGCCACTCCCAGCCTGCCGCTTTCGGTCAGTGTCAGCCTGTGTTGCAGCACATCGCGACGGGCCCTGCCTGGCCTAACTGCCCCTGCTCCCCGCACCCTGCCTGCCCTGCCTGCCCTGCCTGCCCTGCCTGCCCTGCCTGCCCTGCCTGCCCTGCCTGCCCTGCCTGCCCTGCCTGCCCTGCCTGCCCTGCCTGCCCTGCCTGCCCTGCCTGCCCTGCCTGCCCTGCCTGCCCTGCCTGCCCTGCCTGCCCTGCCTGCCCTGCCTGCCCTGCCTGCCCTGCCTTGCCTGTGTATGTGTGCCGCACCTCAACTCACCTCACACCACCTGCCCCTTCCCCGCCAGCTCTGGCCCGCGCTGCGGAGTGAGGTGATGGGACCGGCAGCCGGCGGCGCAGCGGCATCAGCAGCACCCGCAGCGGCAGGGGGCCCGGGCGGCGACGCGGACGGGCGCCTGCCGCTGGCGCGCGTGGCGGCGAGCTGTCTGACGGCGGTGGTGCGGGCGGCCGGGCCGGGCGCCATGGACGCAGTGGCCCTGCAGGTGTGTGGGGGCTGCAAGGATGGTTGGCAGGGGGTACAGCAGGGGAGGGGTAGCCGTCCATACGGCAGGTTGGCCCGGGGGAGGGCGGTCGGAGGGCGGTCCTGCAGGACATGGCGGCGTGCGTGCATAGAGGGCGGGGGTGGGCGCGTGGTGCCGGGGCCGTAGCACGGTACGGACGCCCTGCCAGTTCCAGCTTTGCCGCTTCCAGTCGTTGCGCGCGTCTCAAGCCCACCAGACGGCGTCCGCACCCGCACTCGCGTCTGTACGAATCGGTGTGGCGTCCGAGTGTCCGAGCGCGCTATTGTGGTGTTGTGGTGTTGCGGCGCAACAGGACGCCGCCGTGACTGACCTGGTGGCGGTGGTGCGCGGCGCGGGTGCGTCCGCCGCCGCCACGGCCGCTACCTCGACCGCCTCGGCGGCTGTGGCTGCGGCGCGGGCGGACGCGCAGGTGCTGTGCGGCTCCATGCTGCTGGCGGCGGTGAGCGACGGGGGTTGGGTTGGGGTGGAGGAGGTGGGTGGCGGAGGTGGGTGGCGGGCGGCGGGCAGCGGGGATGGGCGGCGGGGTCGGCGACGGGGACTGCGGCTGGGATGGGACAAGGGAGTGCTGTTGATCCTGGATAACAAGGGGGCGGGCACCACAGGGAGGCAAGCCGATCACAGGCGGGTGGGTGGTTGGGGGCTGGCTGCGCCTGCGTTGACGCCAGGAGGGTGTGCGCCATTGATCGATCGATCCCGTGCAGGTCTGCGCCGCGGGGCCGGCGGCCACGCAGCGCGCGCAGCCGGCTGTGCTGGCGCCGCTCCTGGCGCTGCTGCGGAGCTCGCTCGGCCCGGCCGGCGCCGGCGCTGCCGCCGCACCCGCCGAGGCAGCCGACGCCGCAGCAGCCGCTGCCAGCACCAGCGGCAGTAGCAGCAGCAGTGGCAGCAGTGGCAGCGTGTACTGCAGGTGGAACCAGACGCTGTACGGGCTGCACTTGCTGACGTCGGTGGTGGCGGCTGTAGCAGGCGAGCTCGAGCCCGGCTCGAGCGGCAGTGACAGCGGTAGCAGTGGCGGCGGCAGTAGCAGCAGCGGCGGCGGCGGTGGTGCAGGGGCGTGGCTGGGTCCGGCGGGTGCGGGTGGCGTGGAGGCTCTGGCGGAGGTGCGCACAGGGCTCACGTCGTGCCTGGCCCTGCTACAGCCGCTGCTCGATGCCTCCTCGAGTAGCAGTAGCAGCGACGCCGATGTGGCAATGGACGCGTCAGCCGTCGGTGCGGCAGCGGCGCCGGGCTGCTACAGCCCCGCCGCGGCTGCGCAGCTGCGGCTGGCGGCAGTAGCCGCATGGCGCGCGCTGCTGGAGCTGCATGCCGCGGCATTGGCAGCAGCAGCAGCAGCAGCAGCAGCAGCACCGGCTGCACCGGCTGTAGCAGCAGCGCGGGACAAGCTGCTACTGCCGCCGGGGGAGCTGCAGGCCGCGGCGCGGCAGCTGGCGGCCTGTGCGCTCAGCGCCGGCTCCGCGGCCACAGCCGAGGGCGCGGGTGCGGCGGCTGTAGCATGCCGCATGGCCTGGGGTCGCAGCATGGACGCCGGGACGGAGGCAGAAGCAGCGCTGCGGCAGCTACTGCGGCTCCCAGCTCCGCAGCAAACGGCGGAAGGTGCGGCAGAGGCCGGGGCCCTGCTGGTGCCTCTGTTGGTGACGAGCCTGACACAGGCAATGGGGCAGCACGGCCCCGCGCGCGGCGCGGCGCTGCGGTTGGCGGTGCAGCTGGCGGCGGCGACTGGCGGCAGTAGCAGCAGTAGCGGCAGCTCAACAGCTGCAGCGGCATCTGGTAGTGACGATGGAACGGCGGCGTTCGCGGCGGCGCTGCTGGATGCGTTGGCGCCGCTGCTGCTGCACCGCGCGCACGATGCGTCGGCAGCTGATGAGGTGGGGCCGGGCGAAGTTGCAAGGTTCAAAAGTAGATCGGGGGAAGTGTAGGGAGTCGTAGCCACCCATGCGAGCAATGCGCATGGGGGGGAGGCTCGTGGAGAGGCTGGGGTTTCGACGCCTGTACGTCACTGCCGCCACTGTCCACCCAGTGCCGGCAGGTGCGCTGCTCCCTTCGACGCCGCCCGCGTCACCTGCAGCCCTGCCGCGCCGTCCTATCTTTGGCCGCCTGTGCTCGCTTACCTCCCGGTCGCTGTCAACCCTGGTCAACCCTGGCAACCCTGGCATCTACCTGCCTGCCTCCCCCCCTGTATTGCCGCAAACTGCACCTGCCTGTCCCTTGTCTAGTTTCGCTTGGGTTTAGATTGGGCTGGTGTTTACAACCCCCACCCACCAGGCCTGGCTGCGGGACTGCCTCAGCCAGCTCTCCAGCCGTGTGCTCGCCGCCCTCGCCAGCCGCCCGCCAGCCGACCCCCACCGCGGCGCCGCCGCAGCCGCGTCGCAGCGCCTGGCGGCGGCCGCGCTGGGCGCCGCTGCTGATGCCTGGGCGGCCGCCGGCTGCAGAGGGCTGCCCTTCGGCGACGCCGCCGGTGCCGCCGCGCCGCCCGGGGCGCCGGCGCCGCTCCACCAAGGCGCTGGTGGGGACTTGGCGGCGTCGGCAGCGGCCGAGGCGTCAGCGCAGCTGGTGGCGGGCTGGGCGGGGCTGGTGCAGCAGCTGACGGCGGTGTGTGACGACCGGCAGCAGCTGGGTGGGTGCTGTGGCAGGGAGTGGTGGGTGGAACAAAGGAACGCAGTGTGTGTGCACATGTATTGGTGAATTCCTCTGCGCAAAGCCCGAACCGCGCTGCATCACTTCCCTATGTCCCCCTCCTCCTCCTCTGCCCCGCAGCGCTGGCCATGGACGCGGCGGAGTGCATTGCCACGGCCGGCAGTAGCAGCAGCAATAGCAGCAGTGGCGGCGGCGGGCCCCCGGCGGCGGACTGGGTGCGGCTGCCACTCGCGTGCGGCGTGGTGGCGGGGCTGCGGCCGGCCCTGCTGGCGCCACAGAGCACGCAGGTGCGAGGTGGGAGGTGGAAGGTGGAAGGTGGAAGGTGGGAGGTGGGAGGTGGGAGGTGGGAGGAGCCTAAGTCCTGCAACGGCCTGCGTGTGTGCTCGCGTGCCGCGTGCGGGCAGTCACTCCCCGCTCCTCACCACATCATGCCATCATAGGTACCGGTGGTCATGAATGGAACCCCATCTGCCGCTTGCGTCGGCTGCGCACTGCGTACCCATTACCCCGTGTGTTTACACGCCGTGGCCGTGGCATTGCTCGTGTTCTCTAACCGTGTTCGGGCGGGTGTGGCCCTTGCCCCACCACAGGCGCTCGCAGACAGCCTGCTGCGGCTGCTGGCGGCGGGCGGCGGCGCCCACGCGGCGGCGCTGCCCGAGCACTCGGCGTGCGCGGCGGCCGTGGCGCTGAGCGCGGCGGTCAACCGGTGGCAGGTGCGGGTGCGGTGGTGTTCTGCCGGGCGGCGTAGCGACTGCTGGGGCGGTAAGCGTCCGTGCCACGTCGTGGAGTTGTTGCCGCGCGGCCCTGCCTGCCGGCCCTCCTGCAGGCAGCAGCTGTGAAGGCCAGCATCGCTGAAGAGTTTGCAGGGGGCGCATCACGCGTGTGTGCCTCCTGTGGAATCGTACAAGTCTTGTACCGCTGCACGAGTCCTACAGCCGGCCCAACGATACGTTATGGTCGGCGTGCGGCCCACACAGGACGCGGCGGCGCTGGACGGCTGGATTGCCGGCTCCTTCCGCCCCGCCCTCCTGGAGCATTTGCCAGGCAGTAGCAGCAGCAGTAGCAGCGGCAGTGATGGCGTTGCCGGCGCCGCCGCCACGCGCGCCGCCGCGGTGGGCTGGGTGGGGCGGGCGCTGGCAATGCGCAACCACTCCGCCCTCGGCGACGTCATCCAGGCGCTCCTGGCGCTCCTGAATCCTGCTACTGCGGCTGCGGCTACTACTGCTGCTACTGCGGCTGACGCCGCTACAGCGGCGGACATGGAGGTGGAGGTGGAGGGCCCCGTGGCGGCGCACGCGCCGGCGAGCTCCCATACGTCGTCGTCCGATGCGTCGTCGGCTGCGGCGGAGGCCTTCGGCGTGCTGGTGGCGGAGCAGGCGGCCAGCGGCGGGGTGTGCCTGCCGGCGCGGCCGGCGGCGGCGGTGTGCCGCGTGCTGTGGCAGCAGCGGACGTTCTCGCTCTGCGTGCAGGTGCGCACCGCATGCGTGCGGGCTTGTGTGTGCTCCTGCACGTGCGGTCGTTGGTTGCTTGCGTTGATGACACCCCATCCCCACCGTCAATTTAGCCCTCCTGAACAATCCGCCCCGCTAATCCCCTGTCTTGATCTTCTGAACCTTGCATCCCACCGTCAACAGGCATTATCTGGCGCCGTCTCGCCGCAGCAGCTGCGCGCGTCCGCCGCCACGCCCGCCGCCACATCCGCCCCGCCGCAGCAGCTGCCGCTGCCGGTGGCGATGGCTGTTGCGTGCCTGGTGTCGGCCGCGCCGCGCGGCCTGTGCAGGTGCGCCCGCATGGCCAGGCAGCGTGGCACCCAGGCCTCTCCTCGAAAGCGGGGCGGCCGTGCTTCTCCTCCACTTTTCTCTCCTATTCTCTCCTCTTCTCTCCTCTTCTCTACACACCCTTGACACATCGCGTGTCGCGTGCTAGCCATCATGCCATCCCCACTCCACGCCGCGCACTCCACGCCACTCACTCCACGCAGCGGCGCCTGCATGTCGTAAGCCCTTCGGCCCTCAAGCCCGCCGTACTGCTGCACACGCACACGCAGGGCCGAGGCCACCCGCCTGACGCCGCTGCTGCTGAGTTCCGTGCTGCGCCTGTGCGCCGAGGTCTGCCCCGGCGCTGGCCCCGGCGCCGATGGCCCCGCTAACGCGGCAGCTACAGCAACCGCGACAGCAACAGCCGGCACCGCGGCTTCGGAGCTGCCGTCCCCAAGCGCAGTGGCGCAGGCGGCGGCGGCGCTGCGCGGCGCTCTGGGCGTGGTGGGCGACTGGCTCGCGCACCAGGCGGCACAGCCGGCGGCGGCGCTGGGCCAGGTGGGTCCGCTGTCTGGCGTGTGCTAAAGCGGCTGTGCGCCCTCAGATGTGTGCCTCTGGCTTCAATTCACACGCGCACACATGCACATATGTTACCGGTGTGCACACAAATGACACAATTCACACCCAAATGCACCGCATTGCATGCACGCATGTCTGCGTGTTATCCTTCTCGTGTTTTCTAACGCGCGCCTTGACGGGGTGCTGCAGGCGCTCCAGGACCATGTGACCGAGCTCGTGGCGTGCGTGTGCGCCGCCGCGCTGGCCGTGCCGCCGGCCCGGCACACCGACTCCGTCGCTGCTTCGGCCGCCGCCGCCGCCGCCGCCGTCGCCGCCGCCGCCGCCGCCGCGGCTGCCGCTGCGCGGGAGGAGGCGCTGCGCTGCGGCCTGGCTCTGATGGAGGCGGTGCCGTACCACCTGCTGCACCCGCTGCGGCCCAAGGCGAGTGTGTGTGCATGTGTGAGGTGGTGGTGGGGGGCGGGGTGCAAGGATGGTGAAGCACGGTAAAGGTGGTACAGAATGCACTGACGCCGCGGGCTGTGACACCAGGTCAAGCTCAACGAACGGGGGGCATGTGATCCCTCGTTCCCGTGGACGTTCGGAGACACGTTGCCGGCTTGCACTGTGTGTGGTCGCGTAAGGACTACTGGCTGCGGCGGCCTTGAAAGAGCTTCTTCATCAGCGGTGGGGCGTGCCACATCAGGACCTATCCAGTAAAGGCCCGCACGCCGGGTACGGGTCACGGAGGCCACGGTAACAGAGCTATGATGCGGCCGGGATGGGCCGGGCCAAATTATGGCGCGCGGTGCCAATGACGAAGTCATCGGAAGCATGCGGGCTCAGCTCCAAACGGCCGTGCCACACACCAACGCGCCTGACCGTGCCGCACCCCGTCGCAGGTGCTCGCCGTAATCGTACGAGCTCTGGACGACAACCGCCGCAGCGTACGGCAATTGGCGGTACGGGCGCGGCGCACATGGAGCGACAAGTAGCTCGATAGCGTGGCGTTTGGCGCATGGCGGCATGGCGGAATGGATGGCATGCCGTCGGAATGGGGGCTCGCTGGGGCAGGGGACAAGGCATGGCCCCGCAGGCACGGCGGAACGGGGTGGGGACGCGAAGGCTTTGAAGCGGTCCTGCGGTGGGCCACTGCCGTGGCCTGGACACCCAGGGTTGGAGACTTGGAGGAAACGGGACAGTGCCGAGACGGAATTCGCGGCATGTAAGGTGTGGTCAGTTCACTGCAACGTGTCTCGAGCACGCACACGATGTCGAAGGGGCGCCGGCAAGGGCGCGGCAAGTGGGCATGTGGGACCTTGCGCATGTGGCGTTGTGGCGAAGGGCCTGCTCGCCAGCGCAGCACCTGGGGTATCTGCAAGCAGTTTAATTGGCTTGCAAGCTGCTTGAAGGCAAAATCGAGGGCGGGGAGACTGCAAACTCTCTCGAGGGCCGCCGCCGCCAGTTTGCTCAAGAGATTCTTAGACACGGACGTGTCAGCACCGGTAGGAAGCAGCCCGCACGAGGAGAATCTGTCGATAGAGGAACGTAAGTACGGGGTGATATTGAAGCCGAGGTTGTGATGAGAGGCGGACCTGGCCCCAACCGCGCAGGCGCGCAGCCTCGATTCCGGCCGCTGGCCAGGGTTCGTGCCGGTGCCATGCAGATTGGGCCAGACCGTCAACCTGCAAGCCGCACAGCAATGTTGTTATTGCTGCATGCTGGTGAACATCTGTTGGTGTATATTCGCACTGTTCTCGGCCACACCTGAACGTATTGCGGCCAGCGGTGTCGAGTTATTTGTTTGGCCGAGCGCAAACCCATGCGCGTCGCCGTTACAGACATGATACTTACAACAACATGATAGCAAATCCCTTGCATTGAGCGCAGAGGCGCGCAAGCTTGAGGATGTCGGGCCCGGTCAGAGCAGAGAGGGCCAGACCGGAGATAACGACGTATTATGTGTAGCTTGGCTTTAGTTCTGCTGCATGTTGTTATCGCTGCATCAAAGGACAGCACTTCTCGCCCGGCGTGGCAAGGCGACTTTTATTTCAAGACCCACCAGGCGCTGCGTCGCTAGGCAGCCGCTGTCCCGAAAAATGGAAGATGGAGCAAGGATGGCGCAGCTCCAGGCGGAGCTGGACAGCCTCCACAAGGTCTGCTGGGGGCAGCGAACAGCCATGCGAACTGACGTCTGCCCGCAATTAGCCTTCACGCACTGGCCTTTGCTCACCAGGCACGTGCAAATAATATGTTGAACCACAGGCAATCGGTGTGCTTAACAAGATTGCGGCGGAGTTGGACATTCACACGGCGATGCAGAGCGTGCGCCAGGTCGCGCTTGAGCTGCTTGACTGCGAACGTGTCACCCTGTTCCTCATATTCGAGCGGCGCAGTGAGCTGAGGTGGGTGTGGCTGTGCAGCGGCGTCAAGCAAACCGCCAGTGTTTGCGCGCTTGACCCGACCCCTGACCCGCCTTCCTTGCCGGAACCCTTGCAGGGCTATGATCGACCAGCAGCAGATCTTGCGCATTCCATTCGGAGAGGGCATTGCTGGCTTGGTAGCACAGACGGGTAAGCATAGCCCTGGCGGCGGGGGCGGGGGCGGGGGCGGGGGCGGGGGCCTGCGCGCGTTGCTGCCAAACGAAAACACACGGGGCAGGCGCCGCCGCTGTCGTGTGGGCCCAAAACCGTATCTTCACGGCAGGTCCTGGGGCGTAACCTGGCGGCACTGACGCACACCGCAACTGCCCAGTGCCTGTTTTTGGGAAAAGGTGCATCGTTTCGTTGGCAGCCGGAGCGCCCAGGGCCGGCCGGAGTGGCTCAACCGGTGTTGTGACCACATGCCTGACGCATTCGCACTCCTGACCTCCTGTAGTCCGTACCCTGCTCAACGCCCCCCCCTACCCCGCCCTCCAACCACCCAACCAACCAACGCACCAACCCTCCAACCCACCCACCCACCACCCACCCAGGCACCACCATGAACCTGCCGGACGTGTACCAGCACCCCATGTTCAACAAGGAGATCGACCGCCTCACCGGCTTCCGAACGCGCAGCATGCTGTGCATGGCCGTGTCGGACATGACCGGCAAGAACGTGGCGGTGCTGCAGGTGGGCGGGGCCGGGGGCGCGTGATGGCGCGGGGCCGGGGGCGTGTGCGTGTGTGTGTGGGTTGGGGGGGGGCGGCGTGGTGGGGGGCGTGGTGGGGGGCGGGGCGTGGGGGCGTGGGGGCGTGGTGGTGGGGGCGTAGGGGCGCAGGGCGCGGGATGCAGGGCGAAGGTTGCTGGGTGCAGGGCGCGGGCGTGGGTGCGGGTCCGTCCGCTGCGCGGAAAGGGGGTGGCGGTGAAGGGGGTGGGCTGAAGCGGGGAGGGGCGCACGCGCTGTGGGGCGCCGCGCCGCGCCACGCCCGGCCCCGCCCTGCCCCGCCCAACCCCTGCCCTGCCCTGCCCGCCTAGGCTCTGAACAAGAAGGGCGGGCTGCCGTTCACGGGCGCGGACGAGCGCAACCTCAAGCTGTTCGGCACGCACCTGGGCAACACGCTGGCCAAGGCCAAGCTGCACGAGACGGCCAAGTGGGTGCGGGGGCAGGCGGGTGGGGTGGTGGTGGGAAGGTGGGGTGGGGGGAGTGGGTTCGCGGGGCTATATGGTGTTAATTGGGTGGCAGCACTTGGCGGTTGTGTGTACTTGGCGGTTGTGTGTACATGGCAGCTGTGACAGTCCGGCAGCGGCCATGGGCGCGAAGACGGCCTGAGGGACGGCGATGCGGTGATGGCTCCTTCGGCTGACGAGATGGCTTACGGGATGCTATACTTCTATGTACCATCATTGCAACCCACCCCATTGCCCCCCCCTCAGGCGCGAGAAGGAGCGGCTGCAGGCCATCTACGCCTGCTTCAAGTCGCTCAGCGCGGCGGTGGGTGGGGGCCCGCGGGGGTGGGGCTGGGGCTGGGGGTTGTGACCACCAGCCCACGCTAACCCACCTTAACTAGGGAGTGGAGTGCTTTGTCGCTCCCTAGGGGTGCGGCGGCTCGGGGCGGCTCGGGGTTGCAGGGGCCGGGGCCGGGTGTGTGGCAGGAGCGGGCGCCGCAAATGTGAACGAGTCGGGGAACTGCGCCTGCGCTCACCCACACCCGCTCCACCGCTGCAAACCGCATCCGCGCGCTTGCAACTCCCCACCCTCCCCTCCCCTCCCCTCCTCCGCCCCCGTCACATGCACGGCTACCCCCCCCTGTAACGCTTGTCCAAACATCCTTGCAACCCCCCGCCCCTCCTCAGGACGAGGTGGGCCAGATGGTGGTGCTGGCCACGGCGGCGCTGGAGAAGCACATCATCCACGGCGAGCGCGTGTTCTTCTTCCTGGTGGACGGCCCGCGCGGCGAGCTGTGGCTGCACACGCACCAGGTGCGGGGTTGGGTGGGGTTGGGCGGGTGGGTGGATGGGGCGGGTGGGGGCGGGGGCGGGAGTGGATGCAGGACGGGATGATGAGCGTTTGGGGGATGGGCGCGAGGGGGCAGCAGGGGCAGCAGCGGGCGTGGTGTGCATGGGTGTGCGCGGAGGGCCGGTGAAGTGAGAGCTGGGGGTGGGGGCCCGGGCAGATGCAGGACCCGGCCGGGTTGCTTGGCGTGGCGTGTCGCCGTCAAGTGCGCGGCGGCCCCGGCACAGACGGTGTGCGTGTGCGTGTGTATGCCCCCGCCCGCCCGGCCGCCCTCAGGCCGAGGCTCTGCGGCTCAAGATGGGCGAGGCGCTGGGCGGCATCGTGGGCGCCTGCGCGGCGTCCAAGAAGGCGCAGAGCTGGACGGTGAGCTGATGCTGAGGGGGCGGGCCTAGATGGAGGGGAGGGGGGAGAGGGAGGGGGAGGGGACGCGAGCGGCGGAGCCCGGGTGGAGACGGGGGGGGGGGAGGGCTCTGTGGCCGGGCGGCGGGCTGGGGCTGGCCTCAGATTGGGCGTGGGCAGTGCAGCGCCCGCCACACCGCCCACCGCCCATATCACCACACCCACCACCACACCACACCACACCACACCACACCACACCACACCACACCACGCTCGCCCCCAGGACTTTGGCGACCCCAGCTCCGACCCGGCGCTGCGGCGGCTGGCGCCTCTGCTGCTGCCGGCGCGCGTTAAGAGTGTGCTGGTGCAACCCATCCACGGCACCGGCAACGACCGCGTGCTGGCGGTGGCGCTGGCGGTCAACAAGCGCGAGGCGGAGGGCACAAGCGACATATTCTTCGAGCCCTTCTTCACGGACGCGGACGTGTGAGTGCTGGGTGGTACCGTACCGGCGGCGGCTGGCTGGCTGGAGGGGCACGTTTGTGCAGTGTGTGGGTGTGGGTGTGGGTGGGGTGTGAGCACCTGGCCGATGGGGCCACGCATCACAGGGGTACACACATCCTTGAGCCTGTGGAAAGGTTGGCACGTGCCAAAGCCATACCCAACCACCACCACGGCCACCACCACCACCATCACCACCACGCTCCCACGCCCCCACGCCCCCTTGCCCCGCCTCAGCGACGCCATGGGCCTGTTCGCCTACGAGGTGGGCGACCTGCTCAGCGAGCGCTCCCTGGAGCTGTCGCTGCTGTCCGCGCTGTCGGTGGTGTCCGCCGACGGAGCCCACCCCAACGCCCCGCGCGCCGGCCTCACCGGCGGCGGCGCGGAGGCGGGCGGCGGCGGGCCGGGCGGCGGAGCCGGCTCAACGGGCGGCGGGCCGGGGGGCGGCGGCGGCGGCGGCGGCGGCGGCGCCTGCAGCGGCGAAGACGGCGGCGGCGGCGGCAGCGGCGTGTCTGGGGAGGAGGACCTCATCCGCAGCCAGCTGCTGCAGATGTACCTGCCCGAGTACAAGAAGTGAGGCGGGGGGCGGGGGAAAGGGAGTTGGGGTGCGGGGGTTTCGGGAGGCGGGAGGCGGGGTGCGGGGGTTGCGGGAGGCGGCTGCGGCAGGTGGGGGGCGGGGGTTGCGGGAGGCGGGGCAGGTGGGGCGCGGCTGCGGCAGGTGTGGGCTGGCAGGGGAGTGGGGAGTGGGGAGGTATGCGGTAACGGCGGCGGGGCGATGTGGTGTGAGGGGGCGGGCCGGGCGGGGCGCAGGTGGGGTCCGCACGAAGCGTCCATCGGCACGTCGCCGCCTGGCGCGCACTGCCTGCTGCTCCCGCCCTCCCACTCCTCGCCCTCCCTCCCTCACGCGCCCTCTCCCCTCCCGCCCTCCCTCTCCCCCCCTTGCCTCAGCCGCGAGAGCAGCTCGGGCCACTCGGTGTTCCACCGCAGCTCCTTCTCATCCGCCAACGCCGCGGCCAACCAGGTGGGTGCCCGGGGCGGCAGAGGGCGGAAGGGGGGCCCGGGGGCGGAGGGTTGGAGGGGAGTTGCAGGGATCGGGTGGCAAAGTGTGAGGGCGGCCGGCCGCCACTGGGGGCAGGGTGTGTGGCTATGAGTGCCCCATGTGGCTGCATCGCCGGGGACACGTGCGGCCGCATGCACCGATCACCTCAAAACGCTTCGCCACCTCAACCACTCACCACCACCATCACCACCGCCGCCGCCACCGCCGCCACCGCCGCAGGTGCGTGCCAGCCTGGAGCGCAAGCGCTCGGCGCACTACAGCAACGCCGAGCTCATGGCGCACCAGCCGGGGCTCAAGCGCGGCGGCGGCGCCGCCAGCCCGCGCGGCCACCGCGACAGCGTTTCCGCCTCGGGGCGCCTGGGCCTGGCGGTGGCGGCGGCGGCGGCGCGCAGCTCCATGTGGGCGTCGGCGCGGCTGATGCAGGTGTGTGTGGGGGGGGGGAGGCGTGCGGTGTGGGGAGTGGTGTGGGGAGGTGGGGCGGGGAAAGGGCGCGGGAGGCGGTGGCGATGGTGCGGGTGGGTGGGCAAGGGCAGGGGGAGGGCGCGAGAAAGGACACGGGAGGGGGCGCGGGAGAGGGGATGGGGTGAAGTGGCACAGCGGGCACGAGGCGGGGGAGGCGGTGGCGGTGAGGTATTGGCGGGCGGGGAGGAGGACGGCCGCGGTGCAGGCGGCCTGGGGCTGGGGCTGGGCTGGGACTGAGGTAAGCAGGAGGCGCCACAGTGGCGAGGGCCTGAACTGGAGGCGGCCCCACCTGCGCTCTCCCTGTCTCCCGCGCCCTCTTTCCGACACCACCGCCCCCGCCCCTCCCCCGCTCTCATGGCCGCCGCGCAGCACCCGCGGTCCATGGGCGGCAACGAGGAGGAGACCGCCGCCGCCGCCGCCGCGCTCGCAGCCTACGCCTCCAACGCCTCCGGCGCCGACGGCGGCGGCGGCGGGCCCGGCAGCGCCGGCAGCGGCGGCGGCGGCGGCGGCGGCGGCTCGCTGCCTCTTGCGCTGCACACTCTGCAGCCGCACCTGCACCGCCACTCGGCGGCGGCGGCCAGCGAGCGCGGCAGCGACGGGAGCGCCGACCTGCTGCCGGACCTGGGCAGCCTGCGCTGCGCCAGCAGCAGCATGGCGGAGCACCCCATGCGCGGCATGGCGCTGCTGCTGGCGCAGCCGGTGCCGGCGGGCACGCAGGTGGGCGGCTGGGGGGTTGCAAAGATGGTGTATAGAAGCGTAGTGGCGTGGGTGGGGAAGGATGGGGGGGATTTGGGGGCGGGGGATGGGGGGGTGGGGATGGCGGGCGGGGGATGGGGATGGCGGGCGGGGGGCGCGGGGCGGGGGCCGGGGGGCGGGGGGCAACCGATAGCTGACAGCCGGGTGCAATGCCCTGTTCAACTACCATACCAGTATCACAACAATAGTAGTGAAGGGAACCCCCCTGCCGATGCGCTCCCGGCCGCCGCGCAGAGCATCCAGGTCCGCACCGGCCGCGCCTCGGGCGCCCGCGCCGTCAGCGGCCCGCAGGCGCACGTGCCGCCCCTGCCGCGCGCGTCCGGCACAGCCGGCGGCGCCGGCCCCAGCAGCTCCCTGCTCGCACACGCCTACACCCACCAGCAGCAGCACCACCACCACCCGCACAGCCACGCGCCGCACGCGCTCTCCTCCGGCGGCGAGCTCGGCGGCGGCGGCGGCGGCCCCGCCGGCCCCGCCTCGGGGCCCCTAGTGAGCGTGAGCCGCCTCATGGCGCCCTGGCGCAAGCCGCTGCGATTGCCGGCGGCGGCGGCGCTGGGGTCCGGCGACGGCGGCTTGCTGTCCCACGAACGCAACCTCATAGGCGAGCAGGATGATGACGACGACGACAGCAGCAGCAGCTCGGAGTCGCAGGACAGCTCCAGCGACAGCGAGGGCGAGGCGGGCGTGTTCCAGGCGCGGCGGGGCGGCGGAGGCGGCGGCGGCGGCGGTGCGGGCGCTGTGATGCGCTTCCGCTCGCACCCGCACATGCAGGTGAGAGGGAGAGAGAGAGGGAGAGGGAGAGGGAGGGGGCTGCGTGGGGTTTCGTGGGGCACGCCATGCTGCATGGAGTGCGCACCGCTCCTAAGTTCATTGTGTGGGCAGGATGTGGCTGACGCAATGCCGACCCCACACATCGCAACACACACGCACAGGGTGTCACGGTGGGGTCTTACGGCACGGATGTGGACGTGGTGGAGGAGGGCTGCGAGGAGGAGGGCTGCGAGGAGGCGGCGGCGGCGGCGGCCGCCGCGGGGGCAGCAGCAGCAGGAGCGGGCGGCGGCGACACTGCGGAGCGCTGCGCCAGCCCCAGCTCCGTGGCGGGCGCCGGGCAGGCGGTGACCACCAACGGCCTGCGGGAGAGGGCGCAGATGGCGCCGGTCACCAGCGCGGCGGCGGCGGCGGCCGCGGCGGCGGGGCAGGCGCTGCAGCGCGGCATGTCGCGCACGCGCAGCAAGCGGCGGCCGCCGGGCGTGGCGGGCGCGGGCGCGGAGGAGGCGGAGGCGGCGGCGCTGCGGGCGGCGTCGGCGGCGGAGCTGGGCGTGGCGAACCCGCAGGTGAGGGGAGGGAGGAGCCCGGGGACGGACCGGAAGGCCCTGGGAAGGGAAGGGGGGAGGGGTCGCCGCGAATAGGCGTTTGCAGCGGGCCGGCGCATGCCTATCATGCCGCACATGCACACATACTTTCCTTGTGCTCTCTAACACACGCAACGTTACACGCCCGCCCACACCCACGCCCACAGGCGCTGCGCACGCACCTGTCCTGCTCCAACCTGGCCACCGGCGAGCTGGCGGGGCTGGGCGGCGGGCCGGGCGGCCTGGGGCTGGGCGGCCTGGCGGGGCTGGGGCCGGGCGTGTCGGCGCGCACGCCCTGCTTCTACGCCGAGGCGGGCCAGCTGCTGTCCTGGGAGTGGGACTTCACCGAGTACGGGCTGGAGGAGCTGATAAAGCTGGCGTACGACATATTCATAGTGTCGGGCGTCATGGAGGAGTTCGCCATCCGGCCCAAGGTGCGTGGGGAGAGGGGGGGATGGGGGGCGGGGGAGGGAGGGTGTGTGTGTGACTACCCAAGCTAAAGCAACTAACTAGACAAGGGACAAGGCGGGGGGTGGGGGGAGGGCCGGGGGCGGGGAGCGGGAGGGGCAGCGAGGCGGGCACGAAGAGCAGCAGACGGAGTCATGACCGGGATTGCAGTCCTGCACCGAGGACAGATCCAGATCCCAATCCAACCCGCGCCCCTCTTACCCTCCCCCCTCCTCCGCCGCCGCCCCTCTCCCCTCCCCTCCCCCTCCTCCTTCCCACCACCCCCCAGGCGCTGCGCAACTTCCTGACGGCAGTGGCCAGCCACTACCACGCCATCCCCTACCACAACTTCAACCACGTGTGCCACGTGCTGCACGCCACATTCCTGGTGCGGCGTTGAGGGTGTGGAGGGGGGTAGAGGGGGGTGTAAACACCAGCCCAATCTAAACCCAAGCGAAACTAGACAAGGGACAGGCAGGGGGTGGGGTAGGGGGAGCGGGTGGGGGTGGGACCGAAGCAGCTAGAGGAGGCGGGGCGGGGCGGGCACACACGCAAGCGGGTTGCTGCAATGCTTTGTGCGTGTGGGCAAACCATGACGTGGCCGAGAAGGGCGGAATCGCACAAGCCGCTTTTACCATTCCGACCACCGCACCGAACCTACTGTTCAACTCCTTGCCCGTTCCTCCGCCCCGCCCCGCTCACCGCTGCGCCCCTCCCCCCCGTCACATGCACGGCTACCTCCCCCCCCCCCAGATCTGCTGCACCACGCACGCGCGCTCGCTGTTCAAGCCGGTGGAGCGACTGGCCATCCTGCTGGCGGCGCTGTGCCACGACCTGGACCACGACGGCCACTCCAACTCCTTCCACGTCAACTCCGGCAGCGAGTGAGCGGGAGCGGGCGGGGGGGGGCGGGAGAGGGCGGGAGAGTGGGGGGAGAGTGGGGGGAGAGCGCGCAGGCGGGGAAAGGGGTGGAGTTGGGAGTCGGAGAGTCAGGGGTTGGGGTCGGAGGGTGTGCTCCGGGTCAAGCGGGGCGGGCGGGCGGGTGCAGCGCATGTGGCGGCGTGTGTGTCGCAGTGACAGCCCTCATCACCGCCTTGCTGCCCCTCCCCTCATCGGTAACGCCAAGACGGATCTGCTGCTACGACCTGTCATCATCATCTCGTCTTAATTAATCATGCATGGAACCCCTCCCATCCCAACCTTACACCGCCCCACGCTCCCGCCCCCCTCCGCCCCGGCCCCCCCTCCAACAGGCTGGCGCGCATCTACAACGACCAGAGCGTCATGGAGAACCACCACTGCGCCATGACCTTCGCCATCCTGTCGCGCACCGACTGCGCCGTGCTGGCCGGCCTGAGCCCCGAGGAGCAGCGCGCCGCGCGCAAGGTCATCATCAGCGCCATACTGTGCACCGACATGGCCAACCACTTCACGCTCACGCAGGTGCGGCGCGTGCGGCGTGCGGCGTGCGGCGGCGGCGGCGGGGGGTGGCGGCGGTGGGGTGGGGGTGGGGATGATTAGCGGGGTGGTTACCGGGACCCAAAGCCAGCGGCCGAGGCGGGGATGGCCATCCATCGACGGTCTGGTTGCTTGGGACCAATGCTGCCGTACTCGAGAACGGGAACACATAACCCGCCCACCCTCCCTGGCCCCCCTGGCCCCCCTGCGCAGGAGTTCCAGA
Organism: Chlamydomonas incerta; assembly: GCA_016834605.1. NCBI lineage: Eukaryota > Viridiplantae > Chlorophyta > Chlorophyceae > Chlamydomonadales > Chlamydomonadaceae > Chlamydomonas > Chlamydomonas incerta. Next base: position 568,404 of record JAEHOC010000041.1, read on the forward strand.
AGCACAGCACCACCTACGACCCCGACAGCGAGGCCGACCGCCTGCTGCTGCTCAAGGTGCGGGGGGGGGGGGCAGGGTGTGCGGCAGCGGGCTTGGGCTGTGTTCAGCCGTGGGCATATGCTGGCATGATCATCTTGTCCTTGTCCACTTTATTACGAATGGGACCCCTCACATCCCCACTCTGCGTGTTCCCGCTCTCGTGTTATCGAACACCCACACCCCACACCCCACACCCCACACCCACCCATACACCCTACGTTGCTACACTTCCATGTACCATCATTGCAACCCCACCCAAACGGCCCGCCCAGGTGTCGCTGCACGCCGCCGACATCGGCAACGCGGTGCGCCCCTTCCACGTCAACCACGCCATGAGCCGCCGCGTGCACCGCGAGTTCGAGGCGCAGACGGAGGAGGAGGGGCGGCTGGGGCTGCCCATCACCTTCGCGGTGGACACGGCCGACCACGTCATGTGCGCGCGCGTGGAGCTCAACTTCCTGGTGAGGGGGCGATGGGGTGGGGCTGGGGTTTGGGGGCGGCGGGGGGATCGGGGGGGGGGGGGCGATTGGGGGGGGGGGCGGGGCGTTGGCGGGGGCGGCACAGGACGCACTGAAGACTGAGGGGGTGCGGAAGGGGGGTTTGTGAATACCAGCCCAAGGCGCGGGCTGGGGGGTTGCTAGGTGGGGGCGGCTGGGTGGGTGGCTGGGTCTCCATCATCAACGTCCCTCACCGAGTGCCGCATCGTGTTACCTGGCCGCTGTTGCACTTGCTTGGGACTCCGCCCATGCAGGTTTGGTTCAGCTTGGGCCGGTGTTCGCAACCCCCTCCCTCTCCGCCCCGCCCCCAACATCATCTTATCTTCATTGATCATGCATGGAACCCCCACCCTGCAGGACTACGTGGTCATGTCGCTGTGGGAGCGGCTGGTGGATGTGCTGCCGGAGCTGGAGCCGCAGCTGGCGCTGCTGCGCGTCAACCGCGCGAGGTACCGCAAGATCGCGGACACCGGCAAGACCGCGGACGCGGTGGTGAGCGCGCGGGGCGGAGGGGGCAAATGGGGGAGGGGAGGGGAGGAGGAGGGGAGGAGGAGGAGGAGAGGAGGGGGTTGCAAGGATGGTAAGACATTGTAGCAGGCGGAGGGGGTCGCGGTGCAGAGCGGGGGGGGGGGGAGGGTGTTGGGTGGTGGGCCGCCGGGGCTGGGAGAAGGGAGCGTGGGTGTGGTGCGGTTGTGGGCCTGGGCTGGTGGCGGTGCGGTGCCACGGCCACCGGGATCTCCCCCCTTGCGACCGACACTCTGCTTCTGACACTCGGCGCGCTGTGCCAATGCGCATGCTGCCCCGCAGCTCGCGGAGGAGGGGTTGCAGCAGCCGGGGGGTGCGCCCGCCGCCGCCGCCGCCGCCACCCCGGCGGTTGGCGCCATAGCAGCAGCGGCCGGCAGCGGCACGGCCGGGAACGTCACGCACGCGGACGGGGCAGGGGCCGGCGGCGCCTCCACCTCCCCGGCCAGCGGCAGCGACCACCAGCGGCAACACGGCTCAGCCGGTCGCGTGGCCAGTGGCGGCGACAACGCGGCGTCGGCGTCGCCCGCGGCCGAGGCGGCGGCGGCGGAGGGCGGGCGGGCGCACGGGCCTGGGCAAGGGGGCTCGGGGCGAGTGGCGGCTGAAGCAGCAGCAGCAGCAGCAGCAGGGGGAGGCGGGGGCGGGGGCGGTGCGGAGGACATGCTGATCAGCCCCACGGGGACCATGAGCCAAATACCCAACGGACTGGTCGAGGTGAGCAGGGCTCTTGAGCGTGCATGCGAGCGGGCGGACCCAGGCGTGTGTGTGTGTGGGGGGGGGTGCTGGTTGATGCCTGCCGGCAGTGCCGCGGGCGGTTCGCCGCGCCGACACGCAATATGATGGATGACGCAACATAACGGCGCGGGTCACCGCAGCTCACCCGCGGTCTGGGCCTGCATTCCCCTCCCGCGCAGGACGCGAGCATGTCGGAGGGCGAGAGCGCGGGCGTGCGCGGCAGCAGCGGCCAGCAGTACTAGCGGCGGCGGGCGCGCCCGTGACACGGTAGCGGTGGCGGCAGCGGGGTGTGTGGACGGCGTACGGGGGCCGTACGGTTGTTTTACTGCACAATAGGGCTGGTGCCGGTGAGCCTCTGGGGGCCCCTTGTGACCGGGTGGCGGCGGGGTGTGAGCACACGTGCTTATTTGGTTGATGGGGTTCTAGCGGGCAGGCCTTGCGGTGCCATCTGATCTTAAGGGGCATCCCATCCATGGGTGTGCACAGGGTATGGATTGGGAAATGCCATGCGGGACCTCTGCCGGTATGACACGCACCGCGTTTGCGATGCTATGGCGTGTGCAGCCTCAAGTTCACAGGACTGTGCGCATGCGTGTCGCCGTGTCTCTTTTATCAACTTGTACCGTATGCCCTTTGTGTTTGGGTTTGTTGGCGTGGGCGTGGACGGAGTGAAGTTGCTGTGGCAGGGTGGTGGGTGGAGGCTGGGGTGCGACAGAAGTCACTGAGCCTACCCTAACCGCGGGGCTGTGATGTACCTACACACGTGACTATTATGACCTTAATATACCTTTGACCTCAGGCTTTGGACTAAATCGTATCGCTTAGGCAGGCGGTGGACGGACATTGCGTTGGGCGAATGCCAAATGGTGGAGCTGCTCTTGCTCCTTGTCGGGACAGCGCGATGTAACGGGCAGGCCGATCGCTGTCGCTATGCAGACGAACGCGCCGGGGGTGGGCGGGGGTGGGAGGGCGGGCGTGCCGCCAAACCCTGGGCAGTTGGCGCCCTTCATCGCCCAGGGCGCCCCCGAGCATCTACTTTAAACAGAGTCCTCGACCTTTACGCCTAACGGTCTTAAGCTCCTTCCTGAACCTGCGCCTCGTCCCGAACACCACTGAAAGATGCTCGCTCGTGTTGCGCTGGGCCTCGCCCGCGATGGCCAGAGCGCTGTGCCCACCATGACCCGCGCTATGTCTTCCATTAAGCTGCCCGAGCTGCCTTACTCTTACGGCGCGCTGGAGCCCTACATTTCGGGCCAAATCATGGAGCTGCACCACTCCAAGCACCACGCCGCGTACATTGCGAACCTGAACAAGGCGCTGGAGCAGCAGGCGGAGGCTGAGCACAAGGGCGACGTGGCGAAGCTTATCGCGCTGCAGAGCGCTATCAAGTTCAATGGCGGGGGTGCGTGGTTTGTCGCTTCGTTTGCCGCATGCCGCGATTTGAGCTGTATGTGTCGCGCTGAATTGCACAGGCCACGTCAACCACGACATCTTCTGGACCAACCTGTGCCCTCATAAGGTTGGTGCCGATGAGATGTTGCAGTGCATCGTCGGTCGCAAAGCGACGGCGATTCGCACGGCGCAGACCACGATTGCTTACATGTGGTGTTTCCATACACCTTGTCGTGTCCAGGAGTGGCAGCCTCCCTCGGGCGACCTGAAGGCGCTCATCGAGGCGCAGTGGAAGACTCTGGACAACTTCACCACCACGTTCAGCGCGCAGACGGCCGCTGTGCAGGTGGGGTGGTGGAGGGTTCGGGGGAGGGGGGGCGGGGCGAAGGGGGGGGGCGAGTGGTTGACACGCAGGACTAGAGTCAGCACCCGGTGTTTCCCGCCGCGCGTGTGGACCATGGTCGGAAAGTTGCAGAGTGAAGCCAGAGCATGCAACCATACGCTTGCACACGCAAGATGCACGTCTGCCTCGGTACTGTTCCGACCTGCACACCCCAGTCCCCTCAACCTCTGCGTCACGCGCCCGTCCTCGCGGCCCGTCCTCGCGGCCTGCAGGGCTCGGGCTGGGGCTGGCTGGGCTACAACAAGACCAGCCACAAGCTGGAGATCGTGACGCTGCCCAACCAGGACCCCCTCAGCGTCACGGTGCGTCGCGGGCTTGGGGGCCGGGCGGAGGAGGACCCTGCGCCGGGGGAGGAGGCGCCGCAGAGGCGGGGCACTGGCGCAGCGGCGCCGGCCAGCGCCGGCCGGAACTGATTTGTGGGGGGGGGGGAGGGGCCAGCCGCAGCAACGCGTGGGCCCACGCCCCGGGGGACACACCCCTGGGCACTGGTCGCATGCCATCTAAGCGCCGCCGCGCCCTGCCGCCACTCCCGCCTGCGCAGGGCCTGGTGCCGCTGCTGGGCATCGACGTGTGGGAGCACGCCTACTACCTGCAGGTGGGTGCAGCAGGGCTGTAGCAGCAGTTGCCCGGGTGCGGTACACTCCGTACACTGCACACGGCGGCGCGTGGGCGGGCGGCCTGAGGGTGGCCTTTGGGCTCGTAAGGCGCGACACCCGGCGACAGCCCGGCAAGGGTGCTGTCCTGAGCCCTGTCCTGGATCCGAGTCGGGCGCGGAGCCGCCACCAATGGGCAATGGCCGCCCCCGCCCCCTTTTCCCGCTGAGACTGCTCTGTTCCAACCACCTGTCAGCTTCATCTATTCATTATCTATCCTGTATATAACCCTTGTCCCCGCAGTACAAGAACGTGCGGCCCGACTACCTGAAGGCCATCTGGAACGTGGTCAACTGGCAGAACGTGGAGTCGCGCCTGGCCGCCGCCAAGAAGTAGAGGAGCGGCCGCGGGCGGGCAGATCGATGCGGGAGAGGAGGAGGGCGGCGCAGGCGCAGGACGACTGAAGAGGGCTGCGCGCGGCGGGGCGGCAGCAGCCGTTTGGCAGGAGCTGCCTGACGACGGCGGGGCGGACGAAGAGGGGGCGGGGAGCAGGAGTTGGAGTAAAGGAGGCTGAGTGCAGCCCAGGCGGCTGCGGTGCTTTAGGGCGGCCGCAGCGGCCTGTGGCAACTGCATGAGAGGAGAGGGAGAAGCAAGGACAGGGCAGCAGGGGTTGTGTGCGGCGCTGGGGTGCTGCCAGCGAGAGCTTTATCAACATGGAACTTGAGTTGTTGGTTGGGTGGCGCTGTGCATGACATAATGCATGTCGGGGAATGCAAAGGGGGGAGTTTGAGACCTGTTTGCACGGCAGATTGGTGACGGGACGTCCGCTGCGGCTTTTGCGCGGTTGACGAGGGATGACGCATGGGGCCGTAACGACCATTGAAGCGGCTTACACAGCTGGAGGCGCCTGCCCGCCATTATGGCTGTCACCTCGCCTACCAGCGCCAAGTGCAAGCCAATCTCATGTCTCTTCGGCAACTCTCAATCAGCTAGCGCCAGACGGATTCAACTACATTCGGCCCAGCGGATCACCCCGCCAGGCTACTGCCAATCAACCAAACCTTCCAACACAACCGCGCTTTGCACGCCTCTGGTCTGCTTTCGGCCTTCCGCGTTTGCCACCCGACATGAATTAGGGATAACCACCACAAAGGCGCCCAACTGGGACTATGTACGGCTTATGAATGTGTCTGTCTCGATAGGGACTGCGCGGCCCCCTGCTGGCCGGGCATCCTGCTGCGCGCTCAACCCACACACGCACACGCCGCATCGCAGTTCGTCAAAAAATGAATGGGCACGGCACAGCGGGTGGCATACTCACAGAGACACCAATGAGTTGCCCAATCACGCTGGCTCTCACTTATACACAGGATGAATGTCATTCGTGCAAGCGCTCTTCATGTCCGCGCTGCATCATCGTTGCGCTAATGCTCCATGGGCCTGCTCTGCAGCAGCCCGCTCACATGGCTTTGCACGCATGTGGCCGCTCCGCCCGTGTCCCCCTTACCCAATTAAACACACACGCACGCACACAAACACGCACACTCCGCCACTGGCGTTTTCCTCGTGTCCTCAAACACACCGCACACGCACGCACACATACGCGCACGCTCTCTCCCCCTCGGGGCCGACTACCTGGACCCGGCGCAGTCGGGGTCATCCAGGCCGTACAGCCCGTCGCAGTCGCGGTCCTGGCCCGCGTAGCAGGCCTCGCTGCCGGGCGCGCCCTCCCGCGTGTCGTACATGCGGCACACATCCACCTCCACCGCGGCGGGGCCGGTGCGCAGCACGCGGATGCGCAGGCCGCCGCCCAGGCCGGTGGCGGCGTTGTAGGGCACGAAGGGCGCGGCCCACACCGTGCCGTTGGCGAAGGCGGGGTCGGGCTTGGAAAACTTGGGGCCGGCGTCGATGAGCAGCGAGCGGTTGTAGTCGCGCTCGCTCTGGGAGCCGTTGAAGGCGTGGATGATGAGGCGGTTGCTGTGGCGGTGGGGGGGGGGCGGGAGAGAGGCCGGGTGGGGAGCAGTGAGAGAGTTAACCCCGGGGCATCGTGAGGGGACGAGCAGGGCGCGGTACGTGCGGTACGGTCACGTGCCTGGCCGATGCTAGGCCTCTGGCCCGGCAGTGCCGCCGAATAATATGAAGGGCCTAGCCACGCTCTCCGGGGCCCTCGCACCCCCTCTCCCCCGCATGCCGGCGCGCACCTGTAGCCGCTGGTGATGCCGGAGTCGAAGGCGCCGGCGGTGGCGTTGCGCACGCGGTAGGACAGGAAGTACTTGGGGTAGGCGATGCGGGCGGCGGTGGGGTCGGCGGAGGCGGCGGCCAGGTTGACCACCACCATGTTCTCGTCCGAGGTGGCTGTGGGGGGAGTGGGGTGGGTTGGGTGGTGTGGGTGGTCGGTGGAGTGGGTTTGGGTGGGTGGGTTCGGGTGGGTGGGTGGATGGGTGGGTGGGTGAGAGGGAGACCGAGTGAAGAGTGTGCGGATGTGGGGGTTGGCTCCGGGGGATGTTCGGGGCATCGTGTGCGGCCGTGTGTTGCAATGCGCCCCCGGCACAGGCGCGCACCTGAGGCGGGAATGGTGAAGCGCAGGTGGTTGCTGGCGGCCGTGAAGTTGCCGGCGGTCAGGTTGCCCCACCAGCCGTCGCCGCCCTTGCCCGGGATCTCATTCACGGGCTTGGCCCAACCGATGCGGTAGTTGTTGGGCGCGTTGTGGCACTGCGGGTGGGGGTGGGTGGGTGGGGGGTGAGATGCACAGGGTTGACGACGTGGGTCAGCCAGCCGTCTGTTGGTCTGGGTCGGGCCGAGTCGCCGCCCCCCGACGTCGGGGATGTGTTGCACTTTGAACGGCTTGCCTCCACCCTCCAAGCCACACACGCACACGCAAGCACACACGCACGCGCACTACACGCACACACACGCACACATGCCGCCGCCGCACCACTAGCCGCACCTGCAGGTGTGTGCCCACGGCGTTGTAGTCGCCCAGCGGGTCGGTGGGGTCGCCGTACTCGTTCATGCCCCTGGCGGCGGCGGCGGCGGCGGCGGGGGGTGGGGGTGAAGGGGTGGAGGGGTGAGGCGGGGATGGGTGGACGCAGGGATGCAGGAGTGGGTTTGAGACAGGTTGAGGACATGGCATCCATACTCCTGATAGTTCTCCACCCTCAGTTGTATCCACAGAACCCGCCTGCAGCCCGTTCGGATCTCTCCTCCCATCTCCGCTGTACTGCCCGTCTGCACCCAAATGTACTCACTTGCCGGCGTGGCTGAGGCCGTAGTTGTGCTGCAGCTCGTGGTACATGATGTTGTCGTTGCTGGCGTATCCGCCCTTGATGTAGGAGCGGCAGGTGGGGCTGGTGCAGGCCACGTCCGCCAGCCCCGCCCAGCCGCACTTGGCCTGGGCGGGCAGGATGAGCATGATGCGGCGGCGCTGCGTCCACGTCAGGATGGACTTGACGGCGTCGTTGGTGGCGGCCAGCTGTGTGTCGCGGTGGGATGATGACGAGGTGGGGGGGAACGGATTAGGGGGTAGGGGGGGGATGTGGGATTAGTAGAAGTGACGGGGCGGGCGGAGTAGGCGCTCAAGATAGAGCGGACAGACGCCAACACAGCCACCGACGATAGCCTTTGCAGGCCACGGCGGCACGGCTCCACGGCCCTCACGCACCTGCTGTCCGTAGGCCTCGGAGCCCCGCACCCACGACAGCTGCTCTGCAGCCCCGCACTTGGTCCTGTGTGGCGGGGGGCAGGGCGGGGGCGTGCGGTCGGTCAGGTTGTATGGCCGGGGCATGCCACCCTCACACACACGAACACACAGGTTGGCGGGTGCCTAGGGTGCTAGTTTGTACGCCACTTTATTGGCACCTGGCACTTGGCACTCACGAGGCGTCAAAGGTGTACTTGAGGAAGCCGCTGCTGACGTTGCCCTTGCAGGGCAGCTGCACGGGGCCGATCACCGTCACGTTGCCCCAGTCGAAGGAGCTCTTGCCGTAACTGCAGGTGCGGTAGTAGTTCTGCACAAGGGGACGCGTGTGTGCGCGTGTGCACAGGTGCGGCCGCGGTGTTCAGTTGGGAAATTGGTTTGCAGGCATGGCGCAAAACAGATTAATCAGCAGCGAGGCCCACAGCGTGGCGCTGCACGCACACGCAGGACCGCATGCCAGGATTCCCACGGCCTTAATCAGCAGCGAGGCCCACAGCGTGGCGCTGCACGCACACGCAGGACCGCATGCCAGGATTCCCACGGCCTTCAAGCCCCCAATGCACACAGTCACACACATGCCGCCCGCCACCCACCATGAGGTTGTTCTCGATGGAGCCGTTGCCGCTGGAGACGTACTTCTTGAAGGCCTGGGGGCACCAGGGAGGACAAGGGGGGGGGGGTTAGGTCACAGGGGGGTGAGCCAGGAGTTAAAAGTGGGGAGTCGAGGAACGGGAGCCGCAGCCAAGGTGGAAGCGGGAAGCTTTTGCTGGTCTCTGTATAGCAATGCGCACACGACGCGCCTGCCTGTGCATGCACGCCCACACGGTTACGGTATTCATGCGGTGGCGCGTGTGCAAGTGGGGGCGCGCAGGCTTGCGCGAAGGCGCACAATGCGGCGATGCACACACACGAGCGCGCACCTCGGGCGAGCGGTAGGGGTTGGTCCAGTTGCAGAAGTCCAGCAGGTAGATGGTGGCGCGCAGAGGGATGGGGCTGCCGGTGTAGATCTCCTTCTGCTCGCCGCGGCGCTTGATGCGCAGCGTGCCGGGCACGTACCTGGGCGGGAGGGGTGGGCGGGAAATGGGGGGCAGCAGGCGGCTTACAGCAAGGTGGTTTAGGGATGTGCGTGCGTGCAGGATGGGCGGCTCATACGGCATGACGTGTAAACACCGCGACCGCATCACCAGCACGGACTCAGCTGGGCACACACCACACACAGTGCTACGCGTGTGCTCTCTAACAGTGTGCCACACACCGAGACACACGCACTTGAAGCCGGACGGCGACTGGCGGCGGGCGATGGCGGCGGCGGAGCGCAGCTCGCGGCGCGGGCGGCTGGCCAGCTCGGATGCGGCGTCCTCCACCGCCTGCATGCCGGCCACTTCGTCGTCCTCGTCATCACCACCATCTTGGTCCGCACCCTCATCCTCATCGGCGTCGGCGTCAGCACCGTACTCGTCGTCGCTCTCGTCCAGCGCGGCGGCCAGCTGCTCGCCCTCGGGCTCGGGGTCGCTGCTCATCCCGTCGTTTTCGTCGTCGTCGGCGCCCTGCTGCAGCAGCTGCCGGCGGCGGTGGCCGCTGGGCGCGGGAGAGGGCGAGGCCTGGTTGCGGCGCGGCCGGCGGGTGGCGTTGAGCGCGGCAGCGGTCTCCTCGTCCACGCGCAGGGTCACCTGGGGAAGGGGGAGGGCGGGGAAGCGGTGCGATGCGTTGGGGCAGTGCGGGCAGTGTGTGTGGGCGCAGCGTCACACGCACCGGGTGAACACACAGGCCTGGGTGTCAGCAAGCGACAGCGAGGTCCTGACAAGCACAGCGGTGCCGCGCGCCTGCGCCAACACACACGCGTACATGCGCCCACCATCACCCTCCACACACACACCACACGCCACACACCCACACGGTCACACCCCCACCCACACGCCCCCACGCACCTGCACCAGGTCTCCGCTGAGCAGCTCCTGCTCCGCCGCGAAGCCCAGCGCCTCCTCGCCGTCCGCAAGCGTGGCCAGCGGCGCGTTGCAGTCGGGGCCGGGCACCGCGAAGCCGTCGGCGTTGATGATGTCGGGGCAGCGCAGCTCCACGAAGTTGACGGAGCTGACCTCCAGCGGCGCGCCCAGGCTGCTGCTGGTGGGGTTGGAGGCGGGGTTGGAGGCGGAGGGGGAGGGCTGCTGGTGCAGCAGTCGGATGCTGGTCATGACCGCCACATTGCCGGTGACTGCGAGGAGAGGAGAGGAGGGGCGGGATGGGGCGGGGAGGGATGGGGAGGGATGGGGAGGGGTGGGGGCGACCGGAGATGGACTCTGGAGGCAGGGGTGGTAATTGTGCAGTAGGGGCTGGAGCGCAGCGAGCCGCACGGGAGGCCTGAGGCCTGAGGTCAAGTGTTTATGGTGTGTGCGCCGGCCCAACGCAAGCATGAGCAGTGCACTGGAAGAGCGGCGGTACTATTGGGTAAGAGCTGGTCCGGGTGCGACGTGCGAGACCACCGCCGGCGAGGGGAAGGTGAAGAGGCGCTTGGGGCTGACTAAACGAACTTGTCAGCTCGGTTCACGCCGCACACGGTGTTACGCTCACACCCAGCAGATATGCAGCCATTCTGTATAAGCGAGGCCCAGCAGCCTGACGGCGCTTGGGTGGGGCGCGACGGCGACGCTACGAAGCTGCTTTGCCAAACATGCCATGCCGGCGCCACCTGCGTGCCCTACCTTCAACAGGAGAGTTGCGAGCCCAGCACAAGCTCAATGCCATGAGCGCCAGGATCGTAAGAAAGCAGCTTGCCGAGCGTGACCTGCGCCCACAGGGCGCTGCCGACGCGTGGAGTCCCGCCATCGCCAGCGGTGCGAAGCTGCCGGAGGGCTCAAGTCAGCTGCTGTGGTGCTTTTGCGTTTCAGAGTATTTGTATCAAAACTATGTCTTTCGATGTATCAGACCTTGCTCAGTGGATGATCAGGGCTGAGGTAGGAACGCAGGAGTTATTGTGGAGTTATTGGTGGTGACCTGTCGCCTTTATATTTATATATGGGCGCTAGCTCTTCGTATAATTGCTCACGTAAGCAATGTAATAAAGATGTAGCGGGCGGGGCCGACCAGGGGGGTGGGCTTCCGCGATGGAAGCGACGAGCTTGCGCGCCGGTCCGACTTCTTCCGCTCAATTCCGCTCAATTTTGCATGTTAGCCATCCTATTGATTGCATTATGCTGGGCATTTGCTAATGCTCAATTTTACGGACCCTGCTGGGAACTGTCCGTGAAAGCACGCCGGCTGCGGCAGCTGCCGGAACTTGGCGCTGCCCCGGCTCGGCTTTGCCCATAAGGCTAACCAATCGTGCCAGGTATATGTATATTTAGACGGAGGGTTGGCGGAAGGTCGCACGGGTGTGCGGGCACTCTAGTGTGGCGCGTCGGTGGCGCCAGTCACTCCTGCCGCGTCTGCGCCCGCCTGGGAAATGCCAAATAATTTGGCGGTATGACATAGGGGCGAAGGGAGACGGAGGGGTAAGGAGGGTTGGGCCCGGGCGCCCGGCATACAGAGGGCGAAAGGCCAAGGGTGCGGACAGCGGCAAAAGTGCAGCGGCACACGACACTGGATGCTGGCTCCAGCCTTACAACTTGAACCACAGCGCCCGCAGGCGCACCGGCCGCACCCCCTGCCCGAAGGCGCAGCACCAAACCACACTGGAAGTGAATTGCACAGGCGTGCAGGCGCGCGCGCATCATTACGGCAGCCATCGAGGGAGGTTTTTGCGTGCAGGCTGATCAGTGTTTGCAAGCAGATCCCGTGGGACCTACATTGGCAGATCAACAATTTTCAGGCGTCTCGGACGCCCTGGCTCTTCGTGAAAGATTGGTCGCTCACCTTGCCCAGCGGCCTCCTTCTGCCACCTTCTCCGCTTCAGCAGCGCCGCCGCTGCCGGCGGTATCGAGGAGGGTGGTGAGGGTTAGGGCGGCGAGGGCGCCTGCGGGTGTGGTTTGGTGCTGCGCCGTCGGGCACGGGGTGCGCCTGCGGGCGCTGCGGTTGAAGTTGTAAGGCTGGAGCCAGCATCCAGTGTCGTGTGCCTTTTGCCTTTTTTAAGTCAGAGTCAGAGTCAGAGTCAGGGTTCGTCAGGGTCAGAGTCAGGGTCAGGGTCACATTACTCTCGCTGGCTGGCGTGCCTTTGATGAGCCTTATCACGACTCGGCCGCATGCCTTTGGATTGTGTATTGTCCTTAAACACACGCATAAACAATCCCCAAGCTTGCGCGCTAAGGGCGCAAGGCTTCCGCAAGTCTGCATTTGGCGCGAACTGACGGGCGCTTTCAGACGTTGATTTCTTATCGGGCATGCATGCCGTCTGAGCCATACTCGGTGCAAGCTAAGCATTGGTATGAGTCGGCAGCTGCAATTTGCCGAGGAGCCCGGGACCTTCTTCCCTTTCCCGGCGCTCGACGACCTCGGGGGCTCGCTCCCGGCGCGCTTCCTCAAGCTCTGCAGCGAGGGCCTGGGCGCCGACGCAGCCGCGCCGCTCCTTCGGCGCTGGCTTGTGCAGCCCCAGTCGCCGTTGCCGCTTTCAGCCGCGCACGCGCTCTGGGTGAGCCTCCGTAATGAGCCGGGGAGCCCGCAGCTGGTGCAGTTGAGCGCGCGGCTCCTGTGGCAGCTGCAGGGCCGGCTGGCGGATGCGCATCTGGCATGGAAGAGCGCGGCCGGTAGGCCTGAGCAGCAGCAGCTGGCCGGCGCTGTGGGGTCGGCGGGCGCAGACTACGCAGACGAAGGAGCCACGCTTGACTCCTCGGAGACTGGCTCAGACACCGACGTTGATCACGAAGCGGAGGAAGGGGGTGGTGGGGAGGGCGGCGAGGACACCCCCGGGGCCAAGGGTGCCGGACCACGATGTGGGTCTGGGCTGTCGCGGCGGCATCAGGCGGCACGGGCAGCCGCAGCTCGTTTGTGGCGTGTGCGCGAGGCTGCCAAGGTCACGGCCTATCTGTCGGGGCACCTGCTGCTGCTGGTGAGACAGAGCGCTTGGTGCATGCAGGCGTCGCAGCAGCGTGAGCCTGCTTGTAGGGCGGTTGCGTTGCGTTGCGTTGCGTTGCGTTGCGTTGCGTTGCGTTGGTGCAGCATTGACCGCTGGGGCGCCACTGTACCAGCGGCCTCAACACTGCATTCCCATCCTGCACAGGCGGGAGCCGCCGGGCCCTCGGGCGCCGCCCGGCCATCTGGGTCGGCGGCCACATCCGCTGATGGCGGAGCCCGTGCAGCTGCGGAGGACCCCTTTCATGCGCATCACCGCGAGAATGTGTGCCGTTCGGGCAGCGGTGGTGAGGACGGGAGCGACGCCGATGACGACGGCTCTGATGGCGCTGGCCGGCGCCGCAAGCGGAATGGCAGCAGGCAGCGTGGCGCCAGCTCCAGCCGCGGGCGCGCGCGCAGCGGCAGTGCAGGCAGGGGCCAAGATGCAATCAGCCGGGGTCACGGCCGGGGCCGGTGTACGGGGGGCGGCGGTGCCAGCGCTGCCGCGGCGGCTCTGTCGCGGCCTGTGGGCCCCCACAGCAGCGCGGAGTGGGCGGGGGCGCTGGCGGCTGCGGCGGCGTGCCTGGATGATGTGGGTCGGCTCGTGTGGGCCGGCGTGCACATGGCGCGGACGCCTGACATTGGCGAGGGCAACGACGAGGGTGAGGGTGCTGCAACACACGATGAGGTGACGGTTGCGCGGCTTACGTTCGAATCTGCCGTCGAGGCGCGAGCAATGGAGCAGGTACGTGCGCCCAACCGCACACGGGCTGTGGAGGGGTTTACAGATGCTGGAGCCCTGTAGTCACCTGGCTGCCGGGTGCCCTGTGTGTCGCCGCCACAGATGGTACTGCAGCCGCTGCTGTTGTGGGGCGCACGGCTGCCCGCCAAGCCGCCGGCAGCGCAATGGGCCGCCTGGGCGCCGCTGCGGGCGCACCTTGCGGGTGAGGCCTGCGGACCCATGTCCACGCACAAGGCCCGAGTTTGCTATGTTGTGCGCAAACCTTACGGGGCGTGGGAGGTGATTACTCACTCCAAATGAATGTTTGGGCAGGTGTGCTCTGCAGCGCGGCTACCGCCGGACCTGCTGCTCCGGCGCCGCTGGGGGACAGCAGCGGCACCATGGCTGGCGTAGGCCCCGGCAACAACGGCGGCGTGCTCTGCGCCTGCAATTTCCAGGGCATGCTGCTGGAGCTGGCGGCCGCCGCACGCGCGGCGGCCGCCAGCTCGGCAGGAAAAGGCGCGGTGGGCGCGGCGGCCGGCGGGCGTGGGCGTAGCGGAACTGCCGCCGGCAGCGGCGACGTCGATGGCGGCCCTGCTATCCTAACGGCTGCTGCCGCGGCGGCTAACGCCGCCGCAAGCCTTGGCTCGCTTGTTACGGAGACCCTTCTCTTGGCCTTCGACCGGGACCCGGACGGCGGCCCAGCCGGGCTGCGGCTGCTGCTCAGCGCGGCCTTTGCCGGTGCGGAGCTCCTTTCAGCGTCAGGCAGCGGCGGCGGCGGCGGCGGTGTGGCGGCTGGAGCAGCGCATGCGGCAGGCGCTGGCGGCAGGGGCGGCGGTAGCAGGAAGCGCGCACGCCCGGCTGCTGCAGGTGCAGGCAGTTGTGCGGCCGAGGGCGGAGCATGTGGCGCCGCTGACAGCGGTGGCGTGTGTGGCGGCACGCCCGAGCAGCGTGCGCTGCTGATTGAGGTTCTGCCGCAGAGCGTGTGCGCCGCGGTGCCGCAGCTCCATTCCCCGGTGGTGGCCGCCGGCGTGCTGAGCGTGAGTGCCGTGTGCGGGGCGCGGGGCGCGGGGCGCGGGGCGCGGGGCGCGGGGCGCGGGGCGCGGGGCGCGGGGCGCGGGGCGCGGGGCGCGGGGCGCGGGGCGCGGGGCGCGGGGCGCGGGGCGCGGGGCGCGGGGCGCGGGGCGCGGGGCGCGGGGCGCGGGGCGCGGGGCGCGGGGCGCGGGGCGCGGGGCGCGGGGCGCGGGGCGCGGGGCGCGGGGCGCGGGGCGCGGGGCGCGGGGCGCGGGGCGCGGGGCGCGGAGCGCCGGGTGGGGACAGGTGCGCACGTGCCCCGCGTGCCGTGGATTCTATCGGCTGTGGTGCAAATCAGACGGAGCTCGCGATGGCGCGGTGATCTTGAACGTGTGCAGGCACTGGCTCCCTGGATTGGGGCGATGTCCGCGGCGAGCCGGAAGGCGCTGTTGGATGTGGGCGAGTCGGCGGTGGCCGCAGCTGCCGTGGCTGATGCCGGCCCCGCCCCCGCTGCCGACGGTGGCACGCCGGAATGCACCTGGGCCGGCTGGGCGGTGCTGGCAAGCGGTGAGTTGGAGTGCGATGATGGTTTTAGCGAAATTTATAAATGCTGAGGCCACTTGCCGAAGGCCTGCCCGTAACGTTGCTGCTTGTGCCCGACCTCGCCGCTAGGCTGCTGTGACGGGGACGCCAACGTGCGCACCTACGCGCTGGCGCGCATGGCCGCCAGCCTGCCCGCCCTCGGCGCCTGCTTGGCCGGCTCGGATGCGGCTGGCCAGCACCGCTGGCAGCAGCAGCCACAAGCGGAGCGGCAACTGGAGCAGCAGCAGCAAACGGAGCAGCAAACAGAGCTCGGCGAGGACGTGGTCGTGGCCCTGCTGGTGCCCGCACTGCGCCTCCGCCTGCTGGACCGCACGCGCTCCGTCCGTACGCGGGCGCTGCAGCTGCTGCACGAGCTGCTACAGCTGCTGCAACAGCCGCGCCCGGCATTAGCAGCAGAAGCAGCGGTGACGGCAGCAGGGGCAGTGGCAGGCGCCGCAGGTGCTGCCCGCCTGGCCACCATCGTGGCGCGAGGGGTGTTCGGCGAGGTGTGCGCGCTGCTGGACGCGGGGCACGGCTCGGCGCTGCGTGACGACGGCAATGCGCAGGTGAGTAATGACGGCCTGCTGCTCTAGCGTGTGCGCGCATGCATGCATGGCGCGTGCCACCCGTGCCAAGCGCGATGATCCTATGTGCTCAGGAATGAACCGGCACTCCATGCAAGCAGCCGCCCAAAGGAAGAACTTGCCAACCCAAATTTCCACCCCAACTTCAGCCTGTGCTGGCATTCACAAGCCCCGTCGCCGCTATCCCTTCTTGCAGCTGCTGCAGCAGGTGGTGGGCTCGCTGTCGTCGGCCCTCTCCGCGCCTGAGCTGCTGCGGCTGGTGCTGATGGAGGAGAAGGAGGAGACGCAGCGGGATGAGGCGGGAGGATTACTGGGGGATGAAGCCGAGGCGCATCGCGGCGTGGCAGGCTGCAGCAGCGGGGCACAGCGCGGCCCTGTCGTGATCAGCGCCCGCACGCGCCGCCTCCTACTGGCGGGCCTGCAGCTGGCGCAGCTGCAGCCCACCCAGCAGCTGCCACCATTGCAGCTGCCGCCGCAGGCTCACCTAGCTCAACCCACGACTTCGGAGGTCGAGGCCACGACACCGCTCTACGACATTGCGGTACGGCACTTGATGCCGCGACAGCGCGAGTCCCGCCTGCAGGAGCAGCAGGAGCAGCTGGTGGGGGTGGAGGAGCAGAGCGGCTGGCGGCCACACCGGCAGGCGGAGGAGCTGGGTGCGGCGGCGCGGGCACGCCAGCTGGGTGCGGCGCTGGGCGGCACGCAGCTGCACGCGGCGCTGTGGCGGCACGCCATGCGGGAGCTGGTACTGGCGCTGGGGCAGCAGCAGCAGCAGCATGGGCAGGCGCAGGGGCAGGCGCAGCGGCAGGCGCAGGGGCAGGGGCAGGGGCAGGAAGGCGGCGAGGAGGATGCAGCGAGGCACTGCCCGAACAGCTGGGTGGCACGCGCGGAGGCCGCGCTCCGAGGTGAGGAGTTGTGGCCTGGTGGTGCAACTGCTGGTGCACAGGTGTAGGGCGCATGCGAGACCCGGTAACCAATGCCGCATGGTAAAGTTGCGGAGTACTGATGACCCCACCGCTTCTCGCAGTGCTGGGCTGCTTGCAGCCATTTGGCGGCGTGCCCACTGGCGGCGCCGCTGGATCGGGTGGCGTCGGTGGCGGTGGTGGCGGCGGTGGTGGCAACTTGCGTCCGCCGCTTGTCGGCGGGCCTGCCTGGAAGCACAACGGGTCAGGGGCTCTGGGTCGCGGTGACACGTCAGCAGTGGCCGCCGACACGCAAGACGGCGGGCGCGGGGAGGTGCTGCTGGTGCTGCGGGTGATGGCTACCATCCTCGCTGCGCCCAACGCACGGCCCAGCGGCCGCGGCGTGGGGCACAGCGGCTCAGCAGGTTTGGAGGCGGCAGGCACGGCATCGGTGACGACTGCTGGCAGTGGTGACGGCTTGTCCCTTGCCTGCCACCGCTGCCTTGCATGCGGCTTCCGGCTGCTCGCCGCCGCGCTGCCGGAGCCGGGATGCAGGCGTCGCCACGGCGGGCCCGGGAGTCACGGCGGCGGCGCGTCGTCGTCGGCGGCAGCACCAGCAGCCCCGCCGCAGCACGCGGTCGGGCCAGCAGCAGCAGCAGCCGCAACGGGACGGAAGAAGGGCCCGGTGCGCTTTGCCGACGACGTCGCGGCCAGCGCGGCGGCTGCAGGCGTCTCGGGGGATCGCATCCGCGAGTGCTGCCTGGTCGTGCTAGACCACAGCGGTCCGGGCCGTGCACGCGGACCCGCCGGCGGCAGCAAGAATGACGGCAGCAGCAAAGGCCGCCTTGGCCATTGCGACAGCCCTGCGCCAGTAATAGACCTGCTGCTGCGGCTGCTGGACAGGTCGGCGCTGCAGCTGGCCGCGGCTGCGGTGCACGCTGCTGCCAGCAGGCCACCTGCAGCCGCGGCCGCCTGCCGACGACAGAGCAGCGAGGGCGGACGCGGCGGGAGCTGCGACCCGCGATCGTCCTCTTCAGAGGGCGCGCTGGAGGCGCTTGAGGCGGTCTACGCGGTGAGTGCGGCTATGTGCGTCACTGCTGCGGGGTCCCGCACGACGCCCCCGTGCCACAGCATGTCGGCTGGTGGGCTACAGGCAGAAGCACCCAGGTCCGCATCTTCGCAGAGGCCCCTACACGGCCCCCTGCTCCTCGCTCGCATGCATATGCGTTGGATTTGGTTTGGGTTTGGCTTAGAATGGGCTGGTGTTCACAGCCGCCTGCTCCTGTCTGCCTGCGCAGGCTCTGGCCAAGTGCCCTGGGGCTGCGCCGGTGTTCAACCGGCACCTCCGCTTGGCACGGGCCTCGCTGGAGCGGGAGCGACAGCAGCTGCAGCCGACGCACCAGCAGCCGACCCCAAAGCAGCCCCCGCTCCAGCAGCCGCTGCAGCCACGCGGCGAGAGCTGCCCCGATGGCGGCGGGCACCAGCCGCCAGCGCCCGCAGGGTCCCCGCCGGCGGACCGCCCCGCCGCAGCCGCCGCCGCGACCGCAACCGCCGCCGCTGTAGCAGTGGGCAGCGGCTGGGCTGCACTGGTGCCCTACCTGCTGCTGCTGACCCACATGGCCCGGCTGTACGAGTACGAGCGCCACGACATCGCGGCGCGCCTGGCGGAGGCGCACCGCGGCCTAGGCGGCGGCGGGGGCGGGCGGCTTGGCAGCAGCACCGCTCCTGCTGCCGGGGCTGCTGGCCGCGGGCCAGCCAGTGCCGCAGATGGCGCAGCTGCAGCAGCGGCAGCCGCGACCGGGGGATCAGAGCATGACATGGACGTGGACGCCGCTGGCGCAGGCGCGGCTGCAGGCGGCGGACGCTCCGGCGGCGTGGGGGACCCGGCGGCTGGTGGTGTGGACGGCGGCGGCGGCGGCGGCGGCGGCGGGGGTGGTGATTACATGCGAGAGGCGGAGGAGGAGCGCTCCAGCCGGGGCGTGGCGCAGCGGCTGCTGGAGCGGCTGGTGGCGGGGTCGGCGCCGGCCAGCCACACCGGGCTGCTGCTGGGGCTGCTGGGGCTGGGGCAGGGCCCGGCGCAACGGCAGGAGCTGGGGCTGGAGCCGGAGCGCACAATTGGAGAGGCGGCGGGCGGCCTGACTGCTGGCAGCGGCGCTGTGCCGGTGGCAGTGCAGGTGTGCGTGGAAGAGGCGGGGTGCGCCGCCCAGCAGCAGGCGCACCGCGACGAGCAAGTGGATCAGCACCCGCAAATACCGTATAAGGGCGCTGCGCCGGCAAATGCGCTGAGATATGTCTTGTGTGTTCCACACGCATCCGCAGGTGCAGGCGCTCCGGGCCCTGGGTCGGCTGCTGGTGCTGTCGGACTCGCTGGCGGAGCGGCACACGGCGGCGGCCGTGGCGGCGCCGCTGGCGGACTGGCGGCGGCGGCCGGCAGGGCTAGTGGCGGCGGCGGCGGCGGTGGCGGCTGACCTGGTGCTCCGGGACCCCAACCGGCACCGGCCGCTGGTGGGACAGCTGGAGGCGGTCATTGAGGAGGTGCTGCTGGCGGCTACAGCTGCAGGTGCTACGGTTGCTACTGCTGGCAATGATCCTGCAAAGGCAGCCACCGAAAACAGGGGTGCTGAGGTCCCGCCGGTTGGTACGGAGG
This sequence comes from Chlamydomonas incerta, assembly GCA_016834605.1. NCBI lineage: Eukaryota > Viridiplantae > Chlorophyta > Chlorophyceae > Chlamydomonadales > Chlamydomonadaceae > Chlamydomonas > Chlamydomonas incerta. Next base: position 587,712 of record JAEHOC010000041.1, read on the forward strand.
TCCGCGCCGCGGCGGGCCTGGCGGCTGCGGCGGTGCTGCTGCCGCCGCTGGTCAACAGCTACTGCCGCCTGCTGGCCACGGGGCGGCTGCAGTGGTCCGCAGCCAGCTACCGCACACTCGCGCTGTGCCTGCAGCCGCCGCCGCGGCTGCCGCGCCGACACCTGGTGAGCAGATGGGCGCATCGAGACTTGCATCGAGACTTGCAGGCCAATGCTACTCAGTAAGTTGTCGACGGTCACGGCTTCATCACTGCCGCACGCGGCATGCGCGCTTTTGTGCAGGTTGCACACCCGGTGGCCGCCCTGCTGCTGCTAGCTACCGGCCAGGCTACATCCCACACCGCCGCAGCTAGGGGTGGGCTGACCGAAGGCGGCGGCGCTGGGGCTGACGGCGGTGCCGGCGGCAGTGGGTGGGGCGGCGGCACGGGGCGGCGCGTCTCGGTGGCGCTGGGGCTGCTGCGCAACTGCCCGCCACACCTGCAGGTCCAGCTGGTGACGGAGGTGCTACTGCCGCCAGCCGCCACAGGCGGCAGCAGTAGCAGCAGCCGTGTGTCCGGCGGTTGCAGCACCGGCGATGGCCGCAGGGGCGCGGGCCAGGGCCCGCAGCCGCTGCTGCTGCCGGCGTTGCTGCGGCCAGAGGACCTGCGGAGTGACGACCTGGCGCTACCCGCCATCCGGGTGGGTGCGGCCGCCTGGCCGGCCACGTGCGGGTCCATGCATGTGACAGGTACTGAGGTAGGCGGCACCGGCCGTGGGCGCGCACGCACGTGATGCTGCACCCGCTCGCGCCCATGCCGCAGCCCTGCCGCAGCCGTGCCCGCCGTGCCCGCTCATGGCACCAATCGTGTGTCCCCGCTCCGCACAGGCTGTATGCTCTGGCACCGGCGTTGCTGCCCCGGCGGCAGCAGGCAACCAGGGGAGTGCCGAGGCGGCAGCGCGGGCGGCGCCTGCGGCGCCGGCGGCTCCTGCTGCGGCTGGCGACGCGGGCTCCGCCGCCGCGCTGGCGCTGCTGGCCGAGATGACGCCCTCAGCCCGGGCGCTGGGCGTGGCCCTGCTGCAGCTGCAGGTGGGGCCGCCGGCTGCGGCGCTGCTCTGTCGCGTTCCCTGCACAGCTTCGCGTGCTTCCGGCCCGCGTGCTGCTGTGTCGCATGTGTGGAACTCAGCAGCGAAGCCTAGCAACCCGCCCAAGCTCTCCTGTCAAACACACAGTCGGTCTCCTTCTCCCCGTGCATGCAGGCGGCCCAGCAGGACCCATGGGTGCTGGCGGCGTTCAGCGCCCACACCGTCAGCGTGCTGCGCGCCTACGTGGCCAGGCACCAGCCGGCAGCAGCGGCGGGCGGCCGCGGCAGCAGCGGGGCGGCCAGTGGCAGCGGCGCTGGCGAAGCCGAAGCCGAAGCAGCGCGCTCGGAGGCGGAGCTGCCGGTGACTGCCGACGGCGCCACAGGGGATGCAGCAGCGTCGGAAGGAGATGGGGCGGCGGCGGTGGGTGGCGGCGCCTGCGCAGGTGGTGGTAGCGGTGGTGCTGCTGCTGCGGGACGCGGCGGCGGGAGCGCGGCGGCGATGCATCGCAAGCTCACGGAGCTGCTGAGTCGGATCGGCGCACGCATCGGCTCGGAGGGCCCGCTGCTGAAGCCGCGGCGCCGAGCGTTGGACCCAGCAGGAGCCGGCGGCGGTGGCGGAGGCGGTGCGCTGACGGCCCAAGGCGTGGCCGCTGCTGGTGCCACAGGTGGGGAGGGAGGCGGCGATGCCGGTGGAGGGGGGTGGCAAGGGGCTGCCGCGGCTGCAGGCGCGGCGGCGGCGGCGCAGCGCTACGAGGCCGCCGTGATGCGCTTTGCGGCGGACCGACATGAGGGCGGCGGGGACTCCAGGCAGCAGCGGCGGGCGCCACAGCAGCCCGCCTCCTCGGCGGCCGTGTCTGATGCTGGCGCAACAGCCGGCGCTACCCGGGCCGAGTCGGGCGGCCACGTCATCAGCAGGCAGCAGGGCCCCGCGTCGGCCGCCACCGGTGCGGCCGCCGCAGCGAGGGGCCGACCTGCCTTCGAGGAAGAGGAGTTCGGGGACGAGCTGGAGGGAGAGGTGACAGCAGCAGCACGAGGTGCGGTGGCGCCCAAAGCAGCAGCAGCGGCGGCAGGAGGGGCGGCGGCAAAGGGCACGGGCAAGCCGCCGCTGGGCACTTCACGCGGCGGTGCAGGCGACGCAGGCAGGCGGGCTGGAGGCGCTGGTGCAGGCCGGGCCGTGGGAGGGGCCGGCGGCGCTGGGCGCTAGGATGGCGCGTGTCTGGGGCTGTGGGGGCAGATAGAGGGACCAAGCACTGCGCGTGCGCGTGCCCGTCGGTGCAGAGGAAAAGGAACGAGGGCCAGTGGTGGGCCATGCCGGAGATCTGCTGCTGAAGTGTGCCACCGGCGCCAGTCTAGGCCTTGACCGTGTGAAGCTGCCTTGGCTGTTGAAAGTTGCATGGGTCGTTGAAGTCATGTATGGGCTATGTATGGAAGCCGTGCGTGAGGGTGGCCTGCAATGCCGGCATACTGCTGGCGCGACAAGCGATGTGCCCCAGCAGCAGCGCGTGACAGCACAGCAGCGTCGTCCTGGCCGCCACAAATCAAGGTGAACTGGCTGGACACATGTCGCGCGCACACATCGGGCCGCCAGCTCCCACCCCCGTGTCCAGCCACCTACTACTACGGTACACGCGCTGCAGCCCTCACGCGAAAACCTTGGCGGCGTGGTCCACCTTTATTTTCCACATTGCTAGCTCTGGCGCGCAGCAGCGACTGGCCGTGTGCGTGCGTGACTAAACACCACCAGGATCATCACACGCGGCCGACACGTTCAGCGATGCCACCCATCCACACCCCGCCAGCTGTCGAGGCGCGCGGTCACGGCGCCAGCTGCACCTTGATGGCGCGCGCCAGGGAGCTGCCGGTGACCAGGTCCAGCATACTCTGCTCCCGCACCACCCGCCGCAGAGCGCGCGCCTCAGCCGCCAGCGCCCCCCAGTCCACAGCGCGCCCGGGCGCAGCCTGCGCATGCGCAGCGGTGCACGCACACACGTACGCAGCCGGGACGGTGCAAGTAAGGGAAATGTGAATGCATCTCGGTGCGGCTCAGCAGCTGGGCTTGTAGGGTATCGTTCGCGTTCAGTCTGTCGGGGCCATCATGCACTGCTCGCCTGAGCTGCCCACACGCGTCCTCACCGCTGCCAGGTTGCAGGTGGGGTCGATGGGGTGCAGCACCACCACGGGGTCAGCGTCCCACACGTGGGCGCAGCCCAGCGCTTGCTGCCGGGTGTAGCCCCACACCGGCCCCGCCTCCAGCAGCACCACCTCGCGCCGCGACACGGCCGCGTCCAGCAGCTCAAGCGCCGCGACCAGGACGGCCACCTCGGCCCCAGGGCTGCGGGCATGAACCTGGGCCAGTGAGTGGTGCAAGCAAACGTCCGGCGCGTGCATCAGTCGCACAGGCATGCGGAACCCCTGGAGGGCCAGCTGCTGTGCAAGCCCACTCATCACTCGCTAGCCGCGTACCTCTTCTTGCTTGGGCTGAGCAGTCCTTTGCTCTGGGCCGCCGCCAGCGTCAGCACCTCCAGCAGCACGCTGGGCACGTGCGGGATCCGCACCGCCAGGGAGCCCTTGTACCAGCACTGCAAGTGAGCGGGCGGATGGGCGGGTGTATGGGGATGGACCATGGAGTAATGAAGAGTGTAACCACACACAACTAACACAACATACGGTATGAGACATAGGCGTGCGTGCACTGCATGCTTGCCCCCCCCCCCCGCCCTGGGGCTACCGTCCATACGCCAACACGCACCCCGCACTCTAGCCCCCTACTGCCAACCAACAAGCAAACCGCGCCCGCCCCACCTTGACCAGCCGCGCCACAAACTTGACCCGGTCCGAGATCGCCTTGACCGCCTTTGTCAGCGACTCCGCCAGCGCCGCCTCGCGCGCCGGGTCCGCCTGGCGCAGGTGCGCGGGTGTGTCCCACAGCGCCCGCATCAGGACTCGAAGCTGCGACTTGGCGGGGTCGGGCCCGTGGCTTCCTGCTAGTTGCAAATGCAGTCAAGCGCAAAGCAAGGCGGGCGGGTAGGGTAAACACCGGCGGCGGAGGTAGCGGCGGGCAGGCAGCACGCACATCCGTGAGCTGCTGCGCTGCGTGCATGCACGCAACCCGCCGCCGGTACCAGCCGCCGGCACCTGCCCGCGATGCCCACGCACCCTGCAGCACGTTGGCGGCCATCTTGATGTCCATGTCCACGCCGTGCACCTTGACCTGCACGCGCGCGGCAACAGCAGGTGCACACGTGCGCCCACGTGCCAAAACTCAAAGACAGTCAGCAACAGGGTGCCGCCGCACTCCTGTTCAGCTAGCAAAACGCATGCCCGCATGCAAAGGTGTGCCAACCAGGAATTGCGCTACTTGCTCTGTGCCACAACTCACGTTGATGCAGTGCTTGTAGTGGGTGCCGTACTCGACCTCCACCACGTCGCGCAGCCCCTGCGCTCGCAGGTAGGCCGCCACCGCCCGCTGCATGTCGCGCTGCAGCCGCTCCCCCGCCTCGCCGGTCCAGTCCTGGTAGGTCAGTGTCCGGTCGCCGTACGCGAACACGAACATCAACACGTCGACGTCAAAGGCGCCGCTCACAAGGGTGCGGCGGCCGAAGCTGCCGCCGATGTGGGCGCGGTGGACCTGCGTGCTGGGCGGCGGCACGCACGTGCGCGCGGCGGTTGGCGTTCGTACAGCAGGGCCAACCGGCACGACACGCACATTGGCTGCCTGCTGGGCTGTGGCGCGCGCAAATCGTAACACCCGCGTAACGTACGTACCGGTGCGCATCGCGTACCCGCGCCACCGCACGCACCTTGATGCACGGGCAGTTCCCAAGCAGGCTGTGGATGAGATGGCTGGCGGCCTGGGGCTCCGCGTTGGACACGCCGCGAGACACGACCAGCCGCAGCTCGCCCTTGCGGGGCTTGCGGGGTGGTAGTATTCAGGTTCGGTGTGCAGCATGACTTGCGCAACTTTTGCTGCCCATTCAACTTTTGGTGCCCATTCAACTAGCCTCCCCCCCAAGGCAAGAGGCACAGGACACCGGATGCTGGAGCCCACCTTACAACTTCAACAGCAGCCCCGCAGGCGCACCCCATGCCCGAACGAAGGCGCAGCCCCAAACCAACTGCCCCAAAGCACTGCCTAGGCGGCCTAGTCCTTCTTCTTCTTCTCGGCCGCTGCCGCCGGGCCTGCTTCTCGTCCTTGTCCTATATAGTAGTAGCAATGGTATGGGCATGCGCACATACGCACCTCCCGTTACAGCACCAAGCTCCAACCTCCATCATCCATTGTCCATTGTCCTGCAATCCAAACCCTGCTATGTTTATGCATCCATTCTCCGCATTCTCCGCATTCATCCAGCCGCATTCATCCGCTCATCCGCTCATCCGCTCAAGCCTAGAGGTAGACCACAAGCCTAGAGGTAGACCATGAGCCCTAGTCCTCCTCATCCTTCTCCTCCTTCTCCTCCTTCTTCTCCTCCTCCTCCTTCTTCTCCTGCTGCCGCTTCCACCGGCTGTAGACATGTCTGAGGGAGTCCTCGTTGGCGTCCTTCAGCTGGGGAAGAGCAGCCATCACCGCCTTCCACTTCCCCGGCTTCTTCTCATCCGGCCAGTTCTCCTTGAGCCAGTCGTGGATGACCGGCATCCACTCCGCGTAGCTGGGCCGCTCCTTCTTGTCCTTCTCCTCCTTCTGCGAAGAGCAAAGCAAATGTCGAACATGTACAGGGCACGCGTGTCGGCTGTCCCAATCGCCCAAGTGTCCCAATCACCCAAGTGCAGGGCTGACAACGCAATCGCACCTGCGCTATCCACCGGCGGTACGCTTTCTGTATGGAGCCCAGATGGGCGTCCTCCGGCAGGGGGACACCCGCCGCCACTGCCGGCCACTTCCCGTACGTCTTCTCCTCTGGCCAGTTCTCCTTGAGCCAGTCGTGGATGACCGGCATCCACTCCGCGTAGCTGGGCTGGCCCGCCTTGGCGGCCCTGGCCTCCCCTGCAAGCGGGGGTGTCGCACAATACCGCGATACCACAATACCACGCGCGTCACGCACCAATCCACAGACACGACAAGGGTGTTCAAATGGCTGACCGCTGCAAACGCAATAGTGTCAGCCCACGCATCGGCCCAGCATCTATCCGTGTTTGGCTGCACTCACCCATGGCCACCGCCGCGTTCGACTTCCCGGCGTCGTCATAGCCATCTTTGGCCATGCTGTTCTCGCCTGCAGGGGCCGCACAATACCACGCGCGTCACGCACCGATCCACAGACACGACAAGGGTGTTCAAATGGCTGACCGCTGCAAGCGCAATAGTGTCAGCCCACGCATCGGCCCAGCATCCGTGTTTGGCTGCACTCACCCATGGCCACCGCCGCGTTCGACTTCCCGGCGTCGTCATAGCCATCTTCGGTCATGCGGTTCTCGCCTGCAGGGGCCGCACAATACCACGCGCGCCGTATATCTCGCACATAAACACGACCCAAAAGCACTTTGGCACTGTGGCACTGCTAGCCAGGGCGCTCATCGCTCACCCTTGGCGCGATACACCGCGGCCGGGTCGGTGGTGTCCAGATTCCGGGCCACCATGGTAGCAGCGAACGCGCCACCGCCGGCGCTGCCGCCTGCGACAGCATCATCAGAGCACGCAGGCGGCAAAGTCTGGTCAGTGCATCCTCGCGCGCCAAACGACCAAGCCCGTACAAGCGAGGAAGGCCGGCGCAAACCACCCTGCTGCCCTGTACATAAACCCCAACCAAAAGAAACAGAGACCCAAACGCACTTTGGCACTGTGGCACTGCTAGCCAGGGCGCTCATCGCTCACCCTTGGCGCGATACACCGCGGCCGGGTCGGTGGTGTCCAGATTCCGGGCCACCATGGTAGCAGCGAACGCGCCACCGCCGGCGCTGCCGCCTGCGACAGCATCATCAGAGCACGCAGGCGGCAAAGTCTGGTCAGTGCATCCCCGCGCGCCAAACGACCAAACGCCCGTACAAGCGAGGAAGGCCGGCGCAAACCACCCTGCTGCCCTGTACATAAACCCCAACCAAAAGAAACAGAGACCCAAACGCACTTTGGCACTGTGGCACTGCTAGCCAGGGCGCTCATCGCTCACCCTCGGCGCGCGCCACCACGGTCGGGTTGGTGGTGTCCAGATTCCGGGCCACCATGGTAGCAGCGAACGCGCCACCGCCGGCGCTGCCGCCTGCGACAGCATCATCAGAGCACGCAGGCGGCAAAGTCTGGTCAGTGCATCCCCGCGCGCCAAACGACCAAACGCCCGTACAAGCGAGGAAGGCCGGCGCAAACCACCCTGCTGCCCTGTACATAAACCCCAACCAAAAGAAACAGAGACCCATCGCACTTGGGCACTGTGGCACTGCTAGCCAGGGCGCTCATCGCTCACCCTTGGCGCGCGCCACCACGGTCGGGTTGGAAGTGTCAATGCCCTCGCGCACCAGGCGGGCAGCGAAGTCGCCACGGCCGGCGCTCCCAACTCCTATGCTGCCTGCGTTAGCATTGCCAGCGCACAGTATCATCTTTAATGTTTTAATTTAACACACCCACGCACGCAAGCGCGCACCTCTGATGCTGCAGATCTTGCTGTAGCTCCAAGGCGTCGTGACCTGCGGTGGGGGCGGCACCTGGAGCTGCCCCCGCTGTGGCAGCGTGCTGTCAAACGAATCCAGGTGATCCGCCAGCTCAATGGCACTTACGGACGGTGCCATCTCCTCCACCACGCCGGTGTTGGGCAGGTGCATATCCATGACGCAAGTCATGGTCCACTCCCCTGCCTCTGGCCCCGGTGAGCCCCGGCGATTGCCAGCTGCTGGCACGCCGTGGAGCCAGCAGCCCCACTTCCCGTTGACCTCGACCTGCACCTGGCCGGTCAGCCGGCCATCCGCCACCCATGCATGGCCACTGGGGACCATGAAGATGAAGTAATCTGCGACAGCAGCACAGGTCCATAACAGGGCGTCGCTTTGCCTGGGTTCTAGAATCAACTACCCCTCCTGCCACACCTACACCCACGTGCACGCAAGCATGCACGCACGCACGCACACACGCATGCACGCACGCAGGGTGAACTCAGTGTAAACAATTTGCCTGGGTGACTCCCTGCCTGCCCTCACCGTTCGGGCACCCTGGGTGCCAGAATGCGATCTCCGACTCCTTGCAGCGGCTGTTTGCACGCACGTGCACGCCAATCCAGCCCCGCCCATAGGTGTCGTTGTGCAGGCCCATGCCCTGGCCTGCGTAAATATGGCAACATCGACAACCGCGGAGCTTGGTAACCCGTATGCAATTTGTGTGCGCGTGAAAGACAGCTTTGTTCCGTTTGTTTCTTGTCTAACACAGCCACAAGAAGGGGGCCTCACCTGGCCCGTACTCCTTCACGAAGTGGTTCACCAGCCCGGCCCCAGGCTCCAGGTCCTGCAGGGCTCTGGTGACGTGGTCTGTCAGCTGCCTCAGCATGGGCAGGCGCAGCTTGGAGATGTCCTTGTTGTTCAGGTTGCCAGACCTGAGGACACATAATGTGGACAACATCAGGAAGATTTTTAGGGAAAGAGGGCGAGACTCTCAGTGCACGGCACAGGGTATGGCACACAGTTTAAGACCATGCACCCATATCTTGATGCACGAGGCTGAGGAACCCCGAACGTCTCCAAACTTCCCGAATAACATGTGATTCACGGCCATACTCTTTGTGCTACTCCCACAGCCTGTCAACACTTACGTGTAACACCCGCCCTTATCGATGAGGCCGGTCCCCAGATGAGGATGCACCTCGTTCATGAGGTCGGTGGTGACCAAGGGTTTCTTGGTCACGCGCACGGCCGCCAGGTCGGATGGCGCGGCAACAGGCAGCGGCATGCCTGGGCGGATTCTATGGTATGTGCAGTCGGCGCGCTCCTCGAAACAACACACACGCTGACTGGGGCCCCGTGGCCGCAGCTCCTGAGTCCCTCCTAACTCCGTGCTGCCGCTGCCGCCAGCTGCTATATCTGCTTCTGCTGGGTGTTGCGCGGTGGCTCCAGTTGCACCATGCAGGCTGTTTGCCATGGCCTGCTCCAGAGCCGGCCAATACCAGAGCCCCACCCCGGATACGGAGTGAATGCACACGCGCTTACAAGGAAGATGTGATTGATGCGGGAATTTTTGGAGGACTAGGGATAGATTTGATGCCGAGGCCCCTACCTGAGGAATGGGATAGATGCATTTCGACGCATGCAAAACTTGATTAACCACCTGCCTGCGGGATGGACAGAAGCGGCACGAACAGGCATGGGACTAAACCAGGATCAAGCATACACGGAAATGATTGACCATATAGAGTTTGGTTCGGCGCGCTCGTGCCTGGACGCTTGCACCCTGGCTGTTAACGCTTGGCCCGGTGTTGGGTGCTGCGGGCGGGGCTCCTGGCCCCGGTTGGACTGGTTGCCGGTGTTGCCTGCTTGTTCGGGGCGCTTCCCTGTGCTGCGTTATCAGACAGCGGTTTGGGGCGCTGCCCCGTGTTGAGCCTTCGGGCTAGGCCCAGACCGTGCCCCAGGCACACAGACCTGCAGTTTGGGGCGCTGCCCCGTGTTGAGCCTTCGGGCTGGGACCAGATCGTGCCACAGGCACACCAGTTTGCTTGCTGTTTGGGGCGCTGCCCTGTGTTGCGCCTTCGGGCTTGGTGGAAGACTTTGCGGTGCCTTATGAGCCGCGTGCTTTGTGATGCTGCTGTTTGGTGTGGCTTTGGCGGGCTGCGGCTTAGCTTCGACGCGCCTACGCAGCTGTGAGTTGGGTTGGCAGCCAAGCGGGGGTTGCGGTTTGCTGCGTTCCTCGGAATGGTGGCTTCCCTCGTAGCCGTGATGGTGTTTACACTGTCCCCTTCTTGTAACCTCGCATTCATATAGTGGGGTGCCTTGGATGGAAGATGAACAATCAACCAATTCCACTGGCGACCGTTTCGGTGAAGCAGGCCACGTACCTGCAGATGCGTGAAGCGTTTGGGAAACTAGCAGAAAAACATGCTGATTTTGTCCACGAGGCTAAGGGTGGTAACGTAGGTGATATAGTGATGGCGATAGAGGACAAGGAACGCATCTCGAGCACATATGAACGCTTGTGGAAGCTTAAATGGGAAGCAGAGCAGAAAGAAGCCTTCTGGAGGCTAGCAGTGGATGGATTCCCAGGCTTCTCGATGCACAGAGGGCAAGGTCATAAATGCCCATGTGGGGTGACGGATGCACAGTCTGACCGCGCACACCATTTCTGCACGTGCACAATTGCTAGCACGCTACGGCTGCATATTCAGGAAGCGACAGACATAGGTGATGAGGATCACATAATTGAATTGATAGTGGAGCGTAAGAATCTGTGGCTAGTAATACCGCCACACGAGGCTATCCAGCAACCCATCTGGGACGTTGTATGCCTGGCTGCGATCTCTGCCATGGAGTACGGTAGGAGGCTATTGTTTGCCTCCAGAGGGGAACAAGGCAAGGTAGAAGAAACAGCGATTAGCAGGATTAAAACGCAAGTTATAGCAGACTTTTGGGAGCGTTTGCAGATGTATGTGAGCCTGGGCATCAAGCCAAGGGGGTGGGACGAAATCCCACCAGGCCACCCTTGGATTGAAAGAAGGGAAGACGGGAGTATGTGGATCAATAAGCCGACTTTCATTTCAGTTGAAGAGGAAGGAGATTGAGTTTAGAAGATGGTGGCGCTCCCATGGGAGCAAGGCCTACTAGCCCAAGGCGCAGAGTAGGCTGTCGGCGCTGCAGGTGGCGCGCCCCTGAGGTCTAGAGCAGGGCGTCCGTACTAGTACGTGCTCGCTGGCTCGTGAGCTGCGTCAGCAGGTCCCTCCTGTAACCAATGCAATCTGCTCCAGGGCCTGTTGCAACTCGATGCCTGCTAGGGCCTGCACCGTGTCACTGTCGCTGTCCTGCTCGTATACGGGAGCTGCCTCCTCCAGCCCAGCCCGCCTGCGCTTGGGGCGCGGACCGGGCGGGGCTGCGGCGCCTTCCTCCTCTGAGTCTGAGGAGATCACTGCGGAACAGCACCAAAATGGTTCGGCGGCGTTCGGCGGCGGCTAAGGCGTCTGAGGCACATCACGGGTGCGGTAAGGGCTGCATGTAAGAATGTCTGAACCCTAGAAGGCATCCTCGTGTCAGAGCGACCCCTGCGACACCTGAGAGGAACTGCACCCACCGAACCAGGCCGCAGGATCCGCGGACGCCGCCTCCTGCAACCGCCTCCATTCCGCCATTCTATCCGCCTCTGCCTTCTCCCTCTGCGCCTTCTCTTGCGCCTTCCTCAGCTTTGTCATCCTGCCAGGGCAACAAACAAGCAGCGCAAACGTTAAATAAATGTCTTGTCAAAATGTCTTCCGCGCCGAGTCGCCTGTCGCGCCCGCACGCCGCACGCCGCGGCAGGCGCATTCTAGGCACAAATTCAGCCCCAGAGGCGGTGGAATCGCCCTCAAGGAGCCCCCCCCCCGAGACCGAACGACGGCAGGCGTTTCGCCGACCGGCCGGTTTCCAAAACTCACCGCCGGCTTCGCGGGGAAGGCCCGAGGCCGGCGCAAATAAAGCTATGCGCTTGTTTGAAAAGAAGTACAGCGAGCGGCCTGCAGAAAACGGGCGGTCGGGGCCCCCAGCGACTAGCGAGAACGGGACCGAAAGGTCACAGCCACGCGCTGACCTTCCTGATAATATTGTAAATATTGTAAATGTTGTGACTCAAAACTATCGCATGCGACTATCCCAAGGAGCAGTGACAGGTGGCCGTGCGTGCCGCGGGCGGCAATGCCTACGCAGATGGGACTGGCAAGGGTCAGGGTCCGGAGTCAGGGTTCAGAGTCAGGGTCCGGAGTCAGAGTCAGGGTTCAGAGTCAGGGTTCAGAGTCAGGGTTCAGAGTCAGGGTCCGGAGTCAGGGTTCAGAGTCAGGGTCCGGAGTCAGAGTCAGGGTTCAGAGTCAGGGTTCAGAGTCAGGCTTCAGAGTCAGGGTCCGGAGTCAGAGTCAGGGTTCAGAGTCAGGGTTCAGAGTCAGGCTTCATGGTCAGGCTTCAGGGTCAGGCTTCAGGGTCAGGGTTCAGAGTCAGGGTCCGGAGTCAGAGTCAGGGTTGAGAGTCAGGGTTCAGAGTCAGGGTCAGGGTTCAGGGTCAGGGTTCAGGGTCCGGAGTCAGGGTTCAGAGTCAGGGGAGTCAGAGTCAGGGTCAGGGATAAGGGTTGAATCAGGGGTCAGAGTCAGG